>CAWUFW010004085.1:0-680000 GCA_963921515.1 Calotriton arnoldi | reverse complement strand
GTCAAGCGGGGCCAAGAAAAAAGCGGGGTCTCAAAATTCAAAATCCCCATGCATTTTTCATAGACTTCTTTAGACAAGGCTACAGCAAAAACTTGCTAAGGGAATCGCACCAGATTCAGCAAGAATCTAGATCCTGGTCACAGATTGTGCTTTTTGTGATTTGGTGTAAATTCGTTCAGAAGTTTTTGAGAAATGTAGAGTAAAAAATAATTGTATATTTTGGAATTTGGGTCCATGAGAGTCTTGAGAGCAGGGGCGCTTCTCAAAAATTCCTACACATTTACATACAAATATATTAAATAGATCAATTTATTTAGAGATACGATTGTATCTTTAAACAAATCGATGTGTTTAAGTCAGGGCTGTCTGTTTCAGGCTGCCTGCTCCACCCCGTTCTGAAGCAGGAAACGGAACCAGGCAGTAAATCAACTTTCTACAATGCGACACAGGGCTTTCTGTTGTAAAGCCCTTTATTGCCATTGTGGTCTGTGGTGGTATGCACTCTGTAGGCAGGTTTCGGGCGTCGGAGACTTCATCCCTGCGTGATTTCAGACGTCCGTCATTCACAGGCAAAGACGACGTCATACGTCGGAGTGGATGTCGTACGTCGGAGTGGATGTAAGCACGTCTGATTTGGTGCCTTGTTCTTGGTAATGGTGAGCATTTGAATGTGATCTCTGGTGTTATTTATATTGTGCTTAGACCCCTCGCCACGCTAACCTCCCCTACTGTGACACCCGAAGCCCTGGCTGCATGTTGCTGGCCCTGTTAGAACTGGAGCTGCAGCAATTGTTCCCCCGTGAAATGGATCTAACAGACGAGCAGGCGAGCCAGAGTTCTTGTTCCCTTGTGAAGTTGATCCAAATATCCGAGTTAACGGCAAAGTGAAAAATATGTGCTTACAGTGGACAGTTCTCTGATGTATGATGGTTTCCAACAAGTCAGATAAGATGTCCTCATGGCTTTCATTATTTGTTCATGACCAACATTTCAAATATGTTTGTACTGGGGGCGTGGCTAGCGGCCGATGGAAATGGTCGCTTGCTGAAGCGGCTCCACAGCCCACGCCGTATAAATCCGCACAAATATCCGCAGAAAGCACCGAAACTTCCCCATCAAAAAAGGGAACGTTTCCCACACCAGTCCACATCGGAGGAATCGCTTTGAGGCCAGTGGAGAGGACCGGAGCGACATATGGAGAGCGACCCAGTGGAGATCAAAATGGCGGCCCGGAACGAACGGCTCGGGCGGCGGTGGGGATGATCTCCACATCGAGCCCGCCTTGAACTACGCAGGAACTGGCTGGAAGAAAAGACAGCGGCGACCCCCGCGGCTTCTTTCCTGATCGGCGCTGGACAGTGCCCGCCGGATTCGGAAGCGCGACGTGTGGGCAGCGGGAGGAACCGGCCGTGAGTGAATCTGCCGTCCGAGACCTGCCCGATCGAAATCCCTGGCCGGGGGCCTCTCCAGGATACTGCGGGCTGAATCGAGCAGTGGGGAGCCTCCGGTGGCATCAGGTGAGGAGTTGCGGGCTGGGAGTAGCGGCAGGCTGAAGAGCGCGCCTGCCCACCGGACTAAGACTTAAGCGGCCAGTGGGGAAGCAAAATCGAGCCCCCGGCCTTGTGGCCTAACATTGGGGGGCGGCTCATGTGACGCGGACCTTGTGAGTGGTTGCGTCCGACGCGGCCCCGCAACAGAATACACCTGCTCGCGGCCCGCTCTCTCCCTGGTGCCCTGGACCGCGGGCGCAGCATCTGGCCCCCCAGGCGAGACAGGAGCACCCAGGTGGCCCGCAGCAACACAGCCCCAACAGGAACATAGAAATAACTGAACGGCCAGGGGTGAAGCAAAATCGAGCCCCCGGCCTTGCGGCCTAACATCGGGGGCCGGCTCCTGTAAGGCGTACCCTGTGAGCGGCTGTGTCCAGCGCGGCCCCACAGGGGAGTGCACCTGCCCCAGACCCCGCTTTCTTTCTGGTGCCCCGGACCGCGGGCGAAGCATCTGGCCCCCAAGGCGAGATAGTAGCATCCGAGTGGCCCACAGCAACAAAGCCCCAGCAGGACAATAGAAACACCATTGTCGCCTGCAGCTGCGTCCGGTCCTGGACCGGCCTCCTCCCACCTGGCCCTGATCACCACGGACCCTAGCGTAGCAAGCCCTAACATCTCCAGGGCACACGGACAGGGGTGCACCAACGCTCAACCCACACACCTAATAACTATAGATAGGAGTCGCGGAAGAGGACCGTCGCGAGGGCCCCGATTGGCCTCCTAACCTAAAAGATCCACCTGGAACATCGACAGGCCTCCCACACACCGGTGACGGCTGAGACGGGGGTGGCCCCTCGAAGTCATCTCATGGCTAATACCAGAGGCCCCAAAATCCAGGTCCAGAAACAACTTGACAAGTTTGCCTGGACGAAGAAAAGTGAGGAGAGCAACATGTCATCTGGAGACGATCCTAAAGCTTCCCAACCGCGTTCCCAGGCCAAATCTCCCACTCTGGAAGATATCATGGAGGCCATAGCAGGAGTGCGAACGTCCTTGGAATCGCGCATAGATTCCGTGAATGTAGAGGTGACCCTTTTGAGAGCAGACCTATGGAAGATGGACTCTCGAGTCCGAGAAGTTGAGACCACCACAACAACTCTGGTGACAGATACCTCAGCCCTACAGACTCAAGTCACACAACTACAACACCAACAGAAAAGGATGGAGGAACTCCTCGACGACTATGAAGGGAGGGCCAGAAGGAATAACATCCGCATCCTTGGCATACCGGAACGAATGGAGGGACCCACAACTGACCTCTTCGTTGAGGATCTCATCCTCAATAAACTCCAACCCAAACGTCTCTCCAACTATTTCTCCATAGAGCGAGCCCACAGGGTTCCCGGCGGGCGCCCCAGGCCCGGGGCTCCTCCACGTCCGCTGATCGCGAGGGTTTTTAACTTTCGGGCTAGAGATGTGATTTTACAAACCGCCAGAACCGGACCTCCTCTGAAATTAGACAATGCCAACATCACATTTTTCCCGGACTACACGGTCAAGGTGCAAGCCCAAAGACGAAGCTTCACAGCCGTAAAGAAAGCCCTCCGTGATAAAAATATCAAGTATTCCATGTTATTCCCGGCCAAACTCCGAATAGAATCCGACAGTAAAACCTGGTTCTTTCTGTCCCCGGAGGAGGCCTGGGACTGGATAGAAGGCTGGCGCAGAGCGGGCAAGCACTTAGACGGACGGAATAATGGAAGCGCCGGTGGAGGCAGACGTCAACCCCCTGTCACGGGAGAGGGACAATTAGAGGGAGGTCTGGAGGACACACACTGACTCAATCTACAGGGCTGCATGGCCTCCCATGAAAGATTGATCTACACCCACTGAACCGAGACCCGCAACGCTAAGAACGACCTAATAAGACTACAACAACTCAACTATCAGCGGAGGGACTTCCGAAGCCCAGCGTACTGGGGCTACTTGGACACCGTCATTAAAACTCCTATAGGACTGGACTGTAATGCTAGTCATTAATAAAATAACACTGAAAGCGGGAGGGACGGCGAGGACTGGTTGTGGTTAGCCAGGCACCTCACGAATGGGAGGGAGGGCGACAGGCACTCTGCCTTGTTGGGGAGTGGATAGTTCAAAATCCACTGGCAGGGGGGTGGGGAGGGGGGTACAGGGGGGGGAGGGGGGTTAGTTGGGGTTTTAATGGTTTTGTTGCACAACACACACAACGCAGTGGGGTATCTCAGGCTTACGATGACACAAAACAACGTCTGTGGGCCATCAGTAGCTACAGAAGGGAGGGATCTCCCAAAGCAACTAGGTCACATGCACCTCCCTATCCATAAATCCGTGATCACAAGCTCTAACTCTTGGCTAAGAGCTCCATACTTATCGCCCCAAACTATTCGACATGGCTCACACAACACATAGGAAGCTGTCCATACTGACGTGGAACGTTAATGGACTGGGAAGCAAGATCAAAAGGGGGATAGTCCTGCAATATCTTAAACGACATTCACCAGATCTGGTGTTACTACAGGAAACCCATCTCGTGGGCAATAGCTGCAAAGCACTCCACTGATGGGGTTACAAACTTGTGGCCCACGCTGGCTTTACATCTGGCTCTAGAGGCACTGGAATCCTTATGCGTAAGAACTTAGCTCTTACCCCTACTCGTGTCCGGACCGACCCGCAGGGCCGGTTCGCAGTACTGGAGGCCACCTGGGAGGGGAAACATCTCAACATAATCTCAGCCTATCTCCCACCAGCCCTGGCAAAATGGCACTACAAGAACTGGGACAGGTACTCATAGCTCTCCCTCTGGGCACGCTGGTTCTAGGGGGAGACTTTAACATGACTATGGACGACACGGTTGACAGACACCCCCATAAAATTTCTCCCAGACGCCCCTGGCAAACTTTGCCCACGCCATGGGACTTACAGACATGTGGCGGTCACTGAACCCAGAGCAAACCCACTTCACGCACTATTCTAATGCACACAATAGCATGTCTCGGATTGACTATTTTTTTACCCTCCTCTCCGACGTAGGGAATTTTCAATGTCTTCAGGGACTCCCTAGGGGAATATCCGACCATTCTTCCCTTGTAGTGGACCTCACCTTTCATCGACACGTGGCCCGGGGACCCATAATAATTAACCCATGGCTGCTCACTATTCCTGACATCAAAGAAGACCTAGCCGCCCACACAGATCACTACTTTACTGAGAATCTTGGATCGGTGGACTCAGCGAATACCATATGGGAGGCTTATAAGGCGGTCATCAAGGGCCGGGGACTGGGTTTGAATATAGGGTACCCTCGGAACCAAAATAAACAGCTGCACCAGATGGAGAGTGAATTGCTCCTTTTGGAAGCGGAACATAACACTTCCCCTACTGTTGCAACAGCCCACAAACTCCGTAATAAACAACTAGAGTACAAGGAACTAGCAAGAGAGAAAGCCCAAGCAAGGCTGCTTCAAACTAGACACAGGGTTTATGAGTACGGTGAAAGGGCCGGAAAAATGCTGGCTTGGCTAGAGAAACGAGACCAAGAATCGCGGTGGGTCCCGGAAATCATATTAGAAGATGGGAAGACGGTGACAGATCCTCAAGAGGTAGCAGATACGTTTGCGAACCACCTAGAAGATATATACACCTCTAAAACCTCATATTCATTTGAGGAATCCCGCCAGCTTTTAGAGGAAATGGCCCTGCCACGACTATCAGATGCTGACAGGGAAGCCTTCGATGCTGATATCACGGCGGAAGAGGTTTGTGGAGCTATTTTTGCTATAAACTCAGGAAAAGCGATGGGACCCAATGGGATTCCCATTGAATTCCTGAAAGGGTTGGCTCTTAAGGTTGCTCCTCACCTCAAAAACATGTATGAGGAGAGTAGAGAGAGGGGGCTCCTTCCCTTAGACCAAAGGCTAGCTAATATTGTGGTCATCCGCAAACCTGGCAAACCAGGGACGACCTGTGGGTCATACCGACCCATCTCACTAATTAGTTCGGAGGCTAAGGTGCTGGCCAAACTTCTAGCATCCCGACTAGCAGCTGTGCTCCCATCTTTGGTCCATGAGGACCAATCAGGCTTTATACCAGGTCGAAATACCGCCCTCAATATTCGACGGGTCCACAACGTTCTGGGTCGACAGCCTTACCTGCGCGAAAACGCGGTCATACTGTCTTTAGATGCCACCATGGCTTTTGATTCAATAGAGTGGCCGTACCTGTTCGAGGTGTTAGCTCGACTGGGCTTTGGCCCCAACTTTAGACGGTGGGTGACACTACTATACACGGATCTGCTGGGACAGGTTAGGGTAAACAATCACACCTCCCGCACATTCGCCTTGCATAGAGGTACCAGACAGGGCTGTCCCTTATCCCCCTTATTGTTTGCCCTTACTCTTGAACCATTGGCCCACTGGATAAGACGGGATGTTGTAATAAGGGGTCTAAAATGGAGTGAGGACATAGAAGACAAAATCTCACTATATGCTGATGACATCCTTATATATCTGGCATCCCCCCGAACTTCCCTAAACAGACTGTTTGATGTTATCACGAACTTTGGCAAATATGCAGGCTATTCTATCAACTGGTCAAAATCAGTATTATATGTGCTTCACGGCCCTCCACCTCGCCTGCCTGAGGGTTACTCAATCCAGTGCACATCGACAGGATTTAAATATCTGGGCATCTTCATTACGTCCGATCCCAAATTGTTTTATGAACGCAATCTCCTAGGCCCCTTACAGAGGCTTCAGGATGATGTGCGACACTGGCGATCGCTGCCCCTATCTCTCCTTGGCAGGGCGGCTCTATTTAAAATGCTCTCTTTGCCCAGATTTTTGTATGTCCTTCAGAATAGCCCCTTCCCCGTAACGGATAATTACTTCAACGCCATAGAGAGTGAGCTCCGCACCCTACTCTGGGACGGGAAAGCCCCGCGGATCGCTCTCCAGAAACTTACCAAGAGCTGGTACGACGGAGGAATTGCCCTTCCAGATCTCCGCCTTTACTACTGGGCCTCCCAATTGGTACCAGTTAACCAATGGATCCATGGCCCCCCAACAAACCCGGCCTTTCACTTAGAAAAATACCAAACAGGCCGAGAAGGATATATGGGAGCCCTCTATAGCAAAATCCGCCAGGGCCGCTACCTAGGACCCATGTCGCAAACAGTGGCGGTTTGGTATAAGGCTAACAAACGTCTAGGGTGGGCGGACAAATTCA
Organism: Calotriton arnoldi; assembly: GCA_963921515.1. NCBI lineage: Eukaryota > Metazoa > Chordata > Amphibia > Caudata > Salamandridae > Calotriton > Calotriton arnoldi. Next base: position 673,248 of record CAWUFW010004085.1, on the reverse strand, counting down.
CCAAGGCTACTCCGTTGTGGTCTTCGCAAAGATTGGGGTCGCTGTGCTTTCATAAAGGGTTTGATAGATGGGATACTATCGGAATCACTACTTTGGGGGACCTAGTGGCTAAAGGGGAACTCCTCACGTTTAAAGACTTGCAAACCAAACACACACTCGCACGAGGAGAGATCTTCCGATACTTACAAATCCGACACGCCATTCTTACCACTATCCCTGACCTCTCTTCCTTACCTGACGCCTCCCCTTTAGAAGACCGATTACTCATTGACCCACTCTTGACCAAAGCTGTATCTTGCACATACCGTAAACTCTGCAATAATTTACCAGATACCCTTCAGGTTCTGAGAACGCGTTGGCAGGCAGACTTAAGGGAATTGGACGATGACGAATGGCAGGCCGCCTTAATGTCCCCCAGGGAAATAGCCGTGAACCATCGGTTCCGCCTCATACAATTGAAAATACTCCATAGGACATATCTTTCGGGCACCCTATTGGCGAAAATAGGTAACAGGAGTGAGGCATTATGCCTGAGGGGATGCAGATAAGAAGGCTCCTTTTACCACATCCTCTGGGACTGTCCTCTCATTCGCCCTTTTTGGGAAAGAACCACTACTAAGATGAAAGATACGCTGGGCAAACACATTCAGTTGTCGCCAAAAATAGGGATCCTAAATATATGGCAACCTACCGACCTCACGGAAATCGAACAGTAATGGGTGGCGTTGGGATACCTATTGGTGAAAAGGGCCGTGGCCATGTCCTGGGGATCCAACACACCACCACTCACGATAAGTTGGGTAGCAGAAATGGACAAATGTATGATCATGGAGAAGGAGGTTTACAAGAGAAGGGGCTGCCCTAAGAAGTGGGATAAAAAATGGGGAGGATAGAACGCTTATCGGGGGGAAATTTGTACCTCTCCCACGGAAGAGATGGCAATGAGACGAACAAGTATTGAGAACCCGTAATGCCTTAATGTGTGATGTATTTGACATTGACGTAATATGCTGTTTTAATCATATACCTTACGATCGTATTGTTATGTGGATATTGTGCCTTATATTCAATAAAAAGTTTTATAAAAAAAAAAAAATATGTTTGTACTATGTTGGCCCTGCAAAGATCCAGTGGGGGCAATTTTGGAGTCACCGCCTGAGAGCTTCTTGAGTGATCCTAAACCACTAAATCTCAATCGTGGATGAAGAGGTACATGAAATAATAGTGGAAATATGGGCCACCATAGAGCAAACATTTTGATGCTTGTGGCTATCTAATTCTTCACCCACTTTTGAAGGGAGATTAGTGTGGTAAAATGGCTTAGGGCAATCTTAAAATTACTTTAGTATTGGAGAGCATAATAAATCTAATAAACAATAAGGATTGTTTATTACACTGGTTGTGTATTTTGGGACATTTTTAGTCCATATTTGCTACCAGGTCACCAACATTTGTACTATGCTCAAGCTGAAAACTTGGAAGACTCAAGTCATAAGCTAAGTGTCATGCCTTTCACCATCAGTGTTGTACTACGCCAATGGTAGTGCTGGCCTCAACTTCACCCCTACGTTTTAGCACATCTCAGAATTCTAGGCTGAAAGAAAACATGGCCTCTCATTTACAGAACAGACTCCAGTGTCCCCACGGTTGGGCAGACAAGGGAATCCCTGCTAACAGCTCACAAACACACCCAATTCCTTCCTTGCAGGAATGGCTGCAAGGCTTGGGAACAAAATGCGGCATACCAGAGCAGAAAGCTGCACCCTGCACAAGGTGTAGGTGTACGTGCTCTGAGCTCATGTATACTTGTGTACTGTGGAAGACTATTTCCATAGCTATAGGACTTTTCCACATTACTGTGTCCAGCGTCCTCGTTTAATTATCCCATGCCAGTCCTTTTCTCCCTATTGGTCCTGTGCCCCTATTGCCAGTGCCCACTTGACAGTGTGCGTAGGTCACAGCCCTAGTCCCATCATCTGTGCCCCTCTATCACTGTACCTGTGCATTATCCCCATGTCAGTGGAAGAGCCCCAAATTCTGTGCCAGGGTCACGATGTGCTTGTGTGTCTGTCACTTGAGCAGTCAGTCTACCAGTGTATGCCATTAAAACTGGCCCTGTCTACATGCCCCTAAGTTAACCCTGATGACAAAAACATGGATTGATTTACGAACACTGAATGTTAAAAACGTTAAGGCAGTGCATTCAGTGATTTAGTTCCTGTCTTATTTCACATGCTTTACTTAATCTTGCATTCCCCAAGAGATAGTTATTTTATGATGTTATTGTTTATCTGTATTTATTTCTGTGCATACTTTGAGCCATGCCAGTTGTTTATGAGGGGCTTTGATTGAGCAAGCAGGCACTAAGGCTGAAGCCAAACAAAGTGCCTGTCAGTGGGTTGGCCTCTCTGCAGAGCATACAGAACAATGTTAATGTATTCCATTTGCAACTGAAATTCTGTGGAAATGATTATGAAGGGGGTACTCAGATGTCAAAATATTTGCAAGGCAAAAGTAAGAGAAAATAAAGTGCTCAGATTTGAGGGAGTGCAGTGTATGCTTGGGGGCAGTGAAATGAGGGAGATGCGAGGAAGTGCTTTCGGGGAAGAGTGAAAAGAGGGTACTGAAGAGAAAAAAGAAGTGGTTGAAGATGTGCAGATGGACGAGATATGCAGAGAAAAGGAGGATACATATCTAACGTAATGTGCACATAACTGAAGGCCAAAACTCCTTCCACAGGCCTCAATGCTATTTAATTAAAAGACTCACAATTTCAGAAATGAAGCATTTCCAATGTTAAATATTTATAACAAATCCTTGCTGTTACTCATTTTGCCACTGGATTCAAGCTAGCCTGGCTGATGAGGGCTGTTAGCCCGAATCCGGTCCCAGGATGCTTGTTTCCGGTCCAGGGAAGACATGGCTTGGCAGTTCGGGCTGGACTGTTCCCGTGAGGCACAGGGCCAAGACTGATTTGCATATAGCTGTGTCTGAACTGGAGTGGTGAAGTGAGCTAAAGAACGATGATGGATAAAACCCAGATCTGTGACTGGGGTGAGTGTCTGAAAAACTTCAGCGCTCCGTCCATCATCTCCTTGTGTTTGCTTTGTTCGCCCTAAGTTGGCAGGGTATGCCCAGACGTGGGTCCCTTGCTCACTTTGCCACTGGATTCAAGCTAGCATGGCTGATGAGGGCTGTTAGCCCGAAACCGGTCCCAGGATGCTTGTTTCCGGTCCAGGGAAGACATGGCTTGGCAGTTCGGGCTGGACTGTTCCCATGAGGCACAGGGCCAAGACTGATTTGCATATAGCTGTGTCTGAACTGGGGTGGTGAAGTGAGCTAAAGAACGATGATGGATTAAACCCAGATCTGTGACTGGGGGTGAGTGTCTGAAAAATTTCAGCGCTCCGTCCATCATCTCCTTGTGTTTGCTTTACTCATTTATCTTAAACAGCTAACAACCATTGACAAAGCCAATTGTACTGACAGGTTTTAGGTGTATGTCAGTTGTTGTGTCATTTATCTGAATGCAAATTCATCTCAGAGAGAAACCAAAAAAAACGGTCAAGTGGCACATTATGGGAATCACAAAAATGTATTTGACGTTTCTTTATAGAGAACCCCCACTTTTTTCATCCCACTTATAGACCTGTCTGCACATTTTCTATATAACTGGTTGCAACCAGCAGCTGTGGGTGCTTCCCAAAGCCTGGTGAGAGCATTTATTTCCAAAGTTAATGCTGCCTGCAGTGCAAGACACTGGGAAAGCCTACATTTTAAAGGGCTAAAGTTGTCATACTGTGCAATTCACACATTACAGTAAATGTAAAACATATTAATGCAGTAAGATATGGGGCAGTTTTTAATGTGTTTAATATTTCGAGACTATATGTTCCCACTGCTTTATTACTACATTCATTTGCTTTAAAATGCAGCATTTGCCAATATTTATTTTTTTTAATTCTCGGGAGACGGACCCACCCTGGACCCCAGGTTTGTCCATTAGACTTGTTTGTGTCGCTCGCTATATAAAAGTCATGCCCAACGTTTACGCACACCACTTTCAAATATCACCAGCTGCCACTGCTCGAGAGACTCTCATTGGAGCACCAACTTCAAAATAGAGTGCTCTGATTGGCCCAGGGAGATTTATTTCCCCTGGGCTATCTCGCTGTTACGGGAGTCAGACTCCAGCGAGGTTCGGCGCTCTGAATGGCTGCCAGCACCATTGGGAAAATGTTGCTGGCAGCCATTACAGGACTCGGGGACTTAGTCCTCTGTCCTGAAGATAGGAAAAAATAAAGATATAAGGGGGCAGGGTAGGGAAACCCTGACCCCTAGGCCCCATGGGGGGCAACTTACCAGAGGGACCCCCACTGGGCCCAAAAAAGGCAAAAATGTCACAATCCTGCAATACTTTTACGGGATCGAAAAACCAAAACAAATGGTGGCAATTATTATATTTATGCCCTGGGGGGCCTACCCCTGGAACTGATTTCATAAAGGGAGGGGGCTGTGTGGCCCCCCTGCCCATGCCTCCAGAGGCCCCAGGGAGCCCACCCCTGGGGGACAAAATTAGTTTATATGGGTAGGTGCGTCGAGGGCCCTGTCTGCGTGCCTCCAGAGGACACGACATGACTTTTTATGGGGAGGGGTCTGCGCATCCCCCCTCCCGAGCCTCGAGAGGCACCGGGGAGCCCACCTCCAGGGCCGAAATGTAAGAAAATGGAGAGGGGAGCCACACGGTTGTTGCCTGTGGGCAGGTGCAATGCCGGCTCCCGCTGTTTGGCGGGAGCCAGCTGGGCACTCTCTCTCCTAAAATCAAAGTGTTTTGCATTGGGGATATTGTCCCCAGGGCTGCTACAGGCTTGGGGAGAGGGGACGTATGCCCCCTTCCCTAGTAGTATATTTGTGGCCCCCAGGGTAAGGGGGTCCCCAAGACCTCTTAAAGCTTGGCGAGTGGGGTCACTCGCCCCCTCCCCTTCTACCCTTTATGATAAATTTTATCCCGGGGGATGGGGTCCCCGGGGTCCATCTCTGACTTGGGGAGGCGTCTAAATAATATAAAAGTTAAAACAACAACAGGTGTTTATTTTTTTTGTAATTAGTTGCCACATCGCAGGAGTCCCATGAGTCCTGCGGGATCACAACTTAAAAAAAAAAAAATGTATATTTTGGTACCACAGACCTAGGGGGCCGGGGTATCCCTTCCATGCCCCCTTATATTATTTTTTTAACTAACCTCAGGAAAGGCGACTAAGTCCCAGAGCACTGTAATGGCTGCCTGCAACATTTTTCCTCATGTTGCAGACAGGCAATCAGAGCCTTGCTCCTGCTGGAGCAAAATGGTTCAAGGGTTAAAACTGGGTTTGAGGGGGCGTGGTCTGGCGTCGGCCATGGTGGCGGTGTAACCTTCTTGCTCCGTCCGGGCCCTCGCTTTAGCCTGCAATATCCGCAATTGCTCCGGCAGCTGGACAGAGGAGACGGCCGGCGCTGCGTTCCTGACAACATCCTGAGGCGGGGGAGGTGTCTCCGACCCCGGACGGTGCGGCGGCCCGTGCATGGTGGTGAGGGGCCTGCCCCGCAATCACCGAAGTGCTCCGGACGGCGAGCGGGCGGAGTCGCGTTAGAGCACTGCCTGCACCTGGAGCGTGCGGCCCGGGATCTCTGTCACTTGAGATCAGCTGCTTGGGGCCAGCGGCTGGCGCTGCATCGTGTGCCGGTGCTGAGGACCCTGGAGCCCGCGCTGCTTGTGATCTGCCGGCACTGAGCTCCCCAGGGCCTGCCATCTACCTGGGCAAGCCCGCTGGTGGCTCCTACATTGTGCCGGTGGGACCCGCATTTCGGCAGCAGGGTCGTGGTGACCGGTGGAGGGGCTCACCCTGAGTGATCCGCGGGGGATGCCGCGGCATCTATGGGCCCCCCCCTGTTCTACTTACCGACGATGTTGGGCCCGGGATGGGGACTCGTCTGGAGGATCTGCCCCCAGTTGGTTAAGTCTGAGACTGTCATCATACGGACCCGCTGAGTGGGGCCTACGGTCGTTGCTGGTTTCTGCATCTAGGACGCGGCTCCCAGGGCCGCGTAGAACGTGTGCTGCTGTGACTGGGATTTTCTGATGTGCCATTTCTGTGGTGTGCCCGCTAGTGCCCACATGACCACACCGGGACAGCTTACGGAGGTGAGGCCGGGCATAGTGTGAGAGACGGGGGGACCATCCTTGGGTCACGTTAGAGTCCCTACCGGCCTCCTACCTCGCCGGTGACGATGCGGGATCAGCGACTGGGGTGGACCGATACCATCAGCGGAGGGTGGAACAGCGGCCTCAGCTGGGCTGCTGTGATCGGCGGGTGGCCCAGCCCTGAGCAGTGAGGATTCATAGGGCGCAGAGAGCACCGCCTTCCACTGCATGTCCTTCTGCCCAGCCCCAGTTTGTATCGTCTTTGTGGGGTCCACATGTGCTGCGAGCAAGTTGTGTGATGCGTATTTGAGCGAGTGGCAAGGGGTGAGATTGCGCCTGAAGTGTGCACCTGCGGACCTTGGTGTTCCGAGATAAGTCCCGGGTGGCCCGCAGTTGGCTTGTGCGCGGGTGAAGGGGCTCTGTGTCCTCAAACAGCGTGGACTTGAAAATGACGAAACCGAAGGGGACCCCGGCCGCTGTGCAGACGAATAAATTGGACAAATATGCTGTACCGCGCCAACTGGCGCCCGAGGAGGGGGGCGACTGGGGATAAATCAGCCGGAGAGGAGCCGTCCCTTAGTTCAATCATGTCAGCGATCCAATCCTTGGGAACGACTTTGGAGACCAAAATTGATAAGGTCACCATTGAAATGAACTTGATGAGGGCGGACATGCAGAAAACCTCGAAGAGGGTCACAGCAACGGAGGAGAACGTAGGGGAGCTCCAATCTGCAACACGCAAGCTGGAGGAACACGTACAGAAGTTGGCGCATCAACACAAGCTGATGGCCTTGAGGTTGGATGATCAGGAGGGGAGGGCCCGCCGCAACAACATTAGTGTGGTGGGAGCGCCTGAGGGGGCGGAAGGCCCCAGCATGGATCTCTTCATTGAGGACCTTATCTTGAACCACCTTAAGCCTAAGAGACTGTCTACCCTGTTTACTGTGGAGAGAGCACACAGGGCCCGGATCCCTAAGCTGAAGCCCGGGGCTCCTCCTCGGATGATCATTGTGCGTGTCCTGAATTTCAGAGACCGGGTTGCCATTCTGCAGGTGGCTAGAGTGAGTGGCGACCTCCCCTTTGAGAACTCGACAGTTAGGTTTTTCCCGGATTTCACATTGAGAGTACAGCAGGAGAGGCGCACGTTTCGACGGGGTGAAACAAGCCCATCGAGAGAAGGGGATAAAATACATGATGCTTTTCCCGGCCAAGCTCAAAGACCTAGACAACGATAAGTCCTTGTTCTTCACATCGCCCACAGAGGTCCAACAATGGCTGGATGGGGGACTCCACCGGCCACTCAATCGCCTCATTGAAGGGGACTGGCGCGGGAGTCGCTTCACACTCTCGATTCTCCACCTCGACGTAGAGAGGGGGAAAGGACAGTATCCAGATCCAGGAGCTCCCAGTCTGGTAGCCCCGTGAGTGAAGCACGGTCTCCGGGGAAGTGAGGGACAGGACTCATTGCTATGTACTGCTGTATAATTTTGAGGGGCTTCAGATACAGTCTTCAAGGCCAGATACTAGAGCTCATATTCCAGCGAGGAAGAAGTCTGGGGCACGTCTGGATGGGACACTGTTTCGTATGCTCCAGCTTTACGATGTGTTGAGGGGGGAGTTGGGGGCCCGGGAGGGGGCGTTATTGGGTAGTGGTGCCAGACAGCCCTACTTTAGTTTCTTGTTCACTGGGGCGACAGGCGCTCTGCTATTTGGGATGTGGGTAGTTCTAGACCTACAAGGCAGGGTTGCAGGTTGGGGGGACACTGTTATGGGTTTTTGTATTTTTTGTGTGGCTCATTGTTTGGTTCTTGCTTCAGATCTAATGCTTCAACATTTGTGTCAGGTGACATCCTTCTACGGGCTGGGCCTTGCCGCGCGTAAGGGGGGGTCTCTACTTGCTGGGTGGAGGGGGGGTTGGTGTAGATTGACTACATGGCTGCACGACCTAGTAAAAAGCTGACAATCCTCTCCTGGAATGTTAATGGCCTGGGAGACAAAATTAAACGCACTATGGTTCTGCAGTATCTGCACAGACACTCCCCAGACATTGTCTTACTTCAAGAGACGCACCTCAGGGGGAACAATTACTTGGCCCTTAATAGGTACGGATACACACTACAGGCCCACGCTGGTTTCACGTCAGGGTCCAGGGGCACAGCCATACTCATTAAAAATGCAATCCCTCTGGTGATACAGCGCACATGGTGTGACCAACTGGGTCGTTATGCGGCTCTGTCAGGAACTTGGGAGGGGCAGGTGGTAAATATATGCTCAGTGTACATTCCCTCGCGACTGCATGAAATTACGTTTCCAGGGGCCATATGTATCAAAAAAGAGTTTTGCGATTCTCAAATTGCGATTTTTAGCGAATCGCAATTAAAGAATCGCAAAATGCAATGTATGTAGGATTTGCTAAAAATTCTGCGAATCCTACATATTCCGTATTTGCGAATCGCAAATTGAGATTCGCAAATAAGGAATACCTTCCCATTCATTCCTATGGGCTAGGAGGCCCATAGGAATGAATGGGAAGAATTCTCAATTTGCGATTACCAATTAGAGAATCGCAAATTGAGAATGCAATTTCAAGGTTGTACGGGTGCCAAAAGGACACCCTGTTGCACCCCTGAAATATGCATGTGTGCACATTTTGCGCACATACATGTCCTAAGGGCATGAATGTGCGCCAAATGGCACGTTGAAAAAAGCAAAAAAGTGTTTTTTTCTAGAAAATCGCAAATTACCACCAACTTGAAGTTGGTGGTAATTTGCGATTCCTTAAGGCCAAATAGCAAATTTCTGGTGCTTCCAGAATTGCATTCAAGGAATCGCAATTTGCAATTCCTTAATTGCATTCGCAAAATAGAGAATCGCAAATTTTGCGATTCTCTATTTTGCGATGGCCTTTTGGGATGATACATCCCAAAAGGCTTTTTCCCATTCGCAAACGGGCAGATTCTGAGAATCGGCCCGTTTGCGAATGGAAAAAGGCTTGATACATATGGCCCCAGATCTCAGTAAGCTCCTATTGAATCTCCCGCCCGGACTTTTGCTCTTGGGGGGTGACTCACGCCTGAAATAGATAGGGAAATTCTTCCCGTCCACTGTTCTCCTTCGCGCGGGCGATGGGCCTGGTGGATCTCTGGAGATGCCACAATCCCAGGTCTAGACAATACGCTCATATTTCTGCGGCACATGGCAGTGGGGCTCGGCTGGACTATATTTTTACACACACTACCTCGGCGGGACTTTTTCAGGGTGGGTGCCATAAGGCGCTAGGGATATCTGACCACTCACCAGTGGAGGTGCAGCTTCACAGGCCAGCTCGCGACTGGTCTCTCCCTCCCAGATTGGACCCCTTTATGTTTCGGGACCAGGAATTCCGGGAGCGCTTTGAGGAACGCCCGGAACTTTACTTTGCTGAAAATGTCGGCTCTGTTAGCTCTGCCAGTATCCTCTGGGAAGCGTAAAAGGTGGTGGCGAGGGACTTTGTGCAGGTGGCGAGCGGTGCTCAACATAAAGAAAAACGGATCCAGTGCGAGGAACTCGAGCAGGAGATACTCGACCTGGAGCGCATGGTAATCGCGGACTCCGGGGACATCGGTGGGCTCAAGCATTCCCTCAAACTCAAAGAGCGATCCCTTCGAGACCTTGCCGGAAATGCGGCTTGGGCTCACGTGCTCGCCACACAGCGCAGAGTGTATGATCTGGGTGACAAAGCCAACAAACTGATTGCGTGGCTGGAACGGAGGGACTGAGTTTCCGAGATTCGGTCCACAGAGGGGACACAGGGTGGTACAGGGGCAGCCCTAACCGAAATCTTTGCCAAATATTACGAGCACATTTACCAGTCTCAATCCACATGGGGGGAACCAGAATGCACTGAATTCCTGCACGACATTTCTCTGCCGACTCTAGGGTCGGAGGATAGGGAGGCGCTCGATTCTGACTTCCACCTGGAGGAAGTAGAAAATGCCATGAGAGACTTGCAATCTGGGAAAGCGGCGGGCCCGAATGGGCTCCACGCTGAGCTGTTTAAATGTGTGGCGAGCAAGTTGGCTCCTTACATGCTCGACATGTTTAGGGATGCATCCGAAGTGGGGCAACTTCCAGAAGACACGAGAATGGCGACTATTGTCGTGCTCCTTAAGAAGGGAAAACCGCATGACCTCTGCAGCTCCTACAGACCTATCTCCCTCTTAAATTTTGAGGCCAAGGTTCTAGCCAAGATTATCGCAAACCGGTTGGGCCCGGTTTTGCACTCTTTGATTCACCCGGATCAATCGGGCTTTATGCCTCATAGGAGCACGAGGCTCAATTTGAGACGTCTGTACGGAGTCATGTATATGACTCAAAGGCAGCCAGATGTCCCAGCCGCTCTCCTCTCATTAGACGCGAGGATGGCGTTTCACAGCATCGAATGGCCATACCTTTTTGCTGTGCTGGAGAAAGCGGGTATTGGTCCGCAGTTGCAAAAGTGAATCCGGTTGTTATACACTGCCCCGATGGCCCGAGTTCGGGTTAACGGGGTCATCTCAAGAGCCTTTGCGTTGCACAGGGGGACGTGCCAGGAGTGTCCTTTGTCCCTGATGTTTTTGCGCTGGTGCTTGAGCCATTGGCGGCGTGGATTAGGAGAGACCCGGTGGTGAGGGGGATCGATCTGGGGGGGGGTTGGGAAGAGCGCATTTCATTGTATGCGGATGATATCCTTCTTTACGCGCACCGGCCTTGACAAACATTTCATAGGCTCATCCATATAATACGGTCTTTTGGTTCCTACTCTGGATATCTTATCAACTGGGATAAGTCGTTGGTTTTTTCTCTAGCCGGGGATCCTCCGGTTCTGACGTCCGCATGCTCGGAGATGGTACTGCAGGATAAATGTAAGTACTTGGGCATTTGGATAACCAAGCGGAGTTTACACAACTGAATCTACAGGTGCAGCTTTCCAGGTTGCGAGATGATGCGATGCACTGGAGGGGGCTCCTGATCTCCCTTATGGGAAGGGCAGCCCTCTTCAAGATGATGGCTCTTCCGCGCTTACTTTACGCCGTCCAAAACACTCCTTATCGCATTCAGGAATCATTCTTTCAAACGATCGAGTCCGAGCTATGCCAGTTATTATGGGGGGGGGGGGCAGTCCCAAGATTGCGCTCAAAAAACTACAGAAGGGGGTTTACGAAGGGTGGCTGGCAGTCCCGGATATTAGGAAATACTACTGGGCTGCTCAACTTATTAACGTCAACGGTTGGGTTTTTTCCCCACTTGAGGAACCAGCCTACAGGGTGGACAGGCTGGTCTTGGGTGAGCGTAGTCACTTGGGTGAATTGTACCGCAGGGGTAGGGGCTCCATACATCTGCCACCACACACCAAAATGGTCATCGACATATGGCATAAAGCAACTTGAATGACGGGGTGGGAGAGGAAACTCACTGAACAGACCCCACTCTGGGAGGGAGATTTTCTGAAAGAAGTGCGCAGACTGCAGGGTTTCCCGAAGTGGAGCCTTATAGGTATTGACGTGCTTGGGGACGTCTGGAAAGGTGGTAAAATGGTGACATTCGATAGTCTACGTGAGGGCTTCCAAATGGGGGAAGGTGAATTTCTTAGATACCGACAATTGCGCTCTGCACTCCACTGCCATTTAAAAGAGGGGACTGTGCTTCCAGAATATTCCCCTTTGGAGGATAGGCTTCTCTATGACCCCATGATCGAGAAGGCGGTGTCACTGACATATAAAAAACTGGTAAACAATACCCCGGACTGCCTGGGTCCCCTGCGGGAGGCCTGGGAAACAGACGTAGGCCTTTTGGAGGATGATGATTGGGCGGAGGCCCTCCAGTACCCCAGAGAAATAGCCTTCAGAGCGCGCTTTTGACTTGTTCAACTTCGCATCCTTCACAGGTCATATGCCTCGAGAATGGTGCAGGTCCGTATCAAGGGCGGGGGCTCTGAGGTATGTGCCAGGGGATGTGGCGAGAGGGGATCATTCTTTCATATTTTGTGGTCTTGCCCCAGGATTCAGAAGTACTGGAAGGGCGTCACCCGAGTGATGGAGGCTGTAGTGGGTGAACAGGTCCCGCTGGAGCCCAGATGGCATATCCTCGGCGTCACGGGAGAGATCACGTGGCCAAAGTGGGCCAAGCTGTGGCTAGCTTTGGCAGGGGGGGTCGCTAAGAGGAACATTGCACATGCATGGGGGGGCGACGGAACCCCCGACAGTGGCTGCACGGCTTTGCGATATGGACTGGTGTCACAATGCGGAGCAGGTGGTTTATCAAAGTCGTGGATGCCCTCGCAAATGGGAGAAAATATGGGGGCCATGGACACTGTATAGGGGTCTGTGATGGGACTCATGAGGTGCATTGAATGGGCCTTCCGGGAGGGTTTAGAGACGTACTCCATGGGGTAGTGTGCGGCACTGCATAAAACGTAATTCTGTATTGTGTGTTATAATGCCTGGTATTTGCCATGTCTTCCACGAGCATGGGATGTGCATATTGAGTTTTTCTTGTATCTGAAGCTTATTTTTGATTTAATAAAAAGAAATTATTTAAAAAAAAACAGAGGGAGAGAGAGGGAAAGGGAAAGACAGAGACACCTTGAACTGAATCAAAAAAAAATTCTATCTCTCTCTCTTCTCCCCTCACCCTGTCCCAGCGTCTGCGGGGTCACGAGTTCACGTTGCTTACAATCTGACCCCGCATCTGCTGGAACAGAAATGCCTTCTAAGCACAATGTGACCCCACTTCTGCGGGTTCAGCGGTCTCAGATAGTTGAATTTATCGTTTTTCCTTCATTTATTTCGTAACTTGATCTAATTGCATCGTAATATGGTTATAGAGATAATAAAAAGAAATATAGCCTTGAATTTTATAGCAATATGCAAACCACAGGATGGATTTATCCTTCCAAGTAATTTTTTATTTATATTTGCCCGATATTTGTATGTATAAGCACACAATTCTGATTCACTTCACTTGATAAGCAGTACCTTGTTAAACTGCGCCAGATTTGAACAACGAGGATCATTTGGGTCAATCCTGACTTCTTTGTCTAATTCTGGTAGCCTCTGTTTGCTACTAAATTGGTGATTTTCCAAAGAATTCACCTTCAATGAACTAGGACAAAACACATGATAATTATAAAATAAGCTACTTATTGCTCACCCTGCATGCTGCCGACAGACTATACAATATAGTAATAAACTTTCATTTTATTGTTGATACAACATATCCTGTTATAAATAATATATAACACACTGCTGATGCTACGAGTCATTTGTAGTGATCTTTAGTGTCTCCAGTTGAAATATTTGTATAATATCGACCGTAATGATAGAAAAGCAGGAGTAGGCAAACACTTGAGATGGGTAGTTGGAGAGTAGATGTGGTCTCTTTCCTCCAAAACTACTCTATCACAGCTTCTTTAAATCTTTCTAAACACAGAAATGGTCCCATAAACCTCAACACTGGAAGCCATCTTGAATGCCCTTTTCTTTGCTTTTAACCTCGGAAATGCATACCCTGCCCATGTCTGTTCCGGTCCAAATACATGGTTCACACCCTGCATTGTTGGAGCCAAAGGGGCTCTTTTTGTACAATTAAAGGACCGAAACATATAGAACCATAACAGAAAGCAGAGATAAAAATCAAACTTTCATGCATTGATCTAAAAATAAAAGGAGTATTAATATTCAACTCAGTTTACAAATAAACACAACATTATTTCTATAGTTGTCTGTCAGCAGAAAAATGTTGCTGTTTTGTACCAAAGCTTGGAAAAGGGAAATAAATTCTTCCGAAACGCACTGGAATGTCGAAAAAACAATGTATTTATTATGAATGGGATGAGAACAATAATTGTGAGTGTTAGATGAGAAAGGCTTGGCCTTCTCAGTCGTAAAGCTGTAGATCGATGTGGGCTGCTCATCGCTCTATGACCCAAAGACTTTTATTTTGACAATGTTTATGACTTGAAATATAAGGCACGTGTTATTTTAGCAAATAAACGAGAACCTGAGTTTTAAAAGACAAAAATAAATAAATAAATAAATAAAAAACTGGGTTTGAGGGACTCTTGTGAGAGTCCCTCAAACCCAACTGTCTAGATATACAAATATTTTTGGAGCTTAATATCTCCAAAACTACTGAATTGATTTACACCAAACCATAAAAAGGAAGCTTACTGGACCAAGATAGTTTCCTGCAAACTTGGTGTAATTCTATTCATCAGTTTTTGCGGTAGTGCTTCTTAAAAAAGTCTATAGAAAACGGGTGGGGTTTTGCATTTTGGGATCCCTTTTTTTTCGGCCCCCGCTTGACGGATCATTCTGAAACTTTTCAGGAAGCAGCTGAGGTGGATGAACTGTTTTTCGGAAAGTTTCATGAAGATTCGTCAAACAGCACAAAAATTATTAGCAAACCAACAAACGCTCTTCCTGTGGAAAAGCAGACTTAACTGTGACTACTCAGTGGCGACTGACACTGGGTAATATATATGTGTGTATGTGTGTGAGTGTGTGTTTTTAACAGTGCATGATTCATAAATGAGTTTTCAATAGTATCCTCCTGACTGATAGAACTGTGTATCAGCCATTGATTGGCTGTTATGGCTGCTTCAAGTCCCACACAACCTTATTTACTCTGCACTGGAGCTTGTTTCATTTTTATGCACTTCATTTGGGTACCTATTCATCACAACCTACATGGCCTTTTAAAGTAGTAGTAAGGCAAGTCTGAATCGGTAGGTGGTAGTACTGCTATTAAAGCACCAACTTGGTATAACCATCAAGTAAGTATTATACACCTCTTTTCACCATTAAATTCCATAGGCATCTAAAGAAGATGCACTCCCAAAAATATGTTTTGCATCATTCAATCCACCAGTAAATGGGGGAGGCCTCTATTCTTCCCCACACCTGCAACAATGGTATTTTAGGTGAAATTTAGACAGCTAACTGTGCCCGATGATTCTATATAAAATCAACAAATTCTTCTGTTGGGTATGACACACTCTTACATCCACATCAAATCAAATTCTAAGCTGCTCCTCTTCTTTGAAAGAAAGCTAGAATTCAGCCTCACCAATCTCTTGTTCTTGTAAAGGTACGTCATGGCACCATCCTGACATATGCCTAAACTTCATAAATGCCCCAAATTAAATAAATAAAAGATTGACAGTAAAGATAGCCTTGGTCACTAGAGTAAGTCACTTGTCTTTTATACCCCGGGAGGAACACGATCTTCTTATTCTCTCCGAAATCCCTCCTTCATTAGGTCGTGCCGGCTGATAGCTTTAGCTGTCTAGTGAAAGCGCATGTCATCATAAAACACCCCTCACACCACACACTGCACAAATCACAGCATATAGATACATTCAGAACCAGAAAGAGTCTTTTGGACAATGTTTCAACTGGACAAAGGTTCAGTTGGCTTTAGGCTTTGGTTCTCATGGTTGTCAATCAGCGCTGGTATCAGCCTTTTGCTCATGTGAGCTAGTTTAAAAAGTAGTCCACACTAACATTGCTAGTCATTCAATGTTTTTTCTATGTTTCTTTTCTTTCTGGAGGGAAGGGCCTTAGATCCTGTGCTCTCTTTGTGTGCTTCAGAATCCCCTCCAACATTCCCCCTGCTCATCTGTTTCTTCCTGTGGACCCCAACCCATTCTGCTCTGTGTTATTATGCAGTAAAGCAATGTTTTTTTTACAAAAAACTAAACTGCTGCATGGTGAACCACTATGCATATGTGCATTAGCACTGCAACGTATACACACATTTGTGCACACACAGTGACTGCCTTGGAATGATAACCCTTCCAAGATGACAGCTGTGTGTGCACATGCTTGCACATGTGCACTTTCATCATGTTAGATGCATGCTTTAAGTCACGATAAGTCGGTGGCCATTTTGATTTTAATCACTTTGCCTGTCCAACATAAGTACATAGTTTTTGTTTAAATTTTTTTTATTAAACTACAAAAAGTCGACATTCGTAATCACAAACGATGGGAAAATCACAGTCCACAGTTATGTTCATTTACGTCACAATTTCTTATATAATGCATGAATGATTGGGTGATAATCGTTATGGCACAATGAGATCTTCTAAAGCGGGGACAGTTGGAGGGGCACATATATTACCACGATATTCGTTCCACTTGCTCCATATATCATTCAATTTTTTGGGGCATCCTTTTGCAACATACACAGTTTTTTCCCTTAGCATGCACCAATCCATATCAGCTTTCCACGCCTCCACTTTGGGAGGAGTCCCCGCCCCCCACAGCCTAGCCAGGTTGCTCTTGGCTACCATCAGGCCCAGTGTAACCCATATTTGGTCTTTCCTGTTTAAATCTGTAGGTTCCCAGACATTCAAAAGACATCTTTTCGCCTCCATACCTATTGCAAGGCTGAGGACATCTCTAAAACAGGTGTGTACCCCTTTCCAAAATCTCTGGATGTACACGCATTCCCACAAGATGTGCATAAACGTGCCAGCCTCACCGCACTGCCTTCTGCACATGCCCTCGTCCACCCTGCCCATGATGTAAATTCTATGGAGGATTTTCAGTTGGACCAAACGCAATCTGGAAGAGATTGCTACTTCTCGTGGGGAGGCGACTGCCTCCTGCCACTCGTCATCGTCAAGCTCCAACCCATCTCTCCCCCAGCGCTCCCGGATCAGTTTCAGGGGATCTGGTGCATTATTGACGAATTTCTTATATGTCAGTGACACCGCCTTTGTTTGAAGGTACCCATCAAGCAACCTATCCTCCAACGGTGAGGACTCAGGGGGAGAGACTCCCTTTTGCAACTGTGATGTGAGTGCATGCCTCACCTGCAGATATCTAAAGTATTCAGTGTCAGCCAGATCGTACTCTCGTTGCAGGGTGGCAAATGAGATCATTTCTCCCTTCTGCCATAGGTCTCCTATTTTTGTTATCCCAATCAAATCCCACTTATCAATCCCCTTCGACCTTTTCAAGGTGCACAATTCCTCTGAGTCCCACAGAGGAGTGGCCAACGTTAACTTCCGTTCCCATCCCAGACTTCTGGTAACCGTGTGCCACACCTGTACTGAATGCTTGGTCGGACCCGTCAGGGAGAATCTCTTGGGTTTAGAGTAAAGGGCCATGTTATAATTACCCCTGGGTAGTAGCCATTTATCCATCCTGTAACCTGGGTCATCCCAGTGGCGGTACGTGCACTGATTTATAGCTGCCAGGTGTCCCGCCCAGTAGTATTTCCTAATGTCAGGTAGACCAATCCCCCCGTCATACCAACTCAGGACTAATTTTGGAAAGGCTATATGAGGGCGACCATCCCAAAGTAATTCCCTCTGTAGACTCTCCACCTCTTTGAAATATTTTGCTGGGACCGGATCTGGGAAATTTTGAAGCGCATAGAGAAAGCGTGGAAGGGACATCATCTTGAAAAGCACAGCCTTTCCCAACAATGAAAGGGGGAGGGTCTTCCAATTGGCCACATCTCGCCTCAACCTCTGCAGCGGGGGGAGTAGGTTACGTTCATAACTCAGCTTGGGGTCTAGTGTGATAAATATTCCCAGGTATTGGAATTCCTCTTTTGCTTCTCTCATGGGACACTCTCTTGGTATTGATGGGGGCTCGCCACTGAGGACATACGTTAGGGATTTGCTCCAGTTGATCGTGTACCCAGAGCATTTCCCAAAGTTGATGAAAATGTTGAGGACTCTACGGAGTGATGCCTTGGGGGATGCAAGATAGAGCAATATGTTGTCCGCATAAAGAGAGATGCGGTCCTCCCATGATTCAGCCCACTTCTGTCCCCGGATTACTGGGTCTCTACGAATCCACACCGCCCATGGCTCCAGGGTGAGAGCAAAAAGCAGAGGGGACAGCGGACAACCCTGTCGAGTCCCACGGCTTAGCGTGAATACTTCTGATTTCTTATTATTAACGACCACCTGTGCCAGGGGCTCTGCGTACAAAAGCCGCACCCACCCAATAAAGCTGGGCCCAAATCCCATCTTAGCCAGGACTGCGAACAGATACGGCCACTCTATGGTGTCGAAGGCCATCATAGCATCAAGCGAGACCACGATTGCTGCTTCCTGAATCGTGCCTTGACGCCCCATCACTCCATGCAGCCTCCTCAAGTTTAGTGCAGTGTTGCGGTGTGGCATGAAGCCCGATTGGCCCGGGTGCACTAGTTTACCTATCACTCGGACCAAACGACCGGCTAGTAGTTTTGCAAGTATTTTTGGCTCAGCATTTAATAAGGATATGGGCCTATAAGACGAGCATGCATTCCTGGGTTTGCCTGTCTTGGGTATAGTGACTAGTGTAGCTACCCTTTGATCCCGTGGGAGCAGTCCCAATTCACTGCTTTCGGTAAACATGGCCCTCAAATACGGAGCCATTGTATCCGGCTTCAGCTTCTAGAGCTCGATCGGCAGCCCATTAGGACCCAGAGCTTTACCTGACTGGAGATTTCTGATTGCTTGGGCGACTTCGTCGTTAGTAAAGTCACTATCTAACATGTCTCTTTCCTCTGCGTCCAGTACAGGGAGCTATATGTCTGTCAGCAGGGCTTGTGAATCCTCCTCTTGTGAATCCTCCTCTGTAGAAGAGGAGCTCGCCCGATAGATAGAGCGATAGTAATCTGCAAATTCGTTAGCGATCTCTTGTGGGTCTGTTAAAACTTCCCTTGACCCCTTCATTAATTCTGGGACTAGTCTGCTCGCCAGTTCCTTTTTGTCCAGCCACGCCAGTAACTTTGCGGCCTTATCCCCTAGATCATATAGCCTACCCTCCTTATCTCTGCTCATTGACTTGGCCATGTCAGTTGCGAGGGATTTATATTCATCTCTTTTAAGCTTCAAGGCATGAATTGTATCTGGTGCCACTGGTTCCTCGCTTTCTTCCTCCAGGAGAAGGATTTCTTCTTTCAAGCGAGTCAGGTCTTTCGACTTTTCTTTTCGTACCCTGGCTATAAGTAAGATTGCTTGACCCCTAACTACAGTTTTAAAAGCTTCCCACAGGGTTTGAGATGACTGCACTGAATCCCTATTATCTAGAAAGTAGTTTTCAATATTCGTAACCAGCTTGTCTTTTACCACGGGGTTGCGAAAGTACCACAGATTAATAGGCGCTATTCTCCCCACCCTCTTCTCACCCATTATCACCTCTGCCCATAACGGGGAATGATCAGATTGCCTCGAGCGAGATGCCGAATTTCCCTAATATTTCCAACTTTAGACGTCGGAGTGAGAAGATAATCTATGCGAGATAAGCTATTGTGTGCCCCAGAATGAAAAGTGTGTTGGATGCTTTCCGGGTGGTATATTCTCCATGTGTCTACGAGACCCAACGCGTCGAGGAAATCTGGGAGCCATCTTTGTGCGGGCTTATAGTACGGGGGGACTACGGTCGAGGGTGCCAGATACCATGGAATTGAAATCACCTCCCATGACCAAGCAGCCTGCAGGGAAAGATAGTATGAATTTACCTAGGTCCTGGAAGGTTTGGCCCTGCAACCCCAGCGGGACATACACCGATGCCAGCGTCAGTGCCTGTCCCTCCCACTGTCCGGAAATCGCTACATATCTACCTCTCTCGTCTGTCCAAATGTGTTGAATTGACAGCGGGAAGGAGTTTTTCAACATGATGCCCACACCCCTGGAGCCCGTGGTAAAACCGGAATGAGCCACCATTCGATAGCCCGATCTACTCATGGCTTTACAGGAGTTGCCAACTAACTGCGTCTCCTGGAGGAGCACCACACCCGGGGCATGACGCTTAACATATTGTAATACAATACTGCGTTTTAGCTTGTCCCCTAGTCCGTTCACATTCCAACTGAGGAGCTTAAAGTTCTTATCCCAATGTGTCCCTATTTATGCAGTCATGAGGTACGTATCCCATCTCGTTCCCAGCAATTGTCAATGTCGCTTTCTCTGATATAGCGAAAAACAACCCAACCCCAACCCAACTACCCCCCTCCCTGCTCCCCTGCACTCTGGGCCTAGAACTGCCCATGAATCAAACTATGCAGAGTGCCTGTCGCCCTAACTTGAACTAAAAGTAGAATATAGGGGGGGGTGGTAGCTCCGCCTTCCCAACCCCTTCCAAATAAAAAACATTGTGCCCTGAAAGAGGGGCCCACACAACACCCGCAAGGATACAATAGACATTCAACGCTATTATCCAAACCATTGTCTGTCGTAGGCGTTCTGCCACTGTTTTAGTTCCAACTCGTTGCGTGATTAAACGTTCAGGGCTGACTCCTGGCGCCATGTCCCTTCCACACGGAATTGTCCGTCGTGCCAGCCAGGTCCGCTACCTAGCAAACATTGTGGTCTCCTGCCCCTCTCCAACCCTCCAGCCAGTCTGCAGCCGCCCCGGGGGCATCAAAAAACCAGACCCTGCCGTCTGCTTCAACGCGGAGGCGGGTCGGGAATAGCATAGCATACTTGAGCCCTTTGTCTCGAAGCTTCTTTTTCACCTCCAGAAATGACCGACGTTGGCACTGCACATTTAAGGTGAAATCCGGAAAAAAGGAGATCTCCGAGTTCTCGTACTTTGGGGGGGGGGCCCCGCGAAGCATGGAGAACAACATCTCTGTCTCTGAAATGTAAAAGTCTCGCCAACATTGGACGGGGAGGGCCTCCCGGTTTCGGTTGTCCTCCAGGGACTCTATGCGCTCTTTCTAGCTCCTCCACAAAAAGGTCGGCGGCTTGGCCCTCCGCCCTCTCCGGCAGGCCAATTATCCTTACATTATTCCGTCTTGTGCGACCTTCATAGTCATCAAATTTATCCTCTGAGAATTTGCGAAAAGCTTGTAAGTCTTTAATATCCTGTTGCATATGCGTTGCGTCTCCCATCGGACTAGAGGTGACAATTGCCATTTGTTTCACCTTCTCCCCTATTTTAGTCAGGTCAGCCCTGATCAGCGTCACTTCAGACGTGATAGTATCCATTCTTTGCTCTAGTGATGTGCGCACTCCTGTAATGGCGTCCATGACGTCCTTTAGTGTTGGGCCCTGAACCTCCCTCTCCGGGCCGGTCGTCCATTTTCCTTTGTCACTAATTTCAGGATCCGGCTGCTTCGGTACCGTATACTTGTCGAGTTTTGGCTGCTGCGACACTTTCAGGCCTTTAGCTCCCGACATTTTCACCCCATTCAATCTAGATCAGCCCTTGAGTCCCTTTCCGGGCTTCTCCACCTTCAGGGGTGCCCGCCTCTGGCTATCCGCGTCCACCCTCGCCTCGCAGCATCAATAATAGTTTGTCTCTCCCCTGTTGCTGGCTAGAGGGGTGTCTTACGAGTCCACTTTGAGCATGTGGTTCCTAGCAGTGATATCCACCGCACCCCTCGGGCCCTGGCTGCTGCGGCAATGGCGGTGTCTTGCCCAGCCTTCACTGGTTGTGCCCTCCGCTACAGTCGTTAGCCAGGACCTCAGACCTCCAATAATATTGCAGGCACGCAGTCAATGGGAACCCCAGGGCATCTATTCCACTCGTGTACACAATGAGGCTGGGGGGCGGGGTCGGGACAGAGTGCTCTGTAGCTCAGAGCGCCGCTTTACATGGCTATCTTAGTCAATTGCTCCGTTGCAAGTGCCGCACGTTACCGCCACTCCATACGTGTTGTCCCGTCCCTCAGCACCCAGGAGGCCAGAGAGTCGGTGACTCGAGACGAGAGCTCCGTCGGCGATTTCCTCCGCCGCACTCCCCACGGGCCGCTCTCTCGCAGTGATTCACTGGCGACCCTTAGTTATGGCGCTTATATCGGCGGTTGCGTTGTTGGGACTCGGCCCTCCTTCGTTCCGGTGGTGGCTCAGCTAAGGCCCCAACCGCGGTCTCACGTGGCGGAAGGGCCGGAATGTCTGATGTGCCATGCCCCCTTCCACCACGCAGCAGGCCCCGGCTTCCGAGCCCGCGGAGGCCACTGAGCAGCGCGTTGATTTCTCTGCTGTTACGGGTAGTGGCAGAGTTGTTTTTCGATTCCTCAGCCTCAGTAATGGTTCCAGCGGCCCCTCCTTTGTGTGGGCAACAGATCTGTGTGTCGGATATTTGGAAGACGGTCGGAATTGCTACGGAGCTAGACTAACTGGCCGCCATTACTCTCCGCGGCGAAACCACGTCCCCATAAGTACATAGTTGATGGCCCTGTCGATACTGTAGACTAACCAAAATGCAAATAAACATTGGCAATGCCAAAAGGTTACCACATGCTTTCTAACAGTAAGACATATTGGCTTCTCAAAGTTTATTTTATTATATTCCAACTTAACCCATCTGCAAAAATTCTCACATCACACTTTTCCATCTAATCTAATACATAGCTCTAAAGGAATATACCTAGATTAAAGACTTCTACATGCTTCAAATAAAACTACAACTGCTGTCATCCTGATGTTCACTTAAAACGTCCCCTAAACAGTACTCATGAGCAAACTTAAACTTAAAGCTGTAACTCTTTGTCTATCCATTATGCCATTGGACATGGCAAACTCATCTGCACATGTTTTAAGTCTAGCCATAAACAAACACAATCTTATTAAAACTTTAACCTTCAGAAAAGAAACTTAATATAAATAACAATGCCAGCAATAAACGTCTATTTATTACTCACATTACTATGCCCCTATCAACCCCACCCTCACTCATCTCAGCGCAACACATATTAATCCATTCTTTATTTGAGAGTTAGGATTTGTT
Organism: Calotriton arnoldi; assembly: GCA_963921515.1. Taxonomy (NCBI): domain Eukaryota; kingdom Metazoa; phylum Chordata; class Amphibia; order Caudata; family Salamandridae; genus Calotriton; species Calotriton arnoldi. The sequence goes on along the minus strand of CAWUFW010004085.1, from coordinate 650,361 downwards.
TTTGTGGAAAACTGGAAACAAAAAGACAACCTTTTACTTCACTAGGATCCTTGGAAATTGTAAAAGGACTTGGTATTTTTAAGCACTGAACAGGAGGCAAAATAGTTGGTTTCAACATTTTGTTAAATGTGTACTTGTGTAAGAAGATACCGGAGTGGTCTCGTCATATTCCAATGTAACACATTTATAGCATAACATATAGCCTGGGTTTTGGGTTCAGTTGCTACAAATCAGTAATGTTTGTCGTTTAGAGGCCTGTCCTACTTTCAGAGCTCTTCCTGTGACCACAGGTATCTGGGAAGAAGAAAGCACAGTCATCAAGAGACAGTCTTAAAGTCTTGCATCTCACTCTACCCACCATCCTTGCCTACTAGGTGATGTACCATCAACCATCTCCTCTCCAGTCCCACTGCCTAGAAAAAGAAAGAGCAGTCGTGAGAGAGTAATCTGGAAGTCGGGCATTTTTACCTGACTAAGGTGTACTCTGCTCCGTTATACTGTAAATATAGGTTCTGGCTCCTCCTTCCTTACCTGTCTTGTTTTCAAGATCTGAGTAAGTCGTGATTGGACGGGGTGTGTATCCTACACTTCCAGGTCCTGCCCCTTCTTCTGCCCACAGCCAATCAAGGAGATCTCGGGTTTCCCTTGGCCCTTACCCCACCATAAAAAGTCATTGCACCAACCACAGTAGCAAACACAGAATGAGCTGGTGTTTTCAGACTTAAAAATACTACACACTTTGCACAGTTGCAATGGCCTGGAAGAAAACACTGATGTCAGGATTGCAAGCATGTTGAGGGTAACAGTTATCACCAGTCTGTCTGGTCCTCTGCCTACTTACAGTGGCATATAAAACATTTATTAATTCTGTAAGCACGTTCATCCCACTTTATTTCTTTAATCAAATACTCCTTGAAATTATCTATTTAGTTTTGTTATTTATAGGGAGCGGATCTAGTCACTGGGGCAAAGAACTGCTTTACGTAGAACATAACACAGTTAAAGTAGAATTAGTGTGGAAACTGGGGGGGGAGATTTACAAAATCCCCACGCAGCGCAGCCCAGCCCCCCGCGAGGCTGCCCTGCGTTGCGTGACAGGGAGGGAACAGGAGAGCGCCATATTTTCAAAGATATGGCTCTCTCCTCCCCTTTCCCTTGTGCCTGCGCTGATTTCAGCTGCTGTGCGCCATGCAGAGATCTTTGCGCCATAGCGCTAGGGTGTGTGCATGAGTGTAGCATAGGTTTTGTACAGGGGAAAGTATTTCTCCTTCCTTGCACCTAGTTGAAAAGGGCGCAGTTTTCTCACACTAAACCCAATCTACTGTTTTAGTAAATTGGGTTTAGTGTGAGAAACCATGGGTGGTTGCATGGGAATGCCCATGCACCACCCTTGGTACGCCCCCATGGCGCAAAGTAATGCGAAGCAACGCAATGCGCTGGTTTGCATTACTGTTACGTTATTTCCAGCGCTAAACAAGTTTAGTGCTGGAAAGTAAATTAGGAAAAAAAGATTTTGCGCTGTTTTGCGTCACTTTTGTGATGCAAATATGGAGCAAAATCTTAGTAAATCTCCCCCCAAGAGTCATACAACAGAACTCATAGTGCAGTTTAACAGAATGAGGTTAAGAGTAAGAGTGTAAAGGAAGGATAAGGCCCTTGTAATCTGATAGATTGAGATTGCATAATAAGCTTTACATTTTTTCCAAAAGGAAAGTAAATTAAATATCGTGTCAAGAATTTCAAGGATGAAAATATTGTGAAGGCAAGTTACTATAGATAATCAAAGTTTTACTATATATAATTCCACATATATGTACCGTGATGTCCTCAAGGTACATTGACGTGGAGTTAAGAATAGTAAATCTATACTTACCTATTTGCACTAACCTTCTCGATATTTTGGTCCTCAATATTTTTGACACAATATTATGTCCACACAATATTTCTGTTTCTGATATTCTGTCAGTAATCCTCCATTGTAGAAGAGGGAAAAGCCTGTTCTGCAATCTTTCTCTTCTTTGTTTTTGAGAGCTCCAGGAGAAGATAGGATTTGTCTCTAGTCATTCCTTCGCTTCCAGTGGTCTGCATTTTGCCTTCGAGGTAAAGCAGGAGACCTGAGTAGGGAGCCTTCTGTGTTATAGAAGCTACTTTTAAGTTAATGCATGTTTCTAGAGGTAATCAGAAGAGTTGCTTTAGAATTGGAGTGCGGTAGTCTGATTTTTGTTAACATTGGAAACAGGCGAGATGCTGGGTGTAGAATGACCCTGGGAGTCACAACAGTCACCTTAAGAGGGCCATCTAAAGGTGCATTTCGGCCTTCAATGTGGGAAACCACTAAAACTGCTGATCTGAATTTAAAAGATCAAATAGAGGCTCACTATAACACTGGTTTCTATTTGAGGCCAGTATTTTTGCAACCAGAATAGAATTTTAAGAGCCAACCTATGTACTAATAGGTGGGCTTCTAAAATTCAGATTCATAGTGAGTCGTAATCTGACCTACCTCACGAATACTAAAGAGGTTGGTCGCAGATTACAACTGACACAGATTGAGGGCCATCAAAGGAATGGAGGCCTGATAGGGTCAGCAGTCCTCCATGTCTGTGATTGTCATTTATTAAAGCAATTGTTTGTAATGCAGCCTGTTTTTTCTAAGTCTAATGATGCTGATTTAAAAATAAACGTTTTTCACAGTCCCTAGACCCGTGCCTTTTCCCTGGCAAACGTGTTTTAACATTCACAAAGGGGAATGGATCTAAAGGAGACTCCTTCCTTTTTTCAAATGGCTTACCACCCCAAACCAGCAGGTGGCAATTTTTCAATGTTTTGCCTGACTCCTGTGGCACAACGAACACGGGATCCATGTTAGAATATATCCATGGCACTCTGGGAATGTACTCCAACAAACAAGTAATACTTCAATTAATCTCCGTAACTGGAGGCAGATCGAGCTGCATTCCTACCTATCATCTTTTGGCCACTGTACCACTCTAGACAGAGACCAGCTATGTTAAAATCACTCCTGGCCCTTCCCTTATAACAGGGGAGGCCAGAAAGTGAGTTTAACAGATGGGATACTCCTTCACAAACATGGCAGATCTCCAGTGCAGCGTATTACAAGTGCATTACAGCCTCTGGCACTCGCAATATGGCAGACAGGATGTATACCACATTTGTGGCAGAGTACAACAGTTCTCCCGGATTTGTGAAAGTTCCAGCCTAAACAACATCTGATCCTTTTTTTAACATTCCCCAGCTCTCCATAGTGTGAAGCTTGCAATGTTCCAAAGCAAAGTGATGATGATGATGATGATAATATTAATAATAATGACAATTATAGGTGAAGCCACAAAACTTTACAAGTTTAACATTATGGAAACTGACGTGCATGAAATGTGAAACATTTATTGGCTACTTCTTCATATGATAGTTCATTGCTTCAATCAAAATAAGTATTGGACCAAAACTGCAAAAATGATAACCGTCTGTTTTCTACCATCTGGAAATGTTTGGGGCTCAACAAGGTGAATTCTTTTATATCCAGCACAGAAGAGAAGCTGTTGTAGTTACTACCTGAAAACGTACACTAGCACAGGTAGGACGACATTGGAAGCCCATGGCTGGTCTTTTCCACACCAGATTTGGAGAGAGCATTTGACACCGTGCCCATTACAGTTTAATTCTGGGGACTGTACAAATATGGGACATAAGTTTATTTGAATCCTCGACCTGGTTCATAGTGACTTGAGTATGTATAGAAGTAATGCCACTAAGTGACTTCCAAAAATATCAGTGTGGTACAGAAAAATCTATGCTGTGCGTTTCCAAGAGATTGTTAGAAACATTGTACACGGAAACATAGGAGTTTGCAATTTGTTCATATTTTGTTTTAGTTTTTATGAATTCTTGGAAGGTATGGTCGACATGATCCATCTACAGTATGCTCTAGGTGAAATATATGTCTGAGAAACCTATTTTGACACAGACCAATGGTGGTTTTGTGTACTCTTTTTATACAGTATGCTATCCTAAATGGTTTTCAATTCAGTTTAGGTCCCTGAAAAAGGGATCGACTAAAATGCATAGGGGCATCATGGGGCATGAACACTTGCTAAATATTAATGTATGGCATCTGTAATAATTGCATGGAGTAGATTCACATGACAACTTCTAAAATCATGTATTTTTTGAAAGCATGGTTCCATAATTAAAATAAAATAAAATGTCCAAAACTGGTTATTTTATTTGATTGCATTGTTTAATTGAAACTGAGATACTAATTTACGAGTATCATAGATTAAAGAGAAAAAAACTGTTCAGCTGAGGATATACCTTTTTTCTGATGTAGTGCATGTTTTCATGCATTGTGCCTGAGATAGGAAAGTCACTCCCAATGAATGCTCTATATTTAATACCTATAAGGTTAACAAAACATAAGGCCTCATCACGATGTCGGGCGGCCTGCAACTGACAGGCCGTCGGTGGCAGTCTGCTGGACATCATGGGAATCGATCCAACCGCAGGATTACAATACCGGCGTTCGGAGCGCAGAGGTTGGGGGTAGGACCGCTGCCTCCGACTGGATCATAGATCCCATTGGGACGGTGGTCCGATTCTTAACCCTACAATGGGGGCGGTGACTGCGCAGGAACCACTGTAAGGATTGGGATATCACTTTCTGACTGCCTTTTCATGGCGTTCCACCGCCACGAAAAGGCAGCCAGAAAGGGACTTTGGGGCACCAAGCAGGGCCCCCTTCCATCGTAGGCCACTGCTAAGTGATCTTGGGGCAGCATATGTAGTGCCTCCCCACACAACCATGCACTGTGTGGCAGGCACCATGTGGTGTCTGACACACACCGTGTGGATGTGCACAAACTGCCTTTTTCCCCTGCGGACTGTTCTGCAACCCTTTTCCTGGGCCAGAGCACAAGCTGCAGTAAAAAAAAAAAGGCAGTTTCCGACCGCCTACACGGTGGTCTCATCGTTATATGGTGGGTGGGACCGCTGACTCTTTGTCCGCCGGTCCCATTCCCGCTGTGATCGTAATTAAGTCCATTGTGTTAAAAAAGGAGTGCGCCTCGCATGTGGACTTTCTACTAAAAGTCAAGTAATTACTACCCACTCATGCGCGGGCTCACATCCAGAAATAGTCCAAAATTCTCAAATTGGTAAGACGGCTATAGGGAAAATATTCGATTTTGCTAATAACTAGTGAGTGAAGGTTTATCCAGTGCAAAAACTCTTCAGTAGGGCCTATCCTTTTATATGCAGAGCTCTCCACCCTGACTGTGGAGTCTCTACACTTGGAAACTTACTTTTAAAAAGCAATTTATATATACGGAAAAATCCTAAAGTTACATAAATGCGTAAATGTTTACATTTGTGAATCAGTCCCCAAGTATATATTTCTTGCGTGTGTTCACCATTTGTGAAAGGAGTTTCGGTGCTCTCTAGTAAAGAAATAATCCTATAGAGTCACAAAACTGATTGTTGTCCAGAATTTACCATACTCATTCAATCCACAGGTTCCACCTGGTTCCCTGTCTTGAACTGGTAAGTTGGCTTTGAGTCTGTGTTTTAGTCTAAGGATGTAGGGGGCTTAAATCGGCCCTGGGAGGTGTGGACTGCTCATGACTATTATGAATGACTTCCAAACACCCAATCAAAAAGGTTTACTCATAGAGACACATTGTAATTGTTTGAAGCCAGACAATCAGAATTGCTGGAGCCACAGGCTTTACCGCAATTCTGATTGGATGGAGCCCGACACTGGACCAATTCAGGAAGGACCTCAAGACCTGGCTCTTCGAATCACCCTAACAGAGCTGCCCACACCCACCCCCAGCGCCTTGAGACCCTCAATGGTGAGTAGTGCACTTCACAAATCCCTGATTGATTGATGCAAGCATCTTTCCACGCCTTTCTTGCTTTAATTTTGGAGTCAGACAAAAAAGAAAGAGAGTTGTGGGTGAGATAAATGCTTTCACCCCAAGGCTCTACTCCTAAGATTATTGTATTTATCTTAAAGGGCAGATATTTTAACATATATAAACATCATATTAGTCATTTTAGTCTCTTTGCTTAATTGTTCCTTTAATGCTACCTTTCTGCCAGTTGCAGAAAATATATCTGGGAGGATAAGCTTTTTTATTTACATATGACGATGCTTGCTATTTCTTATGCACTCTTTGTTTCTAACAATCAAACAACTCTCTCTTTGTGACTCCATAGATTTAGTCTGTCCCAATGATCCTCTTAGATCATGCTCCATTATGCATAAAATGACAACTTTTCATTTGAGAAGTAAGACAACTGTAAGTTTACTCGGGTCTTCTGAACACTTATACACTGATATTTAACAGCGATCATTAATTGAATTGGTCACTGTAAGAAAATGAATGATTAAATGGGGAGGATGTGAGTCTTTTCAAAGTTATAAGTCCAAAATCTTGTCAGGTCCAACACACAAGTTCAATTAATAAACCTTGGCTCAACTCTGGTAGTTATGCAACAGAGCAGACAGGCTTAACTTAAGGAAAATGGTTTATGTATTAAGCAGTACCAAAACAATCAAAAAGTCAAAACACAGCACAATATAAATCTCCAACCAATTTCTAAAAAACTGAGAACATTTGAATTGAAAGATGACCCAAAAATGATTAAAATCCAATAAGGGAAGATATACATTTTTAAAGTTTTAGTGCACTACGTTCTGAGAAAAAGTAAAACGCAGATCACAAGTCACTGTCCACTGGAATGGATCAGATATCGGATACACCAAGCTGATTGTCTCAGTCAAAGGTTTCATTTTGTGACTCCATCTTTGAAATAGAATACAAAACCTTCAGTGGGGCAAGGTTGAAGGCTGCAGCCTATGAAGGGCATTCAAAGTCAGATCCCAAGTGGACAAGGTCCTGCTAAAGCCAGTTGGTTTCGGCGGAAAAACCTCTCGGTGGAAACATTCAAATTTCATCCCCGCTAAAGTCCTCTTGTTGATAAGATCTTTGTCCGGTCAAAATTTCAACCTTCAGACTTCCCATACCGGGGCAAACGTGGAAGCTGTATCCGATGAAGTCCTCTTGACACCTTTGCTGCGAGGTCCTGCTGAAACTACAGAGGTCTTGGATGTCCCATATTTTCCAATTCTCTGGCACATTTCCTCTTGGTCTATTTGAAGGCTCCCAGGACCTCAAGAACAGCATGCAGGGGCCAGAAGTCACTTCAGCATAGGCCACCAGTAGGGGTCAGTCCAGTTCCAGTTGTTACTGGTCAACTGGTCACTCTAGAAAAGGGCCTCTTGCAGTTTGTTGTGTACCTTTAGCCACACAGAAGGGCAGCCTTTTGAGCCTTGGAGTCCACTTCTCAGTGCTGGGTTTAAATGGAAGCAAGTCCAGCCCCTCAGGACTCCGCAGAAGTCACAGACAGCAGGTCCATTCCTCTTGTGTTCGTCTACAGATCACGAATGTGTTCAGATGACATGGGGTGGGGGCCACTTTTGTAAGATTCACTAACCAGTGAGGGGTGTCTCTTGGACACTCCCTAGCCAATGAGAAAAAAGTCTCCAAGGGCAAACCTTCCCACTTTTGCAGAACATCCTGTTTGACTTACTGCAAATTATCCCACAGTGAGCTATCCTGAGTTAAATCGATTAGGGCAGAAAAGTGCATGAAGGTGTCTGGTGTCCCAGCCAAGAGTGTGTCTAAGAAAATGAGCAGTCCCTTCCTCCTTAACCATACCAAACCTAGAACCATACCAAACCTAGAACAAGAACCTATGAATGAACGGGCCATATGCTGGTTCCTTTCAAGTTAATGAAGTTCCTGAAACCTCCCAAATTGCCCTTCCTGAACTGAGAGAAATCACATACCTCACACCCAGGGCTTCCTGTCAAATGGACTAGGTCATTAATTCTGGGAGCAGTTTCCACATCTCATTAAGGGGAAAGCGCTGACATGGGCAGCTGCTGGCAGGTTAATGCTAATTAGTCTACTGGAGCTTCAGACAGGTAAAGTCTAACTTTTTAAAAGTTACTTCTCCTGTCTATTTATCAAAAATCCAACTTCACCATTGAATTGGATTTCTAATAAATATTAATATGAGTGGTTGAATATTTCCGGAAGTTTATCCATACAATAGTTAGCACCCTACCTAGTAGGCCTGCATAGGGGTGACTTGTTTAATATTCAAAAGTAGCTTCCTATCAAAAAGGGTTATTTGACAGGTTTGCTTGCAAGTTTAAAGGCTGCATTAGTCAGGCTACAAATGAAGGCTTGAATTATTATTTTTTTGTCAGGCTGGTGTGTGACACAATAGGTGCAGCAGTCCACAGTTGACATTTACCTTTCAATGTCATTGGCACATGTTCCTGCACATATAGTATGGATTTACAAGAACATTAAATATGCCAATTGGGGATTAGCCAACTTTACAATGTTTTAGGGGCCTGAGCACACACACTAGGGACTGGACAGCAGTACTGCAGTGTGCACAGTTTGAAAACCAACAATACCAGTCTGCAAAAATGGGTGTTATCACATAAAAAGTGGTAGTTTCTCACAGCCACCGAGATGAACACATTTTGAAAACAATGCTTGTGTTAAAGCTTCAGAAAATGTATTTAATAGTGGCCTGCAGATACTGTCAAATGTCTATACCTAGAATTAGGAATTTGCTGAGCAAGGTTGACTAGAACGTGCGAGGAGCTATTTTAGAACTATGCACAAGCGTAAACAAATACACATGTGTAGTAACCCAAATATTGCACATTTAAATCTTTACGCAGATTTTGAGTACTGAAGAAAATCGCCAACTATAATGTGGTATTACTGCAAGTTAGAAATACCAAGTCCTGCTGCTACCACCAAAAAGTCATGGTTTGTACAGACAAACGAATGTGCAAGAGCATGTGATAACTGTGTTATTAGACATTTTTCCATTTTATATGATGAGGGAAATAAGAAATTAATAATAAAACCGCAACCGGGCAGTACTTCCTGATTTGTATCATAGTCTGAAAAATCTTAAAGAAAGTTGATTCATTTGGCGCAGTTTGCCAAGAGTAGATTGAAGGCTGTGACCATGTCCCATTTCAAGTGTGGGGTTAGTATGGAGAAGAAGATGTCATAGGAAAGACCATATTGCTTGTTTAATCATAGGCATGAATGCAAATGTCTTGTGCGTGCACACGCATGACCACAAAGTAAGGAGGCAGAGATAGATGGGAGCACGAACTTCACTTTACTGCTGTACTGTTATTCATGATCCTAAACGTGTGCGATATTGTCTGTCTAACTCGTAGGGACATCGTTATTAGCTCTCAACTGTCCTTATGTGTGTAGCACTATAAGATAAGTCAAACGAGAAAAGCTTTCCAATGTATGCATTAATGTTACACGTATGTACTTTCAAATGTAGTTCTAGGGCATACTTGTTATTGTGCAATTTGATTATTTCTTATATGTTAATGCAACATGAACTAAAAGTACTAAAGAAATATTATACTTGTATATGTTTAAATGTGCACACCCATATTAAATGTGCATCATTGAATTTAATGTTTAAGTTAGCATGTACTCAAAGGCCTGTATTTCGCTTCATAATTCACAGTGCTCTTGTATTTGCTGATTTGCTTTTCTTCAAGGTGTTCTCATGCATTGCTAGTTTAGAATAGATACCTTTCTTGTAACAGCAATAGATACATGCTTGAGAAAGGAATGTGACTACGAGCACATGAGACACCTGTCGATGAATAATGGACTGTTTTGCACTAGCCTGAGCGTGTGACCGAGCCGATGTTCCCATGTCCAGTGTGGAATTTGTCTCTACCATTGCAGAGTGTACCATGTGAATCCACACGGAGATGGAAACAAATATAATTGACTTCTTTTGATGATGCTACCAAAGGGGATTTGCCAACGGACTCTATTGATTATAACTTATCGTTTGCCCTGACTGATACGGGCAGATGACTTAGGACTTTCTTGCAGATTGTATGCTGAACTTTGTTGCTGTACCCTTTTTTGCAGACGAGATGCAGAACCTTCCTTGGACTCCGACCCGCACAGTTTCTTGAACCCCATTGCCCGCTGAATGGACTCTTAAAGATATTCCCTTATGTCACGTTACTTCCCCTAATGTGTGGTTTAGACTGACACTTATTTCAAACCTATTGAAGACTCTTGACCGAGCTTCCGCAATGTTACTGCTAGTGTTACTCATAGTCTTGTGCCTTATTCCTATCATTTTCTATAGAGTTGCTTGATTTCTGAACTCTGAGCATTTCTGTGCCTTGATCTGTGTGTGCTTGGAAGACTAGCATTGCTAAAGAATAGACTAATTGAGATTATTTTCGGAGCATCAAATATTAATGTTATTGTTCTGCTTTGCAGCAACAGAGCTGCTTGTTTGTTTAATTCTTGTTCGTCTAAATTTCTTTAGAAGGCTCGGGCTGCCTGTTGCTTTCCTATACCTATACAGATTTGTCTTAAGAGTGATCTATATGAACCTAATTACTAACTTGAACACCCAGGAATGTGGCTACAGAATCCAGGTCCTTATTGTGTAGCCAAATTGGTTGCACTGATTATTGTAATTTGAATTGATCGGACAGTAATGCCAACTCTCTTTTCCCTCAGTGTGACATACAAAGGTTCATCGGAGGACCAAGTTAGAAAGTAAGTAAGAGTTTATGATCCTGAAAAGGAGGTCAAATCCTCCACGCTGTGGGCCCAGAAACACTGGATCAAATCTGCTGGATCAAAAGTAACATAATTTTAACGTTTACAGATGGCCGATGCCAAATTAGATTGCTTGATATGTATACATGCAATTCACTAAATGCCTGGTAAAAGGACATAATCAGCCCTTTTCTTGCCAACATATTCCACTTAAAAACTTGCTTATGCCACATCTGCTTTTGATTTCAGTTCTCGAAGATGATCATATTGCATAAGTGTGACTGTGGCGTAACGTTATTGACCTTTATTAATTGTTTCTTTAGTTAGACATGAAGAAGAATATTTGGCATGAATCTAAGAGCTCACTAACTCCCAATCAAAATAGATTAGAGACACTACATCCAAACAGAAGTCTGCAAATGTGGAATGGCATTTGTTTTTCATGAACAAGCACTGACAGGTTTCCTTTAGCTCTTTGAATAGGCATTTTGGGCCTTTCCTACATCTAAAAAACCATGTTGACATAGATGTATCATATTTAATAAGAAGCGACCCATAAAGGTAATACCATGAGCTGCCCTCCTAACCCTGAAGGTGTATTTTCTTGGGCACCTGCATTATAGTTTATACTATTAATAATCTTGGCAGTTCCAGCCTACTGAACATTATGTAACTCCAAGAGCACTCACAAAAGCACTGTACTTAAAAAAAAAAACTGATGAAACAGCCAACCTAGCTGGCAAGGAAACAACCACTTGGATGCAGTTCATCAGAAATGTTGATGTGTCTCCATCACATGAGTCATTCTCATAACAGCTGTACTTTAGGTGGAGTCCAAAGGCATTGCAGCTGTTTTCAAAAGTTAGCTGTTAAATATGGTGTCAGTACAAGTTCTGGGTTATTGAGAAACCACATACATGGGTGATAACGGGAATGCTTTTGTACTCAGAAGAGCTTTTGCTGCTGAGAGAGTTTTAAATAATTATTATTAGAGCAAAACAGAGCTGTGAAGAGACCAACAAATATTACACTACACAAGCAGTCACTCACAAAAAAAGAAGCTGACCATTAACAATAACAAGAGTTCCCAGAAGCTGGCATTTCACATTCATAGCAACATTGGAACTCATCCTTCTCCAGAAGCAACACTCAAAAAACAAAATTAATTCATCTAATGTTAGATGTAGAGTCCCCCAGGCATATTCCCAGGACATCTTAGGTTTAAAGTCATGTTCAAATCATAATATATTTCTCCAATGACCTTTTCAGTCCACAGCCCATTGACATGGGTCTGTGAATGTAGGTCACTGTTGAGTTTCATTAATTATAATATGAAGACAGTGCTTGCTTTGTATTCTTATTAATGTAGGATATTTGTATTGCACACATTTGGTATATGTTGATTTGTGGACCCGTTCAAGACAGCATTCAATAGTTTTATCAAGGCCCGTCCATAAAAGGACAAACAGTAGCCTTTTAAAATATCAACATACTTATAGTTCATCATAATTTGGGGAGATTAGGTGACATATATTACTTTACATTAATATTATAAGATAGGACGATCAAGCTACTGAGAATACATGACCATCTTAGAAGGACAGGAATAATTCCCGGTCTGGGGACAATGATTCTGTTGCAAGAGCAGAGGCTCAGTGATGACATATCTTCTTTTTGGAACATTTCTTGCAGAAACAGCAATAATAAAAACACTTCCAAAATGATGGAACACACAGTCCACTTATCTTTTAGCAGGCCTCCCTTCACCTTCCTTGACTGGAGGCAATGCATCTTATTTGCTGCTATAGCAGATGAGTATTGTTACTCAAAGATTTTTGAAAGTATATTCTAATCTATATTTCATTGTGTATTTCAAAGTTGTTCCTTATGTTTCAGAGATGTTGTACATGTTATTGTGCTGGCCTTGAGAAACAGGGCTTTCTCTCTCTCGCCGGAGCAATCAAGGCTTGAGTGAGCCCCTTGAACATAATTATTTAGATCATTGCAATGCCGAAGGATTGGTCTGTGTTATAGACAGCTGGGGATGTGCCTGTTTATTAATCACTTATTTATTTATGGTTATGTATAGCGTAGACAAGACTCTAGGGTGTCAGACCTCTTGACAAAGATTTTGCCCTTTACGGCAGAGTTCTTTTTTTTTTATAATCAATTTTATTGATTTTTACACAACAACACAATACTTCATTACACTTCGCATTTAGTTCAATCTCAGTCGTACCATGATAACTACCCAATCCTTATACATTTGAAGTGGCCATGACTTGAGTCCCAAAAGTCACATTTGCCCAGTAGGAGTCCCTTTAGTTTGCAAGGCCCAACCATTTGCCCCACACACAGTCGTATTTGGCAGGTCACCCTCTCACCTTATACATGACACACCAATCAAGACCCCTGTGCCAGCGAGAGACCGTAGGGGGGGCAGGGTCCTTCCAGGTGGTCGCTCTATCTCTTTTGGTCACCATCGTAGCAGTCCCCAGGAATGCTCTGTCTGTGCAGGAACCCCTCAAACCCTCCATGGCTCCCAGGATTAGGGTCAAGGGGCTCAGTGGGACCTCCCATCCCAGTGTGGCGCTCATCTCACTCAGACTGTTGTCCAATAGCGAGTGAGTGCAGTACAGGACCCGACCATATGATAAAAGTCTGTGGGTTCTGCCGCATATCTTGGGCGCTTGGGAGCTGGGAGAAAGCCGGCACTGTGTAATCGGACGGGGTGAGGTAAGCACAGTGCAGGTAATACATTTGGATTAGCCTGAGCTTGGCTGAGATGGTGATCACTCGAGGGGCCATGAGAGCATCTCTCCAGTCCTCCTCCTCCAGGGGACCCAGCCATTGCTCCCACCAGTTTCTCAGGTACTCTACAATGGTGGGAGAGTTGTTCACCAGGGAGCGATAGATTTTAGTTATCCCTCCCTCCCATAGATTTCCCATGAGGACTTTTGCTTCCATTGGGCTGAATTCTAGAGGCGTGGTGTCCGCGAGAACATGGAGGGTGATGGCGTGGCGTAGTTGCAGGTATTTTTAGAATTGAGTGGAGTGAAGAAAGTAAATGTGTTGCAAATCCTGAAAGGAGTGTAGGTGTCACCCCGACCAGACATCTCCCAGGTATGTGATCCCGATCAGGTCCCACCTTCGAAACCCTTCCAGTGCCGCCACGTCCCCCAGCCAGGTGGCGTGCCACAGGGGCATCTGCAGTGTACGTTTCATGTCCCATTGTGTGGACCGCAGCGCCGAGCGCCACGCTAGCAGAACTGCCCGAGTCACTGCAGGAGGAGCGTGAGGGATCAGGGAGCCGTAGAGCATCGCCTGGATCCATGAGAACCCCAAGTTCTCAAGTTCCAATTGGTATGCTGGGTCGGCCCATCCTCCAGATATCCAATCGTGTATCACCAGGAGGCGGTGGCTACATAGTACAGGAAGAGGTTTGTCATCCCCATCCCCCCATCATATGGGGCTCGCAGGCCGTGGGTAAGGGCCATTCATGGCCTGGAGTTTCCACAAAGAAATTCTGTGGTCATTTTATCTAGCTCCTGGAACCATCTTTGTGGGAGGTGGAGCCGGAGGTTTCGGAGTATGCAAAGGAATCAAGGAAGCACCATCATTTTGAACAGGGCCGTCTTTCCCAAGGGATTCAGGGGGAGGGATTGCCACCTGCGGAGGTCCTCTTTCGTTTTCTTAATCATGGTGGGTGATATTGAGTGACCAGGTAAGTTCCGGGAGGAGCGCAACCCAGATTCCTAGATATTTAAAGGTGAGGCTCCGTATGGGGATGTCTGTTTGCCAGTCTACACATTCTTGCGACACGTGGAGGGGTACCAAAGTGGATTTGGTTGGGTTTTTGCGCCAGCCTGACGCTGCTTCAAATAACTGAAGGATGCGGAGGCATCGGGGGCCGGATCATGCCGTCGTCCGCATATAGTGCGATGCGGTCTTCGTAAAATGCTTGCCATCATCACCCTTGTATTTGTGCATCACATCGGATAAGCCGGGTGAGCGGCTCTATTGCCAGGGTGGAGAGGAGGGGAGTTAGAGGGCAGCCCTGCCTCGTTCCCCGATGGATTGGGAAGACATCTGAGATTGTCCCGCTTGAGGACCCGAGCCGAGGGATTGGATTATAGTACACGTTCTAGTCTTTGGAAGTGTGGGCCAAATCCTGCTGTCTTTAGTACGCTAGTAATGTTATTTTTTGCTTCCAGCCCATACTCTTATGTGCTGTATGCCACACCTGGATCGAATGCCTCGTGGGACCTGTCAGGTTCATTCTCTTGGGCCTCGAATAGAGCGCACAGTGTGATTACACCCAGGCAGCAGCCATCTGTCCATTGAATAACCCGGATCAGTTGGGGGCCGATACACGCACTGATTGATGGCCGCTAGCTGTGCAGCCCAGTACTATTTTTTGATGTTAGGTAAACCAATACCCCCATCATACCAGCCTTTAACTAATTTTGCAAGTGAAATACGTGGCGGACTACCTCCCCAGAGCAATGCTCTCTGCGCACTTTCTATTTCAGCAAAATAAGACGCGGGAACCGGGTCCGGCGAATTGTGCAGAACATACAGGAATCGAGGCAGGGACATCATCTTGAAGAGTGCTGCTCTTCCTAGTAGTGACAGCGGCAGATTCTTCCAATGTTCTACGTCTTGTCTGAGCCGTTGCAACAGTAGCAACAAATTAGATGTATAAAACTGTTTGGGATCTCTCATAATGAACAGCCCCAAATATTTGAACCCCTCTGTAGCTATCGTCACCTTACCTTCCATGGGCAAGGCTGATGGGTTTCCACGCAATACAAATATGAGCGATTTTGACCAATTGATATTATAACCGGAGTAGGTACCAAACTTTGTGAATATATTTAGTACCCTATGCAGAGATCTCCCTGGCGAGGCCAGATATAATAAAATATAATCAGCATAGAGTGAGATACGGTCTTCCCACTCCTCTGCCCAACGCAATCCCCTAATTATCAGGTTTTTACGGACCCAGTAAGCAAGGGGCTCCAATGTCAGAGCAAATAAAAGTGGGGACAGGGGGCAACCCTGCTGTGTCCCTCGGTGTAAGGTGAAGCTGGCTGACTTTGTATTGTTAACTATTACTTGTGCAAGAGGGTCAGCATAAAGGAGTCGTATCCAACCTATGAATTTGGGACCGAACCTGAGTGCTTCTAAAACGGCAAAAAGATATGTCCACTCCATGGTATCAAACACCATGGAAGCGTCCAAAGACATCACCACCGCATCCTCCCTTATTGTGTCTATCCGCCCCATGACCCCATGCAACCGTCGCAGATTTAATGACGTGTTTCTTGACGGCATAAAACCGGACTGGTCAGGGTGGACCAGTCCCAAAATAACCCGGACCTGCCGGGTGGCCAGTATTTTGGCCTCTGCATTTAATAATGATATGGGTGAGAGGTGTTGTTCTTGTGTCAGGCATTTGTGTTTGAGGTAGCCCTTGGTGTAGCCCCTGATCGTAGCTTTGCCAGCCGCTTGTAGTGCAGTCTGGGAATCTACCGTCCCCTCGTTATGTTGCAAATATTGCCTGAGTTCTTCCCCAGTGGCCTGTTTGTAGTCTCTGTACTGGAGAAACCAGGCGTTAAGTCTCCAGATGGGACGCATAGCGCCCGTGGGACCTCCTAGACGAAGGAGGAGGGGAGAGGGGTCGGAAATACCACGGATGGGGTTTTGAATATTAGTGACTACCCGACATTCTGAGGTGGGCTTAATTATTAAGTCAATGCAGGAGTGAGTGTGGCGTGCGGTGGAGATGTGGGTTTATTGGAGCATTCTGGGATTCCATATTCCCCACACATCGCTCAGTCCTAACCTGGATGCCCAGTCTCCTGTGGGGGGTAGGTGGCCCGGTAGCCTCGCAAGTGGGTTCTAGGACAGCATTGAAGTCGCCCCCAATCACTGTCAGACCCTGGGGGAGGGAAGACAGTAGGTCTATGATGTCACAGAGGGTGGATTTGAGGGTTGCTGGAGGCACATAGAGCGAGACAAGGTTCAGGGTAGCATTTCCCTGGCACCCGGTGAGAGTTACAAACCGGCCCTGGGTATCCCTAACCTCTCTGGCAATTGTTAAGGGGAGGGAACGGTGCAAAAGAATCGCCACACCACTAGAGCCTCGCAAGAAGCCCAAATGACAAACCCTGTCGTAGCCCTGGCGCGCAAGGAAGGGAAAGTGATTTCCAATAAGATGGGTTTCTTGCAATAAGAGGACATCTGGGGTGAATCTTTGTGAGTATTTTGGGACCGTTGTTCGCTTGACCTAACCTAGAAGCTCATTAACATTCCAGGAGAGGACCTTAAGGTGTTCTCTGTCATAGTGGGGTCTAGTCATGCCAATTGGGAGCAGGTGAGCGGGGGTGTCCACATGTGTTACTCAGTGGGGTTAAGTTCCCAGGGCCTGGGGATTTCCAGGATCGCCTCGCCTTGAGGATGGTATATCTACGGACCAAGAGTGTCATGCCAAGTGCTGCAACTAAGAAAAAGAACTACAACAACTACAGGAACCTCAGCTCTCATCCACATCCCCCAACCATGCCCCAACCCTATACTTCTTGTTAGGAAGCATCTGTCGCCCGATGAAGAGAACTCAAGACAAGGTTAAACTATGAAGACTATGAAGATTATAAATAATGAATTAGGAGCAGAGTGGTGGACCCCTCCATATTACAGGATTTAGCATGCTTCTGGATGGAGGAGCAAGGACACCGATTGATTCTTTGTTAAATCTTCGGGCTCCAAGAGAGGACAGTGTCATCAGCACCCGCAACTGGAGGCGTGAGGGATCGTCTGCAGGATGATTCGGTCTCAGTGCCCAGGTCTTGTTGGCAACTTGATGATTCTATGGGCCTAGTTAGGTCGTTCGGGCTCCGCATAGTGTCAGTGGGCGAGGCGGAGACCACTCTGAGGGCATTGCGTCCTTTGCGGGAGGGGGTGTGCTGCCTGTGGGGTCTAGTGTCTTTAGTTGCTGCAGACCTGCAGACCGTGCCAAGAGGACGGGTGGGAAGGCATTTGTGTGAGGACGGAGCTGACGCTCCTTGGTCAACAAGCTCCATGCCGCATCCAGGGTGTCAACAAAGTGGGTTTTGTTTTGGAAGACCAATCTGAGACAGGCCGGGAATAAGAGTCTATATTGGAGGTTGACGGCCCGCAGCTTCTGTTTGACCGCGGTGTATGAGTGATGCTGCGCCTGCACTTCTCTAACGTAGTCTGGGTAGATCATCACTTTATTGCCCTGGTAGGACAAGTTAGGATGGGAGTGGGCTTCTTGCAGGGTGGCATCCCTGTCCTTGAAGTTGAGGATTTTGGTGATGATCCGTCTGTGTGGGGCTCCAGGCAGCGGCCTGGGTGCAAGAGCACAATGGGCTCACTCCACATCAAACCATGCAGAGAGGCCATCAGAGGGCATCCAGGACTTGATCCATGTCTCTACAAAGGCTGCTACTTGCGCTGGCCCTCCTCCCTCACAAGGTTATTTTGGCCTGAACGATACTCGGCATCCTCTGCGTGCTGGTGAAGTTCACTTGTGTGGGACAGCAGCCCCGTGACCTGCTCCTTCAAGTAGACTACATCATCCTCCACCATGGACAGACAGTATTCGGCTTCTGTTATATGGGCCATGGCGTTGCTGAGGTCTTGTCGTATAAGGGCCATATCCACATGCACCTCCCCTATTTTGTTCTCCGCGGAGTCCTGTGAAGATCATATGGCTTGAAGAATCATGGCGAGATCTCCTTCCGGGAGGAGTGCCTTGGTTAGAGCGGCCTCTCAGGGGCTCATTCAACTTGTAGTGTATTGTTCCATGCGGGTTTGAGATGGGGCGGCTTTGCCCCTCTATCCTTTCCCATGGTGGGGAGGAAGCAGAGGGAGTGTTTTGCCAGCGGTGTGGTAATTTGGTTGCCTTCAAGGGTCCTTTTTCGGGGGTCTTTCTCGAGGCCAAGAAGTCACTTCACTCCTCTAATCCTGCCTGCAGCCGCCTCGCCACCCAGCACCTTAGATTGCGCAGGGGGCACCGAGAAGCTCACCAGGCACCACCACGCCCTCGGTTCGCGGAGTGAGAGCCTCCTCAACAGTAGGCTCAGTAGGATTCTGTATCATTTGTGTCAGAGCTCTCTCGTATGTCCAGCGCCCGGGGGGTTCGCTCGATCCAGGTCCGCCATGCCCGGAAGTGGGTGGCCAAAGGTGGTGCAGTTGCCGGGGGTCTTCGTTCAAGTGTCACCGTCTGGTTGGCGGTGGCCCCCGCAGAGTTGGCAGGGGCATAAATTTGTGTTGCAGTAGGAGCCCACTGTCCTGCGCCAGCGTTCTCTGAGTTCGTTCCTTGACACCAGACCGAGTTGAAACACTGTCTGGCAAGCTGGGCCCAATTATTGTCACCGTCTGCCTGGGTTTGACGGAGGCAATCCGCAGCCACTTGAGAGATTGAGGTAAAGTTACCGGGAGCAGGGGGCGCCTTTGAGCCCTTAGCCAAACTTTGTAGTGGTTTATCTCTGCCTTGTCATCTAGGGCACAAGTCCGGCTCCAGCCAGCCACATTGACGCCCCCAAGGTCCTGGTGAATTCCGTTCCCCCTTCTGCAACTGGATTCGTACCATGGACCAGGGGTTTCAAACAGCTCTTCCTTGCTCCAATATGTCTGCTGAGGCTTTCTGGGGGGGTCTACGGGCACCACCGGTCTGCAAGCCGACTACCCGGATCCCCCACTTGTGCGACCCAAGTGTTGAGCTGGCCCGCCGCGGGATGGCGTCGGGACACAAGCTCAGGTTAGGCTCTGTCGCCAGGACCCTAAGTCTTCCCTGGTTTGTGTTACGGGATGTGGTGATGGGTTAGAGTTGGCCTCAAGGGGCTATCAGTGTCTCTGACTCATCATCAAGGCCCATAGGCCATGGGGCAGTCTCTTCTCCCCTTGTGGTGGGGGGGGGGGTGCATCTGGATTATCGGTTGGGTCATGCCTGCTTGAGAAGGGGTAGATATTCTGTTCTGCCCGGGTGGACTGTGAGCCTCTTCCTAATTGCAGGCTCGCTCGGTAGCAGACTTATCCCTCCAGGCTGCTCCCCCCCCACTGGGGTGCAGATGGCGAAGCAGGCCAGACCTGGCGCACCCCTTGCAAGTTGGGAGTTCATCAGGTCAGCAGGATGACACCGGAGGGGCCTGCCATGCTGCCGATCTGCAGGCCAAGTGGCCAGCACCCCCTGATCACAGCAAACAATCTAGGGCATGGTGTCACTGACCTGGTTGCGCCAGCCTCGCGAGGAAGGCCGCCAAGGCCCGGCACGTCTCTGAGCGCCTCCAGGAGTCCACGACTCATGGCAGGCGAGCCTCACTGGTCTCCATCAGGGCTCCGCCATCTTGTCTCCACACTGTCCAGGTCCACCTGGGCAGTCGATTTGGCAATAGAGGAAGTATTCTTCGCCCACTGCTTGAGTCCAGACGGGTCGCCCTCTCTTTCGCGATCCGTCTGCATTGTGTCCTGCCTCCAGAAGGTTAGCAGATCACGAGTGGATGACGGAGGGGTCCGGAGCACTCCTAGAGAGTGACCACCATCTTGACGCTCGTAGTCACGCCCCCCTCCCGCAGAGTTCTTAATCTCTTCCAGACTTCGGACGGCCCCCGGTGCTGAGGACGGCCGGGGGCCGTCCGAATCCCGCCCACTCATTAATTCTCCCGCATAGTGGGGGAATGTGCACAGCGCGGAAGGGGTTAAAGATCTGCCCAGTATTCCACAAGAGGAGACAATTCTTCCAGACAAAAGGACAAAGGATATTAGGTGATTTTTGACCCCACCGAGGGGGCAAATGGAAGGTAGATTGCAACCGGGTTGAAGAAGATCATGTGCTGCAAATGGTTGATCTCTCTCATTCAAACATTTGGCATACACATCCTCTTTCTATATTAGTTGAAGTTTCTAACCTCTGATTATTGGGTTCTTCAGGATTATGGGATAGAATTAAATTCTCATCCAGTGCACTAAATTCCTACCCTGACAGTTTTAGTCACTACAGGACCATGCATAGGTGCAGGAAGAGATAGTTCAACTGTTGTAGTAGAACGCAACAGAACTGGTTCCTCTGCAAGCCCCATGGTTTAACACCAATTTCTTTTGGTTTGTAAACAGGATGAGGGGTCATGTCCTATCATCAATCTAGGTTATTGACTGGAAAGTTGGAAGATACGAAAGCTGGAGACTGGCTTTAAGAATCTACATTTAAACATTTCATTACAAGACGATGCCTCATGCATCACAGAAAGATTGTGAATGACAGGCTTTGAACTTGTCATAATTCAACCCCATATAATAGCTTCATCAATAATGTGGCAGGAGGTTCATATTCTCTTAAAGACACTGAGGCAAATATTATCTCTCCTCGAGCTCTCCCTTATGATTGTTTCTCTTCTAGCTAAGGGCCTGATTTTGAGTTCGGTGGATGGTTCACTCCATCACAAACATGACAGATATTGCGTCCGCTGTATTACAAGTGCATTATATGCAATGGTACTTGTAATACGGCGAATGGAATATCCATCACGTATATGATGGACAAACCAATCCAACAAACTATAAATCGGCCCCTTCATAAAAAAAATAAAAAATCTCTGGAATATCAGTCTGGCCTTTTCTTTTTGAACATAGAATCCATGTAGAGTTAGGAAAGGCCTTTTTAATAAATCTCTGTATTGAAATAATGCAGTACCTGTCTATGTATCAAGATTGAACATTAAGAGATTTATCACAAATATTTTGAACATTTATACATTGTCTACATTTTAACTTTCATAACGGAATATCAAGTAAGTTGAGCAATCTTGTTTATAATTGTTTATAATTGTATTAGAAATTTCTGCTTATCTGTTCCAGGACATTGAACTGTGATGTGTTGTCTCAACCGGAAAGAAAATGATAGGTAATATCAGACCTGGGCTTTTAATGGGTAGCTCGCCAAAGAATTGGTAGGCAGTGTGTGACATCCTTACCCATGGAATCAATCAATCAATCAATCAATCAGGTCACTTATAAAGCGCACTACATACCCGCGAGGGTCTCAAGGCGCTGGGGGAAAAGGGGGGGGTGCTGCTACTGATCGAAGAGCCAGGTCTTGAGGAGTCTTCTGAAGGCCAGTAGGTCTTGGGTCTGCCGAAGGTTGGTGGGGAGGGTGTTCCAGGTCTTGGCGGCGAGGTGGGAGAAGGATCTGCCGCCGGCGGTCATTTTCCGGATGCGGGGGACTGTGGCGAGGGCGAGGCTGGTGGAGCGGAGCTGGCGGGTGGGGGTGTAGAAGCTGAGTCATCTGTTGAGGTAGGCTGGTCCGGAGTTGTGGAGTGCTTTGTGTGCGTGGGTGAGGAGCTTGAAGGTTATCCTCTTGTTGACAGGGAGCCAGTGCAGGTCTCTCAGGTGGGGCTGCGGCGGGGGATGTCGAGGATAAGACGTGCAGAGGCGTTCTGGATGCGTTGCAGCCGTCTCAGGAGCTTAGCCGTCGTTCCTGCGTAGAGGGCGTTTCCGTAGTCCAGCCTGAGGTTATGGTGTTAACTTTGATTCTTTTATCATCCGTATTTGAAATGTTTTTAATAACTAAGGTGCTGCTAGAGATTTGCAGTAAAGAACATTTTTCATATTCTGCTTCTCTGTGTCTGAGGAAGAATGAAAAACCTCCATTCAAGAAAGTAAGGGATATTTAGTATTGTTACTTATAAAGTCTTATATTATTTTAAATGTAAGACAGCTAATGTCTGTACTCTCTTTTGTGAAGAGGATAGGCAATATTGTCCTTTGCGTAGCTTCCTCCCCAGCCTGGGTGCTCGCCAATGACTATGCCACACACGCAGCTTTACATAACACGTCTTTATTATTATGAGTGCAACTGTGAACTCAACATTCTAAACCTTTATTCAATGCACTACACTCTAATGCTTACATCGCAGTTCTATGGAATCCATCATGAGCCACAAAGGTTCTGTCATTACATACTCACACAACACTACATCTCCCCCTTTGTTAAATAACAAATTGCTATTTTTTACGACTATATACAATTAAAGCTCTTCAATGAGTCTTCATGGCGTGTAGATCACACTTCTCAACCGTTTCTTCGGAAACTGGAGGTAGGCAGTAGAAATGTCTATTACTGGTGTTGGTGATGGAGAAACAGCAGCAGTCAGGGGATCTTCACTTGTCCTTTCAGACCCAGTCTCTACAATGAAATCAGTGCCTGATGAGCGATGAGCCACACGTTGGAAATGCAAGGAATCTCGTTTAGTAGACTTCCCAGGATGCTGGGCAGTCACCATGAGTCCTTTGCTGGTCATAACATGAAATGATTCAGCACGAAAAGGAGCATCAGACTTTTGTTTTCTCTGTTGATGGACAAGAATTCGACCTCCTCTAGCGAAGGTAACATGTTTTGCATATCGATGCTTGTCTGCATAGACTTTCATTTTACTTTTATGATCTAAGTCTTTCATGCTTGTTCTTCCTTGGTATTTGCTCTGCTGTTAGTCCATTGAGGTAACTTGGTCGTCCTGGCTCTCCTGAACATCAAGGTTGCAGGGCTTTCACCTGTGGTCGAGTGAGGGGTCGAGCGGTAAACTCGAAGAGTGGAATTTAAAACAGCTTCAAAGTCAAGCTTTTTAAGCACAGCACACTGGACATCTTTCTTTAGAGTACTCATGAAACATTAGACAAGCTCATTGGCCTGTGGCTACAAAAGGGTGCTCTTCTGATGCTTTACACTAAGATGATTGAGAAAGTCTTTGAATTCTCGACTGTTGAAAAGTGGGCAGTTGTCAGACTTTAAAATCGTAGGAACGCCCCAGATCGTAGATATGCTGTCTAATCTCTCAATTACAGGTTCTTTAGTGATAGATGAAAGATCTTCAACAGGAATATCCATAAAAGATCACCATCAGGTGATGTCCGTGGTCAAGAGTACCGAAGAAGTCCCCTGCACTTTCCCATGCATGCCTTGGCAACTTTGACATGTTTAATGGGTGTTGAGTGATTTTGGATGACAGGCAATTGCATAGATGACAGGCCTTTAATTCTCTTTCATCGAGATGTGGAAACCAGAATGGGTCTCGAAGAGCTCGTTTGGTGACAACAATTCCACGATGTCCTTCATGAGCCACTTAATTATCTGTTGTCGCAGAGTCTCCAGAATGACAATTCTCAACCCTCTTAGAATAATACCTTCCTTAGTAATGGGCAGTTCATCTTTGACATTCTTAAACTTTTGAGATTCACTTTCGCTGATAAGAGGTCAAGGGTGCTGGTACCAAAACTGATGTGTAATAATGTCTTTCAGTTTCAGCATCTTGACTTGTGGCTGTGACAATTTGTTCCAACAAAATGGAAACTGGAGTGCTTGATCTCACTATTAAATTTATGTAAGTTTCAGCTGTTGTAGAATGGGTTCAAAGGAATTGTAGAGGCACTCGTGAGAAGTAGTCAGCAGGGTTCTGATCTTCCCCTGGAAAATGCAAGATGGTGTAGTTGTACTCTTGCAATCGCAGACCCCAACGTTCAATGCGAGGAGGCACTTTTGCTTTTGGATTTCTCAAGCTAGTCAATAATGCTTGATGATCTCTCAAAAGTGTGCAGGGCTTCCCATTCAAGAATACATTGAAATGTTCACAAGCCCATACCACTGCCAAGATTTATTTCTCTGGTTGTGAGTAAGCATGTTCAGTTTGGGACAAACTTCGGCTGGCGTATGCCACAATACATCTTCGAGCAATTGGGTGTCTGCTGTGCTGTGCAAGGATGGTGCCCAACCCAACAGGGATAGCATCAACAACAACCTCAGTATGAAGCTTTGGATCAAAATATGCCATTTGATTAGCGTTCTCAATAGCTTGCTTGGTTTTCCGGAAGCTTAGTCGCATTCATGTGACCAAAGAAAAGAAACATTCTTTTTGTCGTCTCTTAATGGCACACTGACAGTGGCAAAGTCTTGTATGTATCTAGAGCAATAGCTGGTCATGCCAAGGAATAAACGCAACATGGAAACATCTTGCGGGGGACTGGCAGTTGACAGCGCTTGCACTTTAGCTGGATCGGGTGTCATGGCCCCATCAGAAAAGATATGGCCAAAGAATTTTAACTTTGTCTTATGGAATTCACATTCCTCTGATTTTAAAGTTAAACCAGCACCTGTGAGCAACTGATACACTTGTGTGAGAGCTTTGTCATGCTCCTTCTGTGTAGCTCCAAAAACCAATATGTCATTACTATAATTGAAAGCATTCATGACAGGCTGTATGATACGTCGCATTACATCTTGGAATAGCTCTGCAGCTGATGACACACCAAAACTTAGGGGTCGATTCCGATCCCGGTCGGAGTCGCACCTAACACCATTCGCCCGGGAAAAAAACCAGGCGAATGCGTGTTTCCCGACCGATTCGCACATACGTCCGAACGAGCAAGTACGATGTGCATAACTGCCCAAATCCCGACCCACTCGCACTCACCCAATACAGCTCCTGTTCTCCGACCGATGCGGATCCGGAAACGCAGAATCGAGTCGCACGGAGGCCCAAACGCAGCCCCGTCCGGCCGGACAAGTACGATGCGCCTTCTGTACGTGCCGAACCCGTCGCTACGCACGGCACGTCAAAGCATCCGGGAAAGGCGCACATAAGCTCCGATTCGCGCCACAAGACGATCCACGGCTACGAGACGAACAAGCCAGCGACGAGGACGAGGCGAAGCAAAGAGAAAGACGAACGAGACGAACCAACCATGAATCCCATCGCGCCGATCCTACCAATACTCTACATCTATTACCGGAACTGGTACGGACGCGTACGGCGCAGAAGGTAAGTCAGACACCCACCACACAAACAAACCACACGTACCCGACATATAACACACACACATAGGGATGCAGAAATTACTTACACCAGCAACAGCAGCACCATAGGGGCGGGATGGCTATCACCAATGCCACATACACACATAGGGGCCTGGATGCCAACCACGAACACCACCCCTACCCATGGGGGGCTGGATGCCTACCACTTCCACCACCCCTACCCATGGGGGGCTGGATGCCTACCACTACTACCACCCCAACCCAGGGGGTGCTAGATGCCTACCACTACTACCACCCCTACCCAGGGGGTGCTAGATGCCTACCACTACTACCACCCCTACCCATGGGGGGCTGGATGCCTACCACTACCACCACCCCTACCCATGGGGGGCTGGATGCCTACCACTACTACCACCCCTACCCCGGGGGTGCTAGATGCCTACCACTACTACCACTCCTACCCAGGGGGGGCTGGATGCCTACCACTACTACCACCCCTACCCATGGGGGGCTGGATGCCTACCACTACCACCACCCCTACCCATGGGGGGCTGGATGCCTACCACTACTACCACCCCAACCCAGGGGGTGCTAGATGCCTACCACTACTACCACCCCTACCCAGGGGGTGCTAGATGCCTACCACTACTACCACCCCTACCCAGGGGGTGCTAGATGCCTACCACTACTACCACCCCTACCCATTGGGGGCTGGATGCCTACCACTACCACCACCCCTACCCATGGGGGGCTGGATGCCTACCACTACTACCACCCCTACCCCAGGGGTGCTAGATGCCTACCACTACTACCACCTCTACCCAGGGGGGGCTGGATGCCTACCACTACTACCACCCCTACCCATGGGGGGCTGGATGCCTACCACTACCACCACCCCTACCCATGGGGGCTGGATGCCTACCACTACTACCACCCCTACCCAGGGGGTGCTAGATGCCTACCACTACTACCACCCCTACCCATGGGGGGCTGGATGCCTACCACTACTACCACCCCTACCCAGGGGGTGCTAGATGCCTACCACTACTACCACCCCTACCCAGGGGTGCTAGATGCCTACCACTACTACCACCCCTACCCATGGGGGGCTGGATGCCTACCACTACCCCTACCCATGGGATGCTGGATGCCTACCACTACTACCACCCCTACCCAGGGGATGGTAGATGCCTACCACTACTACCACCCCTACCCAGGGGGTGCTAGATGCCTACCACTACTACCACCCCTACCCATGGGGGCTGGATGCCTACCACTACCACCACCCCTACCCATGGGGGCTGGATGCCTACCACTACTACCACCCCTACCCAGGGGGTGCTAGATGCCTACCACTACTACCACCCCTACCCATGGGGGGCTGGATGCCTACCACTACTACCACCCCTACCCATGGGGTGCTAGATGCCTGTCACTACTACCACCCCTACCCAGGGGGTGCTAGATGCCTACCACTACTACCACCCCTACCCATGGGGGGCTGGATGCCTACCACTACTACCACCCCTACCCATGGGGTGCTAGATGCCTGTCACTACTACCACCCCTACCCAGGGGTGCTAGATGCCTACCACTACTACCACCCCTACCCATGGGGGGCTGGATGCCTACCACTACCACCACCCCTACCCATGGGGGATGGATGCCTACCACCAACACCACCCCCACTCATAGGATGGACAATGCATGACACAACCAGCACACTACAACCTAGGGAATGCAAGAAAAAGACATCCCCCCAATACCATGACAAGCGTGTGTAGACTGTGTCAAATGCCTACAAAACTGAACATGACTTTGAACACACAATGTGACCCCCTATCACATGTGTCACACATAAATGTGTGTGGCCTCCACAATGCAAGCAGACCATGACCACTGTGGCAATGGGGTCCAACCCCATCATCACAGTGACCAAAAGGTAAGTGTGGGGTCCATAGCTGAAGCACATTTTGAACATTGTGGCAATGGGGTCTAAGCCCCTATCCACACAGTGACCAAAATGTAAGTGTGGGGTCCATAGCTGAAGCACATCTTGAACATTATGGCAATGGGGTCTAAGCCCCCATCATCACAGTGACCAAAATGTAAGTGTGGGGTCCATAGCTGAAGCACATTTTGAACATTGTGGCAATGGGGTCCAACCCCCATCATCACAGTGACCAAAAGGTAAGTGTGGGGTCCATAGCTGAAGCACATCTTGAACATTGTGGCAATGGGGTCTAAGCCCCCATCATCACAGTGACCAAAATGTAAGTGTGGGGTCCATAGCTGAAGCACATTTTGAACATTGTGGCAATGTGGTCCAACCCCCATCATCACAGTGACCAAAAGGTAAGTGTGGGGTCCATAGCTGAAGCACATCTTGAACATTGTGGCAATGGGGTCTAAGCCCCCATCATCACAGTGACCAAAATGTAAGTGTGGGGTCCATAGCTGAAGCACACTTTTGAACATTGTGGCAATGGGGTCCAACCCCCATCATCACAGTGACCAAAAGGTAAGTGTGGGGTCCATAGCTGAAGCACATTTTGAACATTGTGGCAATGGGGTCTAAGCCCCCATCATCACAGTGACCAAAAGGTAAGTGTGGGGTCCATAGCTGAAGCACATCTTGAACATTGTGGCAATGGGGTCTAAGCCCCCATCATCACAGTGACCAAAATGTAAGTGTGGGGTCCATAGCTGAAGCACATTTTGAACATTGTGGCAATGGGGTCCAACCCCCATCATCACAGTGACCAAAAGGTAAGTGTGGGGTCCATAGCTGAAGCACATCTTGAACATTGTGGCAATGGGGTCTAAGCCCCCATCATCACAGTGACCAAAATGTAAGTGTGGGGTCCATAGCTGAAGCACACTTTTGAACATTGTGGCAATGGGGTCCAACCCCCATCATCACAGTGACCAAAAGGTAAGTGTGGGGTCCATAGCTGAAGCACATTTTGAACATTGTGCCAATGGGGTCTAAGCCCCCATCAACACAGTGACCAAAAGGTAAGTGTGGGGTCCATAGCTGAAGCACATCTTGAACATTGTGGCAATGGGGTCTAAGCCCCCATCATCACAGTGACCAAAAGGTAAGTGTTGACATTGAAAAAGCTGCAACTGCCAAACTGCATGGATGATTCCTGGTCACAGAACAACAAACACATCAGTGGCAAAGTAGTGCTTGTGTCCCATAGCAACATAGATTGGGGGAGGCAAACAGTGCAGTGCAAATAAGACATACCTTTGGCCATGTGCAGACAAACATCACCCATGGGGGCTGACACTGTCAACATTCATCAATGACACAATGACAGAAGTGACCATCATAATGCAGACCCACATATTTGCACCAATGGGCACACAAATGTAGATATCCTGTGGAGACTGTAGATGTGAGGTGAACAAATACCATACCATGGCAGCAATGGGACACACAAACAATGATCATTGTGCTGACTGATGACCTAGGAGTCCCAGGGACAGCAGGTGAAACCCACCAAACAACATACAGCCAATGGCACACTAAAGATATGCCAATGCAGTGGTGCAGATGCACAAACACAAACAGGCAGCCCCACACTGCACATCAAACACAACAGGTGAGGGGGGGGGGGTGCCAGTGTCCCCAGGCAACCACACAACACATGATGAGGCCTGAATACCAATTACACAGATGCGCATACAGTGCCACACAAAAGTAACTCATGGATCCAAATCCCCTATGTGGGCAATCAGGCATTGTTAGATGAGAGGGAGCACAAATCACACATGTCACACAAGCATGTAGGAACAGCAACTGACACAGCAAGACACAGACACACCACAGCACTACCCCCAGGGTCCCCACAATGTGTTGACCCTGGGCTGCATGACAATCCCACTGTGATGACAAAGCTAGATGTCGTTCACACAGTGAACCACAGTCATGTACCCTGATCAACAAACTACCATCACACCTACACAAGCACAAATCAATCAGCACGGCCAGTAAGCCAAGGCCAACATGGAGGCAGGGGTCTAGCCGGGCAACAACTCTCATCTGCACACACTCAACACCACACACCTCGACCTCCAACAATGTGCAGCAGTGAAGATCACATGCACTGGTGACATTGCACATGCACCCATGACAATCCCATTGGGGGGGTGGTAACTAAGGTGCAGAAACACATCACACATGGCCACTCAACAAGACTCCTGAATGTCTGACACACTGCACACTACGCTGTACATGGACATGACGGCAATACCACACCAACCAATGAGATCCCAGCCACAGTCCCACACCAATGAAGAAGCCAAGGTCACCCACAAAGAACACACATAGACAACTACCAACATTGCAGCCCTGACCCTGAGGAGTGCCAGCAGTCACACACACAACGTGTCACAATCACTGAAAGCTAACACAAACTGGAAATTACATGACAGGTGTAAACAACAAGTGCCAAGGGGAATCCTGACTGTGTCCCATCTGCGTTAGCCCACAAACTCAGCCCTGACAGCAAACACACCTATGGGTGACACCCTGATGACCAGTAATGTGCCATGCACCCACATCACAGAGAACCCAGGGAGAAGACTTTGGGGGAACATAGGTCAACTCAGCAAGCATCACAAACAGGAACATCACTAGGGATCCCAGCATGCGCAGCAAAATGGAAGTGAACACACACAGACATGCTCACACAACACACACCTTGGGCTCAGGCAATGTCACAGGATTACTCACTGCCATGAGGGGACTCCACTCTTGTGTGAGGAAAGCTGTGCCATATGTCGCCTCAGTAGGGCTCCATCATGTCAGCAGAACACTTGGTCACACAGTCAACAATTAGCACGAAATGAAGGCTCCCGTCATATCAGCCTGGTCATGGGAGTGTCAACGAAATCATCAGCACAGATCCAACACACATGTATAGCAAGTTCACTGACAACACAGATGAGTCCTTCCCCATTGATGCCCAAACTTGCATGTCCAGTGGAGATGGCCACACGGTCAGGGAAGTAGACTAATTGAACAATGGCAAGCACAACAGATGTGCAGGGGTGTAAGCCACAGATGTGATATTGCAAATGTAAGTTGGAAATCCCATTGCCAAATATTGAAAACATGACACCCTCATATGCTGCTAAGGATGACATGGATACACTACAGGATAGGACACATTACCCGTGGACCACATGGGTTCCTGCACAGTAACACTTCATTTTCATGAGACCAAAAATCACCATCACTGCAGCAAGGGCACGGTTAGCATCATCAACATCATGTACATCAGAAGCAAAACCACTAGAGAACAGAAAGTAGCTTTATTCAGCATATGTGGGTTCAAAAGTTAAAGTCCAGAAAAAAAGAAACAAAGGCCAATGGCCAGTCCATTCTGAAAGTCAAAACAGGGTGACAGTGGCAGATGTCACCCTACGCATGCCTGCACTGCTACACACCAGGGACAATCCCCTCGGAGGGGCATACGGGGGGGCAGGCCAGGCACCGTAGGGACAGAATCAGGGCTCACCAGAAGGAGGCAGGGAAGGGGTGGTGGGTGCTGGAGAGCCATTGACAACTGCAGTGGAGGTGTCTGACATGGTGTGTGCCGGCACAACTGGGGGGCATGACTCAGATGGTGTGGGTGCCAGCACGACTGCAGTGGGCCATGCAGATGGAGTGGACAGGTTCCCCACTGCAGTGCCCAAGTCAGACGGAGTGGTAGTGGACTCCACTGCAGTGCCTACCTCCAGGGGAGGAGAATGGGGTTCAGGTAAGGTGGGCAGGACAGAGGGGGAGGACACCGTCTCCACACCAGTGGCACAGACATGCGCAGCGGGGGTGTGGTGCCGGAAGAGCAAGTGGCAGGGGGAGAAGGCCGGATCTTTTTGGGGATGGTGTATCTGTGGGTGGGGGAACCTGGGGCAGGGTGTGGTGGGGGCACCTGTGGAGTGGGGGCCTGAGGGATGGAGGAAGGAGACTTGGTGCTTGAGCTGCAGGGCGGCGGCGGGGTCTTGCTCTTCCGGGTCCTGGGGGACTTGCGGATGGGGGCGTCAGTCGGTCTGCTCCTGGGGGAGGGTGTCCGGGGGCAAGGGGCACTCCCCTCCGTGTGGGTGGGCTTCCTCTTCCCCCTGAATGCTGTATCAGCTGGATCGGAGGGGATGAGGCCGAGGTCACTGAGGAAGACCCGCTGTGTCTTTGGGGTTGCAGGTGAGGCAAGGGAAGGGGCCTTGGAGGGAGAGGTAACTGAGGACTGCACAGTGCTCGTGGATGCGTGTGTGTGTGCCTGGGCCCCATCCCCTGTGAGTGTGGTTTCAGTCCCCTGACTGTGCGTGGGTGTGCGTGTGGATTTTGGCGTGTGTGTCTGTGTGCTGCCTGTGTCTGTGCTGGTGTGTGCCTGTGCCGGTGTGTGTGTGCTTGGGACAGGTAAGGTGCTGGGGAGTGTGGATGGGGCAGAGGTAGGAGGGGTGAGGGACTGTTGGAGGAGGGACACTGCTGCCGTCAGGGAGGAGTCCATAGACCTATTGCCCCTCTGTAGGGCAGACATGCCCGATGAGATGCCCTCCATGAACGACACCAGCTGAGTCAACAGAGTGGTGTGTGCATGGAGGACACTCAGCATCGCTGTCTGCCCTACATGGAGCTGGCGAAGGAGGTACACAGACTCCTCACTCAGGGCAGCAGGGGACACAGGGGCAGGGGGTGCGGTGCCTGGCATGAAGGAGACTTGCTCCCGAACATGGGAGCCTCCACGTACTTCAGGAATGGGAGCCGATGGGAGGGCGGTGGTGGTGGTGGCGGGGACAGCAACACTAGCTGTGGTGTGGTGGCTGCTGACACCCGCCTCCACAAGGGAGTCATCCTCCGAGCTGCTGTGGTCCTCAGCTGAGGTGGATGGTGCTGAGGACTCCTCGGTGTGGCTCCCCTCGCCCTCCGTGCCACTGGGTCCCTCCGACCACTCCTCGGCTGCTGACCCAGTCTGGCTCTGCGGCTCCTCCTGGTCCGTGGAGCTGTCCCCTCCTGTGGCCGTGGATGTATCTGCAAACAATAGGGAAACAGACAGACATCAGTCACCTGCACCGAACGCACACACCACAGTAAGTACAGCACATTACAGAGCAAGCCCTGGCATCCTTAGTTTAACATTGCTAAAAGTGCCCAAACAGAGTAGGGGAAGTCAATTGTCAGTCTGATGGTCAACCATGGCACTCACATCTCTCCTGGCCTTGCACCCATCTGTCTGGTGTCTGTCGGATGGCAATACCCAAGTGTGGACACATGCACCACCTACACAGTAGTTGGACAGTGCAGAGAACACGGTGAAGCATGTGAACATGCACACATCACAACTCTTGCCACTGAGTCAGTACAGGTGTCCGGATAAAGGGATGCCCAGAGTCAATTTTGAAATGCATGTGATGCATACCAGCGACAGACACCATGATGCACCCATGTCCTGATAGTCATTGCCACAATGGTGTGCATGTAGCACATGTCACTCCCCTGCAGGATCACTCATAGGAAGTTTCATGCCATGGCACAGGCATGCCTGCTAAGTCATACATCACTGTCTCCAGTCACATGGGCAGGGCAGCCAGACAACAACAGTCTGCACTGTGTCACTTTAGTAGGTCATGGGGAATGCAAGCCCTGGAGCTGAACAAGTGCACATGTACATCCCCCACACACCACATCATCTGAACCCTTATCTGTCCACGTCATACCAATTGGACATATGGGAGACCTGTAACACAACCCTCTGAACCTGAGCACCTCACAATCTGCTGTGAATGGGAAACAGCTGCCTGAACTTCACATTAACATACCCCAGTCTGCACGGTCAGGTGATCAAACACCTATGTGTCACACAAGTATCATCTCCTATGTCACATCTCCGGTGGCATGCTGAGCCCCAACCGAGAAACACCCCTGACAACGAAGTCACAGCACACTGACACAGAGGCAGACACCTGAGGGGACATATCACTGAGCACAACGTGTCAGCTGATACATGTGAGTGGGAATACAGAGTGTATTGTATGGCCTGGAGTAGGCATGACTGTCCTGCCCCACGTGAATGAGGGATGAGCCCTGGACAGTAGGCAGGTGGCTAAGTATGTGTGACACACGTAATATACACACTCCTGGGGCCCAAACATTGTTCCCACACGCAGCATGGGTGTGTGCCAGATACCCCAGGCACATGTGGTGGATCAGCTCAGCAATTGGACCACATATCAAAGTAACACGCAGATTACATGTCAGAACACAGGCATTGTGTAAGCAATGGACCCACCCATGATGCCCACCACAGAGTTAGGGGAACAAATGCTGTCCCCCACCTTGAGCTGAGCAAAATGCAAGGACACAGTACCCAAGTGACACAATTCCCTGACTGTAAGGGCCACACCTGGGTATCAGATGAGGAGTGGGCAGTGCACAATTGAGGGACATGGGTCCTGGACCACATGACTGATGTACTGTGGAAGTTTAACCAGGCCAGAGGAGGGCACATAGCATGGCAGACAAAGTTCACAATGCAGTCATGGACTCACCCCCTCCTTGCTGCTCTCTGGCCTTCAGCTGCCCATCCAGATCAGGGAAGACCACCGCCAGGATCCTGAGCATGTGGGGGTCAGGGTCCGGTGTCCGCCCCTCCTGTGAGGAGGCGACAGCTTCAGCTGGACCCGTGCGATCCTCCGGGTCCAGCCCCGAAGGTCCTGCCACCTCTTCTGGCAGTTGCGGATCCGGCGCTTGTAGACCCCCACGGATCTCACTGCCCGGACGATGGTCAGCCATATCTGCTGCTTCTGGTGGGCATCAACCTGTGAGGATGACAAAGTGAAAATGCCATTACTACACATTCAACATATCCGTGCATTACACAGTTGGATATACATGTCTCAATCACAGGGGCACATGATGTACACAGGCAGTGCAACGATGGCTATGGACAGTTTGCCAGCAGTTACTACATGGTATCATTGCCTGGGAAGTAAAACTTTGTTTAAATGCACTGTCACTGCACTATACCTGTTCAGTGCATGTAACTACACACTATGGGGGGTGACAACTACTCAGTGAGCCTGCTAGCCAGTGGCGTGCAGACTGTAAGTCTTGCTAGTCAGACAACATGCACATTTAGTAAGGCAGTGGACAGCACACTCACCTGCTCCCCTGCTTTCCCATACAGCTTGCTGTACTGTGGAAGGAGGCTGTCCAGCAGGGCCTGGTTCTCCTCAGTGCTGAAGGCTGGGGCTCTCTCCACAGTATGTGCCATTGCAGGATCCAGAGGGTGCAGATACAGCAGCAGTGGTGGTGGCAGATGTCGTCCTGGAGCATGTAGTGCAGGCAAGTGAGCTCTCAGGGGAACAGCCAGCATTATATGTGTGCTGCAGAGGCAGATACTGTCCCATGTGTCCAAAGTGATAGGTCCAAGTCGTTTGCATCTTCTGAATCTGGCCAATCCATGGAATTGCACCACTTACACACGCCCACAGCATCCTTCAAAAGTTCAACTTCATGACACCCATGAATTTGCAACATTGTTGTGGGTGACCAACTGAATTCACAGCATTAGACTCGTTAAAGATTTGAAAACGCGTCCGTTGCCAGGCCAGGCCATAGCCAATGGGTGCGCACCGATCGGTCCATTGCTGTACAACGCGTATTGCGAATACAACGCTGTACCCGCTCACATTGTATGCAATGGCCAATGTGTGCGCACCGATCGGTCCATTGCTGTACAACGCGTGCACCGCTCACATTGTATGTAATGGCCAATGCGTGCGCACCGATCGGTCCATTGCTGTACAACGCGTACCCGCTCACATTGTATGCAATGGCCAATGTGTGCGCACTGATCGGTCCATTGCTGTACAACGTGTACCCGCTCACATTGTATGCAATGGCCAATGCGTGCGCACCGATCGGTCCATTGCTGTACAACGCTGCACCCGCTCACATTGTATGCAATGGCCAATGTGTGCGCACCGATCGGTCCATTGCTGTACAACGCGTACCTGCTCACATTGTATGCAATGGCCAATGCGTGCACACTGATCGGTCCATTGCTGTACAACGCGTATTGCGAATACAACGCGTACCCGCTCACATTGTATGCAATGGCCAATGCGTGCGCACCGATCGGTCCATTGCTGTACAACGCGTATTGCGAATACAACGCTGTACCCGCTCACATTGTATGCAATGGCCAATGTGTGCGCACCGATCGGTCCATTGCTGTACAACGCGTACCTGCTCACATTGTATGCAATGGCCAATGCGTGCGCACCGATTGGTCCATTGCTGTACAACGCGTATGCGAATACAACGTGTACCCGCTCACATTGTATGCAATGGCCAATGTGTGCACACCGATCGGTCCATTGCTGTACAACGCGTACCTGCTCACATTGTATGCAATGGCCAATGCGTGCGCACCGATCGGTCCATTGCTGTACAACGCGTATTGCGAATACAACGCGTACCCGCTCACATTGTTTGCAATGGCCAATGTGTGCGCACCGATCGGTCCATTGCTGTACAACGCGTACCTGCTCACATTGTATGCAATGGCCAATGCGTGCGCACCGATCGGTCCATTGCTGTACAACGCGTATTGCGAATACAACGCGTACCCACTCACATTGTATGCAATGGCCAATACGTGCGCACCGATCGGTCCATTGCTGTACAACGGATGTTGCGAATACAACGCGTACCCGCTCACATTGTATGCAATGGCCAATGTGTGCGCACCGATCGGTCCATTGCTGTACAACCCGTACCTGCTCACATTGTATGCAATGGCCAATGCGTGCGCACCGATCGGTCCATTGCTGTACAACGCGTACCCGCTCACATTGTATGCAATGGCCAATGCGTGCGCACCGATCGGTCCATTGCTGTACAACGCGTACCCGCTCACATTGTATGCAATGGCCAATGCGTGCGCACCGATCGTTCCATTGCTGTACAACGCGTATTGCGAATACAACGCGTACCCGCTCACATTGTATGCAATGGCCAATGTGTGCGCACCGATCGGTCCTTTGCTGTACAACGCGTACCTGCTCACATTGTATGCAATGGCCAATGCGTGCGCACCGATCGGTCCATTGCTGTACAACGCGTACCCGCTCACATTGTATGCAATGGCCAATGTGTGCGCACCGATCGGTCCATTGCTGTACAACGCGTACCTGCTCACATTGTATGCAATGGCCAATGCGTGCGCACCGATCGGTCCATTGCTGTACAACGCGTATTGCGAATATAACGCATACCCGCTCACATTGTATGCAATGGCCAATGTGTGCGCACCGATCGGTCCATTGCTGTACAACGCGTCCCTGTACAGGTCACTGGCATATGTCACCATGCCTGTCACAGGTGAACATATGCCAGCCACATATACTTCCCAGGGAGTGAGGGGCACCCCTACAACACCACAGCCTGTCCACACTGTGTCCTAAGGCATGTAAGGCTGCATTACCTGTTCCGTGTATGGGGGTCAACATGTTGTTTTTTGGCTGGCACTTGTGGGCAGCCACTCCCAGGCTGTGCACGTGTTCGTGGGGACAGAATCCTTGGTGTGTTGTGCACATGAACACTGTGGTGTGCAACTGTTCATTTCAGGGCATGTGGCATGGTCACATTTCACGGCTGTGTATGTGTATGTCATGTCACATACCCCCTGAGTCCCATGTGGGACGGTATGTACGTCCCAGGGTGACCCATTGCCACAATTGTGATGGCCCTCCACAGTCTGTGTGCATGTTGTGTTTACAATGTCTCTGATTCCATGTGCACAATGGGAGACAGTCTCCACATCCACGTTGTTTGTGCATGGACTTTGATGTTGTGCGTGTGTGTGTCACAGCCGTCCATGTCTGTCCTGCCGAGACAACAGGGACCACTACCTGTGGGGGTCATGGTTGTTTAGCTGTGGTGTATTCATGATGCACCATGTCATGCCTGTGTCCATGTGGCAATACAGGGTCCCGGGGAATCTACCTGTCGATGAGCTGTGATGCCTGGGGCACATCCGTCCTCACATGTCACTGTGGTGTGTGTTTGGAACGTGACAGCAGTACATGGGTACTGTGACACAGCCTAATTATATCCCATAGCACAACCTGGGACTTGTTGAGGACACATGTTGAACTGTGATGTTAGATGTTAGCCATGTAGGTCCCATACATGTCCTTACGGAACGGCACACGCATCATGTACTTGTGTCTTGTAATGATGTATCATGTGATATTGAGTCTGGTCTATGCCACATATGTGGGGTGACTGACAATCTTTCTTTCTTCACCTATGCATTGCAGGGCACCAGCTGTCCATCGGCCGTTCCCTGACCTTGCAACAATGGTTGAACGGGACTGCATCCGACGGTACCGCTTCACCAGGCCCCACATTTGCAACCTGGCCGGACATACCCTACAGCGCTGACCCCCAAGGTGAAGGTGATGGCAGCCCTACACTTCTTTGCCACCGGTACCTTTCAACACACTGTGGCGTCTGCTGGTGGGATGTCACAGACCATGTTCAGCCGTGTGCTACGCGATGTTTTGGAGGCAATGTTGAGATACCTGAACCAGTACATCTATTTCCCTAAACGTCAACAACTCACTGACGTGAAGAGTGACTTCTATGCCCTGGGGAGAATGCCGCATGTCATTGGCTCCATTGATGGGACACATGTGGCTTTGGTACCACCACAGGCCCAAGAGCAGGCATACCAAAACCGCAAACACTACCATTCGGTCAATGCACTGGTGGCATGTCTTGCAGATATGAGCATCTCACACATCTGTGCCCGTTTCCCCGGTTCTGCACACGATGCCTACGTGATGAGGAGTAGTCGCATCCCAAGGATGATGT
Organism: Calotriton arnoldi; assembly: GCA_963921515.1. NCBI lineage: Eukaryota > Metazoa > Chordata > Amphibia > Caudata > Salamandridae > Calotriton > Calotriton arnoldi. The sequence goes on along the minus strand of CAWUFW010004085.1, from coordinate 611,960 downwards.
CACAGATGCGGAACCAGCGTGCCTGGCTTGTTGGTGTGTACTGACTTTGTACCATTGTGTGTGTTCTGCAATGTAGTGTTCCACCTCTTTTCCAACTCAGCTAATGTGCAATTGTCTGTATGTAGGTGACTCCGGATACCCCAACATGCCGTGGTTGCTGACGCCCCTCAGGAACCCTGTGACACCAGCCCAGATGCGCTACAATGAGGCACATGGTCAGACCAGGAGAGTGATTGAGCGGACATTTGGTCTCCTGAAGAGCCGCTTCCGCTGCCTAGATAAGACAGGAGGGGCCCTCCCATATGCCCCAGCAAAGGTGTGCAAGATTGTCATCGTCTGCTGCATGCTACACAACCTGGCAGTGCGGAAGGAGTTGCCTCTCATCCTGGATGACGATGACCAACATCCGCCACCTGTGGAGGATCCTGGGCTGGACCACGATGCCAGTGATGATGATGATGAGGGTGACGTCCGCACACACCTCATCACCAACTTCTTCAGCTGAATGTGAGTATCCAGGGATGTTATGTCAATGATGTGAGTTTGCATGATATGTGTTGGTGGTGCTCTGGTGCTGTTTGAGTGTGTCCATGTGCTACTTGACTGTATGCGTGCAGCGATGTGTCCTTACAGGTAGTCTGTACTCCACAACAGTGTTGACATGCTAACTTGGTTCTGGGTGGGTATCTCTTGTGACATGTATTGGGCATGAGTATTGCAGTTCTGTCCTGTTCTTCAGTGCTTTTGACTGTGTGTCATTTCTGTCCTTCACAGGGTACTTTCAGAGTTGTTTGTTCAACTGTGATCCCCCGACACCGTGAATCAACTTCCAGGGTGGTAGCTGTCGTTTCCCTACAGGTGATGTGCGCCACACCCATGGACTTCCTTTCTTCTACACTTGTTGACTGTGTGCCCACTGCCAGGTGGGATTACCTTGCATCTGTAGTGGTAACAACATGTTGCAAATGTGTAATAAACCTGTGCTGCACTTTGTGATGTGCGTTGTCTGTGGTCACACATCTGACTGACATTTGCTTATTGCACCAGTGGGCTAGTTAACGCAGACTGTGAATAGGTGTTGGGTCTGTGCAATGCAACGTATTTCCTGGCAACATCAGTGTAGGCGATGAGTCAGATGGCCCTGGTGTGTATGTGTTGTGTAGCCCTGGTGGTGTGTCTCCCTCATATGTGTCACGTCGCCATGACTCACATGCCGGTGTTGTACTTGCTGTAGCAGTTAGCATGCACAGTGTCATTTCACAGATCATCATCGCCACTTCAGAAACAACGTTGGAATCACAACAGAGGCAAGTATGGTGTATTAGTGAGTTTATTGACATACATGTGTGAGTATAGTGCACAGGATGGTGGGTGCTGTACATTGTGATTGTAATCCAAAGTTCCTAGATGATTTGGAAGTCCTGATAGCAGTAGTGTCCTGAGTAAAGTCCACAGTCATCTGATACATTGGTCCAACTTGAGCTCCCTATGTCATGTGGGAGAGTTGTGTTGCATTCGACAGGGTGAAGAGTTTGCGCACAAAGGTGATTTTCCAGAACAGGTGTTGGCTTCCTGGGGGTTGTGCATGGCCATCAGCCACTCAGTTGTCCTTCCTCGGACGACCCCTCTTCTTTGGGGGGACCCTCAAGTGCAGGCTGCTGCGGTGCAGGGGACTCTCCGCCAGAGTCATCCTCCCTCCCTGTGGCAGTTGCAGTTGTTGCAGCACCAGATGTTGTGGGCACACAGGGAGGTGTTGACATGTTGGTGCACATCTGGCGGAGGCATTGTAATATGTCCCTATGCACCGCCATCTGTTCTTGCAATGTGTCCCACTTGGACTCCATGCGGGACATGTGTAAGTCCAAGCGGGCATGATGGGCAGCCTGCTGCTGTTGAAAGTCCCTGAGGATCCCCACTACCTGGCTGAACTCTCCGGTGCTAGCCTGGTACGCATCAGCTATGCGTACCAGTTGTGGGTCATCATGCAGTCCAGACCCCTCTGCAAGCAGCGACCTATGTCTACCACCCCTCCCACCACCCCTGGCGACACGTGAAGGACCTGCGGTGGCACGCACAGGTGACCCTGGGCCCCCTTGGGGGTTGTTGCTGGTGTTGGTGTCCGTAGCTCCACGTTGGGCCGGGGTCCGTGTGCTGGTGGTGGTGGTGGTCCTTGGTCTGTCTGTGTCGGCAGGGGTGGTCTGTGTGTTGGCAGTTGTTGGAGGGGTGGGTGCAGGGGGTGCAGCTGGTGGTCCTGCTGGTGCCGCATGATGACTCACTGCGGAGGTGCCAGGTAGGTCTTCGTCATCCGAGGTGGGCAGAGGCTGTTCCACACCAGTGAGCTCAGTGTCCCCCGTAGCCTGGGACAGGGACTCCTCAGCGTCTGCTGCTGTGTCCCCATCATCACCTGTATTTGGAAGAGACACACAATGTATGTAATGCTTCTACAGGCATCAATGGTTCAAACACCTGACAGTTGTGACTGTACCTCTGGATGCGGGCCTGTACATTGCATTGTCCTAAGTTGTCACAGTCAGCTGTTGATATTGGTGTAGCGCATTGTCCTGACAACATGAGGCATTTCAATGTGAATGTTGAGGTGTGTGCATGGCCAGCATTGGTGGTATTTGGTTGACATCCGGACATCCTTCTTCCTCCAGCCCAGTTATCCCACCATGAAGCATGCCACCCTTGCAGTGGGTGCAGGTTGACTCTCAGGATGTCAGTCAGTGGTGTCCTGCTGTTGGTTGGTGGCCAGTTCCCATCAGGGCATTGTGCTCCCCACAACAGAGCACCAGTGTCAGACATCTTTGATGGGGCTTTCCACTCTCTGTGAGGTGTGCATGCTTCAGTGTGAGCTTGCTGGGCCATGTGGGTGGGGGATGTTGAGCTGTGACTACCACTCCCATCATGCTATTGCCTCCACCCCCTTCCCAGCATGCCCATACTTCCTTCCTTTTGAGTGTACTTCACTGTGTGTGGGTGTGACAGCAATGGCAAGATGGCTGACAGTGGTGTCCTGCTGTTGGTTGGTGGCCAGTTCCCAGCATGGCCTTGTGCTCCCCACAACAGAGCACCAGTGTCAGACATCTTTGATGGGGCTTTCCACTCTCTGTGAGGTGTGCATGCTTCAGTGTGAGCTTGCTGGGCCATGTGGGTGGGGGATGTTGAGCTGTGACTACCACTCCCATCATGCTATTGCCTCCACCCCTCTTCCCAGCATGCCCATACTTCCTTCCTTTTGACTGTACTTCACTGTGTGTGGATGTGACAGCAATGGCAAGATGGCTAACAGTGGTGTCCTGCTGTTGGTTGGTGGCCAGTTCCCAGCATGGCCTTGTGCTCCCCACAACAGAGCACCAGTGTCAGACATCTTTGATGGGGCTTTCCACTCTCTGTGAGGTGTGCATGCTTCAGTGTGAGCTTGCTGGGCCATGTGGGTGGGGGATGTTGAGCTGTGACTACCACTCATGTAGGAAGGTGGAATCTGACTATATGGTTGCCCCCACTTTTTTTATGGTGTTTTGCTGGTTTATGACTTAGTTGGACTGGGATCCTGCTATTCAGGACCCCAGTCTATCTGCTTTCTCTGTAAAATGGGTTCCATGTGCCTTAGGCACATCTCTGATTGGAATCTGGAGTGCCCTTATAAGTCCCTAGTATACGGTATACTATGTACCCAGGGCATAGGTACCTCAGAGGCCTACCAGGGGCTGCAGCATGTATTGTGCCACCCCTGGAAGGCCATCCAAACTGACACCACAGGTCTGCTACTGCAGCCTGGGTAAGGTGGTGTATGCACCCCTTACTGTGATATAGACCTATAAGTCACTCCTATGGCAGGCCTTATCAATCCTGAAGGCAGAGTGCGTGGTTCCTATGTGAGAGGGTGCCCCTGCATGAGCAGGGCCCCTCTGCAGCGTTCGGAGACCCTTCTCTGATGCTGTTTGTAGTGCAGCCTGACCATATACTCTTAAGCGCATTATAACCTCGCGTTAAATGCTAACTTTGGAATGGCTGCACCGAAACATGTCGTGTTTGGTGTCAAACATCTTGGAATACTACCCCCCGCCAATTCTGGCGGCGGGGGTAGCATTCCACCCTTCTAGAGGGAGAGACATGTTAACCCTGGCTTGGCCGGTAACTTCTTTCTAAAGCCCTGGCATCACAAAATGGATGCTGCTGCCACAGACACAAGTCTGGCCTCCTGCTGCTGGACGAAACTCCGGCAGGGGAGGCCTGGACAATAGGTTTCCTGTCCCAGGGAGGTGTGACCGCCTCCCCAGACAGGATAGTGTGTATTGGGGCTGGGCGGGAGCACTTTCGGGTGCTTTGAAGTCCTGCACTGGGGGCACACTTGGTGTCCCTAGTGCATACCCCAGTTCAAACCGAATCAGGGCTTGCAGCCCCTGCTTTGGCGCGAACTGGACAAAGGGAAAGGGGTGTAGCCACCCCTCTGCCCTGACCCACCCATAGGTGGGGCCACAGAGTAGTCCAACCCCTAAACTTGGTATAAGTATAGGAACCCAGTCCTTAGGACTTTAGATTATCCCTGGACAAAACTCTGAAACTGAATCCTGGACCTTCGACGCTCTACTCACGATTAGAGGACAGAAGAATCTCCCTTGGGGTCAAGGAGTGACTCCCCTGCTTGGCAGGCACCAAAGAAGCATCTGTCCGGTTCGCATTTCTGAAGCTCCCGCCGGACACCAAAGTCATCGCATCACCAGAGGTAGATTCTCAGACTTCCCCGAGGCTACCCTGAGTCCTCAGCAAAGCTGAGGCCCATGGCTATCGTGGGTGACTTGAGACCGTGACCCCTGGACACCAAGCACATTTGCAAGTGCATCCTCTTCTGGGTCTCCCCCGAAGTCGTGCTTTGGGCTCCGAGTAGCCCTAGCCTCCAGCACCAACTGCACCGAAGATCACTGGCCTCCACTCCACGAGTGTCCTGTGAGCCAGATCCACGTGCGGCGTCTCGAGGCTCCTTCGCGGTCGCTAGCCCGTTGGCTAGTAGCCCTTAACGAATGCCAATCTTTTTCTAACTTGGCATCCTGGTTGCTCCAGGCCTGCCCTCACTTACCCTCGCTGGGTGAGTTCCCCAGACCTTGCTGGTCTGCACCATCGACGATCTTCCTCTGCATTGAGACTTGCCGTTGCCAAGGCTTGTTGGGTCCAATCCGGTCGCCGACACCTCAGCACTCGACAAACATCGTGTACCAGCCAGAATCCTGCTCCTGGTCGCCGACAACGCCTCCTGAACCTCGTGGCTGAAGAGTCAAGACGACTGTCAACGCACCTGAAGCACTCGACATTGGTGGGCATCTGTCCATCGCCTTCCTGGTCACTGGCTAGTGACCCAGACTCTGTCCCCTCTGCTTTCAGGTTCTTCAGAACTCCGATCCACTCTTGGATCCACCCGGACACTTTCCACTTGGTCGCCAGCAGCACTTTGCAGCAGATCGCCATTCAAATCGACGACGAAACCCGACCCCGAAAGGCACCTATGCACCCGGCTTCCCTGGGTGAGGTAACACGAGTACTCCGGTGCTCCCGTGGGTAGAGACTCTTCAAAGTCCTAGATCTCAAAGGGTTTGCTCCAAGTCCTCCTTTAAGTGTCCCTTTTCTCTAATTTCCCGATCACGACTTTCTCCATAGAAGTCAACGGCGTATCGCGGTTGTGTATTTACACTGCACGTGTCCCCCGTGGGTCCCCTGTGTCACTACCTTGGGTGGTTCCTTGTGGTCCAAGCACTTCTAGAGGCTCTAGGCCTAGTGTCTAGTTCAGTCGTGGTTCTTATACCACTTTATTGGTATATGGTTTGGTACGCCCCTAGGGCCCAAACGTGTATTTGTGCTATTACTGTGTTTAAATAACTTCTAACTTATGTATTTCGAACTCTAGCCTCATAAAGAGACTAGAGGGGTGTGTTTAGCAATAAATACATATATTTTGAATATATACCTGGTGTGGTGCTCTTTCATTTGATCACTCAAGAGATTATAGACTGGTAAAACAAGCTGCTTTACATTCCTTCAAGACTTAGCCTGAAGGCTGCTCTCCATAGCTACCACTAGGATAGCTTTCAATAAGGTTGTCTTTAACCTATCTCCAATAAGGGGTTGTTTGGACTGGTGCAAGGTGCCCACTATAATTAGTGGACAGCATATACCAGGCCAACTTCTCACATTGGTGTGCAGCGTGTGGGATTCCAGCTTGCTATTGTTTTACCAGATAATCTCAATTGAATTGATCAACTGAAAACCACTAAAGGTACCTAAGGTACATATTAATTAAGCTTAGAATACAGTAAGTTCTACTGAACTTAGAGTTGTGTGTTAAGGGATAGCACACCCTTTCTACAACTCAAGAGAGTTTAGTAGGCCACACTAGAGTAGGTAGTGCATACACCACACCTCACTAGTGATGTCTTCAAAGCCAGGACCCAGTGAGTCCTTGCCAGAAGCCCCTGGGCTTCTTCCCTCCAAGTATGATACACTCCCATTCTTGGAATTGAGAGCATTATGTAACTTGAGGAAACTGAAGACAGGACAAAGTCCCACCACCCAACATCTTAGAGAGATGTTGGAGGCTTATGATCTCAGCAGGCCCTTAGGGACTGAAGGGGTAGGAGCAGAGGGTGGGGCAGAAGATGAGGATGGGGCCAGGGGTAGCAATACCCCCAGCCCCCCCTCTGGAACTGACCAGGAGGGTGACAATGACCCTGACCTGGATAACCCAATTCCTCCTGTGGATGAGGAGGAGGCTCAGAATGACCTCCACTTTGTCCCCCCAGGAAGGATTGTGAGTGTGCCTAGAAGGTCTAGATCTCCTTCTCAGGAGTCTAACCACTCTAGCACCTCAATAGGGACCTCTGTCTCCTCTCATAGGAGGGAATCCTCTCATGAGAGGAGAAAGAGGCTGATTCAATATGAGGAAGCTCAACTTGAACTCAGAAAACAGTAACTGGCTATAGACAGGGAGTCCCTAGATCTCTACAAAGAGAGAAAAAAGTTGGGACTAGAGTCCCATGGTGGCATCAATATCCCTAAAGATAGGGAAAGGTCTTATGACCATAGAAACCTAAACAAGATTGTCCCTCCCTACCAGAGTGGGGATGACATCCACAAATGGATAACTGCACTGGAGAGGGCCTGTAAAGTTCAGAGGGTCCCCCAGAAGCAGTGGGCAGCAATCTTGTGGCTCTCCTTTGCAGACAAAGGTAGAGACAAGCTCCTCACTGTAAGAGAAGAGGATGCTGACAATTACACAGTCTTGAAGAGTGCTCTGATAGATGGGTTTGGCCTAACCACTGAACAGTATAGGTTGAAGTTCAGAGACACCCAAAAAGCTCAGACTCAAGACTGGGTTGATTTTGTAGATTGTGCTACTAAGGCTCTGGAAGGTTGGATACATGGCAACAAAGTGCAGGACTTTTTAGGATTGTACAATTTGATTATGAGGGAGCAGATCCTTAATAATTGTCAAAAACAGCTTTTGCACCAGTATCTGGTGGACTCTGATCTGACCTCTCCCCAAGAATTGGGAAAGAAGGCAGACAAATGGGTCAGAACCAGAGTAAAAACTAAAAATCAGGGTGGTGACCAGAAGAAAGATTCTACTAAGTCCCAAGAGAAAGGTGGGGATAAATCTAAGGATAAGTCCCCTACAGGGCCCCAAAATTCCTCTTCTGGGGGTGGGTCCCAAACTCCTTCCTCTCCTGAAAAGAAACCATATTGCCATGTCTGTAAAAGCCTGGGCACTGGAAAACTGATCCCAGTTGCCCCAGGATTGGCAATAAAGAAAATGTTCCTCCCACCACTACTACCACCCCTCCTGGTACTACCAGTAGTAATCCTCCAGTTGGGAGTAGTGCACCCAAAAAGTTAGGTGCTTTTGCAAGAGGAACAGAGGTGGGCCCTAGTTTAGACAGGGACCCCTCAACAGACTCCTCTGACTCTGATGGTGGTATAGGATTTGCCACCTTTACCATGGGTCCCACAGCATTGGGCAGGTACAGATTGGAGCCAATAATTAATGGTCAGAAAGCTGTGGCATTTAGGGACACAGGGGCTAGTGTCACCATGGTGGCAGGGAAACTAGTCCCCCTCACCAGCTTTTACCTGAGTTTAAATACCAGGTGACCAACATTGATGGTGTCAGAACAGATCACCCCATGGCCATAGTCAGTCTCAGCTGGGAGGGGGTCACAGGCCCAAAAAGAGTGGCAGTGTCCCCAACCTTACCTGTAGATTGCCTGATGGGCAATGATCTGGAAATTTCAGCCTGGGCTGAAGTTGAACACCAAACCCATCTCAGGATGTTGGGTGTCCCTGTAAAGGTTAGTGGGGCTGTGATGGCCACAGCCCCAGCCCAAGAATTTGGAGAGATAGAGCCTGAAAGAATGGCCCCTCTCCCCCAACAGAGAGCACAGGGGTTGAAGAAAAGTCTTCTTCCCCCAGACAGTAGGTAAGAGTCAGCCTCCTCAGTTAACTGACCCTACCCCTAGTGAAGGAACTGCCACAGAGGTAGTCAGGCCTGGCCTGGCCACCCCCTGATGGCAGAGGACCCTTCCAAGGTGGTACCCAGTCTGGAGCAGGTAACCTGCTCCTCTCTACCCTGCCTCAGTCAGCCCAGGGCTGCAGAGGTCAGGGAGGTCAGTGGACCCCCAGGGCCCCCTGTCCAGAGGAACCCCCCATCAGCAGATTAGGGGCACCCAGGCTAGTAGCCCTAGCCAGGTGAAAACTCCTCTACACACTGAGGGATCCCCCATACCTTTATGTAGGGACCACCCCCAGAAGGACCCTGGTAGGCAAGGGCAAACCTGGGACCAGAAGGTTCCAAACCTGCCATGTCCCTCCAGTGTTCCATCCAAAGGGACCCAACCCCCAGCTGTAGGCAGCCAAAGGTTGACCCTTAGAGCAAAGTGCAACTCAGTCATGGAAAGACAGGCATACATGGTGACCAGTGATCTGAGGAAGCTGAGACCAACATTCCTAGGGCCTCACTTCCCTACTCAGACACCTCACCAGCCTTGTACTTTACCTAAGCACACCACAGGTAGTGAATCCCCATGGTGGAGACCCTCTCATACCCTTAGGGTGAGGGATTGCTTAGTGGACCATAAGACAGGGGGCAACCATGCTAGTGCAGGTGCTTCCTTATATGGCCACTTAGTCAATGAAGGCTCAACTGGCCAAGGTTAGCCTTATCTCCTTTCGTTTGGGGGGTTATGTAGGAAGGTGGAATCTGACTATATGGTTGCCCCCACTTTTTTATGGTGTTTTGCTGGTTTATGACTTAGTTGGACTGGGATCCTGCTATTCAGGACCCCAGTCTATCTGCTTTCTCTGTAAAATGGTTTCCATGTGCCTTAGGCACATCTCTGATTGGAATCTGGAGTGCCCTTATAAGTTCCTAGTATATGGTATACTATGTACCCAGGGCATAGGTACCTCAGAGGCCTACCAGGGGCTGCAGCATGTATTGTGCCACCCCTGGAAGGCCATCCAAACTGACACCACAGGTCTGCTACTGCAGCCTGGGTAAGGTGGTGTATGCACTCCTTACTGTGATATAGGTTACCTATATCACTATATACATACACACATATAAACCTATAAGTCACTCCTATGGCAGGCCTTATCAATCCTGAAGGCAGAGTGCGTGGTTCCTATGTGAGAGGGTGCCCCTGCATGAGCAGGGCCCCTCTGCAGCGTTCGGAGACCCTTCTCTGATGATGTTTGTAGTGCAGCCTGACCATATACTCTTAAGCGCATTATAACCTCGCGTTAAATGCTAACTTTGGAATGGCTACACCGAAACATGTCGTGTTTGGTGTCAAACATCTTGGAATACTACCCCCCGCCAATTCTGGCAGCGGGGTAGCATTCCACCCTTCTAGAGGGAGAGACATGTTAACCCTGGCTTGGCCGGTAACTTCTTTCTAAAGCCCTGGCATCACAAAATGGATGCTGCTGCCACAGACACAAGTCTGGCCTCCTGCTGCTGGACGAAACTCCGGCAGGGGAGGCCTGGACAATAGGTTTCCTGTCCCAGGGAGGTGTGACCACCTCCCCAGACAGGATAGTGTGTATTGGGGCTGGGCGGGAGCACTTTCGGGTGCTTTGAAGTCCTGCACTGGGGGCACACTTGGTGTCCCTGTGCATACCCCAGTTCAAACCGAATCAGGGGCTTGCAGCCCCTGCTTTGGCGCGAACTGGACAAAGGGAAAGGGGTGTAGCCACCCCTCTGCCCTGACCCACCCATAGGTGGGGCCACAGAGTAGTCCAACCCCTAAACTTGGTATAAGTATAGGAACCCAGTCCTTAGGACTTTAGATTATCCCTGGACGAAACTCTGAAACTGAATCCTGGACCTTCGACGCTCTACTCACGATTAGAGGACAGAAGAATCTCCCTTGGGGTCAAGGAGTGACTCCCCTGCTTGGCAGGCACCAAAGAAGCATCTGTCCGGTTCGCATTTCTGAAGCTCCCACCGGACGCCGAAGTCATCGCATCACCAGAGGTAGATTCTCAGACTTCCCCAAGGCTACCCTGATTCCCCAGCAAAGCTGAGGCCCGTGGCTATTGTGGGTGACTTGAGACCGTGACCCCTGGACACCGAGCACATTTGCAAGTGTATCCTCTTCTGGGTCTCCCCCAAAGTCGTGCTTTGGGCTCCGAGTAGCCCTAGCCTCCAGCACCAACTGCACTGAAGATCATTGGCCTCCACTCCACGAGTGTCCTGTGAGCCAGATCCACATGCGGCGTCTCGAGGCTCCTTTGCGGTCGCTAGCCCGTTGGCTAGTAGCCCTTAACGAAGGCCAATCTTTTTTTAACTTGGCATCCTGGTTGCTCCAGGTCTGCCCTCACTTACCCTTGCTGGGTGAGTTCCCCAGACCTTGCTGGTCTGCACCATCGACGATCTTCCTCTGCATCGAGACTTGCCGTTGCCAAGGCTTGTTGGGTCCAATCCGGTCGCCGACACCTCAGCACTCGACAAACATCGTGTACCAGCCCGAATCCTGCTCCTGGTTGCCGACAACGCCTCCTGGACCTCGTGCCTGAAGAGTCAAGATGACCGTCAAAGCACCTGAAGCACTCGACATCGGTGGGCATCTGTCCATCGCCTTCCTGGTCACTGGCTAGTGACCCAGACTCTGTCCCCTCTGCTTTCAGGTTCTTCAGAACTCCGATCCACTCTTGGATCCACCCGGACACTTTCCACTTGGTCGCCAGCAGCACTTTGCAGCAGATCGCCATTCAAATCGACGACGAAACCCGACCCCGAAAGGCACCTATGCACCCGGCTTCCCTGGGTGAGGTAACACGAGTACTCCGGTGCTCCCGTGGGTAGAGACTCTTCAAAGTCCTAGATCTCAAAGGGTTTGCTCCAAGTCCTCCTTTAAGTGTTCCTTTTCTCTAATTTCCCGATCACGACTTTCTCCATAGAAGTCAACGGCGTATCGCGGTTGTGTATTTACACTGCACGCGTCCCCCGTGGGTCCCCTGTGTCACTACCTTGGGTGGTTCCTTGTGGTCCAAGCACTTCTAGAGGTTCTAGGCCTAGTGTCTAGTTCAGTCGTGGTTCTTATACCACTTTATTGGTATATGGTTTGGTACGTCCCTAGGGCCCAAACGTGTATTTGTGCTATTACTGTGTTTAAATAACTTCTAACTTATGTACTTCGAACTCTAGCCTCATAAAGAGACTAGAGGGGTGTGTTTAGCAATAAATACATATATTTTGAATATATACCTGGTGTGGTGCTCTTTCATTTGATCACTCAAGAGATTATAGACTGGTAAAACAAGCTGCTTTACATTCCTTCAAGACTTAGCCTGAAGGCTGCTCTCCATAGCTACCACTAGGATAGCTTTCAATAAGGTTGTCTTTAACCTATCTCCAATAAGGGGTTGTTTGGACTGGTGCAAGGTGCCCACTATAATTAGTGGACAGCATATACCAGGCCAACTTCTCACAACTCCCATCATGCTATTGCCTCCACCCCCCTTCCCAGCTTGCCCATACTTCCTTCCTTCTGACTCTGCTTCCCTGTGGGGTAGTGTGCCTGTGCTGACAGGATGGCTGACAGTGTTGTCCTGGCGTTTGTTTGGCTACAAGTCCCATGTGTGTCACTGTGCTTCCCACAGCATGACCCAGGGTCGTGGGTCTTTGTGGGATAATTCATTTTAGTGTGAGGCAATACATTTTCCCAGGTGAGTTGTGTGTAGTTTGTGTTAGGGGGCTGTATGGGAAGAGCTGCTGGTAACTATGGTCATAGCTGTCAGTCCTCCTTCCCACCCACCCAGTTTTCCCACCATGGAACGTGCTTCCATTGCAGGGAGTGCAAGTTGTCTTTCAGGATGTCAGTCAGTGGTGTCCTGCTGTTTGTTGGTGCCCAGTTCCCAGCAGGGCCTTGTGCTCCCCACAACAGTAGCCAGTGTCAGCCATCTTGTTAGTTGTTTTCCACTCCCTGTGATGTGAGCATGGTTCAGAGTGGTGTTGATGGGCGTATTGTGATGGTGGGCAATATCTGTGACTACAACTCCCATGATGCTATTGGCTACACTGACTTGACCAGCATACACAGGATTCCTTCCTTTCTGTGGGATTCCCTTTGTGGTGGTGTTGTAGTGGTGGCTACATATCTGACAGTGTTTGTTAGTTAGATTTGTGCCACTGCCTAGCTTTATTTATTGTAGGGTTTGTACATGTCATGACACAGTTACATATCACTATGAGATGGCATGTATTGTGTTTATCTGACTGACATACACATCTTGGGATGATTCTGGTTTTGTTGCTGTGGATTTGCTAAGGGTGCATGGTTTGACTATCCCCTTGACAGTGATGTGTGTGTATTGTCACACAATATTGGGTATATTGGTTGTGTACTCACCAGGCTCTGGGATGTTTTCTAGTCCATATACGCTCACTGGTGGTAGGATGGCCCGCACCTTCTCCTCCCAGGGCCTGAGGTATAGTGGTTTGGCAGGAGGGCCACTGCCGGTGTGTTGGCTCAAGATGTAATCCTTCTTCAGTAGGTCCCTGACCCTCCTGCGCACATCATACCACCTGTTCTGGATGTCTTCCTTTGTGCGCAAACATGGTGATTGTGCGTTCACCCTGTCGACGATCCTCTCCCACATCTTGGTTTTCTGCGACATGGGTGTCTGTTGGACCAGTGTACCAAACAGCTGTGGCTCTACCCTGAGGATCTCATCTACCAGGACTTCCAATTCACTGTCTAGGAACTTTGGATTCTTCTTGGGGGCATGGTGATGGGTGGTGGTGGTGAGTGATGTGTGTGTTGGTGTGCAAGTGAGGGTGTGTGAGTGTGTGTTTTGCTGGGTGTATGTGATAGTGCTATTTGTTGAGGTGCTGATGGTGTGTGGCTTGTGTGATGGATGAGCTGTGAGTGTGTGTGTGGTTGCTGTCTGTTGGTGTTCTGTGCTGGCAGGTAATTTGAATTTGCAAAGGATCATAGTAGGGATTTGTGTCCTTTATATGGGTGGAGTTGTGGGTGTGTCTTTGTTCCCTGTTTCCCCCAGTATTTATTGGCTTTGTAATTGCTTGTTTGGCCTTTTTTTTGTGTTTTTCCTTTGTACTTTTTGTGCATGTAGGAGACGTTCTTCTGACCGAGTCGGACCCTGCAGTTGTCTCGTGCGGGCTTCTCCGAGTTGTTCACGCTGTGTTTGTGCTGTTTTATCTGTTTTATGTGCTGCGTACCCATCGGTCGCGGTGTATTGGGTTGCTTCGGCTCGCTGTTTTGTATGCGTGTCGGTCGTACGGCTGGAGCTCCGTGCGACTTGGTCGTGTTTTCCACGCGATGCATCGTACTGCGCGGCTCGGAGTTCGCGGGTACGTTTCGTTCGGGTTCCTTCCTGGTGCGTGTCGGTCGGTTCGATTCGCGCGGTTTTCCGGCCGGATAGCTTTTTTCCGCGCGGTTCGGTCGTTCGTATTGTGTTCCGTACGAGTCGGTCGGATTTTGCACGCATTTCATCGTACTTTGCGTGTCGGGCTGCACCGGTACGTGTCGGTCGGATAAAAATCCGGATCCGAGTCGGTCGGTACGTTTTCCGGCCCGAATCGGAATTGGCCCCTTAGTCTCTTGTAAGGGAACAGACCAACATGTGTAGAAAAGGTTGTAATGTACCTACAATTTTTCTCAAGTTCGAACCGATGATATCCTTTATTCAGATCCAGGAGACGGAATGCCTTTGCACCATTCAATTGTGTTATTATGTCAGCAATGTGCGGACCTGGATGTCATTCTTCAATGTCCTTGTTCACTTGACGCATATCTGTGCAGATGCGTACAGTTTCTTCACTGTCTTTTTTGGGTACTATCACTATGGGGGAAACCCATGTAGCTGGACCAGTAGAACCCTCAATTATATCGTTCATGAGTAAAGATTCTAGTTATTTTTCAACAGCTTCCTTCATGTAAAAGGCAATTTGTCTGTGCCTTTGAGCAATAGGACGGACGTCCTCATTAATACGTAATTGGACTTTCATAGTCTTGAGTTTACCCGACCTATGAAACAATGAAGGAAATTGACCTACTATTTCATGATGAGAATTCATGTTATACTTCACGGATATCAGTCCCATATCAGCATCTGTGCTGAAGGTGAGTAAACAGGCGCTTGATGCTGTACCTTGAAGTACATGAATGGGTGCCTGTACTTTTATTTTCTTATGTTTCATCGTTGCTACAAATGAGCCATGACTTTTTTAGTGGCATCAATGCAGCCCACGCATACACTTTAGTTTTCAATGGCATAATTTGGGGCACTGGAGACAGTTCATTATATTTTTTCCTCAGGCATAATATTGATTGACACGCCACTATCGATAATGAAAGGTATTGAACAACCATTAACTTTTAGTGTGATCTTCGGACAATGTTTGAATAACTTTGGTGGTTTGTCATGTCAGTTTCTCTTGGACTGGTGTTTTTCCTCACATGCGGTGAGACCAAGAAGCGCATGCTTTTCTGAGGTAAACATTGACATAGCACACCCATCTTCTTTACTTTCACTTGATATTGATACAGATGAACCGTTTGATGAAGATTTAGATGTCAGTCAACTTTGTTTGGTGTCAATTTGGCTCCGTAGATGTGGTTGCTTTGCCTATGGGGGTGCATCGAATGTCGCTTCTGGAACAATCAGGCGGCCATTTTGTCTTCACGCAGTGACGCATGTACTTTTCTTTCACCTTGCACACTGTCACAAAATGGTTCTTCTTTCCACAGCCTTTGCAGAGCTGCCCAATGGTGGGACATTTACCTTTGTGTGGAAGCAAAAATCCACACCTGAAGCACAACTTCTTTTACTGTGGAGAATTCACTCTGTGTCCCTCAGTCTTGTGCTTTGGTTTATTTCTCACATTCATGACTGACTTACTCTGGGCACCTCAAGTGTCCATGTCAGCAGCTTGTCGATCAGCATGCTCTTCAGCTCTGGCAGCCAAAAGAACTCGCTCCAGACTAGGAGTTTCTCTCAGCATTTATCGTCTGAATGAATTTGACAAGCATCCATCAATCTCTCTGAGGCATATTGCTTCCTCATCATTAAATTAATTGAACTTACAGGTTTGATGAGCGTATTCAGTTTCTCAACAAATTTGTCGATGGTCTCACAAGCTTTCCGTCTTTGTTGACTGAAGATGTATCTTTCATAATCTATATCTGGCATTGGATTGAACTTGAGATTCAAGGCTGCTTTGATTTGACTGTATGTCATTTCGTCAGCTCGCTGCATTTTCTATATGACTTCTTTTACACCTTAACCAGCAAGATTCTTAAGGAACTTGATATTCTTCTTGTGATCTGCTTCTTCAATCGCATCAATAAAACCATGAAATGTCTATATCCAGCCATGCCATCTGTTGCCAATTCTCAACCTTTTGGCGGTATTGAATGGCGGGGATGCTTTCAAGAAAGCAGCAGCATTGTAACCATTGGTGGAACTGACTGACATGGAGAGTATAGTTATCTCCACCACTGTGTGGTAATTTTGTTTATGCAAACCCTCTATGAGGTCTTGTGACATGCTGGCCTCTGGATCATGTTTGATAATGACAGAAATACGTGACCCTACTCTTGGTCTCCATTGGAGAGGCTAACGGTCATGATTCCGATCACCGCTTTCTGCTTTCTTCACATCGGAAACCATTGGAATTGTGCTGAGGACCAATCGGTAGCTTTGTTAGGGGTGCCGCTTTGGATATGCATGTCTCGGCAAGCACAACCTCGGGTGCTTTCTCTGAGCTCACTGGCTCCAGCGCTGTGGCATGATGACTCTCTTTACTCAGGACTGGTAAGCAGATGACCGTTTCTTGTATCACTTTGCCTTAAAGCGTCTCTTTCTGTTGTCGGACACCTGGTTCATCTGTTCCTTGCAGCGCTTCTATCAACAGTGTTATCTTGCACTTTGCTGTTCTTTCAAAACCTGTTTGCATTCGCCTATAGCGTTGTCCCTCCAGATGAATGTATGACTTTGAGCTAATAGTAGCGCAGTACCTCTTTGAGTGGCCTTCCAAGCAGGTTCTCGCCCACCGATGTGTAGACTTCTCAGTGAAACTTTCATCATTTTCAAATGTGTTATACGGAACTGGGGGTGTGCTTTGACTCCACATATGCCAAAAGTTGATTCCGCACTTTGACGGAGGCACACATGGCTTGCACAAGCAGTTTGCTGGACCACGGCAAACTCTCTGTGAGAGCACTGTCAATCTTCAGGTTACTTATCCCCTATCTCGGTGCAGAGCCAAAATATTGATGTAAAAATATCGATTTGCACAAATATCGGGGTAAAAATATCGTGGGTCAGAAATAGCGACAGAAAAAATATCGTGGTCAAGAATATCGATTTTTAGGTAAGTAATATCGATTGAAAAAATATCGAAGTGTTAAATATCATTTGTAAAAATATAGTTAAAAATATAGGTGTCGGGCGTGGCTTGAGGCGTCAAGATGGCGGTCGCACTCTAAGAGTGCTCCGGACCCCTCCGTCATCCGCCTCGCATCCTCTTGTCAGCGGCAGCAATCCGCTCTTCCTACCTGCCTGTGGTGGGTTCCTGTGCGGAGGGGGCCACTCCGGTCCGTTTGGCGGGCGATTCTGAGCCCCCGGCGCCCAGTTCTGGACCTTCTCTTCTCGCTGCTCCAAGGCTGCAAGATGGCGGCCGCCGCCGAAGCCCAGCAGTAACTGCGGCGCCATCGCCTCGTGAAGCCACCGGTGCTGCACCACTTTCTGCCTGCGACCCTCTGCGGTGGCTGGCCTGGCTCCCGTGTGTCGCCCTGCCCGAATGGCGTTGCTCTGGGGTTGAGCCTTTGCCCCCGCGCCCTTTGCGCCAGCTACGCCGACATCCGTGGGCGAGGCTGGGGAGATCCGGACGCCTGCCTGACACCCGTGGGAGACCGGCGCGCAGGGAACGCCATCCGGAGCCGGAGCGCCCTAGCTGAGACAGTCCCACTGATCCTTCCGACGGGGACCGTTCTCCGACCTGTGGAGAGGTTTCGGTGAGTGGGGACGACCCGGGGTTCGGCTACCTTGTCGGGTAGCGGTGCGGGGGGCTGATACTGGTGCTCCGGCCCCCCCCCATCGCCGGCCTGCGCTGCTCTGGTCTGCGCTGCAGCCCCGGCGCGGCCCTGCTGGCCGCCTCCTGCACTCGGGGGAGCAGGCGTGGGAGGCCTGCTTCGCCATCCCCCACCTGAGGCCTTTGTTACGGCCCATCGGCGAGAGTGACGCCTCTGTCCTGGAGGGTTCGCCGGCGCTGAGTTCCCCTCCTCTGGCACGTAGACTTTGCGGTGCCTGGCCCGGCTTCTCCAGCTGCCTCTGTCCTGGAATGAGGTGGTGGGCTGGGGCCTGCCTCGTGTTGGCGCTGGCGGCCTGGACCGACCTGTCAGCCGTGGCGGGTACCGGACCTGCTGAGCGGCGCTAGTGGAGGCGGCAGAGTCATCCGGTAGGTGGGGGCCGGGGTTCGGCTGTCGGGTCAGGCAGCGGCGCGGGTGTCAGGGTCTGTGCCCCCGCCCCCCCCCGGGCAGTTCCGGACATCCTACCGCTCTTGAGGCTGCGAGGCTGGAGGGCGGCCTGCGGGGCGGAGCTGGGCCATTTCTCCCCAGACGCCTGCAGCCTGTGCTCTTGTGAGGCCCTCCTGCTGGGCCTGAAGATATATCCACCCGCTGGTGTGTGGAGTGGGTGACCGGCTGTCGTATCGGGCAGCGAGGCGGGTGGAGATGGCATAGGGCGCCCCCACTACCACCTACTGCTCCGGTCCCTTGGGGTGTCCCGTCCTCGGACGTGTGGTGTGGGGTCGGCGGGGCCGGGAGCGCGGCCTGGAGGGTTAACGGGACAGGGCCTGTCGTGCTCTGCGCCTTTGGGGTGGAGCCAACGTATTCGGCCATCTCTTCGGGTGGCGCTCCGGGGCCCCCCGCGTGATCCCGGATTGATTACCTGGTTCTCCCGTGCGACGGCGGGGGCCCGGCTCCCTGGCAAGATCTCCGAGCCTGTGGTGGGTTCCTCCCATACACCTAAACCTTGTTACTCCACTGGCGATTGGAGTTGCCGCCGGCCATGGGGAGAGACAGGGCCTCGAAATCCGCGCCAGCTCCTACGCAGACCAAAATGGACCGATTCACTACCTCGGAACAGGTTCCCCCTGGAGGGGCTGATGGGGGCCTTCCCCTCCCCAGGAGAGGGACCTTGACACCATCCTTCAGGCCATCAGTACCTCACAGGCGTCCGTTGAGGGGAAGATTGGAGAGGTCAAGGTGGACGTGTCCCTTCTCCGGCAGGACCTCCGTAATGCTACTGCGAGGCTGACTGAGGCTGAATCCCGTATATCCACCGCGGAAGACGACATTTCACAGCTGAAGGAACAAGTGGCCCACCTCAGCACTCACACTAAGGAGCTCCACCGGCGGGCCGAGGACGCTGAAAATCGTGCCCGCCGTAATAACCTCCGCCTGGTGGGGTTTCCCGAGGGGGCGGAGAAGGGACTGGCGGCCACCTTCGTCGAAGATTGGTTCACATCCTGGATGCCCAAGGACGCCCTCTCGTCCTGGTTTGTGGTGGAGAGAGCCCACAGGTCCCTGGCGCCCAGGCCTCCTCCAGGGGCTCTGCCGCGCCCCATCATCCTAAAAGTCCTTAACTTTAAAGACCGGGACGCTATCCTGCGGGCGGCACGAGAGAAGGGGCCCCTCCAGTTCCAAAATCATACCATTATGGTATTCCCGGACTACACCAGGGAGGTGCAAGAACTCCGGCGCTCCTACACAAATGTAAAACAAAAGCTGCGGGCCCTAGGCCTACAATATCAGCTCCAATTTCCTGCGCGCCTACGTGTTATTTTCCAAGGCCAAATTCAGTTCTTTGAGTCACCTCAGGCAGCATGGACATGGCTGACGGAGGAACGCCCTCTCCGACAAGGGAATGCCCCTGCCGCGGGGCCTGGGGGCTCCCAGCCCCGGGGGCCTGGGTTGCCGGGACGCCGGCGCCGGCGCCGAACACAATCTCGTAAAGGGCGCCAATCGCAGACAATACCTAGATCCTCGAGCATGGCGGCCCGGGGGTCCCGGGACTCCTCCAGCGGGTCGGGCTCTCCGCCACGCGGCAGGCACTGCTCCGCCGAAGACCGGCCTGGACCGACCTCGTCGCCGTCCCGGGTGGGCTCACCCAAACCAGACTCGGACCTTTCTCGCACTCCGACTCTTTGAAGGCCTGGTGGGCTTAGTGTGCCGTCCACTGACTGCTGGGGCGGGTCGCCGCCGCGCTGGGGCTCTCTGCCACTGGTAGACTTACAAGTGTAACATTCAGTTCTAATGCCGATCCATTGCTTATCCGATCTTCTGGAGGGGTCCTCCACGCACCCAAATACGAACGTTGTAGTTTGGTATTGTTCATATGGGGGGTCGACAGATGCTTCCGTTCTAGAAGTGTAGGGTGGGGGGGGGAGGGGGAGGTTTGGGGAAGTTTTTCCTGTTATGTTTATATTCTGTTTGTCTTTTGTTTCAGCAACCACGAAATGACATATGTTTCCTATGCAGGAAACGGGCATGCCCCTATTGCATGCGACGGCCCTTACATTTGCGGATTCCCACACACGCTCACGCACCCCTGTTTGACTATGCACTCCACAGTAGTGACCTCCCGACCTGACTGCTAACACTACACCTAGGGCATCTCTCCACGTGCTGTCGTGGAACGTTAATGGTCTTCTTGATCGACATAAGCGCACGGCGGTCTTGCGGTATGCACAACGCCTCCATATAGACATACTCATGCTTCAGGAAACACACCTCCTTGGGAATCAGTGTCCCTTCCTGGCGCGTTATGGATACGATAGAATATGGCACTCCGGCTTCTCTAGGGGCTCCCGCGGGGTGGCAATTCTCCTGAGGCGCAATCTGCCCCTTGTCCTTTCCCAGGTGACTCACGACCCGCAGGGGTCCTTTGTATCAGTTTGCGGCTCCCTAGCTGGCTCCCCCATCAATCTGATCTCTGTCTACGCCCCCCCATCGATGCTCACACCTACGCTCACCCAGACCGCAGCTCTGATGAACAATATGCCATTGGGCACCACGATTGTGGGAGGCGATTTTAACGCTGTTTCCTCCCCGGCCCTTGACACCACAGGTCCTCCTTCCATCTCCCGCAAACGCAAGCGAAGCAACTCCAGAACTGGTCCGAGTCGCTGGGACTCTGCGATACATGGCGTATATGGCACCCCCACACCCTGCAATTTACACACACCTCCGCGGCCCACCGAACACAGGCACGCATAGATGCGGTCTTTGTCTCTGCACCTGAGTGCTCAGAGGTTGTAGATGTCCGCATCCTACCGCGAGGTATCTCTGACCATTCTCCAGTGCTTCTTAGTACAGGGACTCCCCCTCCTTCAGCCCGCCAAACATGGAGAATGAACGCTTGGTTCCTCCAAGACAAAGACTTTAAACAGGTGGTGGGGACGGAACTTGAGCATTACTTCCGCACCAACGACGGATCCGTGGCCTCGCCGGGTATCTTGTGGGAGGCCGGAAAGGCGACTATCCGGGGGTCGCGAAGGGACAGCTCAAGAGCCAAAGGCAGGTGCAAATGCAAGAAATTTCCTCAAGAGAAGCGCAGGGCGCTTCGCTTGGAACGACTAGTATCTTTGTCTAATGATGCCGCCCAGGCCCGACAACTTGCTCATCTGCGGGACGAAATTAAGCAACTATCTTTGGACGCTGCCAAGCTCCTATGGAGGTCATCGGTAGCGCGAATCTATGGCTGGGGGGACAAGAACGGCACGATCCTGCACAGGCTAGCCACCTACCCCAGGGCGAGCCGCATTATCTCAGAAGTGGCGGATGAGGCAGGAATGGTGCACTGCGCCCCTACGGCGATGGCCAACACCTTTGCCACCTATTATCGATGTTTATATGCAGCACGTGTCCCGGCCCTCTCGCTCTCTGATCTCCTTGACCGGGGTAAGGTACGTCTTCCCTACCTGGAGGCGGCTGCCCAGAAGGATTTGGAACGGCCCATTTCTTTGAAAGAAATCGAGGGGGCCATCTCCTCTGCCTCTTCGGGCAAGACTCCGGGCCCCGATGGCCTTCCCCAGGAATATTACGCGGCGTACCGCGAAATTTTAGTGCCCCGTCTGGCCGCTTTGTTTCAGGAGGCAGTGGAGAGGGGCTCCTTTCCGCCAGAAACTGATATTGCCACCATTGTGGTCCTCCCGAAATCCCAGCCCCCTTCGCGTCATTGTGCGGACTATCGTCCTATCTCGCTCCTCAATACGGAGATTAAGCTGTACGCCGCCATTCTGGCTCAGCGTTTGAAGCCCTACTTGGCTTCCCTGGTCCACGTAGATCAATGTGGCTTCATGCCTCAGCGCGGGACCCGTCACTGCCTCCGGAGGCTGCAACTGGCTCTAGCCCACAGGCACTTGCTAACTCCGTACTTGGCTCTCCTGTCCATCGATTTCGAAAAGGCATTTGATTCGGTGGATTGGACGTATTTGCAGGATGTGCTGACCGAATTGGGTTTTGGGCCTCGATTTAGAGCGTCGGTTCAGGTCCTTTACGCCCACCCACGAGCGCGTGTGCTGGTCAACGGTGTACTGTCAGAAGCCTTCCCTATTCACAGGGGCACTAGACAGGGATGTCCTCTCTCTCCATTGCTATTCGCCCTGGTTATGGAGCCCCTGGCCGCTCTGGTGCGGGCCGAGGACGGTATTCGTGGATGGGAGTGGCCGAATGCGGAGGCGGACAAGATCGCACTTTATGCGGATGACGTTCTGATTTTCCTGGCCGATCCGGCCTCCTCGGGGCCACGGTGTCTCCAGACCCTAGAACACTTTGGGCAGGCCTCCGGGCTTAGACTGAACCCTGGGAAGTCCGTCCTGGTTCCTCTGCACCTCTCTAGGGAATGCTACGACTGGCAATCCACCATACCGCTACGGAGACATGGGGCTGTGGATCACCCTCCTTCCCGAACTGGGTTGGGCGCTCAATGTTGCCCCAGTTGTTAAAAAGGCCAAAGAAGATCTCCATAAGTGGAAGACTCTTCCCCTCAACCCGTTGGGGAGGGTCGCCCTGTTTAAAATGATGATCCTCCCCAGATTTCTTTACGTCCTCCAGAATACTCCCTTCTGCTTTCCCAGGCCTTGGTTCCGGGAATTGGACAGTATTACCACCAAGTTCCTTTGGAATGGGGGTAGGGCACGCCTGGCTCTGTCTACTTGTCGGATCCCCTCCTTCGACGGGGGAATGGGGATGACGAACCTATACCTTTACTTCCTGGCTGCGCGTCTCCTGGTGGTTCATGACTGGTTCAACGGGGGCTGGTCCGATCCGGCCTACAGGCTCGAGCTGAGCGAGCTGGGACTACCCGCCATTCAATCAATGCTGTACGGGAAGACCATCCCATCCCAGCTACCGGAGGTCACACGCTCCGTGTTCCTGGCCTGGCGGGCCTCGCTGCGTCATACTGGGTGGACGCGTAGGTTCACTCGGTGTACACCCCTCTGGCAAGGGGCTTGGCTCCGGGAAGTTAGTGGGTTGCAGGGGTTTAAATCGTGGGATCTCATTGGAATTACACAGCTGGGGGATGTATGGGCTACAGGCCACCTGCTTTCCTTTCCGGAGCTCCAAGCCCGTTACTCCTTACACTCCTCTCAATTTTATAAGTATTTGCAGCTGAGGCATGCACTCCGGAGGCACATTGCGGACGACACGCGGCTCCCCGAACACAGCCCTACAGAGGCGCAGAGAATGCTGGGAGATTTAGGTAAAGGGGGCATTTCCCGCATATACCGCACCCTAGTCAACAATACTTCCACCTCCCTGGACAAGTTGAAGGACCAATGGGTGGAATGGGTGGGCCCCCTCGACGAGGTGGACTGGCGCGATGCACTTATGGCACCCAAGACAGTCACCACTTCTGCTAAACTTAAGCTGATCCAACTTTACTACTTACACGCCGCTTACCTTACTCCCCTGCGCTTGCATCGAGCGGGCCTGCGTCCCGATGCGTCGTGTGCGAGATGCACCCATGCCCCGGCTGACTTCTTTTATGTGGTTTGGTCCTGCCCCCGGCTGGAGAGATTTTGGGGGGCAATTGAGGGGGAGCTAACGGAGGTCCTGGGTTGGGAGGTTCCTCATGACCCGCGGCACTCCATACTGGGAATCCTGGATGGGCTGGATGGGTCCCGGAACGACAAATTATTTTTAAATACAGCCATGATGGTGGCAAAGCGGGACATAGCGGCGGCATGGATAAATCCTGAACCGCCGGACATAGGGAGGTGGCGACGGGGGGTGGACTGGTGTGCGACCCAGGAGAGGGCCCTTTACATGGCAAGAGGGTGCCCCAAGAAATATCGACAGGTGTGGGGGAAATGGCTGGGTACGGTAGAAGGCTCGGAATGATTTGTTTCGTTATTTTTATCTGTGCAGGTTTTATGGAGTGCGGGAATGTGGGATACGTTCACTATCAAAATGTCACTGATTCTGGGTCCATCGTGTACTTGCTGAGTTGTTTCATACGCTGTAAAACAATAAAAATGTGTTTATCAAAAAAAATATAGGTGTCCATTACGATGTCGGATGGTAAAAAATCCCCCATCTACCAAAGCGGTAAAAATCCGCCCGCCTACACCGTCTGAATACCGACCGAGCAATCACGATGCCGCGAGCCGAAAACCGCAGGCGGCGGAAAATAAACAAAAAATAGCGCCCGCCTATGTCCGAGTCTAAGTCCATCCGCCCTCCATGGACGGAAAGACGCACGACAACCCAAAACCGCCCGCCCTGACGACCGAGACACCGGCCGTGAAATTAGGATTGCACAGACATGAGCGTGGAAAATACACAAAAACACCGCCCGCCAGCATAAACAACAGTGACGAAAATGTACACGGCGGAAGCTCTGGCGGCCACGGCCCTGCACAGAAATCATCCGCGGACAAAAACAAACACACACAACATGGCCAACAAGTCCACACAGCAACCCAAGCACAAATACCCAAACACAGTACACATCCCGGAAACACCCCCCCCTGGACAAACAAATCAACTACAAATCCCAGAACACCAGCCACAACACACCTGAAAACAACAGACCACCATGACACACCCACATAGGTAAGTACAAAACCAGCCCCTTCACAGACCACAACCCCTTGCAACATTACTAACTGAGGATGAGAGCACACAACACAGCGAGACAGAAAGGACAGTAGCACTCCACAGACACGCACCTATCACACCCATCACCACCACCACCACCAAACACCGGCCACACAAACCCCCTGCACATCACACACCACACACCGCACCAGCACCACAAACACCAAAACACACACCATGGCACCACACAGAATGCCCAAGTTCACTTCCACCGAGCTGACGGTCATGGTCGACGAGATCGTCAAGGTGCACCCACAAATCTATGGCAACCAGGTCCAACAGACACCACCAGCCACCAGAACCCGGTTGTGGATCAGGATCGTAGACCAGGTCAATGCAGTCGGGAACGTGCCACGCAACAGAGGCGAAATCAACAAAAGGTGGAACGACCTGAAAAGCGTGGTCAAGAAGAAGGAGACCAAGAATCGTGAGCTGGCTGCCAGGACTGGCGGAGGTAATCCCGCGCTATTCAAGACCTTCAAGGCGTGGGAGGAGAAGGTGCGAGTCATCATACATCCGGAGATCCTCACCGGATTACCAGGGGGAGTGGAGGCTGGTAAGTACAAACAAACGTATACCAGCACACCACTATGTACTCACATGCACTACCACAATGCCATAGCTCCTAGGGACAAACACCCTCATGTCCAGTACACAATACACAAGACAACACTCACACATGCAACAGACACTACCACACACTCAGCCCAAACCTACCAACTAACAAAACCATGGGGGCATGTGTACAGTTAGCCAGCACCGCAACTCCCACCAGGTCCCCTTGTACTCCAGAAGCACCAGAAGGAGCACTCCCCACACCCATGTGTCAGCCATAGCTGCACTAACCAACAAGTAACAGGTAAGTAGCCGCAACACAAAGGCAGTGGGTCGGTGGGGGGACAGCTGAAGTACAACACCCACCAGGCCCCCAGTCCCACAGTGCAGCAAGGTGGAGCACCCCCCACACCCATGTGACAGCCACTGCAGTGCACACCTGCAGCCGACAGGTAGACATCTCACCCCACATGCAGGGGTGTCTGTGGGTGTCAAGCCATCACCACAACTCACAACACCGCCCCCACTCCCACAGACCAGCAACATGGAGCACCCCTCCCGCCCATAACCATGTAGCATCCATTGCATTGCACACTCAAAAACAACCTGTAGGTGGGAAACTGTATAGGGCGGGGTGTCTGTAGGCATGAGGACTGTACTACGACTGACACATGGGACATGTCACGTAGCAGAGGAACATGCAGCACTGCTCCCTGTCACAATCATGTGACCAATGTGCACACGGACATGTATTACAGAGTCATACCCCACATTACCCATCACAGATACAGCAACACCTAAGGAGCTACGTCTGCATGCACAAGTCCCACTGGAGTACAGACCCACACGGCAGGCACTGTGCCACCCATCACACACATCAGCAACACCATCTAAGTCTTGTCCATGTAGTCCTTACTGCCTGTCACTCACACATCGTACAACAACGCCCATGTAAGACAAACCTTACTAGAAGTAACAGCGTGGAACCACAATATTGCACACAAAAACAACTGGACCCATGAAACACACAGGCACACAATGCACATTCAACATATCATCCATCGCATCTGTCAGCCCCAGTGTCATGAAAGATATGTCATCCGAACAGCTGTCCCTCATACAGTAGTCATGCAAAGATACCTGCCCATGACAAATCATGTGCCTGCAGTGACTGAAGCGCACGTCACACTGCGAGTAACAACACACATAATATAGTCAACACCCCAAGAGCACTGCATTGATGCACATGTACGAGGGCAGCACGCACACCAAGGAATTGGCCCATCTGCAATACGTCGTGTGGCACACAACAAGCACGAACTCACAACAATGCTACCAATGTAATGTCCATGAATGATAACAGTCAGCAAATATGCCGGGCATGTTAGACAGACACACACCTTAGTCTATGCACTGTCATGTTGCCAGAACACATGTCACGTTCTGCACCCATCACCCACAGTACGTACCCCAAAAGCATATTCCAAGCCAAAAGCGTCCAGGGGCTGTACCCCCTTTTGCCATCTGCGTTTCTAAGCGTTCCATTTGAACCCCAAAAGCATATTTCAAGCCAAAAGCTGTACCCCCTTTTGCCATCTGCGTTTCTAAGCGTTCCATTTGAACCCCAAAAGCATATTTCAAGCCAAAAGCGTCCAGGGGGCTGTACCCCCTTGTGCCATCTGCGTTTCTAAGCGTTCCATCTGTACCCCAAAACCATAGTTCAACCCAACATCGTCGATGGTTCTGGAGCCCGCGTACACCCGAGCCACAAAATGTAGGAGCATAGCAACACACACCCATCGGCATTGCTAATCCGTCCCATGCCACATGTGCACATCACACAGTTCCATTGCCTAGCCCACGCATACACACATCGTACATCCACACACGCCTCTGGGAAACCTGTGCACGACAGTGCACGAACTGTGAATGTCAGACAACCAATACATACTTTGCTAGGTGCAACACAATGACCCATCTCATTCTCCCCACAGGTGCCGAACTGCTGGATGCCGGAGAGGGAGACAGCAGCCAGCACAGCCAGTCCGCAAGCCCCCGACCCGGACTCACGGATGTAGAGGAGCTGGACACCTCTTCGGACACGGACCACGCAGCAGGCTCATCTGGAGTGGCAGGGCACACCTGCTCCCCAGGGCCCCTCCTACCCACCAACCCATCATCCAGGGATGCTGACCAGTCACAGACCCCTGCTGCCACGGTTGTTGCGGCCACTGCCACGGCCGTTGCGGCCACTGCCACGGTTGTTGCGGCCACTGCCACGGTCGTTGCGGCCACGGTCGTTGCGGCCACCACCACCACCACCACGCCATCCCTGACCACTCAACCAGCGCAAGGGGTGGCCCGGCCGTCTGGGTCCACCCTGGGAGCCAGAGCGAGGACCGTGGTGAGCAATGTGGCTAGTGGGCAGGTCGGTGGCAGCAGTACTGGTAGGAGGACCAGGGTCAGGCCAACGCCATCTGTGCCTGGGAGCCAAGCCCTGCCGCAAATCGACAGAGTCCTTGGGGCCTATGAAGAGGCCCAAGGAGAATGGGCCAGGTCGGCTACCGACACGCAGGAGGTCCTTGGGGTGTTGAGGTCCATGGACGCCCATATGGGCCAATTTGTGACCCGTATGGACCAACTCGTGGACCTCATGGGCCAGCTGGTGGTGGTGGTGAGGGCACAAGCAAGGCCAGCAACACCACCTCCGCCACCACCTGCTGTGGCGCTGGGTCGTGCAGCATCACGTTCCCCTGCGTCCACAGCGAGTGAGCACTCCTCAGCCACCACCAGCAGCCCACCAACACAACCCCCCCTCCCAAACGTGGAAGGGGCCGTCCGAAGAGGAAACAGGTGTCCAAAGAGGACTTCGCACGCGACAAACGCCAGTGAGTCAGCCAGCCACCTTGACCACCTACTGCATTGACTTGGAATACGATCCTACCCCACACTGCCATGTGAATGGCATGTGTCTGTTGGACTGTGGACATAGAACTTCATGGGTACACCTTGACCATCACGCAGCCATGACCGTCTACTCATTGTCACAGCATGCACCACATTTGTTATCACCTTGCACACAATCACATGTCACCGCTGTAAATAAATACACCTTGATCACAATCTGCTTTATGTGTCCTGGGTTTATTCAACGATGTGCAATCGCCACCATGAGCAGAAATGCATCTGCTGTGTGGTATGTCGATGGGACAAGAGAGGCTGTAGGGACCTAGGGGTGAAAAACAGAACAAGAGTACATTCAATGAGTGTGTCACACACTCATCACACAGTACTTGTCACCAACTACAAGCAATGTACACACATCTCACAGAGCAACAGGGCACAATGCTACAGCCACTGTCAGTGGCATACCAACCTGGACATGGACCATTGACACACAGCACTCAGTGAACAAAAGGCCCCCGTGACAGAGCACACATACACCTGCACAACTACAGCTACATCAGCCGTCGTACATGGACACTCACCGTCAAGTGAAGTAGCGGGCGATGAGCTGCTGACGCACATTCACAGCTTCCTCCTCTCCACTGTCCTCTTCACTTGACCCGTCCTGGTCTGCAGGCTGGGGCCCTGGTTGATCTCCGTCATCCACAATTAGGGGGATCTGCTTGCGAATAGCCAGATTGTGCAGCATGCAGCAAGCCACTACTATCTGGCACACCTTCTGTGGGGAGTACGCCAGTGCGCCCCGGTGCGGTCCAGGCATCTGAACCTGGACTTGAGGAGGCCAAAGGTCCGCTCAACCACACGTCTGGTCTTCCCATGTGCCTCATTGTAACGGACATCAGCTGGGCTCAGAGGATGTCGTAATGGGCTGAGCAGCCAGGGCCCATTCGGGTAAGCAGAGTCACCTGGGTGTGAGGGACACAGAGAATTGTTGCTATTCCAACTGGACACAAGACAGCATCGCACAGCCAGCACGCTACACTACTCCACATACTCACCAACAATCCAGCCACGGTCATGTTGCAGATTGGTCATCAGTCGTGGTAGGATGCTGTTGCGCATGATGTGCGCGTCATGTGCCGATCCTGGAAACTTCGCACACACGTGTGATATTACCATGTCCGCAAGGCACACCACTTGCACATTCAGGGAGTGTGTGTGCTTCCGGTTGCGGTAGAGGTGCTCAGTGGCCTGTGGTGCAACAAGGCCAACATGGGTGCAATCTATTGCACCAACGACGTGGGGATCCGTCCAAGGGCATAGAAATCACCCTTCACTGCCGCCAATTCACGAGCCCTGGGGAATCTGATGTACCTGTTCCTGTACAGCATCATAGCTGACAGTACATCCCTCAGCACCATGCTGAACATGGGCTGGGACATCCCACCTCCACTGCCCACTGTGTGTTGGAATGACCCAGTGGCGAAGAAATGCAGTGCAGCCATCACCTTAGCCGTGGGGGTGAATGCTGTTGGATACACCCTGCGAGGACGGAGGTGGGGTTCCAACAAGGCACATAGGCGATGCAGGGTGGGTCGGTCCAGACGATATTTACGGATGACCTCCACATCCTCCATGTCTGACAGCAATTGGTAGGGGCGATGTATGTTTGGTCTCCGCCTAGGAAAGATGGAAGTGGACACATGTCAAAGCAACACGCCACATGGCATTTTCACATACACATGACTAAAATGACTGACCAAGCAATTGAATCACAGAACAGCTGACAAGTAGGGACAGCACAGCCACAATACACTTACACAGGTCCCCTACCAATAGCAATGGGCAGTGACACACACCATTGCTATGAGCATGCACATGGGGAGTTAGGCCTTAACAACTTGTAAGGCATGCTGATGGAAACAGACTGCATATTCGGTAAGCTGCAACACCACGGCAACATGACTAGCTGCTGTGCATCACACTGCTTCCGAGGCTGGTTGTGTAGGGCACACACCAACAACGCCATGGACACAGGCTGAGCGGCCAAAACAAGTGGGACCTGTGGCACGAGGAGATATGAGACAGTCATTGATGTCCCTACTGCACCCTATGTACAGCACTGTACGGATCACACCTCCAGAAACATTGACAGGTGTACACGTTGCCAGCTCCATGCCAACACGGCTGTGTGATTGCAAATACACATCACAAGTGACACGTGACGTTGCACGTGCCAAGTGGCAGATGTACATAGTGGAAGATGGCATGTGTGTGCATATGCATATCCCATGCTCCCATGCCAATGTGTACATGATGATATGCCAACAGACATGTGGAGGCTGGCCACTGGCCGTCCCTGCCTATGCACACAGCATGTTGTGGCCCCGTCCATTGTGGACCTGCACCCACACACAAATCATGGCCACACCTGCAGATGCATTGCGCACATTAAACTGTGTGGTGCACATGGCATCAGCGGACTGTACCCGCCATGGGCCAGGCCCTTACGGCCAACTCCAATGACCCTCGCGGTTGCACCCTGCGTGTTCCACTATGGCGGTAAGCGTCCCGGGCCAGCTGTGAGCAGGCCATCGTCTGCAATTGAAGCTGGCAGACATGGTACACAAATTGCAGCAGCTTGGACCCACTGAAATTGCCCCAGGGGGCTAAGTGAGTGTGTGAGTGAGACCGGCATTACCACAGCTACCTGGGACTGCAGCCTGGCACCCCTCAACAACACCTGCTGCTGCCACCTCTCCACCTACACATGGATGACGCTGAGGATATGTCCAGGTCCACTCACCAGCGAGGAGCTGGAGATCCTGGATTCCGCGCTCCACGCACACTGCACATGGCTATTCCTTGCGAAAGCTGTGTGTGAGAGACAACTGCAGTGTGTGTGGGAGTGCACGTGGGGGACACACATGTCGTTGATCCGCAGCACTATGAGTCAGAGCCTGTGGTGTTCAAACATGCACTGCTCACCATGCTGACTGCAGGTGGCAGTGGTATGTGAGCTCTCGGGCGCTTTGACATGTCTGTCCCTCCCGAGTGGTGGTACCTTGGCAACTTCATGTCAGACATCCAGTGACACAGACAATTGGCAATGCAGGTCTCAGTGCACTTGTTGCTCGTGTGAATGTCAGGCTGGGGCCATGCTGCCCTTCTCAGTCCCAGCAGGCCTGGCCTGCACATTGACTGCACAATGCCAGTAGGTGACAACACAGTATGACTAGTGGGTTACATGTGTCACCTGTTCAGCACTCTCCGGATGAGCACAAACTCAGCCCTGTACATTGGTCACACCATGCCTCGTGAAAGGGATGTGTGTGTGAGATAGTGCCACTGAATGTGACCACCGTTGCGGGGTGGGCCATGCACAGGGCGAGTACGTTGGTTGCTGCGCAGTGTTGGTCACAGTGGGTACACCAACACAGATGTGTTGCCTTGTGATCTTTTGGTAGGTCCGCCTGACAATGGACAGTAGATGTGGGCAGACTACACATTGGTCGATGTGCTGTCTATATGCATGTGCCTTCACACCAGGCACAGCTGCCCCTGCACATATGACCCCTGCTGCCCTCAGTGCTGGGTCTGTTGAGCTGATGCGCCATCTGTGCGTGGGGCAGACAGCTCTCCTCAGTTCCGTCATTGCCCATGACATCACTTTGCCGCAGGTGACATGGATCATGGAGGGCCCACATGTACGCGTGGGTGGACTACACAAGACTGTCCAATGGTTATCACCCCCAGTCAGTGCTTCAAATGGGAAGGATGTGGTGCTGGTACTCATTTTAATGTGTAGAGTGGGCGGGGCTAGGTGCGGGGCTACATGCAAGACATGGGAAGTTCATCGGCTTATCTACTAGTTGCAATACACACGAGACACGTCTTTTCATGACCACATCAGGGTCATTCCTTGAACTGTCTGGAAGTCAAACAGTCATATTTTACCCTGTCCTCATGGCCTCCCCTCGCTCACCAAAATATGCGTTTGCACCTGGGAAGCCAGCGCATGCACAAGCAGCTCCAAGCTCTCCCCAGAGAGGCCAAGGAGTGTATGTGTGGGACCAGTTGAACAAGTGGTCTGTCTCGCGGCATAATAAGTGGCGGGACGCCGTCCACCTGCGTGGTGCCCCGACTCGAGACCCGGGCAACATTGACAATGCATGACAGGCTCCGCAGTCCGTATACACCACCTGCAACACACAGAGGCTGTAGCTGCCCTAGCGGCCCAGGCCGCGTCCAACTGGAGCTCATGGACCCACACATTCACTCTTTGGCCTCTCTGGGGCGAGCTTGGAGCTGCTTATGCACGCGCTGGCTTCTCTGTTGCAATGGCATGTAACGTGTGTGGGGATATAGGCAATGAGTGAGATGGTGCGAGCCACCTTCCGTGACGTCACTCCTGCTCGTGATGTGTGCGTCCCCCACTACTTCCATTAGACTTGTGCCATACTACTAATTGAGGATGTGTTGCCTGCGTGATGTGTCCAGGAGGAGCGCGCCATGACATCTCACCCACCATGCTCCACTGCCATCCCGTGCCCTGGATTGCCTGTGCAGGTGGACAATGTTGGGGATACACCTGGTCGACAGGGGATGTGAGTGCCTTGGCAAGGGCCTGGCGGACGCACAGCAGTATCCAGCATGTCCACGGAGGGTGGGCTGACGTCTACACCTGATGCAGCATTGATCGTGTGCCCGCCTGTTGTGCACACACGAGTTCACATTCATCCCCAGACAGGTGGTCTTTACAAATTCCCAGGAGAGCAGCAATGTACTGTTCCGGAATCCTCCCAACACAGCGTGTTTCAACATTGCATGTGCGCACCTACCCGTCACACCCACCCACCTGAGCCAAGCGTAACTCCCGCTTCACATGACACATGTGTGTCATCCACAGTTGTGCTATTCTCTCAGGGCCGGACCTGCAACTGTCCCGTAGCACACACACAGCACCGATTCGTACTGGCATCCTGTTAGATTGGTAGGCACACTAACCCATCTCCTTCTGAGACAGTGGTGGCTGTGATGGATATTGTGACTGGGCACATGGCTTACTTTCAATGTGTGCATTTGGGAGGTGGTGGTGTGTGGTGTGTGATTGTGGTAGCGTTGGTGTGTATGTGTGTGTCGTGTCCATGTCGACTGCACACATATGTCACCCCGGGACATGGTGGATGTTTGTTACCGTGCTGAGGTCTTTGAATATGATGTGATGGGTGTGTTGTATGTTGCACAGTATGCGGTGTGTGGGTGTGTCCTTGCAGTTCAGGCTGACTCCTACTTGTTATGGTTCAGACGTTGTGTGTGTGCAGGGTGTGTGACTGTCAAGATTGTGTCTAGTCCAATTGTGCATGTCAGCATTTCAGCAGTTCTTGCTCACTGTGCAGTGCTGCCCACCCATTCTGATGTCGTGTGTGTGTTCTGTCAGGCATTGCTGTGGCATGCTTTAGCGTGGCTCCCACTTTTTGTTGCTGAGTGTGTGGTCAGACTGTGTGGGTCATTGTAAACATGTGTATGACTGTGCTTTGTAGTGAGCAGGCCGTCAGTGTTGATGTGATGATCTTTCGGGCGACTTCAGAGTGTGACAAGTCCTGCTCCACGAGCTGTGGTATTTCCCTGTGGCCACTGTTGTGGCTACTCATTTGCGTTGACATCCAATGACAGTGGACTACATGGTCATCTCACGACTGCCGTGTACTTCACACACTCTCATCCTCTCTCATTCGTACTTGTGAAATGAATCAGCAGAGACACATTTTTGCTTCAAGCCATGTATTGGGACTTATGTCCTCTGTGATGCAGTATAGTGGACACTACTGGCAGCGAAATGCATGTGGAGGATATACTCAGGATGATTACACATAGCATAGGGTGTAGGGGTACATGTCATTAGTTGTTGACTGTGGGATGTGTGCTTCAGAGTTACAACTGCTTAGCCGTTGCTGTGCTAATGTACATTTGCTAATTACTGTGGAGCTGCTAACTTTGACACAGACAGTATACATTTCGCCTACCAGACCGCTTGACATCATGGGCACAGTACATCTCAGTTCCATGTTACAGGTTTGCTGCTATGGTTACTCATACACACGTGCGTGGAGGTGACATCAGGGCATGGGCTTACGTGCATGCAACGGCGTCCCACTTGTTGTTGCAATATGGTGGCTACTGGACATGACACAGTCACTGGGGTCATGTTGCTGGGGGATGCACTTGTTGTCCATGCAAAAGTCCTGGCACGGAAGTTCAGAGGGAGGTGAGGTGACAGCTCTCACATACTACAGCCGAACGATTACTGTCCACTGACCGGTGCATATGTTCATGGGCGCAGGATACATATTATGGCATAGTTGTACGTGCAGTTATGTCCATGTGGTTGCCATACACAAATCCCATGCCTCTGCCTCCCCCTGTTCATGCAGAGTTACTGGATGTGATGAGGTACAGAGTGCATGTCCCGAAAATATCCGATGTCATGACAGTGTAGTTGATGGTGTGGTGTTAGTTGCAGGTTGTGTGGTATAGTTGTTGTACTGGTAACTGCTCAGTCCGTGCGGATGCCAAGCATGGGTACGGTGTGGGACATCATTGTTCAATTGGGGGTGTTGCGTCAGGGCCCGACGAATTGACAGGTTGTCAGGAATGCAATACCTTCCAGCAGGGCTTCCACGGCATTGGTGGTAAACATGGATGCCATCCAATGTAGCGGATGGTGGCTGTCAAGGTGTTGGTCGTAAGTTGTCCCTTGTAGGAGCATGATGGGACATGTTGGATCACATTCAATGAAACTGTGATCCAGAATCCGTCGTGTGGAGGCACAGTGGTCCCATTGCAGTGTGGGTCCGATTGCAGCCACATACGCCATGCCCCCATAGGCTGAACAGACCCTGTCGTGGACGTCCAGGGGGTTGAACAGTTGTACCAGGTCCGCCATAGGACATGCAGGGTTGGAGAGACATAAATCCACAGGATAGTGGAAAGGACACCTCCGACAGTAGAAGACGGGGATGACGCAGCTGAACAATGCGATGCAGTAAGTTAGTCAGTAACTTACGTTCAGCAAGGCCAGATTTTCACATCCCAATATCTGTGTCAGGTAATGTTTGTACAGCTTCATCTGTCCGGCGTAGTTGGGTAGGTGTGGTGCAAGTGCCATTTTGCTGAAGGGCGATGTGATGGCGTGCTCCGGCTGTCTGTGCAGTCTGCAGAGTGCAACCTCCGACGTTGCTGGGAATTCTGTTATGGTCGTAGGGAGGCAGGGCTTGGGTTATAGTAGCTTGTGCGAAGGACACGGGCCCTCATCCCACATGCTTCTATGAATGGTCAAGGTCAGTGGTGTCTGACTCCTTCCCGATAACTTGCATGTGAACCACATGGGGGAGTGGTATCATTTCTTTTTTTCCTTCGGAATGTTCTTTCATGTTATGCGCTATCTGCCCAGTGGATGGTTCCCTCTGCATGCCTGTGTTGGGCTTTTTTTGGAATAATGACTGTGTTGTCCTGCTTGGATAGTTGAGCTGTGGTTTCGGTGTGGGTATGGAAGGCCATTCAGTGCTATCTCCTCTCCCGTGTGTGGGCGGCACGCTGCGTTTCCGCTATACGTTGGGCCTTGTGTGTGGGTGTTGTAATTGGAGCCACCTGTTGTCGGTCCCCCGGGATCTTTGATGTTACGTATTGCATGTCTTGGTATTGGGTGCAGGGTGGTATCAGTGTTTCTGTGTGGTACTGGCGTACCTTTTGCCGACGGGGTCCATATTCTGCTGGGTGATGTTGCCGCCGCTGTGTGCTTCGCCATGTTTTGCACACAGGGGTGTGTCCTAATTTGGCGTGACATCACTGACATGTTCGGGTCAGTTGTGTGACGTCAGGTTGGCAACAGTGAATTGACGGTTGGCGACATGACTGTGGCAGGACTGTCACGTGACATGTGCGTTCTGGGTGGGGCTGGTGTGTGTGGTGTTTGGTTGTGACCCTGTGTTGTTTGTGTGCGGCGCATACTTGGCGCTGCCGTTGGCCTATGCGTTGTGCGCATGTGTGGCTGCGTCGTCGCCGCTGCGCTGCGGGGCCGTGACGGGGACGTTAGTTCCTGGTCCCAGGTGGTGTGTCCCCGGTTGTTGCAAGTTGTTACAATTTGCCCGGTGTGACATTTGTGGGTGCAGTGGTGGATGTGTCGCGTCCACGCAGGGGTGTCTGGGGGGGGCCATGTACAGTTTTACCGCACTTGCACTGCGTGAGGTGTTTGCGTGCCCTTGTTGTGTGTCTGCCTACCTGCGTCTCCGCGGTGCGTTGACTCCTAGGTTCTGCATCAGGTAGAGCATGGGGAGGGCCTGCAGTGCTGGATTCATGCTCGGGGGGTCCGCCTCTTTGGTATCCGTACTGTGCGCTCGGGTTTCCGCCTTGCTTTCACGTGCCGGGGGAGCTGTTTGGTTGTGGCATCGTAATTTGTACGCCGGGCGGTACGTGTTTCGTCGGGCGGTGTGTCTCCATTGGGCGGCGCCGCTACGTGAACGGGCGCACTTTGATGGCGGACGGTGTCGCTGGCTTACGGGCGGTGTTTGGCTGTCTTTTCACATCCTAATTGGGCGGGCGTGTGGGCTGCGGCGGGCGGAGGGTAACTCCTGTTTTTTGCATCCGCCAGCACGGCGGTGGTGCTTCCGCTCGCCATCCTAATGGGCCCCATAGTTTTTTCATTAATGTTATGTATTTTATATGTGTGTGCTGTTTGTTTTTTTGTCTGAGAATTGTTTGCATTTTTATTATATGTGTTAAAATGTTAGTAGTTAATAATTTTTTTTAATTGAATTTTGCGTTTTTAGTTACATAGCGGGTTGTGGGTTTATAGGGGAATAGGGTGGGAAGTAATGTAATTATATAAATTTTATTTATTATTTATAGTAGTTAATAATTTTATTTAAATTGAATTTTGCGTTTTTAGTCCCGTAGCGGGTTGTGGGTTTATAGGGGAATAGTTTTCTAGAGAGAGAAACGGTGGTATAGGTGATAGGGTACAGGCGCACTAGGTAGTTTCACTCATTATTTTTTGAACGTTCCAAAATAAGGGCGGTGCTGAAGGGTTAGGGAGAACCACCCGCCTCCCCAGGTTCCTGGTAAGGCTAAAAAGCCACACGACAACGTACTTAATATACCCCAGCACACATATATAATTAAAAATTGTTATTTTTCAATCATTGATCACATATGAACAATAGAAGCGTTTTGTTGATTTTCTCCTTCTTTATTCAGTCTTCCAAGTGTATTTTCCAATATGTAAAACGTTCCCAAGCCAACACGTGTTTCGTCGCCTCAGTAAAATTGTACATGCGACTTGTTCACGGCTGAAAGGTTTCACTGTATTTCAATTTCTAATGTGGTGAAAATTCCAGGCCACATAAGCCTATGGCGTGGGGTAAACTCCAAAGTGTCAGTAATTTATCAAACAGACTGCTGAGTGGTGATTATGTGGCTTCGAATGCCCTGTAACGGCGTTCCCGAGTCTTACTTGAGAGAAGAAACGCCGTACTACGAACTCGTGCCCCACGCCGGTATCCTCGAGTGCGAGTGAAAAAAATAGGGGAATAGGGTGGGAAGTAATTTAATTATATGAAATTTATTGAATAATTAATCGTTATTTATATTTGTATAATTGTGATGTTATAGAGTAAAATGTGTAAATTAATTTATTAATAATTGTTTGATAATTTGTTGTTGATTAATTTAAATTAATTAATTATTAATTAATTATGGTAATTGTTTAATCAATTTTAGGTGTGTGTTGTGGTGTTTATAGGTGTAAATTGTGGGAAGGGTGGGAAGTAATTTATTTTTTATTGATGAATTATTAATTATTTGTTAATTAATTAATTATTAATTATTAATTGTAATTGTGTAATTAATTTTAGGTGTGTGTTGTGGATATTATAGTGTTAAAGAATGTGTAATTAATGAATGTTTATTATCTTTTTTAATAATAATATATTTAAATTCAATATTATTTATGTTAATTATGGAAATAAAATGTAATAAAAATGTTGATGCCTTTTTTTATTGTGTGGTATCCAACACTTTCCCTACTGTTGCACTCACTGGAGTGGAATTAGTAATTTTTACCCCTCCGCTATCCAACACTTTCCCTGCTGTTGCACTCACTGGAGTGGGAATAGTAACTTTTACCCCTCCGCTATCCATCACTTTCCCTGCTGTTGCACACACTGGAGTGGGAATAGTAATTTTTACCCCTCCGCTATCCAACACTTTCCCTGCTGTTGCACTCACTGGAGCGGGAATAGTAATTTTTACCCCTCCGCTATCCAACACTTTCCCTGCTATTGCACTCACTGGAGTGGGAATAGTCATTTTTACCACTCCGCTATGCAACACTTTCCCTGCTGTTGCACTCACTGGAGTGGGAATAGTAATTTTTACCCCTCCGCTATCCAACACTTTCCCTGCTGTTGCACTCACTGGAGTGGGAATAGTAATTTTTACCCCTCCGCTATCCAACACTTTCCCTGCTGTTGCACTCACTGGAGTGGGAATAGTAATTTTTACCCCTCCGCTATCCAACACTTTCCCTGCCGTTGCACTCACTGGAGTGGGAATAGTGATTTTTACCCCTCCGCTATCCAACACTTTCACTGCTGTTGCACTCACTGCAGTGGGAATTGTAATTTTTACCCCTCCGCTATTACAACACTTTCACTACTGTTGCACTCACTGGAGTGGGCATACTAATTTTTACCCCTCTGCTATCCAACATTTTCCCTACTGTTGTATTTATTGTGTTGCGAAATGTATGTTTTATTTTTCTTTTAATAGTTTAATGTTTTAATTAATTATAGAATGTTTTATTTTATTTTAAATTATTGATATATGTATATATTTTATTTTTATATAATTTAAAAAGTTTATAAATGAAATAAAGATAATAGTTAATAAAATATATTTAAGTAAATATATGTAGATGTATACATTTTTGTTTGTGTGTCTATATTTTTTTAATTCAGTTTGTTATATTTAGTTAAAATATATATTAAATGTAATTTATTTTGTTAAAAATATTAATATTATTTAATATATTTTATTTAAGTTATATATATTTTTAAGTCGATTTTTTTTACATCTATATTTTGTACTTCGATATTTTTGATTCAATATTATTGTAGTTACCTGTTTAAGTATAGGGAGTCGATATTTTTGTATTCTATATTTTTGCATCGATATTTGTGTATGTCTATATTTATTACATCGATATTTAATCAGGGAACCCCCTATCTCGTCACCAGTTGTAGCGTCCTCCCCAGCCCAGATACTCGTCAATGACTACTCCACACACAGAGCTTAGTATAACATGTCTTTATTCTTCTGTGTGTAACTCTAAACTCAACATTCTAAACCTGCATTCAATTCACTACACTCTAATGTTTACGTCACAGTTCTACAGAGTCCATCAGGAGCCAGAAAGGTTCCATCATTACATCCTCACACAACACTATACTTTGGAGGCATCAATAATAAGGAAAGAATCACCTTAAGGCTCAAAGTGTCCTAAAAAGATGCTGTTTTTTTAAGACCTATTTTCATAATACATTCAGAATCACTCCGCAAGAGGCGCCTAATTGGCAGACATCAACATCCAAAACATAGAAGACCTGCTTTGTTACAGAACAGCATATTCATTCGATTGCTATTATATGGTTATACAATGGCAGATACTATAGTTTATGTGGAGTAGATGTAGTCCTTGGGGTTGATTTTTCTTCTATGACTCTGATTATGAGTTGATGCAGAATTGAATTCCCAGGTGGAATTTCGCCCTTCTCAGTTACAATTATGCTGGTGTTCCTACACCACGAATGTGTGTTAAGAATCGCCGAATGGGCAGCAGTACATCTCATGTCCCTAGCCCAACCTGACACTTCCAAAGCAAGAGGGGCTCTTGTAATGCTCGGTCATCCAGGCAACATCCTTCCCTTCCCACTCTGACTCTCACTGCCCCTCCTAAAAAAAAACTCTTTTCAACCGATCCCCTCCTGGTCCTCGCACACAGCTACCACCTGCTCAGAGGAGGTGGTAAATATGTGTTTGTTAAACCTTACAGATTTGGGAATTCTGTGAGGAGTTTCACCTGGAAATCTCCATGTGCACAGTTATTTCCTATTCTGTTGGGCTTAACCCGTAAGTGGTAGAAATTTGTGTGAAGATACCGTCCAGAATTGCCAATTCCAGTCACTCAGTTTCTCTGCACATATCTGCTCCCAAATCGCAATCAGGACTTATGGACCTAATAGGGGGTGGATGTTTGAGAAACATTGATGGTGTATTTATTACACTTAGCACAAACTATTCAGATATTCAGATTCCATTTGGAAACCCTCCCAATATCAGGACTCGCTGGCACAAAAATCCCTTTTATTGCATGTATTTCAGGCCTGCACCAGCATTTGGCTTTTATACGTCAGTATCATCAAAGCGCAGTGATGACTAATGGATAGAGCAAAATTATTATCTAGTAAGTGAAATAAGAAAATGTCAGGGTCCTTAGCCATTCTCTAGTCTGGTCTCCTGTGTATTTTGCTGCAATCTGCTTGTCCACTGCCAAAACACTGAATCCTTGGAGCCTCTGGTTGGCCTTTTTCTACTCCTTCAGCAAACTAACTTCTCCATTAACTCTGAACCCATTATGGTACTGATATTCCCTGAAACAATGCTTGCTATGTGGATAACAAATTATCTCCAGGTTCTTTACACTTGGAACACGGTGCAGCAAGCCATTTTCAGTACTTTTACCACACCATCCTGAACTAAGAAGGAACTTGGCATTCTGGCATATTCTAAATGCATACATCAATGTGTCCCTAGGGGAGTAAGGAATAATGGGCTGGATGTACCAAGCCATTTTGCATTCGCAAATGATTTGTGAACACCCAAAAGACATCAGGTATATAAGAAAGCCAAATTGTGATTCATAAACACATTACTGAACCACAATTTAGGTTTGTGACTACATACTGATTTGGTATTTGCAATGGATGCCCTTACAGTGATTCCAAATACTGAATCTCTGCGTGATGCAATAATGTTTTACCGACTACTGAAAGGTAGTAGTGAGGCATTCGTAAATCGGAATGGATCCCCAAGAGACCCCTTTTCCTTTGTAAATATAGTGTAGGCAGTTGCCCAATGTTACTCAACTTTTCATTCTTTATAAAATGCATCCCATTTTCTTTTAAAGACAACAGGCTTCATTAAAAAAAGTATTTCTTTATTTAAAAGCAATCACAGACATGGTGGTCTGCTGACCCGGTGATGGCAATAATTCATAGTGGGTTTCAATTTGCGACCTACCTCATTAATATATATGAGTTAGGTCTAATGGGGACTCACCACAAATCAAGTTTTTGCTAACCGACCTATTGGGACATAGGTCTGTTCGTAAAAACATATGGATTCGGTAAAAGTTGTTGTGCAATTTGCAACGAATTTTAACTACTCAATTTTTTGTACATCTGGCCCTAATGCCTTGACACTGAGTTTGTCGGACTTTTCCAACCCATGTGCAAATTCCTGTTTGGGCAGGGGTTGCAATTCTGAGTCTGCTTATATTTACTGCAGCTGGCAATTACCAGATGCGTAAAATACCTCATCCTTCGTTAAATTTCAGCAGGGTTGACAACAGGAACAAACAATACGGCATTTATGAATACATGCTGGTTTTGGTGCGGTAAGCACCAAAAAATGCATTTTATTCCCCAAAAACTCAGAATTGGTGCCACTTAATGCACCCGATAAATTATGCATCGGAATGTATTGGATACCATACATAGTAACTTGAAATCGACATACTCGGAATCAGAGCCTAAGAGCTTCTTTGGATGATTGCAAGCAGCATCTTTGTAGAGTGACATTTTATGAAATATGCTTAACATACCCTACCAGAAGGGCAGTTGTTTTTTCCTTTTTTCTTATTCTCTATCATTCAGGAGGAGCTCCTTGTGAATTTAAGTGGACATTATACCATGTGACGGAGCCCTAACCTGTTTTACATTATAAAACTACTTTCTGCTAACCACATTATTCCCGGAAATCATATGCTTTCTTCGGTAAATTCCTGCTTAAAATTCAGCAAATAGATTACTGTGTTCGTATGTACCTTTTCTTCCTGAATGTTTTAATTTTGTTCAGCTTACACATTCAGAAAATGTATTTTCATCTTTTCACCTCTCTGAAAACTTGTCTTAGAGAAAGGAACACCAGCGAAACCTGTGATGGAAGACACTGAAGGAGTGTTGCATCACTCTGCTGGAGGGCACAGTAATACATTACCAGCCCATATAATTAATGTCTATAAATAAGGATTCCCTACAGTATGAAGCATTAAAGCAGACAGAGGTGTGATTATAAGTAAGCGCTTGGCGCTCCTGTCCCGAATGATAAATGCCTTGTCTAATGATACTATGCTTCGCCCACTATTAAGCTGAGCATTTCATAGAATAGGGATTGTTTATGTGGTTTTAGAAAACTTTCATAGAAATAATATCCCCAAGAAGCAGGAGACGAATACACAAATTCTGGACTTATGAACTTAAACAAAAGACAAGACAAATGCAAATTCAATGAGAGTTTGAGTGATCGAGCAAGAGAGTGAGTTACCTGGTGAGCAGCTGACCAGGTCAGGGATCGGGTGAGCAAATTGATAGAGTGAGTTGGCAATTAAGTGAGTGAACAAGTGAACCATTATGTGAGTGAATAAGTAGGTGGGTGATAAGGGATGAGTGTGCAAACAAGTGAGGGGTAAGCAATTGAGCGACTTGTCAGTGAGTGAGCAACTTGAGTAAGGGAGTAGTTGAGGACACGTAGGTCCAACAAACTGAGTTGTAGCAAAAAAGCAAGTTGTTTAGAGATGTAGTGAGTATGTAGTCAGTGTGCATGCACACAGGTAAGCAATTGAGTGAGCTGTTGAATGAGAGAAAGTGAGCCTTCATGTCATTCCGAGAACACATATGAAGGCAAAAGCCGTAATGTAAAGGACTAAACAACATATAATTCGCTTAAGGGTTCCAGCATTTTCTTTCCCCATCTCTGTGCAACATATTTTATTCTAAGTGCCTGATTTAAAGTAAGGTGGTAATAGAGTATCCTCCGAATTTTGGAAGAAGTTCTGACCCTGCAAGAGATTAAACCTGTGGAAGTTCCTGTTCCTTAATGATAACACGACGGAGGAAATTCCACCATTAGATTCTCCTCTGCATTTAGTGTGTTTCCGGAGATCAGGGAGTTTTACATTGCCATTCAATTCTACATCAGGCCTAATGAATGAATGAATGCAGAGGTTTGTAGAGCACACACCTTCTCAGAGAGTGCCTGCACCATTCTTTGTGTCGAGAATTGTGTCTGATTTGAAACAACATTCATAGGTGCAGCATTATTGGTTTGGATCGGAACCATAAGTGTTTGAAGCAGTGATCTTGTGGTCAGGTCTGAAGAACTTCCACGTGCTGTATTTACTCCAGTTGGTGCAGTCAAATTGTGAATAGTATTGATCTGCAACCCAGACTTGTAAAAGAGCACAACGGGTACAATAGTAACGTGAACAGTCAAAGCGTGTGGAGAACTTGGATCAATCAGGTTCATAGGAGCTTACATTTCTGTTCTCCCACTTACAGGAGAGTTAAGCATAGATTCCTTAGACATCTCAGGCATTATAGGAGCATTAGGTTTCTCAGCTGGACTAGTATTCATTGAGTCTTCAGTCTGTCTCATTGTAAGGTGGCAAATGATTCATCAATAAATCATTCAAAAGTTCATCATCTATGTCGCTCTATTCTCCCTCTTTCTCTGAATCAATTTGTCTGTCTCTAAATGCCTCTTTTTCTCCCTTCCCTTGCCCTTAGCATCTTCCTCAACCTCTAGTACCGGATACAATTGTGTTCTGTGTATTACATCTGCTCTCCACATTTTCTGCTAAGCATCCCACCTAGCTTCTGCGTAATGGTCTATAGTTCTCCTGTACCTCCCTTTATATTTCTCTTTGTCCTTCTGATGAGCAATATGCTCTCAGGTATTTAAATCCTCAATTACAGTGGCTCTAACCGGATCTTTCATTTCATACATTCTTTTCCTTAAATTCTCCAAAATCCTCAAATGA
Organism: Calotriton arnoldi; assembly: GCA_963921515.1. Classification (NCBI taxonomy): domain Eukaryota; kingdom Metazoa; phylum Chordata; class Amphibia; order Caudata; family Salamandridae; genus Calotriton; species Calotriton arnoldi. The sequence goes on along the minus strand of CAWUFW010004085.1, from coordinate 567,659 downwards.
AATGTTTCATTATGAGGGAACTGTAAGGTGTCATCTTGTTCAGTAAGTTTATGCTAAAACTCGAGCCACAGACATGGCTGTAATCCTTTGTCCATCATGACAATGTATCCTGGCAAACTCTCAGGTGGTGCTCCTATCTTTGCTTTAACAGATATGGTCTCATCTTTGTTTACTAACTTCTGCAATGCCTTGGAAAATTAAATTTTTAATCAATTCTGTATTCACAAATGATTTCCTTAAATCCAGGAAATGTTATTTTCCAACAACTCACCTGTTCAGCAACCTCAACCAGTGACAGCGTGACTCTTATGGCGTAGTCAACCAATCCCACCACGGCTTTACACCAACCGACTAATCACAGCGTGGCACACTGTGACGTCAATCTCGGTACACACAGCAGCTCACCCTCCTTCACAATCTTCTCCTGCACATTTTTCTCTAAGCAAAACTGACAATACAATGCAAGCAACAAATAAAACTGTCTGCTTCACTTAAGGGTATTCACTCCCATAAGGTAACTAAACTTTCTATACTCATTTGCTTCAAATAAAACCTTGACCAGCGGGATTTCACCCTTCATTGATATAGTTCTTCCCAGTGCACCTGAGATCAACCATACCAATCGTTTACGATTAACACGCAAAGAGAACCTTTGTCAAGGTGTTGTCGACAACATCTCTCGACCAACACCACAAAACAGCAGACAACTTACTCAGTGTCTTCTACACTGAGACAACCCATAGCTATTTATATCTTGAGATCTTAGGCCACGATGGATCAGTTTACAACTTCAGCTTTGCACAAAGTGCCACAATCATACATAGGTTTTCACCATGTGGACTTTAACCACTTCACTCCACTAAATAGCACACAGCCATTTCAAAAAGCCGCAATCTTAAGCAAAAGCAATAGCAATACGCATCCCTACAAATACTCACACTCCTTTGCTGCTACACGTTGACTCTATCCAGAGCGATACTTCATCAGCACTCCATCATTCCTTCTTTTTGCTGAACCAAACATTTTGGACTCTTTTGCCTTGGGCAAAGGACTATTTTTGGCACCCTATAATCTCACTTCACTAGGCAAAACCCTAGCTCTGATACCAGATTTGTTGCAGCCTAAGCATGGTAAAATTGTTATTATGCAATTACTCTCCTTTACTACTCTAACCATACTGGGCCCTTTACAATTAGACAATCTGCAACACTTCCATTTGCCACAGAGGCAATAATCCTCAGACAAATCTTTCTCTGCCGATAGGAGGGGTGGAAATTAGCTGTGCAGTGAGGACCATTAATTGTCAGCCAACTCACAGATTTGAGATCAGATTTAGGAACACCACTCTTAAAAACATGCTATAGAAATAAAGAATAGCAACAGGAAAACCCAACATCCAACGAGTTAGGATTATGCAGACCGAAAGCTCTGCAACAGCAACACAAAACAAAAGAAGTAACACCTGATGTTTTGTCAGAGCTCGCTGATTCTCCCTGCAACACATTTAAACATTATCAAACAGCACAATTTGAATGGAAGAATCAACAGGCCTCAATAATAGACTCAGACAGATATTTAATTAATTTGGTTATTGTGTTAAAGATTCAAAGTTCATTGCCACAAGCAATCTCTTGAGAATTTTATTTAAGAATATCACAGCTTGTATAACACTGCCAAACATGCAAGCAGGCTTTATCGGATATTTATCATCAGAATCGGTTTACAGAGGTACAGAGTCCCACAACCATTAGGGCAGAAGGATAGTTTTTACCCAATATTTCAAATCCTACGAAGATGGGATAGGGGTTAAAAATGAAAGTCCATTAAGGGCGAGCCCATGAGCATAAACAAGGAAATAAAAAGGAATAAAAAATGGAAATGGTTTGGCAAAAAAGATTTCAGTCCATCAGTTACCGACTGTAGCATCAGCAAAGCAGCCCAAAAGTAAGAGAAAGTTCTAAACAAATCGATCAGCATAGCCTCCAGGTCTCAGAGTAGAAAAAAGTCAGAATTGCATCTGCGATGCCCCTCCTTTGGGGTTTCTTCTTTTATAAAGTCTCTAACAACGTCCCGGTGATGTAGCATCACTCCACGATCAGAAGACTATCATATGTTTAGCTTCACATAATGTCACCTAGGACACTTACAACAGTGAGAAGCTTTCCCATGCTGGTCATGAGAAATGAAACATTTGAGAGTTCACATAGGCCTAGTATCGGTAAGAGATATAAAGCACTCATCTATAACAATAGATGAAATCCTGTTCCCTCTAGTTTTACTATGCGAAATTTCAAGATTGTATCATGTTTCTACATGTTTTTGCACTGACTTTTCTAAATGGTGCATTCAAACAGCAGCATTAGAAACACTAGGCCATTTCATTAATTGCATAACTCCATCAAAAAACGTTAATAAACAAAATTTTCATAGGAAACTCTTATTAGGGCAACTCATTTATATGTATTAGTATTGCCCTATATGTATGTTTTCTTCATCTTACTTTATAGCATTATTTATAGCATTATTTCACTGTGCTTCTACTACACTCATCTCATTTTCGTGTGTCACTATGTCTAACGTGTGCAAAGTGCACTTTCAGCTTTTTGCGTCTTTAATCAGTGAATGTGTCGTGTATTATGATTTTTAAAATCATGCTACATCAAAGTCATGGGTAATAGCTTGTCCTAGAATTTCTGTCAAGTTCTGTGTCTTAAGAGACAAAGGTCTCACAAAAAAAGCTATGGCTGGCATATGCAAAACCCCCTACCTTTAGGAACAAAACCAAAGGAGGAAAATCCTTGGCAGCCCTGGGAACCAGAGCGTGGAACCTCATGCCTATACAGTTGAGGCTGTTGGAATCAGAAACCCAATTCAGGAAAGCCTTGAAGACCTGGATCTTTGTGTCCACCGATGCACTCTGCTCCTCACTCGTATAAATTGCGATACATCGCATGCCTGTCTGAATCTCTACTTACTTCTGCTCAGCGCCAGGATGCTCCTTTCGGAGTTATTGCTGTGCTTTACAAATATATAAATCAAATCAAATGCACCAACCTTTCACGAGGTTACTTGCTTGGGAATGGGTTTGTTTTTCTGCATTTGTCAGGGATAAAGGAGGGAGAAAGAGATATTTTAATTATCATGCTTCGCCAGACTTATATTAATGCCCTGGTTGGCAATATAATCAATTTTAATTTAGAGGTAGTTTCAATTTAATTCTGCACTTATCTAGCTCTTTGCTCTTTTATTTCTTGGGTGGTGATTCTGAAAGCTGGGAAAAATGTAAAAAGTTGTGCTTTTTTTCTCCCCTTCCACTATTAGTTATTGTGCATTTCTACTGGCTATGATTACAAAAGCCATTTCCCTATTTGGGCCACACAGAACATCTTTCCTGGCATGCCAACCTCTTTATGAGGATTTACTTTGGAGTTTCTACAACCAAACTGTCTGCTTCCCGCAATAGCGACACCAAAAAATGTCCACTGCAATAATTTAGACATACACACAGTTAAACATAGACCTAGCAAAATATGTATTATATGTATATGTCCATAATTTAGAAACTCTAGCAAAATCACTCCCTGTTGAAGGTATTGGTTAACTCAGTATTTTAATTCAAGCCTCAGAGTAGTTGAAATTAAGTTAGATTCTGTTCATGCAGTTATTGTGACAGATGTATAGTAAATGCAGGTGGTCATTATCCCTACTGTTTTTATTTTCAACATGTAGCAGACATTTGTGTTGTGGAAATTCTGACTGGATAACCTTGTAAGGAATTTCCTAATGGATGGTAGATATTTGACTTTGCAAAATTAAATTAAAATGCATTGAATGCATTTCTTTGTGCTTAGCAAGGCTAAAAAAGTAATTCAAAGAAACCTCTGCAAAGAGAGTGTGAATAAATCTAATCCTCTTTCAACATACATGTGATAATTCATGGTTCCAAAACTTTCTCACATAATTACAAAAAAACGTTTTGTACAGCTTGACATCTCAGCCTGTCATTGACTACTGTTGTCACTTCCGTTTGATATTTGAGCAATTCTGTTTGCTAACCCAATTTCCTATGTACTCAATCAATTAAGAGCAGCCTGTGAATCAACATCATAAACCTGAATGGCTTGTGAAATGGTTATCATTCAGAATTTATTGTTAATCTTTGATAGACTTTTTATTAATACAGCTCAAGTTAAAAGGCCCTACAAGATAAGAGTTGGCGATTGTTTTTCAACCGATTTTGGTGTGATTTAAGACCCACCGAATGAGTATGAGAAGTTATTTAAGCTTTTTCATTCCTTTCAAAATCAGGTTGCTTTACCCTAGCACCATAAAATGAAAATCTCATTCAGTCACTGTAACATATAGGTTGCACATTTCTCCATGCACAAGCGTGATGCCCAGCCCTGTATGGGTCTCCTATAAAGTGTCTATCTTCTTTTTGTTTCCCCTCTCAAGTAAGACTGACAATCGTGCAGGCTCTCTGGTGGTTCTCTCAGTTTACTAAAGTGAGACTCCAGAGAAGTGCTTTGTGGTCAAGGGATCACTCAAAGATCACAATGCTTTGAGAGTGTAATTTCTGCCCTCTCTACCTGAGCTCCGTGGGACTGGTTGTGGTTGCAGCATGATCCATGGTGAAGAGACACACTGTTTTTATCTATCTCCTTGAGGTGACATGTTTAGTGACCTCCCCGTTTAAATGTTCTGCAAATTGCCATTAACAAGGGTCTTCTACTTTCATAAGAGTAGAATGTGTGTAGAAGGTTATGTACACTTTATGTATGTTGTGGGTGAGTGTGAGGACTGTTTCCGTCTCTCAGAGAGTATCGTGGAACAATTTTGGCCTCCACTTGTGTGGCCAAGTATACTAGTGAAGGTTTTTGTGTGAGGTTCACCAAGTCAAAGATGGCCTGTAAGCCCACCCTTTGTGAATTATATACATTCCTTCCCCCTGAAACGTGATACAGTGGGTGTCAGAGCGTCTTTCCTTTGAAGGCTGCACAGTGGCCCCAGAAACTTCCCCTTTCCCAGTCTGGTCTGCAAGAGATGTGGTCTTCTGTCTGGGATACAATTGAAATTTTACCTGAGTTCATTTGTAACCTGCTTATTAATGGCTCATCATATCCATGGCTCTGGTATGTGCTGCACACATGGGGGCCGATTCCGATTCGGGCCGGAAATCTCTCCGACCGAGCCGGATCCGGAGAGATTTCCGACCGAGCCGGACTCCCGCAGTCCGACCGAGCGAGTACAATGCGGCCGTATGCTGCCCGACTCGATTCGATCGGACTCCCATTGAAGTCAATGGGAGCCGGTCGTACAACGCGTACACGGGCTCCCATTGACTGAATGGGCAGGTCGCGAACAGGGGGGCCCCCTACAGTGGGTACGCGTCGGTGCGACTCGCACCGTACATGCCTGTTTAGGGGGACCCTTGGGTCCCCCCTGTGTGCGACTCGTGCGGCTACGCGTGCAGGGGGGTCGGAGCCGGACGCTACGAGTCGGTCGGGCTGTTCAAAGCGCGCATCGTACTTGCTCGGTCGGGAAACGTCTCCATTGCGTGGTGCGAGCCATGTCCGTACGAGTCGGTCGGAGCGGTTCGGACCCGGGAACGAGTCGGTCGGCGATTTCGCGTGCGCTCGCATCGTACTTGCTCGCTGGGACGACTGTACGAATCGGTCGGGAAAAAGGCCTCCGAATCGGATCCGGTAAAGCCGAATCCGATTCGGAGCCCTACCGGCCGAGATCGGAATCGGCCCCATAGTCTTTCAATAGAGGAGCCCCGAACATTGTTGTGGAGTTAGCTGGGCGGAGCTGACCATAAATCGAGCCATCCTTGTGAAGACGTTGTTTCAGAAAGTCTCATCAACCAAATATGCCGTTGTCCACCAGTACAATTGTGAAGGACTAAGATCTAGGGGGTAGGGTCAGCCAGACATCACCCCTGCCAGACTAGGACTAAATCTGGGGAAAGAAAGTTGCTAAAACTGTTGGTTGGCTGTCCTGAGACAAGAAAGCTCCAGGTGCAGTCAAGGAGGACTCTGGACTGCTCCTTAGAGTGGAGAGGCTTTTTTGATAAGTCAACATTATCAGCTCAGATGATGCTTGAGGAGCACCGCAAGGTACTGTGGATGTGGATTAATCAATTGTTCCAATCCTAACATTTTGGCTACAGTTGCTAAGAAATGATTGGAACTCTTATAGTACAGGTTCGTAAATGGCTACCCAATGTTTGAGCCTTTACAGCAGAACTGTATAGTCAAAGAGTCACGGGCCATGTCACAGTACAAGCCCGGAGCTCACTATCATGAACACGGAGACGTCACGGTTCAAGCCCTAAGCTAAGTATCATTAATTTGGGGATGTCACAGCCCAATCCCTAAGCTGACTATCATGAATAGGGAGACTATGAAATGTAAATAGTCTGCTGATGGTATGGATCGTATGTGAGAGAAGTCCATTTCACAAAGTCTACATCCCAGGGTTACTGTCTAAAAATGTGGTGCTCATGCCACCTGCACTTCCATAATAGAGACAGAATCTTACTAATAAGAATCTTATGTGGGGGCATCAGGTAAAACAAAACAGACCTAACCTCCCTTTTAGCCCATTAGAGAAATGGGTACTAATAAAATAATCAAAGGCAGTAGTTGATTTGTTTTGCAAGTAACCTTTTATTTTGTTTACAGAATGCATAAGCATGAAACCAGGAAGCGAGATCTTGTCAGAATAAGACCTTGGCAAAATCTTTGGAGACTTCTATAATCTCAGCCGCCATTTTGAAGTGCAAGACTATAAATGTCCACCACATCCTTACCGCGTGCTTGTTATCATCAGTGGCAGCTCCTCCATTAAGGCGGAGGATTGTCGCCCCACTGCATTTTGAGCAGCAGATAAAGGAAAAATAAAATGATAATAATTTTTGGCAGCCGCCAATGGTTATCATTACGGTTCAGGTGTGCAAGTCTCTCTCTGGAAAATCAGGTGGTTTCCAGTCCTTAAAAACCACATACTTCAGGTGAAGTCACCACAATGTTACTCTCTGGTAAATTCTGTTCATAGTAAAAAACAATTGAGGTTTACCTTGAACTTATTCTTTCCCTCCAGGTTGGGAAAAAACTACTGATGAAGTAAACACTTTGTATATGCTGCATGTACTCAAACTTTGTCTCATTGCAGGTCTCCCTCCCTGCAGTACCCTCCCTAACTAACTTCCCTCGTCTGGCCACTCTGAACCGCTGATAAAATAAGTACCGAGCCAGTGCTGCCGGATGGTGGGCATATTGAGTGTACTGCTCCTGAGGAACCTAGGGCCTTGTCTCAAAGTGTTAGAGGTAGCGGAAAAGTTGAAGGAGAACTAGAGCAGTTTTGTTTTCTTCGTCCAGAAATAGAAGAAGCCCTCCCTAAATATCAGTCAGGGGGCCTCATTTATGAAAAGTGACGCATCGCTGCGTGAAAACAGCAATGCGTCACTTTTCATTGTGCCCTCCTTGCGACATGCTGGATGTGTCATATTTACAGTATGATGCATCATGTCGCAAGGAGTTACAGATATGTCAGTATTTCTGACGTATCTGTAGGCGCAAAAATGACGCATTGCTGGAGTGTGTCACAAAAGTGACGCAACTCCAGCAATGGATCATTTCACATGGGCAAGTCCCAATTCAAATGTGCCTGAGTCAGTCTTACGCCTGCTGTGAGGCATGCGTAAGATTTTGACGCATTTGCGTCCTAGAAGTGGCGCAGTGAAATCTCATAGATTTCACTGTGTCACTTCTACGAGGCTTACTTGCGTCGGAACGCCCATCCTGCATACATTATACGTGGCCCAGGTATAATGTGGCGCAGGGGTTTACAAAGTGACGCATCTACCTAGATGCGTCATTTTGTAAATATGACACAACATGGTGCACCATCGGCGCAAAAGTGACGCAAGGGCTCACAAATAAGCCCCAGGATGTTTTAGGCGTCTCTCAAAGGGTGAAATGTATGGTAATCAATCAATCAATCAATCAATCATGTCACTTATAAAGCGCACTACATACCCGCGAGGGTCTCAAGGCGCTGGGGGAAGAGGGGGGTGGTGCTGCTACTGATCGAAGAGCCAGGTCTTGAGGAGTCTTCTGAAGGCCAGTAGGTCTTGGGTCTGTCGGAGGTTGGTGGGGAGGGTGTTCCAGGTCTTGGCGGCGAGGTGGGAGAAGGATCTGCCGCCGGCAGTCGTTTTCCGGATGCGGGGGACTGTGGCGAGGGCGAGGCTGGTCGAGCGGTGCTGGTGGGTGGGGGTGTAGAAGCTGAGTCGTCTGTTGAGGTAGGCTGGTCCGGAGTTGTGGAGTGCTTTGTGTGCGTGGGTGAGGAGCTTGAAGGTTATCCTCTTGTTGACAGGGAGCCAGTGCAGGTCTCTAAGGTGGGGTGTGATGTGGCTGCGTCGGGGGATGTCGAGGATAAGACGTGCAGAGGCGTTCTGGATGCGTTGCAGCCGTCTCAGGAGCTTAGCCGTCGTTCCTGCGTAGAGGGCGTTTCCGTAGTCCAGCCTGCTGGTGACGAGGGCCTGGGTGACTGTTTTTCTTGTTTCGGTGGGGATCCACTTGAAGATCCTGCGGAGCATTCGGAGGATGTTGAAGCAGGATGAGGAAACGGCGTTGACCTGCTTAGTCATGGAGAGGGTGGGGTCGAGGATGACCCCTAGGTTGCGTACGTGGTCGGTGGGTGGCGGGGCTGTTCCCAGTGATGTTGGCCACCAGGAGTCGTCCCAGGCTGAAGGGTTGGAACCAAGGATGAGGACCTCCGTCTTGTCCGAGTTCAGCTTCAGGCGGCTGGTCCTCATCCATTCGGCGACGGCCTTCATTCCTTCGTGGAGGTGGGCTTTGGCGGTGTGAGGGTCTTTGGTGAGGGAGAGGATCAGCTGGGTGTCGTCGGCGTAGGAGATGATGTTGAGGTTGTGCTGTCGGGCGACGTGGGCGAGGGGTGCCATGTAGATGTTGAACAGCGTTGGGCTGAGGGAGGAGCCTTGGGGTACGCCGCAGATGATCTTGGTGGCCTTGGATCGGAAGGGGGCGAGGCGGACGCTTTGTGTTCTGCCGGAAAGGAAGGATGTGGTCCAGTCCAGGGCCTTCTCTTGGATCCCGGCGTCGTGAAGGCGTGTTCGTAGTGTGTGGTGGCAGACCGTGTCGAAGGCGGCTGATAGGTCCAGGAGGATGAGGGCTGCTGTTTCTCCATTGTCTAGCAGGGTCCTGATGTCATCGGTGGCGGCGATGAGGGCGGTTTCGGTGCTGTGGTTGCTGCGGAAGCCGGACTGGGAAGGGTCCAGGATGTTGTTCTCCTCGAGGTAGCGGGTCAGTTGTTTGTTGACGATTTTCTCGGTGACCTTCGCGGGGAACGGGAGCAGAGAGATGGGTCGGAAGTTCTTGAGGTCCTTGGGGTCTGCCTTGGGTTTCTTGAGTAAGGCGGTGATCTCGGCGTGCTTCCAGCTTTCCGGGAAGGTTGCTGTCTCGAAGGAGATGTTGATTATTTTCCGGAGATGGGGCGCGATGGCTGTACTGGCTTTGTTGAAGATGTGGTGAGGGCACGGGTCTAGCGGTGAACCGGAGTGGATGGTGTTCATGATCTCGCTGGTGTCCTCGTCGTTGATGTTGGTCCAGGAGAGCAGGCGGTTGGTGGTTGTGGGGGCAGTGGTCTCGGTGGTTGCCGGGGCGGTCGCGGTGTTGAAGCTGTCGTGGATGTCGGCGATTTTGCGGTGGAAGAAGGTGGCCAGTGAGTCGCACAGGTCTCGCGACGGCTGGATGTCGTTGGTGTTGGAGCTGGGGTTGGAGAGTTCCTTCACGATGTTGAAGAGCTCTTTGCTGTTGTGTGCGTTGTTGTCTAGGCGGTCTTTGAGTGAGGCCCTTTTGGCGGATCTGATGAGGTGATGGTGACTGCGGGTGGCCCTCTTGTGGGCGGCGTAGCTGTCCGCTGTCCGTTCGTGGAGCCAGATCTTCTCCAGTTTTCGGCATGTTCGTTTGGAGGCCTGGAGGTCTTTGGTGAACCAGGTGGCTTTCTTGCTGGTGTGGCTGTTGGGCGGATTCTTGAGCGGGGCGAGGGTGTTGGCGCAGTCGTCGATCCACTGTCTGAGGTTGCGGGCGGCGGTGTCGGGGTCGGAGGGTTCGGCGGGTGGGCTCAGGGAGAGGGTTGTGGTTAGCTGGTCTTCCGTGACTCTGCTCCAGCAGCGGCGAGGCATTTGTTCGGTGCGGTGGTGCGTGGTGGGCTTCCTGTAGGTGAAGTGGATGCAGTGGTGGTCAGTCCAGTGGGGTTCAGAGGTGTGGTTGAAGGAGATGTGTGGGCTTGCGGAAAAGATGGAGTCGAGCGTGTGGCCGGCGGCGTGGGTGGGTGTAGTCACGAGCTGTCTGAGTCCGAGGGTGGCGAGGTTGTCGATCAGGGTGGTGGAGTTGGTGTCCTTGTTGTTCTCGAGGTGGAAGTTCAGGTCCCCGAGGAGGATGTAGTCCATGGAGGCGATGGCGTGTGTGCTGACGAAGTCAGCGATGGAATCGCTGAACTGTGGTCGGGGTCCGGGGGTCTGTAGATGAGGGTTCCTCTGAGGGTGGTGTTGGGATCGGTGTGGATCTGGAAGTGCATGTGTTCGGCGGTGCTGAGGGTGTCGTCGGTGTTGGTTGAGACTCTGAGGGTGTTCCTGTGGACGATGGCGATGCCTCCTCCGACTCCGTTGGTGCGGTCCCTGCGGGTGATCTTGTATCCGTCCGGGATGGCAATGGCGATGTCGGGGGCTGAAGCGGGATTCAGCCAGGTCTCCGTCAGGAATGCGACGTCTGGGGAGGTTGAGTCGAGAAGGTCCCAGAGTTCGATGGCGTGTTTGCGGGCGGAGCGGATGTTGAGGAGGATGCATCTGAGGTAGTTGGGTTCTTTCCTGGGCGGTGGTTTGGCGGGGCGGGTGCTGGCGAAGCTGCAGTTCCGGCAGGTGAAGGGCCCTTGGGTGCGCTCGGGGTGGCCTGGTAGCAGGCGTGATCTTTTCCGGGGTTGAGTGCGTGGAGGGTGCTGGCGTCGTATCGGCGTCTGTTGATGTGGCGGGCGCGGGGGATGCCCGGACCAGGGGGTCTGGCGCTGGGCGCAGTCACGGCGCGGACGGGCGCAGACGGGCTTGCCTTAGGCGCGCCCCGCTGCGCACGTCCGCTGCGCGGCCGCACAGCGGCCGCCATAAATGGGGAGGTGGGAGGGAGGAGCAGGGAATGGGGCAGCGAATGGGCAGTGAGGGGGCGGGGCCGCAGGCGCAGCGGCGGGAAACAGGCACAGAAGGGAAAACGAGCACAATCAGGGCATCAAGGGGCACAGAAAGGAAAAAAACGAGCACAATCAGGGGCAGCAAGGGGGCACAGAAAGGAAAAAACTAGCACAATGAGGGGCAGCAAGGGGGCACAGAAAGGAAAAACGAGCACAATCAGGGGCAGCAAGGGGGCACAGAAAGAAAAACGAGCACAATCAGGGGCAGCAAGGGGGCACAGAAAGGAAAAACGAGCACAATCAGGGGCAGCAAGGGGGCACAGAAAGGAAAAACGAGCACAATCAGGGCCAGCAAGGGGGCACAGAAAGGAAAAACGAGCACAATCAGGGGCAGCAAGGGGGGCACAGAAAGGAAAAACGAGCACAGTCAGGGGCAGCAAGGGGGGCACAGAAAGGAAAAACGAGCACAATCAGGGGCAGCAAGGGGGCACAGAAAGGAAAAACGAGCACAATCAGGGGCAACAAGGGGGCACAGAAAGGAAAAACGAGCACAATCAGGGGCAGCAGCAGGGCACACAGACGGAGCTGTGTGGTGGGGGAGCGACCTACCAGTCAAGGTCAGGGGTCGCTCTCTTCACCACACAGCGGCCGCCATAAATGGGGAGGTGGGAGGGAGGAGCACGGAATGGGGCAGCGAATGGGCAGTGAGGGGGCGGGGCCGCAGGCGCAGCGGCGGGAAACAGGCACAGAAGGGAAAACGAGCACAATCAGGGCATCAAGGGGGCACAGAAAGGAAAAAAACGAGCACAATGAGGGGCAGCAAGGGGGCACAGAAAGGAAAAACGAGCACAATCAGGGGCAGCAAGGGGGGCACAGAAAGGAAAAACTAGCACAATGAGGGGCAGCAAGGGGGCACAGAAAGGAAAAACGAGCACAATCAGGGGCAGCAAGGGGGCACAGAAAGGAAAAAACGAGCACAATCAGGGGCAGCAAGGGGGCACAGAAAGGGAAAAAAACGAGCACAATCAGGAGCAGCAAGGGGGCACAGAAAGGAAAAACGAGCACAATCAGGGGCAGCAAGGGGGCACAGAAAGGAAAAAACGAGCACAATCAGGGGCAGCAAGGGGGCACAGAAAGGAAAAACGAGCACAATCAGGGGCAGCAAGGGGGCACAGAAAGGAAAACGAGCACAATCAGGGGCAGCAAGGGGGCACAGAAAGGAAAAACGAGCACAATCAGGGGCAGCAAGGGGGGCACAGAAAGGAAAAACGAGCACAATCAGGGGCAGCAAGGGGGCACAGAAAGGAAAAACGAGCACAATCAGGGGCAGCAGCAGGGCACACAGACGGAGCTGTGTGGTGGGGGAGCGACCTACCAGTCAAGGTCAGGGGTCGACCTGGTAGAGGTGTGGTGCAGCTGCCAGAGCGGTTAACTCTAGAGTGTGGGGCTCACAGTTCGATCCCCGGCTGCAGCTCAGCTCAGCATCATGTGACTCTGGGCAACCCTCACTTAATCTCCCTGACGGCCCCATGCGCCTCGAAACCTTAAGGGGTGATATTTTCGCGCTTTACAAATATCGATTTATTTATCTAAATGCAGACTGGTGGTAATGGAGGATGCTGTTAAGTTGCCACATATTCTCAAACGTGTTTCATTGCCTGTGTCTTTAGCTTCACTGAGGAAAACGAGTATGGATGTAAGATGCCAGTTGGCCTGGATTATTGTGCTTGCAGATTTCTTTTCAGTAGATGATGACAGCATGCTCCAAAGGGGTAGGGAGAGCTGTGCTAGATCAAGTTACTATTTTCTGCTTTGCAAGGGGGTAGAGTTTTCGAGGCATGTGGCTCAGCAAGGATCTGTGAGAGATTTGGATGCTTCTATTTTGGTGGCAAGGTTTGGAACATCCATGGTTCCCGTTGCTTTGAAGGAAGTGAAGGATTGCACCATAGGTGGGGTTATGGTGGTGGGACTCAGGTTACACTTCTTGGGTGTTGACGATGGTTTTTCATATTTTGACAATTTTGAATACAAAGATCTCTTGTAGGCCTTGGCAGTGCTTTTGGTAAATGCACTGGCCATATTTTTGTGTCAGGCTTGAAGAGCTTCTCATAGATAATGAATATTCCCATCATCTGATTGGGTGCCAAATATAGGCATTTCACAAAGTAAGCCTTATTTGTTATTTTGAATGACTTGTAGATTGTTCAGATTTTGCTCCCTTAGGTCTGTGTCTTGTACAATTTCGTTCCACATTTTGATTTGCACTTTTCAGTTCCTAAAGTTCCCTATTGAATCACTTGTTGGTGGATTTAAAGACAACCATCATTTTTTAGGGCTTGATGGGGTTTCGGATGTCTCACATAGACTATATCTTGTAGTAGAGATTGTGGAACTGTGGTTCAGCATCAGAGGTAGAGGATCCTTTTTTTGGCTTCGCTATGTGCGAGGGGGAGATGGATTCAGGAGGTGTATTTGTAGTCTAGATTTGAAAGGTTGATGGAAACAAAGAAGTGGACCGACCATACCTGGATTCACACTGTTAAGTTAGAGGTTTCACAGCTGTATGGAAATATGGGGTCAAGCATATCATAGCATAACTTAACACAACATAACTTAAGCATGTATCTGTACATGGATGTATGGCACTATAATAACTGATAAGGAAACTGAGTGATGGGCAATGTGTGAAGATATATGTTGTTTTAAAATCCAGGCTGACTTCCCAGAAATGATCTCCCTACTTTTTCCTCAGGAACACGAATGTGTTCATCATACTTGCATATTTTCTACAGTAGCAAGTGTAATATGTGGTGTGAAATTTCCAGAAATCCTGATTCTGTGAATCAGGATTTGTGATTTTTCATCACAAATTGTTTTGGCATGTAAGTTTCACTAAGGTGAGCTAAACGTTTGTTGAATGAGGCATTTACTAGCTTTACAAGCCAACCACAATTATCTCCAAAGATGACCAGGCTCTGCGATGATCAAATCAGTAAAATGGTTACCACTCGAAGCTCAATCTATCCCATGGTCTACTTCCACCATCTTTAAAGGAATATGCCACGTTACCCCGCTTGTTTTTTTACCGCATGCCATTACAACGCGGTCATTACAACGACTGCATTGTAGCAACGCATGCATGCCATTACTCCGCAAGTCGGAACAACGACTTGCTCAGGGGGGGGCGCTGGATGTTGGACTAGTATGATTTACTATTCCAACTCCTGTCTGTGCAACAGTAGGGAAGGTGTTGGATTTTAAATCCAACACCTTCTGACCCCTAGAGCAAGTCGTTATTCCGACTTGCGGAGTTAATGGCATGCGTTGTAACAACGCAGTCGTTGTAACAACCACGTTGTAATGGCATGAGGTGCCCCGGTTTCGTGGTAAACGATGTTTACCCTTTAAAGCTCTGAAGCCCAACACACCTAACTCATTTAAAGACAAATTAAAATTATCAAGTGGTTCCAGAATACTTTGTTTTAAAAATGCACTTCTCATAGGCTGCAATAAAAAATCCACCTTTTCGGGCCTTTTCACCATTTGATGTAAGATTTCGAAACAATACACCCCAAGAGCTATAACACATTTCCAAGTTCTTCCACTCTACTTCGTATTATTTACCTTCCTCCCCCTTGGATCATCAACTCCATACCTGTTTTCTGATTTGATTTTCTTACCCAGGTTTCCTGACTTTTGAAGACTAGTCCCCAATTTTCTAGAAACCTGATACTGTATATGCATCCATATGCACCTGCTTACCTGAATAAGGTAAATATACTTATTCAATGTGTCTTATGGCTTTATGTACTATTTCCAATCACAAACCCGGGATATGCAGTTTGCACACCGACTGGTTTGTGAATTGAATGCAATTTGTTATGCGACTGATGTATTAATAGGTTGCACCCCAAATTGTACATTTGCAGGGTGCCATAACATGACCTTGCCTAATGAATATTATTTAGGTAGGTCGTATTTGCATCACATGGAATTGGCTGCAAATGCATGGATGGAGACTTACAAGGAACAGCAGGACTCCGTTCCTGCTATTCCTGCTTTTACATTTCTAAACTTCACATTTTTTTTAAAAAGCACCCTGCATCCAATAAAGAGACTGGTGCTCCTTCAAAAAAATACCCCGTTTGCGAAAACATCAGTGGGAGCAGGCATTTGTCTTGTAGACCACTTCCTGCTCCCCCGAGACTCCCAACATGACTCACAAAGTGGAAAGTGTGCCAAGGGGGCACCTTGCCATTTGCTAATCAGTTACCACCGCGACTTGTATGCAGCTAACTCATCAGTGGCTTGTAGCTGCAATCGCAATCTTAAACCATTGATACACATTTCTTTGAATCAGAAATAGGAGGAGGGTCTCCCTGACGCCCCATTTGTTATTAGGAAAGGATTGCATGCCTTTTTAGGAGTCAGAAAGAATTTTCCAACTTGTAAAAGGGCTTCTGTACATTAGGAAAAAGCTTTTTGCAGTCACAAACCCTGTGATTTTGCAAATTGCAAGGTTTGCGACAACTAAAGGACTTTGATCATCAGCCGCACTAACACAAAAAGGGCTTTATATAGGAGCCCCTTACTTTATTGTACATTTTATTTCCAATTTACTTATACTAGCATCCATGTAATTTCCAAATTTAACATCTGATTAGACTATGCTCACGCAAGTATAAAAACTGGAAAAATAAAATAATTACTGATGAACTATACTAAACACTTAAAACTAGACAATAACTAGCATAAGTAAAATGTTTTGTATATCCTGGTTGGTTGTTTCTTGCTGCAAGTCCACACACTTTAAAATGTCGCTTTTGTCCTATGGTACCACAAGGGAAGTTTTATTTTTTGTGTGCACACCCACAGAGAGTGCTACTTAACTAATGTTCATGAAAGTGTCCTGGAGGCCTCTCACATGAAGAATTACTGGGCGGGGCCACACCTAAACTATAGCACTGCAGAATTAACTAATAAGAAATTGGGCAATGAACAGATCATTACAGTGTTTTCAATGTAAACTGTATTGCAAGAGATTGCCCAACACCTCGATTTACATGAGGATTTAAAAAAAGGCTGGCATTAGTGCAAGCAGCACAAATATAAACCTAATTGTTGTTGATGTCAGTCAGTGCATGATGTTAAAAACAAATTGGAAGTTAAGCACATTATCCGAATTGAAGTTCACTGAGATTCTGCATCTTTTGTGTTCTCTCAAATATAAAAGAAAGAACAACAGTCAATCAATTGTGAACAAATATGTTTGTAGAAATCATTAAATATAAGCACATTCACAAGTTGGGAGCAGGGCATGAAATCAAGGTCCTCAGAATGCAGTCTGCTAAAATAGGCCCTAATTACGATGCAAGTCGGTTGGCCCACCAACCGCCATGGCAGCGGGTAGGAGGCCTCCTGACAATGAGTCTGGTCATCATGAAAAGGCAGTCGGAAAGTGACATCCTAATTCCTATGGTGGTGCCTGTCCAGGCACCGCCTCTATTGAAGGGATAGGATTCCGACCACCGCCCATAAGGAATCATGGATCTTGTCGGTGGTGGCGGTCTTTCCCCCGACCTATGCAGTCCGACCACCTGCATCCAAATGCAGCAGTCGGACTGATGGCCTGTGTGGTGGTGGGACCGCCACTGACGGCCTGTCGGTAGCAGACCCACCGACATCTAAATTAGGCCCAGAAAGAGCCCGACTCATAAAAGACGTAAATTGGCAATCGCACATTTACACCTAGATGCCAGTGAAGATTTACGACTTTCTGGAATTCGCAAACATTCACAGGAATACGCAAATAAAGCTGCACCAGGCACAGGCTTCCATGTGGATTGCTGGGAGGTCAGGTGGCATTCTCATTGGGATCCTGGTCGTGCTGTGTATTGTTCACCATACTGCAGAGCTCCACACAGGGGGAAGAGGATCCCCTCTGCAGGCACACATTTTATTTTACACAGGGAAAATATTTTCCCGATAGTGAAAGTAATGTCCCTACATCCCCCTGCAAATCTGCAGGTGATCTGTTCTCCTTCCCACCCTGGAAGGGAGTTACATGAGCCCTTGTCTGGAAAGGTTCTTTCCAGGGTCATAAGAAGACAGAGAGGAATTTGCCAACAAACAATCATGGAACCTAATCACAATGGCATTTTGAAGTACATAAAGTAGTATCATGAAGTCCTCTATTAGGTTCTTTTGTATGCCTTTGTCAGTAGGCCCCAAAAAATATAAAACTGGAATAAGGGGAATGGAAATAGTCATATATAATTACTATCATATACAAGTAGTACAAATAGAAAGGGTTATGCCCTCTATGCACTTTTACTAACAGAGTTGTATGTTTTCGGTGCCTATTCACAAACGCATGTAAGAGTATGTAAAAGAATACTTCTGTAGTACTACTTCCAGGCTTATAAATGCAGTAGTGAATCGGGCTCATAATTTGTGGCTATTCACAACTTCTAAGCTAAACCATGCAGTGGAAGATCCGATTACCACCCCTTAT
Organism: Calotriton arnoldi; assembly: GCA_963921515.1. Lineage (NCBI taxonomy): Eukaryota > Metazoa > Chordata > Amphibia > Caudata > Salamandridae > Calotriton > Calotriton arnoldi. Next base: position 549,940 of record CAWUFW010004085.1, on the reverse strand, counting down.
ATGGTGTGGAGATATTGGCACTCGTAGCAGAGAACTCCACATAGGTAAATGCGCTCACAATTGCCAGGAATTCCATTATGAACTCCAGCAGAGATAACTAAGGTAATTTCGGATGCAAACATGCATTAAAGACCAACGTTTAGGTCTGCAGCTTGAGTCAATAGGTTGGATGAGTGCCTATAACTAATATTAGTGACCAACTCCACTGTTGAAAAAGATATATTAGAGAATTTCTGCAACTATGTCTTAGAGTCTGACTGAGCAAAGGTACATGGATGTTCATGCACCAAAATAGCAGGAGCAGAAGGAGTGACATTGCACACTTTTTGATCACCAAATACTTCACAGGGTTGATCCCATACCCCACTGTCTGCCCCTCCACAGGGTTCTTTTTGCTGCTGCAAAGAATGGAAACTACAATAAAAAGTGGCAAAACCAATAGGTCTAGCTTTTAGCCTGTTTCGAACACATTAAAGTAAGGTCTTTTGGAATGTAGAGACATAATTGTGGTGGATATTAAGCATTGTATGTGTCCTGCTGATCTCTAAATGCTATAGGATCTTCTTTTCATCAAGAATTAGATATCAAAGATACCAGGTAGCTTCATGTTATATGTGTTACTCCTTCAGCCACCCCTCAAGGATTAGCTAATGGCATATTGCATGTTAGGGTTTACAAGTTTGTGGCTGAAGGTGCTTCATACAACATGCTCTTTGTGCCACTGAAACAAACTCCACTCCACTGAAGTGGCCTAATTAGGCTGAAAATGGGTTTGGTCGCTTGTGTTCTGGTTCAGAGTGGACCTGGCTTGACAGTTCGGGCTGGATTGTTCTTATTGGCACAAGATCAAGGATGATTTGCATATGGCTGGATCTAATCTGAGGCAGCATGTTGAGCAAAAAACGATAGATTGGGATGAGACCCCATGTAAATACCTGTGGCTGACATTAATTCAGGCATTCCATCAATCATGTTTTTGTATTTTTCCGTGTGATGCCCTAAGTAAAACGGGTATGCCCAGATGTAGGTACCATGCTCACTGTGCCACTGGAACAAGCTCCAGCTGACTGACGAGGCTCAATTAGGCTGAAACTGGTTTTGGGTTGCTTGTGTTCTGGTAAAGAGAGAGCCAGGCTTGGCAGTTCAGGCTGGACTGTTCTTAGTGGATTAGGTTCAAGGCTGATTTACATATGGCTGAATCAAATTTGCCCAGATAAATTACCACTGACTGACATTAATTCAAGCATCCCCACAGAACGGGAGAGGTGCCCTTCCAACCAAAAGGGACAGGGTCAATATATAATAAAAACAGAACGAGGTCCCTTTAAGTCACTCACTCTAGTTCTCCATACTATAAGATAATTTTATAGAATCTTATTCTAGCTCAATATATCCTTACTCCCAGTCACTCTATTATCTAAACACTGAACACAATTATATGTAAAGATGTCTCATTTATTAAAATTATTTTTTTATACAAAATATTCTCACTGTGATTCTTATTATAGAGCAAATACATTAATCCATATATACACACATGACAAATAAACTTCATCCGTCGATAAAATTAAATATACACATCATAAAATAAGACTTGATAAACACCACCTTCTTCAGGACAAGATATTTACCAAAGAAAATGTGAGTTTTTCCTTTAGCAAACCAATAATCACTAGATTATCACACCATTCTCATTGATCACACCCAGCAGTCACCCTTATTCAACTTCAACAAAGTGAAAAATATACTTTCAAAAATAGTATGCCTCTACGCAAATATAGGCTTACACTCATACAACATATTTTATTAAAAACAATTATAAAAGAGTTCTCAATTCACAGCATTAAAAACCAAATACAGGTATAAATCAATCACCCAAATATTGCATAAGGGTCCGTACAGTACATTAAAAGGTATATAAATACGCCAATCCTAATAGAGAGAAGAGGATAGGAAGAAAGATAAAGAATAGTAGAGAGTGTATATTAGACAATACACTTTGTCATTCCCAAAACCTATCTGCGACAAAATTAAGTTAAGCTTGGAACATGATGATAGATATTTCATCTGTTGTGCCAGCCCACGTCACAGATTAGGGACCATGAGCGTCGACGTGTTTTGCGGGAATCTGCCTGGTCTACACCATATTTATCAAGACCATCAATTAAACTCTCATTATGCTTTTTTTATATAAAACCTCTATATCAATCGGACAATACAATAGTCCTAATGGATATCTTGCCCCCGATCTGGGCAAATCCTTTGCAATATATATGCCTCACAGACGGGCTTCCTAGCCACTGCCAAGTCTTCCTGGATATTACACAATATTTCAATATTTATTCCATTGACTGTGGAACCACCTTCAGTCTTGAGGCCCCTATAATCTGTGATGGTGCCGGTACACGTCCCGATACTGCTACTCTTCGTACAGATATTTGCAACAGAGGTTTATCTAAAATAATATAAAACATAAACAGTTACATTCCAATTGGCATTTTTACATAAACAAGTTTATTACCCACAGTTACTTTTCATATCATGCAACACACATTTGATCACCAGAATGGGACTGTATAGACTAGTCTTCTTGGGAGCACTGACATATATGTTTTTCCTATTCTTTATTCATGCAATCTCTTTGGCTGTGTCATTCATTCTTGACTCTTTACTTCTATCTATACACCACAACGTTGTGATGTATTATAACTATTTTTACCTTCAGCCTGTTAATTAGATCCACCACCTTTGGTATTTGGCATTTATAATTATTACAATATGGGCTCTTACTAGGGTATATAACTTATTTTAGTGAATAATACTCCTGAAGACCACCCTGAACAATTTGAAGAAGGTGGTGTATCTAATTAACAGGCTGAAAGTAAAAATAGTTATAAAGACTAGTCTATACAGTCCCATTCTGGTGATTAAATGTGTGTTGCATGATATGAACAGTAACTGTGCCTAATGTGATCGGATGATTGAAGAGTAGTGATGAGATGGAACAACTAGTGACCCGTATAACACTGAACTTGTTCATGTAAACATGCCTAGTGGAATGTAACTGTGTATATTTTATATTTTTTTAGATAAACTTCTGTTGTAAATATCTTGTCCTGAAGAAGGTGGTGTTTATCAAGTCTTATCCTCCGAAACGCGGCTTCGACAACTTGTGATTTGAATGTGTAACAGTCTATAGAATCTTACAATATTGGTTTTTAACTTATTTTATGATGTGTATATTTAATTTTATCGACGGATGAAGTTTATTTGTCATATTTCTATATATGGATTAATGTATTTGCTCCATAATAAGAATCACAGTGAGAATATTTTGTATAAAAAATAATTTTAATAAATGAGACATCTTTACATATAACTGTGTTCAGTGTTTAGGTAATACAGTGACTGGGAGTAAGGATATATTGAGCTCAAATTAGATTCTATAAAATTATCTTATAGTATGGAGAACTAGAGTGAGTGACACAAAAGGGACCTATTTCTGTTTTTATTAATTCAAGCATTCCATCCATCATTTTTTTGGACTTTTCATTGTTGCATCCTACGTCCCACGGGTATACCCAAACCTGAGTCTCCAGCTCACTGTGCAACTTCAACAAGCTCCAAACTGACTGAAGAGACTGAATAAGGCCAAAACCAGTGTGGGTTGCTTGTTCTCCAGTTCAGATAGGATCTAGCTTTGTAGTTTGGGCTAGACTGTTCATACTGGGGAAGGTTGAAGGCTAATTTGCATTTGTCTAGGTCTAATCTTAGGTGGCGTAGTGGGCAAAACAATCATGTATGGGAAGGCAGCCTGAGTAATTAGCAGAGGTTGAGATACTTTCATGCATTCCATCCATCACTTTTTGGAATTTTTCTTTATTTCTATATCATAAAAGCAAAAGCACCTTTACTTCACTTGGTCGTACAGCAAAGGTGCCTGTATTAAAGTCAAGTTTTTATTTTTATGTCATAGAAAGAAATGAAGACTATAACAAAGGATTCCTCTAAGCTGATCTTCCTTTCACAGAGAAGCAAGCGTAGGCATTTAATATCTGAACAAGTGAACTGAAAGTTGAATAGCAAAGTATCCTTCATTATATCCCTGTATTTGCTTCTCTGAAATATAACTAAAGGCAGGATTATAATGAAGGCTTTCTTGCCATGGAGGTTTAAAAAAGAAATAGCAGCAGCGCAATGAAGCCACCAAGTGCTTAAAAAATACTGGGCCCCAGCAGCAGGGAAGAGAAGCATCAGGAGATAATAAAATATTTAAGTATTCACTCCAGTAGCAGTAAAGACATGTGGTGGGGAGCTTTAAAAAAAACAGCAAAAGTTTAAGATGACGTCTTGGGGTCTGGCCATCCTTATGAGTAAACAGCATACACAATTAGTGGTCATGTTAGATCCAGGCTTGCACTTGAGCTAAACAAATACATTAAAAAATTTCATATTTTCTTGTGCTCCAGATGAATAAAGACATGCTTTGTGCTTAGGATCCATGTGTGAAAAAAGGAATGACCGTGGCAAAAACTGTGAGGGTTCACTTTAGTTTAGAGATACCAAATTGCTCCTCGTGTATTACAATGGAAGTACTACCTAAGAGGCAGAATAACACACTACACAGTCAAAAGCCTGTTGTCAGAGAATAATATCTGTTAAAGCCCAGTGTTTGTATATTATTTACAACTGAAGTGACAAAAGCTGTTGTCTGTGGGGATTATATGCTGAGGAATCTGGGGATTTGAGGAGGCTGTGTGCTGAGAAGGTGAGGACTGGTCAAAAAGTGGGTCTGTGTGTTTGAGTACGATGACTAATGGGGCTATATGCTGGGGACTGAGGCATGAAGAGGTGTGGAAGGAAGGATGTCAGGGCTAAGGGCTGCATGCTGGACGGGGCACCTAGGAGCTCAGAAGTCAGAGGTCTGAGAGGACTGTTTTCTGAACAACTGTGGGAACCGAGGGGTTGGCGAAGGAGAAGATTGAAAGCTGATAAGACAGAGAGCTTAGGGGATTGCACGCTTAGGGGACATAGGGACTGAGACAAGGGAGAGTGGGGGTGAGGCTGTCAACTAATGTAGTGTGGAGACAGTATGGTTGAGGCTGTGGGAAATGAGGGCTGGGTTGATCGATGCTGAGGGATGTATGTTTTGGTACTATTGAAGGCAAGGGCTGGGGGAACTGAAGGCTGTTGGTCATGGTGGCAAAAGGTTGGACTTCCATTAGTTCTGGGGACACAAGGCTGGTCACACTAAGTGATAGGGATCATGGGATAGCTGTATAGGCTTTGTAACAAGGGGTAGTCAGTTCACACTTGTGGAAAGGGATGAAGGAGTCTGGGAGACCATGTAGAGCTGAGGTTTGCAGAAGCCTTTTATAACAAACCATTCCTACCAGAAATATTGCATTTAGTGACAAGGCTGTGGGACTGGTGGCTGCGTGGGCCTGAGTAAGGTGAATGGCATGAGAGGTTGAGAGATGGTGAAGGCCTGAGCAATATAGTTGTCTGCCATAGACAAGGGGTGGGGAAGTGGGGACATGAAAACATATGTATGGAATTGCTTATTGGAACTTACTCATACAATTATTCTTTATTTAGAGGCAGGCGGACTGTCACATTTCTTTCTGCGGTGCCCCCAATGGCGCTGCCAGTGGAATCTGTACACCTACAGGCCCGTTAGGGTAACCTACTTACAGCAAATGGTCTGAAGTATTTTTATTTTCTGTTCACGGCCACCAGGGCAAGCCTTTCAGTCTTGAACAGAAAAAGAGACAATCTTTGAAAAAGGGTTTGTCATAAAAAAATATAATAAAGTTTAATTTAAAAAAAGCCTCAACATGTTTTTGAGCCTTTTTTTCAAAATTTTTGAAGCTACAAAGTGCAGCCATAGAACCCACCACAAGGGAGCTCCGCCCTCCAGCTCAAAAGCATAGTGCTGTAGCTGGGAGTGCTTTAACAAAATATGGTAAGCTATCCTAGGGTCATAGTTTCAATGACCCAGGAGACTTACTGTTTGTTTTAATGTTCTGTCGGGCTGCTGCACTCCCTCCAGCCTCCCACAACATTAATACAATGCTTGGTGGTGTCCCTGCCTCTTCAGTGGGCACCACCAACAAGAAAAAAAATTACTATGAAAAGCCCTAGGGCATTATGGGGCTCTGGTTTCACTTTTTCTTTCTATACTTTTTTGTGGTTCTCCTGGAGCTCACCTGGGCCACCCACATCTTTAATTTAGGTTTTGGGTCACAGGGAGCCCCAGGGCCTCTGCGTCCTAAGACGACTCCCCAAATGGCACCCATCATGTGCGCAGGTGGGAGCCTGCACTTTTTTATGAAGTGGGTGCCCACCCGGGCAGCAACTCTTTGCTCCCCCTGGGAGAAGCAGCATTTTGTACTGCTCCCACTTGGTGGGGCAAACTTCTGTTCCCTGCCTGGGAGAGTGCAGGCAAGATATTGAAAAAATCCAGGGGAAGATAGCAACCTTTAGCTGGGGCTCTGGGGCAGTCAGGCTGTCTTGGAATACACTGCGGCGCAGAATAGTAACTGAGGACTTGCATTGCCCGACTTGAAACTGTACTGTGATGCCTTTCAGTTTAAGAACTGCAGGATGATGTTGACAGCAATGACTAAGGACCTAGAAACCATTGGCTTTCTATATAAATTTGGGGACCCAAAATATTTTTCAAAAGTCTGACTAAAGGTCTTAAAGGCTGCACTTAGTCTTTGATATAGCGTTAGGCAGACCCTAGGTATCAAATACTATTCAGACTTCTCGCCTATCTGGGACTCCACTGGTGCTCCGAATGTCTATTAGATAGTCTGAGTTACATTCTGAGGGAAGCTGGTATAGCAACATGGGGGCAACTTCTAACAGTCCAGGGCCTATTACCCTGGTGGTTAATCCAGAACTGACAGGATATGAACTGAACCGCAACAGTCAGAGTTACAGAATTTATGTCAAGCAACCCTAAAATTACTGTATCTTGCGGTTACGCCTGCAAACTTAACGAGGGATCACTTTTTTAGGATATTTTAGACTCCCCAAAAGGTTGCCAGGTTCTCAAAAAATAAGGTTCCTGGGGCGTGGCTTGGCAGCCAAGCATGGCGGACGCTGTTTAAGTGAGCTCCGCATCTCCACGCCAAACCGGGACCAGAATCCGCCTGTAACCCTTGTCCGGGGGACTTTCTATACAGCGGCGCACGACTAGGACAGTACTGGGCACCTGCGGGAGCAGCATAAAGTACCTGCGTGCCGCGACGGCTCTGCCGCGATCTGGGTGAGTGGCGGCGCCGCGGTCAGCGGGCCGCGAGGTGGCGTTCCCCTGATCGGAGACGGCCGGAAGGCGCTAGGCGACGAGGGGGATTTGGGCCTGGTCGGGGCCTGGGTGAAGACCGTCCAGCAACCTCTGCGGCGAGAGGGGCGGCCGGCCGGGGTCCCGTGTGGGGAGCCCCCTCCGTGGACAGCTCCATTATCTGAGTGCTCCTGGCACACGTGGGCAGCCCTGCATGTGGTCCGGTCGGCGTCGGACGCGGGGAGACTGGTGCCTCGCTACTGCTGACCCGGAGGGCATCCCATGCACTGTGCGACTGCCCGGCCTGCGGGGGTCTGCCGCCTGGGATCCATTGGGACCTCCTATTCCCCCTCCAACAACACAGGGCTGAACTAGCCCCCATCGGATTGAGCGGCGCTGCACCGGGGCCCCGTCTGAACGTTGCTCGGATCCCCGGGGCCCGAGGCCGGCCGGCTTCCGACTGATGGGACAACGTAGATCCTAGCCGCTGGAGCTGTGTCCATCCTAGGACGGTGCCCCGACCCGCTGGGGTCTGCAGCCTGGAGTGACCAGAGTGGGCTGCGGGGGTCCCGTGCCGGAGTGTGGGCCGGTCCGGGTGGTGGTGTGTCCCGGCGCCCCCTCTTCTCCTTTGTTGGTCGCCCGGGGCACCCATAACTACACGGAGTCGAGCGCTGGCCCCCCGGAGAGGCAGGATGGGGAAAGAGAAATCCGGAGGTGCGGGTGCGAAACAGGGCACCATTGATCACTTCACTGCGCCGGTCGGCGCTCCTCCGGCGGGTGTGGGTGCTAGTCCGCCGCCAGACAATGCGGCCCTCTTGGTGGCGATTAATGGAGCCAGAGATACACTGGAGGCCAAGATAGGCGCAGTGGGGTCGGAGGTGTCGTTCCTCCGTCAGGACCTGCGCAAAGCCGTTGACCGCATCACAGAGGCCGAAACAAGGGTCTCCACGGTCGAAGACACAGTGTCCACCCTCCAGAAACAAGTACACAAGCTCACAGTGGAGTCAAGGGAGCTTGCCTCCAGGGTGGAGGATGCAGAGGGTCGGACACGTCGCAATAACCTACGCTTCGTGGGCCTGCCGGAGGGTTGTGAAGGGCCTTCCATGACCAGTTTCATAACAAGTTGGCTGACTGACCTCATGCCCAGCGACGCACTATCGCCATGCTTCATCGTGGAGCGCGCCCATAGGGCCTTGACCCAGAAACCACCTCCAGGCGAACGCCCCAGACCGGTCATCGCTAGGATTTTGAACTATTCGGACCGCGATGCTATCCTGCGAAGCGCCAGACAACATAAAGACCTGTTCCACTACGAGTCCAAATCAATCATGGTATTCCCGGACTATACTCGGCTTGTTCAGCAACAACGGCAATCCTTCATGGCGGCGAAGCGCAAACTACGCGATCTGAACCTACAATACATGCTGCTGTATCCAGCCCGGATGAGAGTCATCTTCAACTCACAGTCTTTCTTCTTTGACACCCCCGAGGCCGTGTTTGCATGGGCCGAGGAGCGCCAGCGGCTGCGGCAGAGCTCACCATGTGCTAGGGACTCTGATTCGTCTAGGGGATCAAGGAGAAGCCGGTCTCGCCGAGCAAAATCAAGGAAACGACAGAGCCCCAGACCCGACAGTCAATCGGCAAGCCCAGATCATATCTCCTGAACCGCTGGACATTACTGTACTGACAGACTGCAAGTATATGTACTCTTTCCTATACACACTTAAATGCTGATTTTTATAGACTCTTTCTCCGTGAAGCGTGGAGACTGCTCATGGGACTGCCAAGCCACAGACTCTTTTTCTTTTTGAGCACCCCCATGTTTGTAACGTTGGGTGGGTGGGTTGGGTATTGTTGGTGCTGGGGTTCTGGACCCCCGTTGGGGGCCCGGCCCCCCAGCATCGCGACAGATGCTCCTCTGTTTTGGTAGCGTAGGGTGGGGGTGGGGGAGGTGGGGGGGTTTTTCTTTCAGTTTCCAAAGTTTCCTATGTTATATGCAGACATGTCACACAGATCGTTCTCCTTCATCCAGCACACATTCCGCACATGGGATGAATGGCACCAAATGACATAGCCCCACCTGGCGACCTTAGGGTGGTATCTTGGAATGTCCGGGGTCTTCATAACAAGATAAAGAGGGCGCCGTGCTGCGCCAGGCGAAGAGATATGGTGCGGACCTCCTCCTGTTGCAGGAAACCCACCTCCTGGGCACCAAAGTCCTGTGCCTGGCCCGTTTTGGCTTCCATCATGTTTATCATGCAGGGTACACCAGGGGCTCCAGGGGGTGGCGATTCTAATTAATCGTGGGGTGCAGTTTCAATACATCGCCCATAGGGCGGACCCCGGGGTAGGTATCTTTTTGTGACCTGTACATTGTACGGTGAGCGGGTTACAATTGGTTGCATTTATGCGCCCCCCCCGCTGGGCCAGACATTCATTGATAAGATTACTGCTGTATGGGGGGACCTCCAAGAAGACCTGATACTCCTAGGGGGCGACTGGAATGACATTATGGGCCCGTTAGACCGGTCACGACATATAGATCCTATGCAGCCCCTGAATGCCTCTAGGCTACACTCTTTAGCGTCCGCATTAGGTTGGGCGGACGTATGGAGGGAATTCCACCCCTCGGAGCGAGGATATACGTTTTTATCCCCAGTACATGGGACACAGTCCCGCCTTGACTACTTTTTCGCCCCCCGTGCCTGCCTCCACCGCCTTTCACAGGTAATACACTACCCCCGTGGGCTCTCTGACCACTCTCCAATTGCCATGCGATTTCACATTCTTTCCCGCAGACCCCCTTCCGCTGGCGTATGTCTCCCTGGCGCTTGCAGTGCCCCAAGTATCGAGACATGCTTCATACTGCCGTGTCCGATTATTTGGAGTCTAATGGCCCGACCGCCTCGTCTGGTAGCATACTATGGGAGGCTCTCAAACCGACTGTCCGGGGGTGGAGATAAGTTACTGTACAACTGAAAAGCGCCTTCGCCGCGAACGACTCGCGGACCTAGAGGCGCGTCAGATCGCTCTCGAACAACAACTAGCTGTCGACCCCAGCCCAAGTATCAGGCGTAACTTGTTGCTGACACAACAGGACTTGCGCCAACATCTATTGGCAGAAGCCAAAGAAATTTGGGAAGCATCACAGCATAGGGTATATCAATGGGGGATAAATCAAGCAAAATGCTCCATCGGCTTTGCCAGTTGGATAAATCCCCTGCAATAGTCCCTACAATCTTAGGGGTAGATGGGTCCCTTATCTCCTCACCGATAGGGGTGGCCAATGAGTTTGCACGTTATTTCGCTGCCCTCTATGCCGAGCGGGAGCAAATCTCGGCCGGTCTAATAGCAGAGTTTCTTAGGGACATTCCACCCAAGAAGCTTTCTGATCAGGTGCGCGACCGACTGGAGGCGTCCATCACCCTTGAAGAGTTGACTGGCGCGCTTAATGCGCTTCATCCGGGGCGCGCTCCCGGCCCTAATGGGTTCCCGATGGAGTTCCTCAGACCACATCTTCATCTTCTAGGGCCCCATCTCCTGGCAACGATCCAAGAGGCTGTGGACTCTGCCATATTACCCCTAGACTGGCGACACGCTGAGATTGTACTTTTTCATAAGCCTGGGCGCCCCCGGAAAACCCTTCATCTTATCGCCCCATATCCCTAATTAATTTTGAGCCTAAATTATTGGGGAAAGTGTTGGCCGACCGCCTCCGCTCTTGTATTACGGACCTGGTCCACCCGGACCAGGCCGGTTTTATGCCCCTTAGAGCCACTCGCCACAATATCCGACGGGTACACAACGCCCTTGCCACGGCTCCAGCCCTCGGCAAGCCCGCGGCCATTCTACTTGCTGATATAGATAAGGCTTTTGATTCCTTGAGCTGGGTTTATCTATTCCAATTATTAGAGGCCTGTAATTTTGGACCCCGGTTTCTCGCCCTTGTTCGCCTACTTTACACAGACCTGTCCGCCTCAGTGCGCATTGCCGGACATCGTTCGCCTCCATTTGGCATTCGACGAGGGACTCGGCAGGGGTGCCCTTATCCCCCTTATTGTTTGCTTTAGCCATTGAGCCGTTGGCGGCATGGGTCCGGTGGGACCCGGTTTTCCGGGGTTTTGATTGGTCGCAATCACGTTCCGACCGCATCGCGTTATACGCGGACGATGTGTTGTTCTTCATTACGGACCCGTGGTTCACTGGGCCCCGGGTGCTGCAGATCCTACGGGTGTTTGGGGAAACAACTGGGCTCCATACGAACCCGGCCAAGTCAATCCTCTTCCCGGTATGTGGCCCTCAGGGTCGTGACGCCTGGGCAGCGCAGCTGACTCATGCGACAGATGGCTTCAAATATCTGGGGATCTATATATCGGCTTGCCCCAGGATCTCCTGGCTACATAACATTACCCCTCTTCTTGCCGGCCTGAATAGTGAAACTAATATATGGTCCTCGCTCCCGCTGTCTCTCTATGGCCGATCCGCAATATTTAAAATGGTTTCGCTTCCCCGGTTGCTCTATCGCCTTCAAAACTTCCCATATCCGATTCCGCGCACCTGGTTCGCGCAGGTCAATGCTATACAAAATAAATTCCTCTGGAACAGCGGCGCGGTCAGAGTCGCACTTCGCACATGCGTGCAATCTACCTACTGCGGGGGCATTGCGGCTGCGGATATATACTCCTATTATATGGCTTCACATTTACTCGTGCTTAATGAGTGGTGGTACAACTCCCCGACAGACCCGGCATATGCAGCGGAACACACAGCATTAGAGCATACCCCCTCTTACACCTCCTATATAGCACAGCACGCTTAGAAGCCTTACCTCCTGCGTGCAGGGTAGTAATCTCGCTCTGGCGGACCAAGGTGCGGCAGATGGGCTGGGGAGGGAGGCTTACTCGGGCAACTCCATTGTGGCATGGTACATGCCTACGCCCGGTGGCGGCCCTACAGGGCTTCCGGAGGTGGGACCTGGTGGGGATATCAACCCTTGGAGATGTAATGCGGGGTACCATTATGAAAACATACCAACAATTACAAACTGAGTACCATTTGCACAGAACACAGTTTTATAAATATCTTCAACTTCGCCATGCACTCACCCCCTCGTCTGCACTGTGGATGCCCTGCCGGAATTTCACCCGTTAGAGGGTCGCCTACTTATGGGTGACCTAGGCCGACACAAAATAAGACAGGTATACCAGACGTTAATAACACACACGTCGACAACATTGGACAAGACACGTGGGGCCTGGACAGTTGATATCCCTGACATAACGGACGATGACTGGGCCGAGGCCATAGCGAGCCCGCATGGGGCGGCGGTCTCGACTAGATACCGTCTGATACAATTCAAGTACCTACACCGGGTATATTATACACGGGTCAGACTGTGTAAGATGGGGATGATTCAGTCCCCTATGTGTCTGCGGTGCGATAGAGAGGAGGGGACATTTCTGCACACCGTGTGGGGCTGCACGGTGCTGCAGCCATACTGGAACAAAATCAGGATTTGTCTTCAGGAGGTGCTGGGGTGGGAGCTCCAGTTAAACCCACGACTCTTTCTCCTGCATGCTACAGAAGATATAGGGGGCAACATATATAAACAACACCTGCTGTTCCTAGCCCTTGTCGTAGCCAAACGAGATATAGCGCAATCCTGGAAAAACACAAGGGCCCCGTCACTTGGCAAGTGGAAGAGGGAGCTTGATAGATGTATGGGGGCGGAAATGGCAGTCTTCCTGGCACGCGGCTGCCCTCAAAAACACAGGAAAATATGGAACCGGTGGGCGATGTATCGGGGCATGGAGCTACCCCCATTGCCCTCAGTAGACCCATAATTACTACTATACCTACACTCTTTAATGCTGGGAAATCTCAAAGCTATGTAGGGATGATGGTTCTATATCATGTTTTTCATAGATTCTCTGTAGATCTCGTGACGTCTGCAAGTTATGTTGGTTGTTTGACCTGCATGTTCAGCAGGTGTTTTAATATGGGCACAAAGATGGTTTTCAGAGATGCTGTATGCCAAGTTCTCCTACAGACCACTGTAGGGCGATTGCCCATTGTCTTTTCACAAATGCAAATAAAATTTGTTATTAAAAAAAAAAAAAAATATAAGGTTCCTGGATGCAGAAGATGTGGTTCCCCCAAAGCGAATGATGAGCAGATGTTTTTCATCTGTATCTCGCTATCCAGCTTCAGGGAGACCTTGAGTAAAATCATGGCTGGAATTTTGAGAGTTACTATCATGGTACACTCCAGGCTTGTTCTGTTCGGTGTTGACACTACATCACACGACTTTTTCAATAGATCTCAGCGGTGTCTGTTATTCTATCTGCTGCTTTTTGCCAGAAGCCAAAAACTGGCTAAATCCTACACCTCCCTTCCCTGCGGCATGGTTGAAGGCCATCCTTCTGAGTTGTAAATTAGACCTCGAAGGTGCCCCTTGTAGGGCAGACACTATCTGGGCCGGATTTCTGAGATGGGACGGTATGTTGGCTACCCAAAACCAATGAGTCCTATGATTACACCAACATCCCAATGTGATCCAGGTGTCACAGCCCTCTTCTTTGGTTGTGGCAACTACATGCACTAGGCTTGTGGCTAGTTTAATCGCTCCTTTGCCTGCTCGGTGATATAAGAACACAACAAAAAAAACAATGATCCGCTTTCATTCACTTTGGGCTTCATATGTAGGACAATACTACTAAAAGTAGCAAGGAAGCCCAAAAAATAAACGAGACTGCATTTGTAAAGTTTCAGAATTACTACATGAACATATAAAAGACACATTTATGGTCACAAAAGTATGTAAACCAATAAACAAATACAATAGATAAAAATAAGGAAACTACATTAAATCTGATTGTCACTCTGTCCTTATAGTGGGAACGACCTTTCCAACGCGGGGTGAGCCACGCATGCCGTTTCCCTGCAAGCGGAACCATGCTAGCCTTAATCATGCATATGCCTTAACCACGCATATGCGTGGTTAAGGCAGTGCGCAATCTAAATGGGCAGATGGGCAGGCACTGGAAGAGGAAGGATTGGGAGACGTGGACGTGGTCTGGTAAATTTTATTTTTTGGGTTTTGGGACTTGGGGGTAGTTTTAAGCAGTGGGGTAGTTTTTTAGGGCTTGGGGGGTCGGGTTGTTTTCAGGGCTGGGGGGGTCAGGGTTGTTTTAGGGCTCGGGGTCCTGTTGTTTTTAGGGCTCAGGGGTGGTTGGGGTTGTTTTCAGGGGTCAGGGTTGTTTTTAGGGCTCAGGTGGGTCGGAGTTTTTTTAGGGCTCAGGGGTGTTTGGGTTGTTTTTAGGGCTAGGGGGAGATCGGGTTGTTTTTATGGCTCTGGGGGGTCGGGTTGTTTTTACTTTTTAGGGCTCAGGGGAGTCGGGTTGTATTTAGGGCTCAAGGCGGGGGGGGTGGGGTGCGATCTTTACCACCCATATCCCTTTACCAGTCATGCCTTTACCACGTAATGGTAAAGGAATCCATTGTTAAGCCGCATTCGCTGTTCGGGCAGTGTTGTAGAGGCATGCATGGTCATACAACCCTTTTTAGTTGACGAATCACCACAAAACTTTCCAGACCTATACCATTTTCTACATTTTGAGATGATGTAAATTTGTGGGGTGAATCCTTAGGGGGTGCAAAGATAAAAGGGACTCCCAATATGCGTTTTTCCACCAATGCATTTTCTATAGATTATTGTATTTGACGTGATACAAAAACGGCTGAATGGTTTTACATGAAGTTTGGCAGGCTTATACATAATGGTGCAGATAATGCTTTTTGGGAACAAGTATTTTGGGTAAGTATTTCTTAAGTTATCAGGCTTTCAAACCTAGTGATATCTGTCCCCGCTGTGCTTTCACAGAATTTCACAATATTTTGTGTAACTACCATGGTACATGGCCCTAAACCTATTTAAAAATATATAAAAAATATAAGTGCATTTCCCTACCTATTACCACTTTCATATTAAACAACTAATAAAGTGGTAATAAGTAGGGACTATAATAAAGTGGCAATAGGTAGGGACCTACTACTTACCTATAACTAAGGCGCTAACAATCAACACAGCCAAAGTATAGTAAAAACAATATGGCTGCCTTTTCATTCTCCAAAAAACAGTCATTACCAAATTATATACTAGCTTTTAATCGCCATGTACCACGGTATTCTGCTAAAGTTATCATGGGATACCATAGCCTGAAATATAACTAAGGTCTAGCTGTATTATTGGCTCGCGGTATCCCTGCGTTACTCATGGTGTAGCATGGGCAATGTGATACTTAAGTCAGATAAAGAGATGAACGCAAGACCACCATGCATGGCCTTGCATTGATTGGTAAATCTGGAGAAATGCAAGGCAGCACTTTTCACTGTTTCGCGTTACTCTGCACACCATAATCTACATTTCTGCTAAATTTCACATACATCTGTATGCCACATCACTGCAGCCACTCCACAATACATTATTTCACTCTACACGCTCCACTCCATGCCTCTCCACTGTACGAGACTCCACTCTACGCCACTCCACTCTATGCTATTACACTGTACGCAATGCCACTGTATGCCACTCCAGTCTACACCACTCCATTATACGCCACTCCACTGTACGTTACTCCACTATACACTATTACACTCAATGCCACTCACTGTACAGAACTTAGCTCTGCGCAACTCCACTCTACACTGTTACACTGCACACAAATCCACTCTACGCCAGTCTACTGTATGCTATTACAATGTATGCAACTCCACTCTATGCTTCTTCAGTGTACGCCACTTCACTGTATGCCACTCTGCTATACACTACTTCAGTATATGGTATTCAACTCTACGCCATTTCACTGTATGCCACTTCAGTGAATGCTACTCCACTTTATGCCACTCCAGTGCATGCCACTCCACTTTACCACACTGCTACTCCATTGGATGCCATTCCATTGTATGCCACACCACTGTATGCTATTACACTCTACCCCATTCCAGTGTACACCACTCCAGTCTACTCCACTTCACTGTATGCCACTGCACTGTGCTCTACTCCACTATACACTATTCTAGTCTACACCACTCTACTGTATACCACTCCACACTACGCTATTCCATTGTATGCCACTCCACTATACACTACTCCACTCTACGTCACTCCAGAGTACACAACTCAACTCTAAGCCACTCCATTCTACACTAGTTCAATGGACGCCACCCCACTCTACGCCACTCTACTGTACGGTAAACATCCATTAGTACGCAGCTGTTACACCGCGTACCATTACTTCACAAGCGTTAGAACGCATGCGATGTTACAACGCGTAGCCTTTACTACGCAAGTTGGTACATCGCATGCGTTGTAACGCTTGTGAAGTAAAGGCTATCCACATCGTTGTGTGGAAATGGACGCGCATCCGTTTCATCACAACGACGTGCAACACTGACGACGCAGGAAGCCCGAGAAGACAGGAACCGAGGAGAGAGAGAGGTAAGAGGGGCTGTGTAGTATTTAAGGGTTTAGGGTAGGGGGAGGGTCGTGCAGGGGGTAGTGTAGTTTAAGGGTAGTGTAGTTGTATTTGTGTAGTGTAGAGTAGTGTATTTGGGTTTAGGGTAGTGTCTGGGGTCTTGAAGCGTAGTGTTTGCGAGTAGGGACAGGAATGGGGGTAGGGGCAGTGTCGTGCTGGGGGTAGTGTTTTAGGGTTTAGGGTAGTGTTGTGGTGTTAATGTAGTGTAGTGTTTTAGGGTTTAGGGAAGTGTTGTGGTGTTAGTGTAGTGTAGAGTAGTGTTTTAGGGTTTAGGGTAGTGTTGGGGGTCGTGCAGGGTAGTGTTAAAGTGTAGGGACAGTCTTGGGGGTAGGGGCAGGGTCGTGATGGGGGTAGTGTTTTAGGGTTTAGGGTAGTGTTGTGGTGTTAGTGTAGGGTAGTGCTTTAGGGTTTAGGGTAGTGTCGGGAGGTCGTGCAGGGTAGTGTTTCAGTGTAGGGACCGTCTTGGGGTAGGGGCAGGGTCGTTCTGGGGTAGTGTTGTGGTTTTTGTGTAGTGTAGGGTAGTGTTTTAGGGTAGTGTCGGGGTTGCGTGCAGGGTAGTGTTTGGGAGTAGGGACAGGAATGGGGGTAGGGGCTGAGTCGTGCTGGGGGTAGTGTTTTAGGGTTTAGGGTAGTGTCGGGGTGCATGCAGGGTAGTGTTTGAGTGTAGGGAGCGGGCTGGGGGAAGGGGGAGGGTCGTACAGGGGGTAGTGATTTAGGGTTTAGGGTAGTGTAGTGGTGTTTGAGTAGTGTAGGGTAGTGTAGTGTTTGAGGGTTTGGGTAGTGTTTTAGAGTTTGTGATGTGTAGGGTAGTGTATTTGTATTTAGTGTTTAGTGTAGTGTTGGGTTTTTATTACTAGGCAAGTTTTTAGTTCGCATACATTAACACTTGCAATGTAAAGGTATGCGAACTAAAAACTTGCGTAGTAACGGTATTTGCAAAGTAAAAACATCGCAGTAAAAAGCTGCGAAGTAATGGTATGCGAAATAACGAGTCATATCCTACTGTACACTACTCCAGTCTGCACCACTCCACTGTATGACACTCCACTCTACGCTATTCTACTCTACACCCCTCCACTGTACTTCACTCTATGCTATTCCTATGTGCGCCACTTTATTTTACGCTATTACACTGTGAGCAACTTCAATCTTTGCCCCTCTACTGTATGGCATTCCACTCTATCCCACTCCACTGTACACTACTCCACTGTATGCTATTGCAATCTACCCCACCCCACAAAATAGCACTGCAGTCTAAACCACTTCACTGCTCGCAACTCCACTGTATGCTACTACACTATACACTTTTACACTTTACTCCACTCTTCTGTATACTACTACACTATACGCTATTGCACTCTATGCCACTCCACTGCACGCCACTTCAGTCTGCGCTACTCCACTCTACACTACTCCACTGTATGCCATTCCACTGTACGCTACTTCACTCTATGCCACTCCAGTGTACTCTCCTCCACTTTATATAATTCCACTCTGTAAAACTCTACTAACTCTATGACACTCTACTAGACTCTACTCCACTCTGTTCTTGTACACTGCACTGTCAAACTTTGCACTCAACTCTATGACCGTAGACTCTGTTGTACAACACTGTACTCCACTCTATGGCAGTTTCCAACACTGTACAACACAGCATTCTACTGTACTTTATGAGACGCCACTCCAATTTATAACAATTTCCTCGACTCTACGCTATTCCACTTCAATATATGACACCACACTCTACGCCAATCCACTGTACCCTACTCCATTCTATGCCACTCCACTGTACACCACCCCACTCTATGCTATGCCACTCTATGCCACTCCACTCTTCTACACTCCACTGTATAGTATTCCACTGTACGCCATTCCACTGTATGCTACTCCACCTTATGGTACACTCTTCACCACTCTATATAACTCCACTCTTTGAAAGTCTACCACACCTCATGGCACTCTACAGCATTCTACTCTACCCTATCCCCGTACGCTCCACTGTCCAACTCTATACTAGACTCTATGCCAGTACACTCCAATGTACAACACTCTACTCCACTATACAACATTTTTCTATATGACACAGCACTCCACTCTACTGTATAAGACCCCACTCCAATTTATAACAGTTCACTACCTACGTTACGGCAGCACACTCAACTTCACTCCATGCCACTCTACTCTACGGCACACTAAAACACTCTGTTGTACTTTACTTCGCACTACGTTACACCACTTGACTCGGCTCTACTCCACTGTAGGAGACTTCACCTCACACTTTTGGCCTTCTTTATTTTGGTCTTGTTTTTTTCTGTCTTTTTCCTGGCCCTGTTTCAGCTCACTTCACTTCTTGACCTTCTTCTTTGGCCTTTATTGTTCCCCTTTTTGCCCGCTTTCCTTCAGACCTTGTCCCCGGTTTTTGTCTTTCACTGAGCAACCGGTCCATGCTGGCTTCGCTGCTTCCCGCCATTCATCGCAGACTGCCCCTCCCACCTCCCAGGACTACTTATTGGAGGCCCCAGTGCGGCTCCAGTGAGTAGCCATTTACCCCTGGGTCTGGTCGCCACTCCCCCGTGGCGCTGCAGCAGCACAGAGGCACCGCTCTTGGCCCTTCAGTTGTGCAGTCAGTGGTGCGAGCCTCAGTCCCCCCAGCTGATGCTAGTCTTTTTCTTTCTCCGCATTTGTCTTCTTTATTTTGGTCTCATTTCTGCCCTTATTTCACTCACTTTACTTCTTGACCTTCTCCTTTGGCCTTTATTGTTCCCCTTTTTGCCCGCTCTCCTTCCAATCTTGTCCCCGGTTTTTGTCTTTCACTGCCTCTTCCCACCGTTCTGCCTCTACCCTCCCATCTCCCAGACTGCCCCCCACCTCCCAGGCCTACTTAATGGAGACTGAAGCGCGCCAGCGCAGCTGCCGGCCACCGCTGGCACACCGAGCGCATGCCAAAGGCAAGCCCATCTGCGCCCATCCACGCCTGAACCACGACCAGTGCCAGAAACACTGGCTCTGTCTCCTGCCACCAGTAGTCCTCCGACGAGCTTCGAGCCCTCGACCCCAGGAGCCTGGACATCAACTGTGGCATCACCTTGCCACGATCCACCGAACGACCCTTCACCTGTCATCGCTGCCGCTTCACTTGCGATGTGGGGTCCCCCATGACTCCAACCCAGCCAATGACCAACCGAAACCACTGCTCCACTGCATGCTGCTCAATGCAAGATCCCTCTGCAAACACGACACGGAAATCTAGGACACCGTAACCACTCCCAACATGATCTTCATCACTGAAAGCTGGCTCACGCCCTCATTGGCACCCAACATCGCCATTGCGATACCACCCAGATACAAAATGATCCACCGCGACCGCCCCAGCGGACGCGGCGGAGGCATCATCATCATCCACAAGGACACCCTCTACTGCACCACCCCGGATGACGACTCTATGCCGATCATGGAACATCTCAACTTTCAGCTCATATCGGACGCCCAAGGATCCATCAGAGGAACTGTCGATGAAAGACCTTCGGGACTCGGTCATAGTATCCCAAAATCCATCCCTGTCTTCATGACCCCCTGGCAATTGACTCCAATCACTACATGTTCCTTGGAGACATAAACTTCCAGCTCGAAGACCCCAGTGACGCAGACTATGGCACTGTCCTGGAGAACATAAGCAAATTCGGCCTGTCACAGCTAGTCACCCCTCCCATGTGTGAGAAGGTGGCCTGGTGTATGCTGTCCACTAATTAAAGTGGGCACCCTGTACCAGTTCACACAACCCTTATGATGTATGCGGTCAAAGATAACCTTTAGAAAGCTATCCTAGTGGTAGCTGTGGAGAGCAGCCTTCAGGCTTAATCTTGAAGGAATGTAAAGCAGCTTGTTTTACCAGAATATCACCTCCTGAATGACTAAATGAAAGGAGAACCACACAGTAGTTATATAAAAATATGTATTTATTAATATAACACTCTCTACTAGTCTCTACACGAGACTAGGGCATAAAGCACACAATACTGAATCAATAGAACATTCGTAAGTAGCAAAATATACAGCGGGCTCCAGGGGGAGACCAAACCATATACTAAAAAAATGGTATAACAATCACGACTTGACTAGACACAGTGCCTAGAGCACGTAGAATCGCTGAGACCCCAAGGAACCACCCAAGGCAGTGACACAGGCGCCCATGGAGGACGGGTGCAGTGAGGAAACACGACCGCGAGCTCCGTGCAACTCCTTGGGAAAGTCGCGGTTGTAAAGTTACAGTTTAAGGACACTTCTACGAGGACTTCGAGCAAACCCTTTGGAACATAGGAGGTTCTAAGGCCAAACCACCAGTGAGTACCAAGGTACCCGTGTTACCTATCTCAGAGGAGCCGGGTGCATGGGGTCAAGTGGTGTCGGAAACCTTCGTCGCTTTCAATGGAGAGTTGCAAAGAAGTACTGCTGCCGGGAAGGCGAAGAGTGTGCGGTGGAATCCAAGCCTGGTTTCGAGGTAAGAGGAACCTGAAAGCAGAGGGGACAGAGTCTGGGTCACTTCAGGTGACCAGGGGCTCGGTAGTCGAATGCCCACTGATGTCGGTCGCTTCAGGTGCGAAGAAGGGTTGCTTGACTCTGCAGCCACGGGGACCAGGAGATGTCGAGGACAACCAGGATCTGGAGGTGAGCTGTCCCATGAAGGATGTCAGGAGCTGAGGGGTCAATGTCCAGCTGGAGCACCAAAAAGCCTTGGCAAATGCAACCCACACGGGCAGAGAAAACAGGTTACAGTGTGGACCAGCAAGGTCCAGGAGACTCTCCAAGCAATGGACAGTCAGGGCACGTCTGGAGCAACCAGGGAAGCCCAAGAACAAACAAGGTGACCCTCGCCAGGACCCACAGATCAACGGACCATGGATCGCGAGGAGACCTCGAGCCAAATTACAAAGCACCAGGCCACAGAGCACTTGGTGAGTGGAGGCCAGATATCTTTGGTGTAAATGCTGCCCGGGGTCAGGACTACACGGAATCCAATGCACAAGCTCGGGAATCACCAACAAGCATATGCACTTGCAAATGTACGCAGAGCACAGGGGTTCGGGTTGCACAGTCCCCACGAGGGATATTGGTCTCAGAATCACTGAGAGGTCAGATCTACATCAGGGACCTTTGGGAACCCACCTCCTGTGTTTCTGAAATGTTCGGAGTCCTCAGGAGCTTGGAAGAAGCAAACCTGTCAGATGCGCTTAGGTGACTGCTTTTGCAGGGGAGTAACTCCTTTACTCCAAGGGAGATTCTTCAGTCGTCCAGCGTCGTGCAGACAGTCGAAGTACTTGGTTTCTTCTTAGCAGAATCTTGTCCAGGTAAAATCTAAAGTCCTGTAGCCAGGTAACCCACTTTAGACCCATGGGAAGGGGTTGGAAAGATTCTAGGGACCCTCCTAGGGGAGGGGCAGGACAGAGGGGTGGCTACACCCATGTCCTTTGTCCAGTTTCGCGCCAGAGCAGGAGCCAATGGCTCCCAGAACTGGTTTGAGCTGGACTATGCACAGGGACACCAAATGTGCCCCCAGTGCAGAATGTCTGGCACTCTCAGAGTGCACCCACCAGCCCCAATACACTAAACCCTGTCTGGGAGGTGTTCACACCTCCCTGTGACAGGATGCCTATTGTCATGCCTTCCTCTGCTCGAGCTTGGCTCAGCAGCAGGAGAGCAGAATCGTGTCTGTGGCTGGCAGCGTCCATTTTGTGCTGCCCAGGTCGAGAAAGCTGGTACCGGGTAGACCGGTGACCCATACATGTCCCTTTGGAAGGGTGGAATCATACCTCCCACACCAGTGGAGGTATGATTCCAAGGTGTTTGACACCAAACACGACATGTTTCTAAGCAGCCGTTTTAAAGTTAGCATTTACCGCGCGGTTATAATGCACTTAGACCTATATGTCTGGCTGCATCACAGACAACCCCGGAGAATGGTCTCCAAAGGCTGCAGAGGGGCCCTACTCATGCAGGGGTACCCTCTCACGTAAAACCCAGCACCCTGCCTTCAGGATTGATAAGGCCTGCCATAGGGGTGACTGATAGGTTTGTAAGTGTAGTGATTTAGATAGATATAGTGAACCTATATCTAAGTAAGTGGTGCTAGCACCAGCTTACACAGGTTGCTGTAGCAGACCTGTGGTGTCATTTTGAATGGCCTCTCAGGGGTGGCATAATAAATGCTTCAGCCCATGGGAGGCCTCTGGGGTACCTATGCCCTGGGTACATGGTGTACCATATACTAGGGACTGACAAGGGTACCTCAGTATCCAATCTGAAATGTACCTAAAGTACATACTTAACAATTTAAGGGAGAAAGCAGATAGACTGGGGTCCTGGATAGCAGGATCCCAGTCAGACTAGTCCAAAAACAGTGATACATCAGCAAAAAGTGGGGGTAACCATAAGAAGCAGATACTACTTTCCTACACAACCCCCCCAAACGCAAGGACATTAAACTAACCTTGACCAGTTGAGTCTTCATGTTCTAAGTGGAAATATCTGGAGAGTTCATCTGCATTGGCATGGTTACTCCCAGGTCTATGTTCCACTGTATAGTCCATCCCCTGTAGGAAATGGGCCACCTCAAGAGTTTGGGGTTTTCACCCTTCATCTGTTTTAGCCATAAGAGGGGCTTATGGTCTGTCTAAACAATGAAGTGAGTACCAAACAGGTATGGACTCAACTTCTTCAGAGCCCAAACCACAGCAAAGGCTTCCCTCTCAATAGCTGACCAACGTTTCTCTCTGGGGGTCAGCCTTCTGCTTATGAAAGCTACTGGCTGATCCTGACCCTCTTCATTCAATTGTGATAACACAGCCCCTACCCTCAATTCAGATGCATCTGTTTGAACAATGAATTTTTTGGAATAATCAGGACTTTGCAGAATGGGAGCAGTGCACATGGCCTGCTTCAGGTCATCAAATGCCTTTTGACAGCTAACTGTCCACTGAACTTTCTTAGGCATTTTCTTGGAAGTTAAGTCATTCAAAAGGGGTCACTATGGAGCCATATCCTTTGACAAACCTCCTGTAGTACCCAGTCAGGCCCAAGAAAGCTCTGACCTGAGTCTGGGTAGTTGGAGCAACCCATTCCATGATGGTTTGGATCTTGCTCTGCAATGGTTGAATCTGGCCTCCACCCACAAGGTGGCCCAGGTACACAACCTTACTCTGCCCTATCTGGCACTTGGTGGCCTTGATAGTGAGGCCTGCCTTTTGCAGGGCCTCCACAACATTTCTCAGGTGGACCAGGTGATCCTCCCAGGTGGAGCTAAAGACAGTAATATCATCTAGATAAGCTACACTATAGGCTTCCAGACCTGTGAGAACTTTATTTACCAGCCTTTGAAATGTGGCAGGTGCATTCTTCAAGCCAAAAGGCATCACCACAAATTGGTAGGGCCCACTAGGGGTTGAAAATGCTGCGGGGGAGGCCAGACATGGCGGGGCAGTGTCCCAGGAGCAGTGAGTACGGCACAGCCGGGGGTCAGACATGCTGTCGAGTGTTTGTATTATCAGCTAAGGCCGCGATAAGCCTCCTCCATGAACAGCCGGTCCGATAATTCCCGCTGACAGCATGATAATGCAAAACTAGGAACGAATAGATACTGTGGAGCAGTGGATACTGTGGGAAACTACTTACGAAGACCGAATATTTATGTGTATATATTAAGGGTCTTTGGACTTGAATACCAAGGAAGCTGGAATAGAGTATAAGCTAATACAGCTATTCATAAGAATTGAATATTATTCTGGCTAGAATTGTCTGGAGAGCCAGAAGAGGGTGACCGATTAATATATATATATAATTAGAATTGTTCATCATTTAGACTTAATTGAATGGAGTACAAGAAGAAACCAACTGAATAATTATTAAGACTGAAATCTATCAATACTGATTGTAATATTTGAATAAAGAGCCCTGATGACGTCCGGTATAGGACGAAACGCGTAGGCTGAAAAGACTTCATGAATATGTGACATATTGATTCATCTGCAACAATTTTGGAATAAAAATTGGAATATTTGATTGGAACTTGGCCTGCTGACTGTTTGCTGAAGAAATACAATAATAAATTGTTGATATGGACATCACTATAAGACGTTCCTTTCCATTTTTGTGAATCCTTTAAAATCATTCACTTTACTGCCAAGTAACCAGCCTTCCAGAGCCTTAGTAGCACAATCTACAAAGTCTACCCAGTCCTGAGTCTGTGTCTTCTGGGTGTCTCTGAACTTAATCCTGTACTGTTCAGTGGTTAAGCCAAACCCATCAATGAGAGCACTTTCAGGACTGAATAATTGTCAGCATCCTCTTCTCTAACAGTGAGGAGCTTATCTCTACCTTTGTCAGCAAAGGAGAGCCACAAGATAGCTGCCCACTGCTCCTGGGGGACCCTCTGTACCTTACAGGCCCTTTCTAGTGCAGTTATCCATTTGTGGATGTCACCCCCACTCTGATAGGGAGGGACTATCTTGTTCAGGTTCCTATGATCATGAGTATACTCCTTAACCCTAGGGACACTGTTGCTGCCACCATGGGACTCTAGTCCCAATCTCTTTGTAGCTCTCTGGAGCTCTAGCGATTCCCTGTCTAGGGCCAACTGCTCCTTCTTGAGCCTAAGCTTGATTTTCTCAAGCTCCAGAAGTTGGCACTGTCTATTAAAAGAGGATTCCCTCTTATTTGATATGGAAGTCCCTATAGAAGTTCCTGAGTGTCGAGATTCTACAGAGGGAGACCTGGATCTCCTAGGTAAACTCTGTACTCTTCCTGGTGGAGTAAAAAGAGGGTCACTGAGGCCTTCTCCCCCACCTAAAGGAAGATCTATGTTGCCCAGGTTAGTATCATCTTGATTCTCCTGGTCAGGGTTTGAGTCCAGGTCAAAGAAGGTTTCACTTCCTGGCCTTTCCTCATTCCCTGCCCCACCCACTCTATCTACCTCATCAGACCCTGGGGTCTTCCTAAGGTCATCCAAGAGCAAAATCTCAATGAGACGTTGGGTGTTTGCACTTCTCCCTGTCCTCAACTTCCTAGACACACACATGGCTTTCAATTCTTGAAATGAGAGGCCAATGTACCTAGTTGGCAGAGAGCCACTGGCTTCTCCTCTAGAAGACATACTAGTGTTATGTGGTGTAGGCACCTACCTAACCTAGTGAAGACTAAACTCTCTTGAGTTGGAGAAAGGGTGTGCTAGACCCTTGGCTTACCCAACTCCAAGTTCAGTAGAACTTACTTATTCAAATCTTGATGTATTATATGTGCCTAATACTTAGTGGTTTTCAGTTAATCACTCAATGAGATTTATCTGGTAAAACAATAGCAAGCTTGAATCCCAACCGCTGCACACCAATGTGAGAAGGTGGCCTGGTATATGCTGTCCACTAATTAAAGTGGGTACCCTGTACCAGTCCACACGACCCTTATGATGTATGAGGTCAAAGATAACCTTTAGAAAGCTATCCTAGTGGTAGCTGTGGAGAGCAGCCTTCAGGCTTAATCTTGAAGGAATGTAAAGCAGCTTGTTTTACCAGAATATCACCTCCTGAATGACTAAATGAAAAGAGAACCACACAGTAGTTATATAAAAATATGTATTTATTAATATAACACTCTCTACTAGTCTTTACACGAGGCTAGGGCATAAAGCACACAATACTGAATCAATAGAACATTCGTAAGTAGCAAAATACACAGCGGGCTCCAGAGGGAGACCGAACCATATACTAAATGGTATAACAATCACGACTTGACTAGACACAGTGCCTAGAGCACGTAGAATCGCCGGGACCCCAAGGAACCACCCAGAGCAGTGACACAGGCACCCACGGAGGACGGGTGCAGTGAGGAAACATGACCGCGTGCTCCGTGCAACTCTATGGGAAAGTCGCGGTTGTAATGTTACAGTTTAAAGACACTTCTACGAGGACTTCGAGCAAACCCTTTGGAACATAGGAGGTTCTAAGGCCAACCCACCAGTGAGTACTGAGGTACCCGTGTTACCTATCCCAGAGGAGCCGGGTGCATAGGGGTCAAGTGGTGTCGGAAACCTTCGTTGTTTTCAATGGAGAGTTGCAAAGAAGTACTGCTGCCGGGAAGGTGAAGAGTGTCTCGTGGAATCCAAGCCTGGATTCAAGGTAAGAGGAACCTGAAAGCAGAGGGGACAGAGTCTGGGTCACTTCAGGTGACCAGGGGCTCGGTAGTCGAATGCCCACCGATGTCGGTCGCTTCAGGTGCGAAGAAGGGTTGCTTGACTCTGCAGCCACGGGGACCAGGAGATGTCGAGGATGACCAGGATCTGGAGGTGAGCTGCACCCACAAAGGATGTCAGGGGCTGAGGGGTTGATGTCCGGCTGCAGCACCAACAAGTCTTGGCAAATGCAACCCACACAGGCAGAGCAAACTGGTTACGGTGTGGACCAGCAAGGTCCAGGAGACTCTCCAAGCAATGGGGAGTCAGGGCACGTCTGGAGCAACCAGGGAAGCCCAAGAACAAACAAGGTGACCCTCTCCAGGACCCACAGATCAACGGACCAGGGATTGTGAGGAGACCTCGAGCCAAATTACAAAGCACCAGCCCACAGAGCACTCAGTGAGTGGAGGCCAGATATCTTTAGTGTAAATGCTGCTCGGGGTCAGGACTACACAAAGTCCAATGCACAAGCTCGGGAATTGCCAACAAGAATATGCACTTGCAAATGTATGCAGTGCACAGGGGTTTGGGCTGCACGGTCCCCACAAGGGATACTGGTCTCAGAATCGCTGAGAGGTCAGATCTACCTCAGGGACCTTCGGGAACCCACCTCCTGTGTTGGTAAAATCTTCAGAGTCCTCAGGAGGTTGGGAGAAGCAAACCGGTCAGATGCGCTTAGGTGCCTGCTTCTGCAGGGGAGTAACTCCTTTACTCCAAGGGAGATTCTTCAGTCGTCCAGCGTCGTGCAGACAGTCGAAGTACTTGGTTTCTTCTTAGCAGAATCTTGTCCAGGTAAAATCTAAAGTCCTGTAGCCAGGTAACCCACTTTATACCCATGGGAAGGGGTTGGAAAGATTCTAGGGACCCTCCTAGGGGAGGGGCAGGACAGAGGGGTGGCTACACCCATGTCGTTTGTCCAGTTTCGTACCAGAGCAGGAGCCAATGGCTCCCAGAACTGGTTTGAGCTGGACTAGGCACAGGGACACCAAATGTGCCCCCAGTGCAGACTTTCTGGCACTCTCAGAGTGCACCCACCCAGCCCCAATACACTAAGCACTGTCTGGGAGGTGGTCACACCTCCCTGTGACAGGATGCCTATTGTCATGCCTTCCTATGCTCGAGCTTGGCTTAGCAGCAGGAGAGCAGAATCGTGTCTGTGGCTGGCAGTGTCCATTTTGTGCTGCCCAGGTCGAGAAAGCTGGTACCGGGTAGACCGGTAACCCATACATGTCCCTTTGGAAGGGTGGAATCACACCTCCCACACAAGTTACTGGTGTGGAGGTATGATTCCAAGGTGTTTGACACCAAACACGACATGTTTCTAAGCAGCAGTTTTAAAGTTAGCATTTACCGCGAGGTTATAATGCACTTAGACCTATATGTCTGGCTGCATCACAGACAATCCCGGAGAATGGTCTCCGAAGGCTGCAGAGGGGCCCTACTCATGCAGGGGCACCCTCTCACGTAAAACCCAGCACCCTGCCTTCAGGATTGATAAGGCCTGCCATAGGGGTGACTGATAGGTTTTTAAGTGTAGTGATTTAGATAGATATAGTGAACCTATATCTAAGTAAGTGGTGCTAGCACCAGCTTACACAGGATGCTGTAGCAGACCTGTGGTGTCATTTTGAATGGCCTCTCAGGGGTAGCATAATACATGCTTCAGCCCATGGGAGGCCTCTGGGGTACCTATGCCCTGGGTACATGGTGTACCATATACTAGGGACTGATAAGGGTACCTCAGTATCCAATCTGAAGTGTACCTAAAGTACATACTTAACAATTTAAGGGAGAAAGCAGATAGACTGGGGTCCTGGATAACCATAAGAAGCAGATACTACTTTCCTACACCATGCACAGCGCAGAACACACAATGGACCCATCTTCTCCACCAGTGACAGAGTCAAGTTCTCCCACGTAACCGAACTGACCTGGATGGCCCACAGCATTGTGCACTTCACCTTCGATGGGCTGCTAGAACCCTCGACAAGACCTCCCACCCACCCCTGCTAAAACTGGAGTAGAGTCACAAAACCCCTCTGGATCACCGCACCCAAAGATACCAGACCATCCCATCTGACACCCTCGAACTCAGTGTCCAGAACTTCTCCAATTGAATCTCCACAGCCACCAACACCATTGCCCCCTTGAAGAACCCCACCAGCAACAGACCTGCCAAACAAGCCACCTGGTTCACACCCAAACTACTGACCCTCAAATGCCACTGCAAGAAATTAGAAAGGCACTGGTGCTCCAGCAAGAACCCCACTGACCTCAGCATCTTCAGAGCTGCCCTCAACTTCTACCACCACCGCCTCAGGGAGACAAAGAAGGACACCCTCACCAACCGCTTAGAGGCCACACCAATGAGCTTTTCAGCATTATCAGAGAACTCTTCTGCCCCGCGCCTCGAACTACTTTCACCACAAGATCACTGACATCTACAGCAAGTTTGACCCCCAACCCACCGACCTCATCTTCCACCGCACTCAAACCGCTGCCAACCACACCCACAGGCTCACTCACTGAAAGCAGCTCTCAATTCCAGACACCATCACCATCATGAACTCCATCCACTCCGGAGCACCCTCGGACCCCTGCCTGCACCAAATCTACAACCTAGGAAAGGAAGAAATCAGCAGCATTCTCACAGAAATTCTAAACACGTCCATCACTACAGCCACTGTTCCGAATGCTTGGAAACACACAGAGGCCCCTCCCTTTCCCTGTCAAGGTCCTGGAAAAAGCCATCAATCTCCAGCTCACAGATTACCTCAAAGAAATAACCTGCTCGACACCTCCAAAGCAGGCACAGAGACAGCCCTGATCGCAGCAACGGATAAAATCAGACACCTCCTCAACCTGGGTGAAACAGCTGGCCTTATCCTCCTTGACCTCTCGGCAGCTTTCAACACTGTCTCCCACCACACCATTAACACCAGACTTCATCACATTAGCATCCAAGACAATGCTCTCAACTGGATCTTCTCCTTCCTCTTCAGCCAAACACAGAGTATCCATTTCTAACCCTTCTCCTCCGCACCCAAAAACATAAATTGTGGCATACCCCAGGACTCCTCCCTCGGCCCCACCCTCTTCAGTGCCTACATGATGCCACTTGCTGACATTGCCCGAACCCGCAGAGTCCACTTGATCTCATACTTCGACGATGCACAGCTCACCCTATCACTCACAGATGACACCAACACCACCAGAACAAACTTCCTAAACGCCATATCTGACATCACCATCTGGATGAAGTCTTACTGACTAAAGCTCAACTCGGACAAAATGGAGGTACTCATCTTTGGAAACAAGCCTTCCCCCTGGAATGACACAAGGTGGCCTACCACACTCGGTCCCGCACCAACCCCCACCGACCACGCACACAACCTCGGAATCGTCCTTGTTAAACAACTGACCATGAATCAACAGATCAACGCAGTCTACTCTGCCTGCTTCCACACCCTCTGCATGCTCTGCAAGATCTTCCAATGGATGCCCATCTCCACCAGGAAGATGGTCTCCCAAGCCCTCGTCTCCGGCCGCCTTGACTATGGCAATGCACTCTATGCAGGAACCACTCCGAAACTGCCTCCAGACCATTCAGAACTCAGCAGCAAGACTCATCTTCAACTTCCCCAGAAGAACCAGCATTACCCCTCACCTCAAAGCTCTCCACCGGCTCCCTGTCCAAGAAAGATGCCTCCTCAAACTCCTCACACACGCCTACAAGTCCCTCCACAATCATGGACCTGCCAACATCAACCACCGCATGACGCAACTCTTTGTATGCCACTGCACCCCACTTTACTCCACTCTACTCTGACACAGTACTCCACTCTACTCCACTGTAAACCACTCCACTCTACGCCACTCAATGCCACTGTCCTCTACAACACTGTATGCCAATCCATTCTACCACACTCTACAACACTGTACTATACTGTACGCCACTCTACAAAATCAACTAGACTGTATGCCACTCTACTGTAGTCTACATCACTTTCCAATACTGTATGACACCCCAATGCATTCTACTGTAGAACACGATACTCCAATTTATGACACTTTACTCCATTGTATGCTACACCACTCTACTCTACTGCACTCCGTGCCACTATAGTCTATGACACGCCACTCCACTCTACGACACTTTCCCCCACTCTACGCTACCCCACTCAAGTGTACTTCACTCCATTATACTCCACTTGACTACACTTTATCCCACTCTACGTCACTGTACTATATTGCACTCTACGCCGCTCCACTGTCCGACACTCTACTCCACTGTATGCAACGCCACTCTACAACACTGTACTACATTCTATGCCATTGTTTGACACTCTACACCACTCTATGCCCATCCACTCTACGCCGCTGTACTACACTGTATGACACGACACTCACTTTCTCTCTACGATATGCCACTCCACTACATGACATGGCACTCCACTCTATGACACTCTCCTCAATTGTACTTTATGACGCTCCACTTGACGATACTCCACTCTATGACACTTTAATTCAACCTACTCCACTCTAAAACACTGTACTCCACTCTCTGACAGACTATGGCTCCCTACTCTACTGTTCCACACACCATTTCACTGTACAACTTGCTGTTCCAGTCTATGATACTTGACTCCACTATAGGAGACACCATGCCATTATACTATATACCACTTCATTACACTGTACGCTACAATACTACTCTCTACTCTACTCCACTGGAATCCAATCTACAATATTGTGGTCAATGACAATAGACATTACAACACTCTCCTTCACTGTACTGTACGACACGCTACATAACAACTCTCCACTTGCGACACCGGACTATACAATTTGAAACACCTTTTTATTAAATTGTTTTTAAAAACATTGAAATTCAATTAAAAAAACAAAGGTTAAAACTTAGTAATAGTTAGGAAAACCTATTTTCCCCATACAAACCAAGTTTAAACTACACAAACTTAAAAAATTCTAAAGTTATAATTTTAACTTTTATTTACAATTTATCCACCACCTTCAAATTATTATAAGTAGCGGACACAAGATGGGTATTTTTAAAGGTTTCACCTCAGTATGAAGGCTGTGGGTAGTACGACCTTTAGCACCTTTAGACTTTGGTTATTTTAAGTGAATAGTCTCTCTTTGGACAAATGCTGCAAAGAGTCTATACTGTGCTTAGTATATACTTTTTAATTTTTAATACTCTGTGGTATATTTCTCATGAGAGTTTCACTGTCTGGTACAGAGTAAACAGTGTTAACAGAACCCACTTTTCTACTTATATCCACTTCATTTCTCGGTGTAGGTTCAGTGACTGTCAGGGGTTTGATACAGGCAAAGAGTGTCCATAGTAGGGCATTAGTTGTGTAACAGGGCTTGAGTATCTGGAGGAACTTGCTTTTCCCTGAACAGTGCATATAGATTGAACACTTCAGGCAGGATAGGTTACACTTTCATCTGTGGTTAATAGTCAACATGAATTCAGCTACTTATGAAGTATATGGTATAGGGTCAATTCTGCAAATAACACATGCTTGCTTGCTTTACATATTGGGGTTGTATGTATGTTAGCAGTAAAGCTTCATATTATTCTGAGCTATTTTGCATTTACTTTCATAGTGCTAATGGTATAGCTGTTTACAGAGCAATATGTATATGAGAAGTTTGGATGATGTAAGTGATGTCATCAGTGATGTCATAAATGATGTAATAGAACATGTCATGAGTGATGTCATATGTGAGGTCATAAGCAGAATATGGCGGGTTGCAAGTTGTAGTTAGCACTGCTAACAATAACTGGTAAATGTCTGTGTTTTTTTAAGTTAAAAACGTTAATGTTGTCACTGACAAATTCACCTAACTATAACATTGCTTTAACCTTTGTCTTTTTCATCGAATTTCTAAGGTTTTTTTTAATGTAAAGTAATACTTAATTGCACATACTCAAATGCAACCCCCTGCTGTGCACGACCAAAGGGGTTGGCCATAGGGCCTGACCCTGGCAACACCATCCCCCAGGGTCGTTTTTTTTTTTTAATATAGGGGAGAGGGGCTGCATTGCCCCCTCCCTGAGCCTTGTTAGGTTTGGCGGACTCCATTTCCCGGGGCAATGTATTTATTTAAGGGGAGGGGTTACGTGCAGCCCCACACCTGAGCTGTTATTGGCCCGAGGACTCCATCCCCCAGGGTAACTTATTTAAATAAAGGGGACCCACTCCGCAAGCCTTGTTAGACCCTGGGGATCTCATCCTCCAAGGGCACTCTTTTAAATAAAAGAGAGGGGCGCATGTGACCCCCCTCCCCTGGTTGATTTTGCCCCTGGGACCCCATCCCCCAGTGCGGTATTATGTTAAATGGGGAGACACATGCGGACCCCCCTCCCCAGGCCCATTTCGGCCCCTGAGACCCATCCCCCAGGGCCACCTTGTGAAAAGTGGGTGCCCTGATGTCCACCCAGGACACCCTTTTGCCAGTTATTAAATACTACGTGTTCAGTTTAACCGCATGTATTATATCTAGAGCTGACACAATAAGTGCGCGCCCCATTGTTTTTCTTATTTTTCACTTTATTACAGGTTTGCACGGAGTGGTACACATGGGGCTGGCCCCCATGTTGTCCTGAAGAAGAGGTTAGGGGACACCTCGAAACATGTTGACTTACAATATCAGGGACATTTAATTCTTTTCCCTTTTATTAACCCCTTTTTATCCTTTGCCAACTAGGAGCAAGAATAAAATCGTTTACGTTCACTAGTTAGGTAATTTTTAACAACCACTCACACCACTCCCCCTTCACTGCAACACACATAGTGATATCTTAAAAATTAGTGCTCCTACGTAACTATCGCAAGTCGCAGCACGCCCCAAGCAGTAGATGCTTGGGATGGCCCCAATGATGAAGCATGTCACCTAGGGGAAACCTTTGGTGAGTGAGGGGACTCAAGAAAAGAATTTTCTTTTCCCTTTATTGAGGTGTGTCTTACTCATTTAGTAGACCCCTCCTCTTCCCTATTAGCTAGGTTCCCTGATCCATTATTTACGGATCTTCTTTTGCTTTACAAGCACCCAGGACACCCACCATACTGTCATTGAGGGCCACGGAGGGAGCCCCAAGGCCCCCTTTGCCCCAGCCTGCTCCCTACACACAGCAGGAGCCAGCATTGCTCCTGCCCACTGCGGGCAGGGAAACAGATCAAAAGTGTGCTCGTAGCGGGAGGGAGCATTTTTTTAAACTCTCTCACCCACTGGGAGTGGACTTGGTGTTTGCTCCCGCTTGGCAGGAGTTTTGAAAATGCTCCCACCAAGTAGGAGCAAACACAGGTTTCCCTGGCTGCACCGCTGTGGGCAGAGAACCACTATGTCCTGGGGATTCATTCTTCTTTTGCGGCCACAAAACATAATCCTGAGTTGTAAGTTGTTTGATTATGGCATACTAGATATTTATAATACGTAGCTATTTGTCAATATTCAAACACTTGTATTTAGAAAAAAGTGTTATTGGTTGTTTTTGCCATTTATATGTAACGTCAGCAGCTTGTTTTCAGAAACAGACAGAATACAGCAAACATTGTTCCTGTTCTGGCTCCTTTGAGCTCATAGAGTGTGACTTTGTATATTATAATATTGACACTGTACTTCCCGATATGATTTACACAGCCTATTGCCGCAATACCGCACATCTCAAATGAGTGATATCATTTGAGATGTCATCAGTGATGTCATGAGTGATGTCACTGACCATATCATGAGTGATGTAATATGTGACATCATCAGCAGTGCATTGCTGGTGCGCGAGTTATAGTTAGCTGAACTAACTATAACGGGGGAATTTCTATGGTTTTGTACGAGTGAAATGTCCAACTAACTATAACGCCCCTGAAACCTATGGTTTTTCAGTGAATTTCTAAGGTTTTTTAAATGCTAATTCTAACTATAACGTGCCTAAAACCTATGGTTTTTCAGTGAATTTCTAAGGTTTTTTAAAGGCTAATTTCTAACTATAACGTGCCTGAAACCTATGGTTTTTTCAGTGAATATATATATATTTATTATACTATGTATACATGTGAAAATGTCTCGGTCCCCTGTTTGC
Source organism: Calotriton arnoldi (assembly GCA_963921515.1). Lineage (NCBI taxonomy): Eukaryota > Metazoa > Chordata > Amphibia > Caudata > Salamandridae > Calotriton > Calotriton arnoldi. The sequence continues at coordinate 514,790 of CAWUFW010004085.1, read as the reverse complement.
CTCGGTGGCACGGAAAAAATGGGTGGAACTGACGTCAGCACGCCGACGAGGTTCTCTTATGGCTCCGATGACGTCATACGGTGTCGCGAGCGGAGCCGTGCTATTATGACGTCCTCGTTGACGTGGGAGAGCTAGGAAAGAATTTCCATGGAATGCTGGTGCAGGGGATATTCACCTAAGTGTTCAGGCTAGTCCTTTGGGAGCAACTGTTTATGTTGCCACTCCAGAAACCGAAACCAGTGATCCGAGGGCAGAGGCCCTGCAGATGGCACATGAGGTGGGGTGCCCAGTTGTGTGCACCGGCGGGGCAGCGAAGTGACAAAAACCACAACCCACAAAAAAGGTAACGAGGGCACTGAATAACACAGGATCTTCTCTTTGTATCTGGCAGGAACAACGAAGTTAAAATGCCCTAGTACCAAAATGTAGAATTAGTGCTACAACGGTCTTCAAGATGCTGCTTCTGCCTCCCGTACCCTGGAGGTGGCACATGGGTCACGCGGTACGGTCATACTGCGGTGGAACGCACACTCGTTGACCTCTCATGGCACTGCTCCACACTTCAGGGAGGACGCTTTCCATTAGCTATGTTTTCTGATGACATGTCGCGCCGGCCCCGTCCAACAACAGAACTCCTTTAGATCCAAACAGACTCTTCCACTCTCTCACCGGAAGTGAAACCAGGCCACGCGGACACTTTCACAATACAACAGCCGGGAATGCACTTTTTCGGTAAAAAAAACACATTCCTTCCTCCTAATTAATCAAATAAACGTCTCACTGAAGAACAGGGGCCAGCTTCGATCGGTAAACAGCCGTTACAACAACTTTTTTACTTTGCAATACATACGACATCGGGTGCTGGAGCGCGGGGGGATGGCGGCTGCCCGCCCCGAACCACTAATCATCGGAAGGCTCACCAGACCCTCCAGCACTCCTTCCCTCCCCCTGGATACTAGGGAATAACAATCGCAGACGCGCTGGCCTCAGAAACGGGAGGCACTGCGCACACCATCACCTACCACGTCTTGTGCCACTTTATCCTCATTCTGAACGTTCTGGAGAACCTATGCCTGCTCCAATACGTGTCCTCTACAGAGATCCCTGCGGTCCATGAGTTGGCCTTCATTGGGTTCATGATCTTCTCCCGCAGCCTCATGATTCTGAACTATCTCCCCTGGATAATGAATGGGTTAATCACTGTTAGTTCTGAACATCATCCTCTGCAGAACTTAATATGATAACATCTGGATTGCTGATGTGCAGCGTACTATAAACTTCTGTGAATTGTGAAAAATAATTCGAATTACAAACTGTGTGCTTCATGTCCTGGATGGCAAAGCTTCTGGAATGGCCTGTGCTAGGTTTTACCTTTGAGATGGGGCAAATTCATGGCCACAGAGAGAAACAGTCTGTCCCCTAACCGATGCTGTCCGTTCTCATTTAGTACTCTTTCTTTCTTTGTCTACTTCCTTTACTCCTATCCCCTCTCACCTGAATCTCTCCCTTGCCTGCTACACCACCTAGCCCCCTGTCCTTTTGTGCCCTTTTGACTAAGCACTCCTTCTCCCCTTGTTGGGGAAAGATCCAATATTTATACTCTGGAGTCTCAACAAACCCGCTGAGAGAGTCCACAGCGCCAAGGGAGCCACCCACAGTAGAGGTATGGGATGGCACCCCTTGCCAAAGCACTCCCTCTCCCCTTTTTGGGGAAGGATCCAGTATGTAGGCCTTGGAGTCTCAGAGACCCCTCTGAGAGAGTCCACTGCATATAGGAAACCTCTCGCAACAGAGATGGGGAAATGATACCACTTCCCCTGGGATCACAGCTTACTGGACGTTGGACGCAGCTTTGACTCGTCTACTGGTTAGTGTCCCCGTCACCCTCCCCCTCCTCTTTCCATGCTGTGTCTCTCACCCTCCCCTCCTCTTTCCCTCCTCCTTTCTCTGTCTACTTCCCCAGCTCCTACCCCCTCCCCTGAATCTCTCCCCTTGCCTGCTTTTTCCCTTACGTATATGTCCTTTTTGTAGTCTCGACCTTACATGTAACTATGTTTGCCAAGCTCTAATAACTGTGTAACCTTTGTAAGAATGTAACCTGCAACTATGGTCTGATACTCATGTAAAGCGCTCTGATAGCTCCGGGTCTAGCCAGCGCTATATAAAACCTTTAAAATAAAAATTACAATGCATGCATTACCACGCATGCGATGTACATCACGAAGTCATTACTACGCATTTTTTAGAACGCATGGTCATTTACCACGCATGCCTTTACAACGAATTTTGTTGTAAAGGTATGTATGGTAAATGACCATGCGTTCTAAAAACATGTAAACGATCCATGACGTTGTAAGGAAACAGAGGCTGTTCCGTTTCCTCACAACGACGTGCACCGCCCCTCAGAGACGACGTGAAGCAGGAACCACGAGGAGAGAGAACCACGAGGAGTGAGAGGTAAGGGGATTGGGCATGGGGTGGGGGTTTCTTTTCTAGGGTTTAGGGTAGTGCAGTGGTGTTTGGGTGGTGTAGGGGGTCGTGCTGGGGGTAGTGTTTTAGGGTTTAGGGTAGTGCAGTGGTGTAGGGGGTCGTGCTGGGGGTAGTGTTTTAGGCTTTAGGGTAGTGCAGTGGTGTATGGGTAGTGTAGGGGGTCGTGCTGGGTTAGTGTTTTAGGGTTTAGGGTAGTGCAGTGGTGTTTGAGTAGTGTAGGGGGTCATGCTGGTGGTAGTGTTTTAGGGTTTAGGGTAGTGCAGTGGTGTTTGTGTAGTGTAGGGGGTCATGCTGGGGGTAGTGTTTTATGGTTTAGGGTAGTGCAGTGGTGTTTGGGTAGTGTAGGGGGTCGTGCTGGGGGTAGATTTAGGGTTTAGGGTAGTGCAGTGGTGTTTGGGTAGTGTAGGGAGTCGTGCTGGGGGTAGTGTTTTAGGGTTTAGGGTAGTGCAGTGGTGTTTGTGTAGTGTAGGGGGTTGTGCTGGGGATAGTGTTTTAGGGTTTATGTTAGTGCAGTGGTGTTTGGGTAGTGTAGGGGGTAGTGCTGGGGTAGTGTTTTAGGGTTTAGGGTAGTGCAGTGGTGTTTGTGTAGTGTAGGGGGTAGTGCTGGGGGTAGTGTTTTAAGGTTTAGGGTAGTGCAGTGGTGTTTGGGTAGTGTAGGGGTTCATGCTGGGGTAGTGTTTTAGGGTTTAGGGTATGGCAGTGGTGTTTGGGTAGTGTAGGGGGTCGTGCTGGGGGTCGATTTAGGGTTTAGGGTAGTGCAGTGGTGTTTGTGTTGTGAGGGGGTCGTGCTGGGGGTAGTGTTTTAGGGTTTAGAGTAATGCAGTGGTGTTTGTATAGTGTAGGGGGTTTAGGGTAGTGCAGTTGTGTTTGTGTAGTGTAGGGGGTCATGCAGGGGTAGTGTTTTAGGGTTTAGGGTAGTGCAGTTGTGTTTGTGTAGTGTACGGGGTCGTGTTTTAGGGTATAGGGTAGTGCAGTGGTGTTTGGGTAGTGTAGGGGGTCATGCTGGGGTTAGTGTTTTAGGGTTTAGGGTAGTGCAGTGGTGTTTGTGTAGTGTAGGGGGTCATGCTGGGGGTAGTGTTTTAGGGTTTAGGGTAGTGCAATGGTGTTTGTGTAGTGTAGGGGGTAGTGTTTTAGGGTTTAGGGTAGTGCAGTGGTGTTTGTGTACTGTAGGGGGTCGTGCTGGGTTCTAGTGTTTTAGGGTTTAGGGTAGTGCAGTGGTATTTGTGTAGTGTAGGTGGTAGATTTAGGGTTTAGGGTAGTGCAGTGGTGTTTGGGTAGTGTAGGGGGTCGTGCTGGGGGTAGTGTTTTTGAGTTTAGGGTAGTGCAGTTGTGTTTGGGTAGTGAAGGGGGTCGTGCTGGGGGTAGTGTTTTAGGGTTTAGGGTAGTGCAGTGGTGTTTGGGTAGTGTGGGGTCAACCAACATGAATTTGTCCTTGTGTGATGTAACCAATGCTCATGTAAAGCACTCCAATACCTGACCAGTCTGCACTATATAAAACTGCAAAAAAACAAAAAATAAAAAGTGTTTTGCACACTTCTGTCATTGGGCTATCACGTGGGCTACCTCTGGGTGATATTTGTGCTACATTTGGGCTCTTTTTTCTCTGGTGGCCATCTTGGGAGACTTATTTGTTATGAAGTTTCCTAATTTCCTCATTTACTACAGTCTCCTCAGTAGGAAATGCTTTCAGTTTTTTACTTTGATTCCATCAAGAAGGCATTCAGATGTGTCACACATTTGCCATAAATTCAGAATGTTAGCACTCTAGTTGTTCATTAGATCACTGTAGTAAAGCTACTGCTCACCAAGGAGTTAACTGGAAGTCTACTGCTGATATTGAAAGTGATTGTTTCAGTCTGCATGTCAGAATTTTCTAATGAAATAGAAGAGGATTTGAGATCTCACTTAAAACATGCCCTAAATTTTCTTTTTGCAGCACTAACCATAATTTCTATGGCAAAATGAACCCCCTCATTTTGTTCCTTTTTAAATTAAATGTTTTAAGTGTTACCAGTTTATTCCAATCAAGATGGCTTCAGGTGTGCCATACTTTTGTCATAAGTAAGGCTGTTAGCACTCTAGTTGTTCTTTAGAACACTCTGGGAAGCTGCAGTAGAACACAAAGGAATCAACTGACAGTCTCTGCCATTGTTGGATGTACATGTTTTACTGAGAATGTCAGACTTCATTCTCACATGACTGAGAAAAATAATGTGAATTTACAGAAAATATGCTCTCATTTTAGCTTCTGGAGCACCTTCCAAAACTGTATGGGACAAGCATGTGAAAATAGTTTTCTCTCAAACATGATTCATGATATCCCAGCAGAAGGTTTTTCACAGGGTAAAATCACCTTAGAACACACCACAATTCCTGAAATTAGTATGGTACCATCAACAAATGAATTCTAATGTAACTAAAGTCTGTTATCACCCTTTATAGTTCTCCTTTTGGTAACCCTCAAAATCTTCGATTCACTACAATGCATTTCAATGGGGTACTATCATTTATATTGGTCCCAAGATGGCTGCCAGCAATTCCAGGATGAAGTGCTGACAGCCAATCAGATCTCACGATGACATGTGTGGTTAGGCTCCGCCCAGATATATATGTGTTTTTACTTTTGATTTTCTCAGCAACTACTGAGCAGTTTACACCATTTAACAAAAGGGTTCTTTCTGAACCAAGAACTACCTCTTTGCCAAATTTGGTGTAATTCCGTTCAGCAGTTCGAGCTGTAGCCTTTCATAAAGTTTCCTATGGGAAATTGATTTTTTGACTCTTATTTTTTTAATTTCTCCGCAACTACTGAACGGATTTACACCATTTAACAAAAGGGTTCTTTCTGAACCAAGAACTACCTCTTTGCCAAATTTTGTGTAATTCCGTTCAGCAGTTCAGGCTGTAACCGTGGCTAAAGTTTCCTATGGGAAAATGAATGGGGAAAACACGTTTTGGGACCCCCTTTTTTTCTCGGCCCTCGCTTGACGAATCACCCGAAACTTTCAGAGTAGGAGCGGACCGGAGCGGGCCATAAAGTTTGAAAATTTCGCGAAGATTCGTCAACCGACGCAAGAGTTATTTCAAATAGAATGTTGTGGATTTCCTATGGAAAATAGGTCCTAACTATAACTATCTACTGGCGACCGCCAGTAGATAATATATATATATATATATGTTCATTTGTATTAAAAATATAATATATTTTATAAATGAACATAATATTAATTCTGTAGATTGCACATGAAATGTATATATATATATATATATCCTCCACACACTTCCCAAGGGAAATAATAGGTCGCACTCCGGTTCGTGTTAAGAAAGCTTGCAGTGCTTTTATTTTACCAAGTAGCAATTACTTCATATGGCAAACAACCAAATAATAACAAAATTATATATTTTAAGGAAATGGTGTTTCTGGAAAAAAAGGGGTTGATACTCTCCACTTGAGGAGTATAAATGGGTAATGAAGTCGAATTACCATAAAAATATAAAATGTGAGACTAACCTGCTAGATGTAAAGGTAAATCCAGTTTACACATGAAATCAATCCACATTCATGTATATAGGAGGAAAAATAAGTTTAAAAGTATATATAAAAAAATATTTGAAATATTTATGATGCAAGAAAAAGTATTTAGTTTTAATGGCAAAATGTGATATACTTTTGTACTACAACACCCATAATGCCCCATTCATGAGACACAGGAAATGATGTAATGACTTGAGGAAAGGTTAAAAACATGTGTCCGGAAAGGGGGCGTTACCGTGAGCAAGGTCTCAGTTGAGACCGAAACGCGTTGGTTTTGGTTGTTTGCCATATGAAGTAATTGCTACTTGGTAAAATAAAAGCACTGCAAGCTTTTTAACACGAACCGGAGTGCGACCTATTATTTCCCTTGGGAAGTGTGTGGAGGATTAATGGCGACCGGGATCGGCCGCGAGGTAACGCACAGCTAACCAGAGCGCCATGCCAGCGAAAGGAGCCAAAGGAGAAGGATATATATATATATATATATATACATATATATATCGACCAATTTTGACGCTCCTTCTGAGTCACCGGGGACCCGTGGAGAGTGGCGCGTGTGCCGGCGGAGCACACCGTCGTAAATTATTCAAAGAAAGTCCATATGAACGCGCTCTCAGAAAGGAAGGACACTGTGTCGGTAAATCACCGCTGTTTAATCACAACGCGTTTCGCCTGACAACAGGCTTGATCACGTGATATATATATATATATGCCACGGAACGTTCTAAAATTCACAAAGAACGGGAGGGACACAGCGGGGAATTAGGGAAAGGATTTATTTTCACTAAAAAAGCTTAAGGCATGACGAGTTTCGGAGTAATTTCCTTTTTCAAATGCCAGCTTCAACAAAGGCACTCCCACCAGATCTTTAAAATAGCCCCAGTCGTTCCGCCATTGGTGGCCATCCAGGTGGGCTGGGTCAAAGTTCCAAACGGACCTGCAGTCGCGTTGGCTGACTACAAGTCCCAACATGCAATTCTCACCGCATGCCAGGTAAGTTCCTTTGCTCAGCCTCTTGTGTCCCATCTGGGGTACCGGATGAAATGTAGAACGCTGCTGTGATCTGAGGCAGCACGTTGTTGGTGAAAGCAATTTCCTCTCCCGAGTCCCCAACGCCTTCAACCGCATAGATTCCCGTTGCTTCTGGCCTGAAAAACAAGGTGTTAGATTTGGGGGTCTCTAGTTGGCAGAGGTAGGTACCTTTGTCCAAATAGGGACCCTTGCGTCTAGTCAGGGAAAGTAGGTACACTCCCGAAATAACCCCTGCTCACCCTCTTGGTAGCTTGGCACGAGCAGACAGGCTTAGTTCAGAGGCAGTGTGTAAAGCATTTGTGAACACATACAGTAATCCAGTGACAACACTACAAATGGACACCACACAGGTTATATATTTATAAAAATAGGTATACTTTATATAGATTTATCACAAGACCATAAACGACAAAAATAATCCACAATACTGTTAAGAATACTTAGTTCTGATCAAAAGGCTTAATTCAAGGTTCTGTGCGAGTCGGTAGCCTCCTCCGGCTACGGCGATGTCGAGAACAAACAGAGTCTAACAAATCCAGCTGACCGCGTCGAGACGGGCCAACACAGCGTAGACAGACTCGGTCACAGTACCTTTTACTTGAAGCGGCAGGCACGGGCGTGCGAGCCGGATGGCTGTTCGTCGCGGTCGCGATGCAAAAATGGAAGCGTTGCAGGACGCGTTGTCCCTCGATGCGGTGCAGGCAGCGGCTCGTTGACGTCGTCGAGACGGAGTCGGTGAGACCAGGGCCGTGCGTTGCAGGGCGAGACGGTGCTTCGATGCGGTGCTGGCAGGTTGACGACGGCGACGGAGCCGGATTCAGGAGCTGGCGTCGATCAGTCCGGACAGCGGTGCGAGTCGGGCGGTGCGTCGCAAAGCGTGCGAGCGGTGCCCAACTCCGGTGCGGTCACAGGACTCGAACTCAGCAGCAGTGACCGTGTCGGTCGGACCAGTTCGATTCGGCGTAGCGAAGCGTTGCAGGACGCGTTGTCCCTCGATGCGGTGCAGGCAGCGGCTCGTTGACGGAGTCGGTGAGACCAGGGCCGTGCGTTGCAGGGGCGAGACGGGGCTTCGATGCGGTGCTTACAGGACACCGAGTCGGTCGTGAGAGTCGGTCACAGCTCCCTACCTCTGCAGCCACTGAAACGGAGTTTCCAGCAGCAGTTCACAAAGGGGTGAAGTCCAATGGTCCTGGGACTTCGGTCAGGGGGCAAGCTCTCTTCCAAGCCCTTGGAGATCCTTCACAAGTTGATGAAAGTCACAGCAAAGCAAAAGTTCCTTTCTCCTTTCTTTGGCAGTCAGGCAAACCACTGCAGGCCAATCCCCCAAGCAGCACTTCAGGCTTAGGGATAGTCTCTCCTCAGTTTCTTCTTGGTTCCGATCCTCAGCAAAGGTTTCTTCTTGTTCCCAAAAGTGATCTAATTTTCCTGGGGTCTGGGGGCCCCTCTTATACCCTGATTCTCTTTGTTCTCTGGAGGCAGAGAGGCCTCTGCCTAGTCCAAAACCAGTTCTGGTCAGTCCTGGAGCACTTTGTTTTTCTGACTCCTTCTTTCCTTTCAGAATGTGGGGCAGAGTGCTCAGCCACCCGGCAGGAGGTGGAGCCAGCATTGTGGAAGGCAGGCACAGCCCTATTCAGACCCAGGTGCAACTCCTCCCTCCACTCTGGATGCAGATCTTTCTATTCAGCCCTGCGCTGACTCACCCTGTCTCCTGTAGCCACCCCCAGCCCCTGTCACTCAATCTCCAGACAAGGAATACACAACCTAGCAGAGGCAGGCTTGGTTAGTTAGGCAAGAAAATACCCACTTTCTAAAAGTGGTATTTTCAAACACAGAATGTTAAAACCAACTGCACTAAAAGATGTATTTTATCATTCTGAATTCAGGCATACTAAATTCGTTTTTCTACCATGTTCCTGGGTCAGTTCTGACTATAAGGTGTAATAGTCAGTCTGCCCATTCTGGCCTATGGGGAGCAGGTAGCCTTGCAATAGTGAAAAACGAAAATGGCTGTAATTCACTATTAGGACATGCCACACACACCAGGGCATGTCCTACCTTATACTTACAATGCACCCTGCCCTAGGGCCTACTTTAGGGGTGACCAACATGCAGTAAAGGGAAGGTTTAGGGACTGGTAAGTGGGTGTACTCACCAAGCCGACATGGCAGCCCTAGGCTGCACACAGGCTCTGCGATGGCAGGCCTGAGACACATTTTACAAGCCGCTTCTGTGGGTGGCACAACCAGTGCTGCAAGCCCACCAGCGGCATTGGATTTACAAGCCCTGGGCACACTGAGTGTACTGTACTAGGGACTGACAAGTAAACCAATCATCCAATCCTGGAGTCACTAATACATTCATCAATTTACGATAGGGAGCACTTGCACTTTGGCACTGATTAGCAGCGGCAAAGTGCCCATGAGCATCTAGTCCAGCAAAAACATATCGGCAACAGTGGAGGCATTACGAAAAAATGGAAGGGAGACCCACGCCAAGGATGCCAGGTATAACACGTGTCCCCTCCAGCTGAAATGTGGGGAGAACTATCCTACCCCTAGGGAGTTCTCATCGCTAAGGCGGAAAAATCTGGACAGACCATCAGCATTGGCGTGTTCTGTACCAGGGCGGTGTTCCACCGTAAAGTCCATCCCCTGTAGGGAAATGGACCACCTCAACAGCTTTGGATTCTCACCCCTCATCTGCATCAACCATCTGAGGGGCCTGTGGTCTGTCTGAACCCGGAAGTGAGTCCCAAACAGGTATGGTCTCAGCTTCTTCAGTGCCCAGACCACAGCAAATGCCTCCCGCTCAATAGCACTCCATCTCTGTTCCCGGGAAGTAACCTCCTACTGATGAAGGCTACAGGTTGGTCTAGGCCCTCCTCATTAATCTGTGATAGAACAGCCCCTACACCATGCTCTGAAGCGTCGGTCTGAACAATGAACTCATTGGAGAAGTTGGGTGCCTGGAGCACAGGCGCCGTGCACATGGCAGTCTTCAAGGTGTCAAAAGCTTTTTGACAGGCGTCAGTCCAAATCACTTTCCTGGGCTGCTTCTTGGAAGTCAGCTCTGTCAAGGGGGCAACAATGCTGCCATACCCCTTGACGAATCTCCGGTAATACCCGGTGAGTCCTAGGAAGGCTCTCACCTCTGTCTGGGTCTTGGGGGCTCCCAAGCCAGAATGGTATCAATTTTCGGTTGGAGGGGCGCCACCTGGCCGCTCCCAACCTGGTGTCCCAAGTACACCACAGAACCCTGCCCAATCTGGCACTTACTTGCCTTGATTGTGAGGCCTGCCCTCCGCAGCGCCATCAACACTTCCCAGAGGTGGCGCAGATGTTCTTCCCAACGGGCACTGAACTCTGCGATGTCATCCAGGTAGGCGGCACTGAAATCCTCCAGTCCAACCAACACCTGGTTGACCAACCTCTGAAAGGTGGCAGGGGCATTCTTCATCCCAAAGGGCATCACCCGGAACTGGTAGTGCCCATCTGGTGTGGAGAATGCTGACCTCTCTTTGCCCCATCAGTCAAGGCGATCTGCCAGTACCCAGACGTTAAGTCAAACGTGCTGAGGTACCGCGCAGCCCCTAACCGATCTATGAGCTCATCAGCTCTGGGGATGGGGTGGGCGTCAGTCCTGGTGACGGAATTGAGTCCCCTGTAGTCCACACAGAACCGGAGTTCTGGTGTGGCACCAAGCGCGGCAGCCTTTGGAACCAAGACCACTGGGCTGGCCCAAGGGCTGTTAGAGGACTCAATGACCCCTAGCGCAAACATCTTGGAGACCTCCTCCTTGATGCAGGCTCTGACCCTGTCAGTCACCCTGTAAGCCTTGTGCTTCACAGGAAGACTGTCCCCAGTGTCCACATCATGGACGCACCAATGAGTGACACTGGGAACCAGGGAGAACAGGTCAGGGAACTGTCCCAACAGTTGGCGACAGTCACCCTGCTGCTCAGGTGTCAGGGAGGTAGAGAGGTTTACTCCCTCCACTGATCCATCTTGCTCTCGGGCTGACAGGAGGTCAGGAAGAGGCTCGGTCTCCTCCTCCATTCCATCATCTGTAGCTAAGAGCATGCCCACTTGGGACCTCTCCAAGTCGGGGCTTCAGGCGGTTCACATGCAGGACCCGCAAGGGTTCCTGGGAGACTGCAAGTCCACCAAATAGGTAACTGGACTCTTGCGCTCCACCACCGTAAAAGGGCCGGTCCACCTGTCCTGGAGCGCACAAGGCTCCACAGGGGCCATGACCCACACTTTCTGACCAGGCTGAAGCTCTACCAGAGTGGCATTCTGGTCGTACCACCGCTTCATCTCCTCCTGGCTGGCTTCCAGATTTGCCTCAGCAAGTTCTCTGAAACGCCTAGTCTGGTTCCTGAAGGCCAGCATGTAACTGTATACATCCTGGGGAGGTTTCCTGGGAGATTGCTCCCAGCCTTCCTTGAACAAACTCAGAGGTCCTCGCACCGGGTGTCCATAGAGGAGCTCAAAGGGACTGAACCCTAGAGACTTCTGTGGCACCTCCCGGTATGCAAACAAGAGGCATGGTAAGAGGACGTCCCATTTACGCCGCATGGGTTCTTCCAGACCCATAATCATGCCCTTGAGGGTCCGGTTGAATCTCTCAACCAGACCATTTCCTTGAGGGTGGTAAGGAGTGGTGAACTTGTAAGTTACACCGCACTCCTGCCACAGGGACTTCATGTACTTGGACACGAAGTTGGTACCTCTGTCAGACACCACCTCTTGAGGGAATCCCACACGTGAGAAAATTCCCATCAGTGCCCGTCCCACCACGGGGGCCGTCACTGTCCTCAGAGGGATGGCTTCAGGGTACCGGGTGGCATGGTCCACCAAGACCAGGATAAACCTGTTGCCCATGGCTGTCTTGGGGTCCAGTGGCCCCACAATGTCAATACCCACCCGTTCAAAGGGGGTGCTGACCACAGGGAATGGCTGGAGAGGAGCCTTGTGCTTCCTCCCACTCTTTCCACTTGCCTGGCAAGTCTGGCATGTCCTGCAGTGAGTGGCGGCACTCCTGCGCATCTGGGGCCAATAGAAATGGGTAACAAGCCTGTCAAAGGTCTTGTCCTGCCCCAGATGTCCCGCTAATGGTACATCATGAGCCAACCCCAGTAGGAAGGCTCTGAAGTGCTGGGGTACCACCAGCACACGGGCTGACCCAGGCTCAGCAACCTTAGGCTCTGAATACAGGAGACCATTCTCCCAGTAAACCCAATGTGATCCAGACTGATCACCTGCTGCCTGGTCTGTGGCCTGTTGCCTCAGACCCACAAGAGAAGGGCATGTGTTCTGCTCCTTGCAGAACTCTTCCCTGGAGGGTCCTCCTTCTTGCTGCCAATGGGTCAGCTCAGGTAGGTCCCCCAGTTCAGCTACCTGTTCCCCTGTAGGCTCCAGGGCATCCCCCTCAGGGTCTGCCTCCTCCTGGACCGTGGGAACTTCGGGGCCGGTTTCCCGCGCCCCCTGCCTCCTCTCTCTCCGGCAGGCACCTGGGCCTCCCTCTCAGGCTCCAGGTCCTCTTGAACACCTTTAGCTGCCATTGACCGGGTGGTCACACATGCCCAATCAGGCAAGCCCAACATTTCTAAATGCGCACTCCGCTCCACCTTAGCCCAAGGTGAGCTCTCCAAATCGTTCCCTAACAAACAGTCAACAGGCAAGGCTGGCCTCACAGCTACTTGAAGAGTACCTGAGACCCCCCCCCCACTCAAAGGGAACCTGAGCCACCTTGCAGTGACTCTCTGTGTTGTCAGCGGCAACAACCGGATAGAATGCATCAGGGATAACCTGCTCTTTAGACACCAGGTGACACTTGACAGCTGTCACACTGGCTCCTGTGTCTCTCAGAGCCTCCACCCTATGGCCATTGATGGTCACCCACTGCCTGTATTTCTTAGTGTTCTCAGGCAGCGGGGTCCTAGGGACCATCTCAGAGTCTCCTAATGAGACAAGGGAAAACACTGTGGGATCCCCCACCTTGGGCACCCAACTCCTCCCCCAGGGCTACACTAGCCAACTGCCGGGGGACTGCACTGGTGGGTGCTGGTTTTCCATGCAAAGGGCAACGAGGATCGTTTGCCTTGTGGCCAGGGCGCCACACTTGTAACATACCAGTGGTCCCTGGTGAACAGGGGGGCCTGTCAGGGCCACTGGCTTCTTCTCAGGGGAGGCTGAGAACCTTTCCCTTGGTTCCCTTGGGGTTTACTTTGGGGCCCTTTATGGAACTCCTTCTGTTTACCCTTGTCCCCCCACTCTTCTGCTGGGGACCCTGCCCACCCTTGGCGGAGTCTCCCACGTGACCCTTGTGGACCCGGGTACTCACCCAGCGGTCCGCCTCCTCAGCAAGCTGCCTAGGGTTAGTCAGCTTACTATCAATCAGGTGCTGGCGTAGCTCAGGAAAACAATTACCGGACAAGTGCTCCCAGGCAATCAAATCAAAGAGCGCCTGAAAATCAGTCGCTTTGCTACCCTTTACCCAACCATCCAAGGCTCTGCAAAAGAAGGTCACATATTCAACCCAGGTACTGCTTTCAATCTTACTACAGTTCCTGAACCTTTGCCTATAAAGCTCAGGGGTCAAACCATACCTAGTCATTAAGGCATCCTTCATGTGGCTGTACGAATTATAGACTTCAGAGGGCAAATCTAACAAGGTATCCCGCCCTTCACTGAGGAACCGTCCCCACAACCCCGCTCCCCAATCCTTCTCAGGGACCCGGTGGGAAGACATGGCTACCTCATAGGCTTTGAACCACTGCCCTATGTCATCATTTTTAAAAACTCCTTCACCACATCTTTGGGAATATACACCCTAGCTTCAACAGGCACAGGCGGTACACTGCCACCAGAGGGAGTAATCTCTAAGCTCTTGGCCTTCAATTCCAACTCCCTCAAAACTTTCTCATGTTCAAACTGCATTTTCTTTTCCTCTAGGGCTAATTTCCTAGTTTGCATTTCGAATTCTAACTGCCCATTCAGCTTGAGCTTGGTCATCTGCATTTCGTGCATCCTACTCTCCTTCCTGTCCTCCAACTCCTCTGGAGACAGTCCTCTGGCAGAAACACTGCTACCTACTGGGGAAGGTGGTCTTCTAGCCCCTAGACCCAATAGCCCCTCCAGCTGCCCTTCTGCATTCTCAGCCCCCTCCACAGGGGCACTCCTTGATTCGACCCAGGCCCTCAGCGCCTTTTGAAGGTCCTCCTTCCTGGAGAGTCCGGTCATGGACACTTTAAATTTTTGCAGAATTGCTTGAGCTGTTTGAGGGTGTAGCACTCCAGCCTCTCTTCTTCCCAATCACACTCAACAGAGGCTACTGATGCTGGTTTCTCCATAGTGACTGAACTTGGCATTAGCAAAAATAGGAAATCCCAGAAAAAATGCTATAAAAGTATGTGGTTGCGTTTTGGTCTGCACTCACTAAGTAGTGTTCACCAATCACTGTACATGAGTCACAAATGCAAGTCCAGAATCCTCACCGCTGACCACCAATGTTAGATTTGGGGGTCTCTAGTTGGCAGAGGTAGGTACCTTTGTCCAAATAGGGACCCTTGCATCTAGTCAGGGAAAGTAGGTACACTCCCGAAATAACCCCTGCTCACCCTCTTGGTAGCTTGGCACGAGCAGACAGGCTTAGTTCAGAGGCAGTGTGTAAAGCATTTGTGAACACATACAGTAATCCAGTGACAACACTACAAATGGACACCACACAGGTTATATATTTATAAAAATAGGTATACTTTATATAGATTTATCACAAGACCATAAACGACAAAAAGAATCCACAATACTGTTAAGAATACTTAGTTTTGATCAAAAAGGCTTAATTCAAGGTTCTGTGCGAGTCGGTAGCCTCCTCCGGCTACGGCGATGTCGAGAACAAACAGATTCTAACAAATCCAGCTGACCGCGTCGAGACGGGCCAACACAGCGTAGACAGACTCGGTCACAGTACCTTTTACTTGAAGCGGCAGGCACGGGCGTGTGAGCCGGATGGCTGTTCGTCGCGGTCGCGATGCAAAAATGGAAGCGTTGCAGGACGCGTTGTCCCTCGATGCGGTGCAGGCAGCGGCTCGTTGACGTCGTCGAGACGGAGTCGGTGAGACCAGGGCCGTGCGTTGCAGGGCGAGACGGTGCTTCGATGCGGTGCTGGCAGGTTGCGGTGCGGCGACGGAGCCGGATTCACGAGCTGGCGTCAATCAGTCCGGACAGCGGTGCGAGTCGGGCGGTGCGTCGCAAAGCGTGCGAGCGGTGCCCAACTCCGGTGCGGTCACAGGACTCGAACTCAGCAGCAGTGACCGTGTCGGTCGGACCAGTTCGATTCGGCGTAGCGAAGCGTTGCAGGACGCGTTGTCCCTCGATGCGGTGCAGGCAGCGGCTCGTTGACGGAGTCGGTGAGACCAGGGCCGTGCGTTGCAGGGCGAGACGGGGCTTCGATGCGGTGCTTACAGGACACCGAGTCGGTCGTGAGAGTCGGTCACAGCTCCCTACCTCTGCAGCCACTGAAACGGAGTTTCCAGCAGCAGTTCACAAAGGGGTGAAGTCCAATGGTCCTGGGACTTCGGTCAGGGAGCAAGCTCTCTTCCAAGCCCTTGGAGATCCTTCACAAGTTGATGAAAGTCACAGCAAAGCAAAAGTTCCTTTCTCCTTTCTTTGGCAGTCAGGCAAACCACTGCAGGCCAATCCCCCAAGCAGCACTTCAGGCTTAGGGATAGTCTCTCCTCAGTTTCTTCTTGGTTCCGATCCTCAGCAAAGGTTTCTTCTTGTTCCCAAAAGTGATCTAATTTTCCTGGGGTCTGGGGGCCCCTCTTATACCCTGATTCTCTTTGTTCTCTGGAGGCAGAGAGGCCTCTGCCTAGTCCAAAACCAGTTCTGGTCAGTCCTGGAGCACTTTGTTTTTCTGACTCCTTCTTTCCTTTCAGAATGTGGGGCAGAGTGCTCAGCCACCCGGCAGGAGGTGGAGCCAGCATTGTGGAAGGCAGGCACAGCCCTATTCAGACCCAGGTGCAACTCCTCCCTCCACTCTGGATGCAGATCTTTCTATTCAGCCCTGCGCTGACTCACCCTGTCTCCTGTAGCCACCCCCAGCCCCTGTCACTCAATCTCCAGACAAGGAATACACAACCTAGCAGAGGCAGGCTTGGATAGTTAGGCAAGAAAATACCCACTTTCTAAAAGTGGTATTTTCAAACACAGAATGTTAAAACCAACTTCACTAAAAGATGTATTTTATCATCCTGAGTTCAGGCATACTAAATTCGTTTTTCTACCATGTTCCCTGGGTCAGTTCTGACTATAAGGTGTAATAGTCAGTCTGCCCATTCTGGCCTATGGGGAGCAGGTAGCCTTGCAATAGTGAAAAACGAAAATGGCTGTAATTCACTATTAGGACATGCCACACACACCAGGGCATGTCCTACCTTATACTTACAATGCACCCTGCCCTAGGGCCTACTTTAGGGGTGACCAACATGCAGTAAAGGGAAGGTTTAGGGACTGGTAAGTGGGTGTACTCACCAAGCCGACATGGCAGCCCTAGGCTGCACACAGGCTCTGCGATGGCAGGCCTGAGACACATTTTACAAGCCGCTTCTGTGGGTGGCACAACCAGTGCTGCAAGCCCACCAGCGGCATTGGATTTACAAGCCCTGGGCACACTGAGTGCACTGTACTAGGGAGTGACAAGTAAACCAATCATCCAATCCTGGAGTCACTAATACATTCATCAATTTACGATAGGGAGCACTTGCACTTTGGCACTGATTAGCAGCGGCAAAGTGCCCATGAGCATCTAGTCCAGCAAAAACATATCGGCAACAGTGGAGGCATTACGAAAAAATGGAAGGGAGACCCACGCCAAGGATGCCAGGTCTAACACAAGGATACAATGTTCCAGGATTCCTCCGTGTAGTCACGGACTGCGATGAGCAGCGGCACTTCCGTCAAGCGAGGATGCGGTGGGTCAGAGCCGTACCAATACCTTGGTGAAGTGAAAACGTTGCCGAAGCTGCCCAGCTGGCTCTGTCCTCTTTGTAAAGGCGGGTCACCTCAATCGCGCTCAGGGCTAGCGCGAAACACATGCCACGGAATGTTCTAAAATTCACAAAGAACGGGAGGGACACAGCGGGGAATTAGGGAAAGGATTTATTTTCACTAAAAAAGCTTAAGGCTTGCCGCGTTTCGGAGTAATTTCCTTTTTCAAATGCCAGCTTCAACAAAGGCACTCCCACCAGATCTTTAAAATAGCCCCAGTCGTTCCGCCATTGGTGGCCATCCAGGTGGGCTGGGTCAAAGTTCCAAACAGACCTGCAGTCGCGTTGGCTGACTACAAGTCCCAACATGCAATTCTCACCGCATGCCAGGTAAGTTCCTTTGCTCAGCCTCTTGTGTCCCATCTGGGGTACCGGATGAAATGTAGAACGCTGCTGTGATCTGAGGCAGCACGTTGTTGGTGAAAGCAATTTCCTCTCCCGAGTCCCCAACGCCTTCAACCGCATAGATTCCCGTTGCTTCTGGCCTGAAAAACAAGGATACAATGTTCCAGGATTCCTCCGTGTAGTCACGGAATGCGATGAGCAGCGGCACTTCCGTCAAGCGAGGATGCGGTGGGTCAGAGCCGTACCAATACCTTGGTGAAGTGAAAAAGTTGCCGAAGCTGCCCAGCTGGCTCTGTCCTCTTTGTAAAGGCGGGTCACCTCAATCGCGCTCAGGGCTAGCGCGAAACACATGCCACGGAACGTTCTAAAATTCACAAAGAACGGGAGGGACACAGCGGGGAATTAGGGAAAGGATTTATTTTCACTAAAAAAGCTTAAGGCTTGACGCGTTTCGGAGTAATTTCCTTTTTCAAATGCCAGCTTCAACAAAGGCACTCCCACCAGATCTTTAAAATAGCCCCAGTCGTTCCGCCATTGGTGGCCATCCAGGTGGGCTGGGTCAAAGTTCCAAACGGACCTGCAGTCGCGTTGGCTGACTACAAGTCCCAACATGCAATTCTCACCGCATGCCAGGTAAGTTCCTTTGCTCAGCCTCTTGTGTCCCATCTGGGGTACCGGATGAAATGTAGAACGCTGCTGTGATCTGAGGCAGCACGTTGTTGGTGAAAGCAATTTCCTCTCCCGAGTCCCCAACGCCTTCAACCGCATAGATTCCCATTGCTTCTGGCCTGAAAAACAAGGATACAATGTTCCAGGATTCCTCCGTGTAGTCACGGACTGCGATGAGCAGCGGCACTTCCGTCAAGTGAGGATGCGGTGGGTCAGAGCCGTACCAATACCTTGGTGAAGTGAAAAAGTTGCCGAAGCTGCCCAGCTGGCTCTGTCCTCTTTGTAAAGGCGGGTCACCTCAATCGCGCTCAGGGCTAGCGCGAAACACATGCCACGGAACGTTCTAAAATTCACAAAGAACGGGAGGGACACAGCGGGGAATTAGGGAAAGGATTTATTTTCACTAAAAAAGCTTAAGGCGTGACGTGTTTTGGAGTAATTTCCTTTTTCAAATGCCAGCTTCAACAAAGGCACTCCCACCAGATCTTTAAAATAGCCCCAGTCGTTCCGCCATTGGTGGCCATCCAGGTGGGCTGGGTCAAAGTTCCAAACGGACCTGCAGTCGCGTTGGCTGACTACAAGTCCCAACATGCAATTCTCACCGCATGCCAGGTAAGTTCCTTTGCTCAGCCTCTTGTGTCCCATCTGGGGTACCGGATGAAATGTAGAACGCTGCTGTGATCTGAGGCAGCACGTTGTTGGTGAAAGCAATTTCCTCTCCCGAGTCCCCAACGCCTTCAACCGCATAGATTCCCGTTGCTTCTGGTCTGAAAAACAAGGATACAATGTTCCAGGATTCCTCCGTGTAGTCACGGACTGCGATGAGCAGCGGCACTTCCGTCAAGCGAGGATGCGGTGGGTCAGAGCCGTACCAATACCTTGGTGAAGTGAAAAAGTTGCCAAAGCTGCCCAGCTGGCTCTGTCCTCTTTGTAAAGGCGGGTCACCTCAATCGCGCCCAGGGCTAGCGCGAAACACATGCCACGGAACGTTCTAAAATTCACAAAGAACGGGAGGGAACAGCGGGGAATTAGGGAAAGGATTTATTTTCACTAAAAAAGCTTAAGGCATGACGCGTTTGGGAGTAATTTCCTTTTCAAATGCCAGCTTCAACAAAGGCACTCCCACCAGATCTTTAAAATATGTGTGTATATATATATACATATATATATATATATATACACACAAAAATTAAATAGGCCGTCAAACACATAACACATACTAATGTTGTTGTGTTGTCTAATTATAATATATTTAGAAATACACATCATAATGTTTCAATATGATTTAAAAACAGAAACTTCACTTCAATCACTACACTTCACTCAGGAACTAAAGGGGATATTCTAGCTTGTGTGTAAATTTAAAAAAAGTTAGTCAGAATCACATTTTCATTTTAAGCATGTAACTGTTCCTCTGGTGAGCCATACAGCTGGCGTACAGGCACAGGACCTTAGTAGCAGCATCTCCAGCACAGCTCATCTGGTGAGACGTTTGGGCCCTTATCTCCTGCTTTTACTGGCATTGTGGCTCCCAGAGGTCAGAAACAGCAGCAAAAGTTGAGGAGGTGTTGTTGGTTGCACTGCTAGGAGGCAAATGAGGTTTTTTTAAACTCCACACACATCTACACGATGTGCGAGTTCATCAAAAATGATGGACACATCCATTGCCTTTTGTATATTGCTTTCACACATGTTAGCCTATGTCTGTGTCCGTTGTGGAGTTTCACACCCACTACCCGGTCAACTTCCGCCAACTTTCGTCTAATTGGAAATGTCCTGATGGCAAGATCAGGCATCCGCCAATTTAGATTGTGAAATAGTGTGATTGTGAATGTTAAGTGCGTCGCCACTACTCAAAATGGTGGCTAGTTTCTTTACATACACAAAATGCTAATATTATTAATTTGTTTTGACAAAAAGTATTATGTAGTGCATTTCTGTGGTTAAATGCACTAGTTGCATGGTTTTGTTTACACTTCAGTTAATGGAATTTTTGATTAAAAAAAATTGAATATGTCAGCTCCTCGTAATCAATGACTGGGCTCTCATGGACTGCCATGACCCAGCTTACAGGGAAAAAAATAGAATGTGTAACTAATATTTTTTAAATGTATTATTTACACATTTCTTTAAAAAAAATACATTTTAAAAAATGTCATTAAAAAAATCATGTGTAAAATTATGTTAACAAATATTTTTTATTAAAACTAAATGAAATGTGTGCTTTATTTAAAAAATATGCTTGCAAAAATGTATACAAATGTTTTTTCTTTTAAATGCAGACATATGAACCCAGGGACAATGAGGAGACAACTGCCTCAAGTTATGAGACCATTTCCAGACCTTGCCACGATGGAAGAACGGGATATAATAAAACAATTCCGATTAAATAGGCAAACTATTCTTTTTTATTTATTTTTTATTTTGAAGCAATACACCATTAAGACATCGACAACCATCTTGATAGAATAAACTTACAAGTGGTATGAGACACGTATTCCAGAGCAATCGTCATACATCTTGTGATATGGCATTAGATGAGGGTTCCTATTGTAACAGCAAATCCCCTTTCTCCAGTTACTAGGATTCATCTCGGCCCCAGAATGCTAACCCTCGGAGTCCCCAGGCAGGTCAAACACCCAGACTGGCCGACAGAGCATTACCCTACTCTCGTTCCATTTCCCCCAGGTCTTCATCCATTTGTGTGGGCACCCCCTGCTCTCGTAGACCGCTCTCTCTGCTTGCATGCACCAGTCCATATCGTTTGCCCAGTCGTTAAACTTCGGACTGGTTTCGGCCCCCCAATTGCGCACTATGTTCCGCTTAGCTATCATGAAACCCAGTGTGGCCCAAAGTTTCTCTCCCATTGTTAGGTCTGTTGTACCCCAGACATTTAAGAGACACTTCTGTGGCAGTGTCCCGAGGTCCTTGCTACATAATTGTTGCATGTGCAAGGCAATTCTATTCCAGTATTTTGTTATTGTGGGACAGCTCCACCATAAATGTAAAAAGGTGCCTTCTTGGCCGCAGTTTTTGGGACAAAGGGGTCGATTAGGATGGCGGTCGGAAAACCATTCCGACCGCCGTGGTAGCGGAAATTAACCGTCTGCATGTACCGCGGGAAAACCGGCGGTCAGATTAGGGTGAACCTCCAGAAAAATCCGACCGCGGCGGAAGGATCCCACAAAACTCTGCCGGGACCGTCCGGAGCACGTGAAAATCCGTCCGCGGCGGTCGGATTTGCTGCGGAAAGACCCAAAATCGCCGCACCACCAGCAGACTGACCCCACTTGAAATTAGGATACGATTGTGGTGACAGCGGAACGATCAGTTGTTTCTGACTGCCGCGATCGCAACTATTGATGAATGGGAGAGCCGGCGGAAGGGCTGTTGTATTCCGACCGCCGCGGTCGCTCCGGAAGAGTAATGGCGTTCGAAAGCAACCACACAACAAAGCTACCAAGTGTGGCCATTAATCTGGCTCAGTCTCAAAAAACACCTAACACATCCCAATGACACATCCCCATGGCAAGTAAAAAATACAAATCCCAGGTCAACCCACACCACACACCTGACATGAATCCTCCATTTTGACCCACCCACATAGCTGAGTATAAAACCAGCCCCTTCCCTGACCAGAATCCTTTGCACAACTCCACAACTGAAGGGCACAACCCCACAGCACAAAGGAGAGGCAAATCAGCACACATCACACCATCCCAACCACACACACACCACACACATCACCACCACCACCTTCACAACTGCAATTTTCCCACATTTGCACATCACACACCATGTCACAGAAGAAGATGCCCAAATTCACTGACAATGAGTTGTCAGTGATGGTAGATAAGGTAATCAGAGTAGAACCACATTTGTTTGGAAGCATAGTCCAACAGACACCAGTAGCCACAAAAAATCAAATGTGGGCAAGGATAGTCAACAAAGTCAATGCAGTAGGGACCATCCCGTGCACCTAGAAGGACATCAGGAGGAGGTGGCATGACATCAAGACCAGGGTGAAAGAGCATGTCAACAAGAACCATGAGCTGGCTCAGAGGACTGGCGGTGGCCCTCCCACTCCACCACTAACATTCACCGAATGGGAGGAGAAGGTGCTTGCCATACTGCATCCAGAGAGTCTCACAGGAATACCCGGGGGAGTGGAGGCTGGTAAGTACCAACAAATGTCTCCCATTACACTGCTATGTACTGTCTTGCACAACTACAAAGCTACACTTCCTAGTCCCAAATGCACTTATGTGCAACACACTCTTCCCAACACATGTCTCACAGATCTAACATTTACTCCCTCTGAATTACCCCAAAGGTAGCTAGCAACATTCCCAGGGGGGCATGTGTACAGGCAGCCAGCACTAAAACTTCCACCAGGCCCTCTTGTCCCACAGCTCAGCAGGATGGAGCACTGCCCCCACCCACAACCATGTGGCAGCTATTGCATTGCTCTCTTCAAACTTACAGGTAGGTAGCCATCTCAACAGGGAGGGGTGTTTGTGGGTGTGAAGCCAGCACTACAACTCCCACCAGGCCCTGTTGTCCCACAGCTCAGCAGGATGGAGCACTCCCCCACCCACAACCATGTGGCAGACATTGCATTGCTCTCTTCAAACTTACAGGTAGGTAGCCATCTTAACAGGGAGTGGTGTTTATGGGTGGGAAGCCAGCACTACAACTCCCACCAGGCCCCCCAGGCCCACAGCTGAGCATGATGGAGCACTCCCCACACCCACAACCATGTGTCAGCCATTGCATTGCTCTCTTCAAACTTACAGGTAGGTAGCCATCTCAACAGGGAGGGGTGTTTGTGGGTGTGAAGCCAGCACTACAACTCCCACCAGGCCCTCTTGTCCCACAGCTCAGCAGTATGGAGCACTCCCCCCACCCACAACCATGTGGCAGACATTGCATTGCTCTCTTCAAACTTACAGGTAGGTAGCCATCTTAACAGGGAGGGGGTTTGTGGGTGGGAAGCCAGCACTACAACTCCCACCAGGCCCCCCAGGCCCACAGCTGAGCATGATGGAGCACTCCCCCCACCCACAACCATGTGGCAGCCATTGTATTGCTCTCTTCAAACTTACAGGTAGGTAGCCATCTCAACAGGGAGGGGTGTTTGTGGGTGTGAAGCCAGCACTACAACTCCCACCAGGCCCTCTTGTCCCACAGCCCAGCAGGAAGGGACACCCCTCCCACTCACAACCATGTGGCAGCAATTTCCCTCCACTGTGTCACAGAACAGGTAGGTAGACAGTGCATGCACCCTGCCATCCTTCTCGAAAAGCATGGAGCCATATGACCACACCAGCCCCCACATGTCATTCAACTTGGCATAGATCCAAAAGCCACATCCAGTGTGCAGACAGCTAAGCGTACGTAACTGTCACTGAAATTAAACTTTGACTCACCAAGTCACATGTTGCAGAAATTCATGGCCCAATCATGCACAGCACTGAATGCTATGTGTAAGTGCCATGGTGTCAGAGCATGAAGGCCCATATGAACACTAAACATGCATGGTCAATCGGAAAAACAAAGTAAAGTACATGATATGAAAAAGGTATGCATAACATTACAATGGCTAGTTCTTGCTCAGATGAAACGTCTTCCATGCAGAGCAAACCAAAAAGACGCATCACATAATGTTGATGTGCTGCAAGTCGTTAGATGACGACATGTCCTTGTAATCACACAATCTGTACGATTGGACAAGTAATGTATGTACCTCCACATCATGTCATGATGCTCAGTACCTTGCAGCCATATAAAGTGATTTCAATGTAAACTGTGTGGTGTATCACATGTAACATCCAAACGTCTAACACCAAGCTTGTGGAGTGCACTTCAATGACCATTTCACCTCTGTCCAACAGGAGATCCACAAGCAACTGTTGCAGAACACAACACCAACCTGCAGAGCCAGTCTCCGGCCCCGGAACATGAACTCTCGGATGCAGACTCCCTACGTTTCTCGGATGAGGAGCAAGAACCTGGCCCATCCGGATTGCCAGGGCGCACCACGTCCCAGGCCCCCATTGTCCCCACCACCACCACCACAGCAACAACAACAGCGCTGACCCCTGCTGCAACGACCTGTGCGGCCTCAACCACCACCACCACTGCTGCCTGCAACACTCTCCCTGCCTCAGTGGTTACCAACACCACCACACAACCAGAGGAGGGCAGGGAGAGTCGGCGGGTGTGTCGAGTGCCAACGCCACAGGCCCGGGACAGCAGGGCAGGTAGGAGGGCAACTGGGGGACAAATTCGAGAGGACACTGGGACCGAAGCCCTGGCCAACATCGCCAGAGTTCTTGGGGCATATGAGCAGAGCCAGGGACACATGGGCCAGCTTTCGGAAGAAGTGCGTGAGCTCCGCCTGCTGCTGAGGTCCATGGACACGCGTATGGGCCAAATTGTGGACCTCATGGGCCAGCTCGTGGGTGTTCTGAGGGACAGACATGCGGCCCAAAGGACAGCTCAACCCCCTTCCAGTGGCCCGCAGGATGATACTCCCACCACCTCAGCTGCGGCCACAGAGAGGGGTGAGCTGCAACAAAATGACTCCTCAGACACCGCTGAGCCCGCAGCAGTGGCCCCCCCTGCAAAACGCACAAGGGGCCGTCTGAGAAACATCAGGGGAGGATCACATGGCAATGCACCATCCAAACGCTAGTCGCCGAGCCAGCCATGATGGCACCTCTGTTCCCCTTGACATTGACTTTGTTGACTATCCTTACCCATACTGCCATGTTGATGGCAGGTGTCTGTTGGACTGTGTGACTACATCAATGTGGTGACTCATCTATTGTCTCATTTACCATCACTGACAACTCATAAATTCACTTAGCACCATTTTGTAAATAATCACTTTTCTGTCACAAATACTCATTGTAAATAAACACTTCATACACACCTATGTCTTTGTGTCAGCTCCATGTTTATCACAGTATGTACAATGTCTACTCAAATTCCAATGTACCACAAGCTCTGATTGTGACGAGGTATTGAGAGGGTGAAGGGACCTAGAAAGACACAAGAGAATGACATTTACTTGTCAGGTGACAGCATCACAGCTAGAACACACCACTAGTCATCAAGGTACACAAACCAGCACACATTACAATGAGCAACAATATCAACATAGACATCATGTAGCTGGTCATAACTACCATGTGCCACACACATCAGCCATTCGCACAGAGCCAACAACAGCCAGCAGTCAAAAAGCTCTTCTGGGCCTTGTCACTACCATCAAAGACAGCAGACAATGTCACTGTTGTACAATGTCACTCACACTCAGGGGACGTAGTTGTTGATGAGCTGTTGACGCAGGTCGACACCTTCCTCTTCTCCACTAAAGTCATCACTGGACATGTGTGGGTTTGCAGGAGGGGGCATCTGCTGCTCATCATCATTCAGGAGCAGGGGGATCTCCTTGCCCAAGGCCAGGTTGTGGAGCATGCAGCATGCAACTATGATCTGACACACCTTTTGGGGAGAGTAGAGTAGTGCCCCTCCGCTCTTGTCAAGACACCGGAATCTAGACTTCAGAAGCCCAAAAGTACGCTCCACCACATGACGTGTCCTCCCATGTGCATCATTGTAGCGGACTTCACCCGGGGTCCTGGGATTCCTCAGTGGGCTCAGCAACCAGGGCCGGTTGGGATACGCAGAGTCACCTAGGTGTGAGATACACAGACCAATTTTGTAATATAAACAGTAGCTGAGGACAGCATGTCACACATACAGCACACTACTTGACTCTGCGTACTCACCAACAAGCCAAGCACGCTCCGGATGCAGATTTGCCATCAGCTGTGGTATGATGCTGTTACGCAGTATGTAGGAGTCATGTGCTGATCCTGGAAATCTGGCACTGACATGGGAGCTTATCATATCCGCTTGGCATACCACTTGCACATTAATGGAATGGAAATGCTTCCTGTTCCTGTATATGTGCTCACGTGCCTGTGATGGAACCAGGCTAACATGTGTGCAGTCAATGGCGCCAACAACATTAGGGGTGTGGCCAAGGTCATAAAAATCACCCTTCACAGCTGCCAATTCATGTCTCCTGGGAAAATGGATGTAGCGGTCCTTGTATGTCATCATTGCGGACAGGACATCATGTAGCACCATACTGAACATTGGTTGAGACATCCCACCTGCGCTGGCCACCGTGTACTGGAACGAGCCAGTTGCAAAAAAATGCAGGGCCGCCATCACCTTAGCTGTTGGTGTCAAAGCAGTCGGATAGGTTCTGTGAGGCCTCAGATGGGGCTCCAACTGACCACATAGGTCTTGAAGGGTAACTCGATCCAAACGGAATTTCCGTATGATGTCCTCATCCTCCATGTCCGCCAGCAATGTGAACGGACGATGCACATTTGGTCGTCTCCTACATAAAATGAAAGTGGACATATGTCAATTCAATTCCCCTATGAGATGTGTCCAACATCTTACGTCCTGACTGACACTGCCCCAACAATGACTGGACTGAAAGAACAGCTTAAAGCACAAGTCACATGCAGAGACACCTCGATCTCAAGTAGTTGTACATGTGTTCAGTATGTACATACTGAGTACCCCCAAAACAGATTCTGACTATGTGAATGGAAAATGGTACATTCCGACATCTTGTGTCACCAGCCCTGAGAGTAGTTGACACAGCACATGTTTGAAACAGCAACACTGCTGGCTTCTACGTAGCTGCTGTACCTGCCACAACTTCTTGCGTAAGTCGGACAGAGCACACATTCTCAACACAATGAGCACAGTGGGCCTGATTCACAGAACTAACTTACGTCAAAAACGTAAAGTTAGTACTTTTTGGTATTCACAGAATACACTTACTCATTTCGGTATTCACAGAAGTTAGTAGCCCTAACTTTAGGACTCCTAAATGCCTTCTGTGAATACCGAAAGTCTTAAAGTTAGGATTTTTCTCAGTTTAGGAGTAGTAAAGTTAGGACTTTAGGCCATATGGAGGGTCATTGCACGCAAGGTGCGGGCTCTGGGTGTCTCCAACCGACGGCAGACACACTGTCACAAGAGGTGGGATGACATCTGCCGGCTGAGCAAAAACGTGGCAGAGATGACGCTGGGGGTGCTCCCTCGGAGTGGCAGGTTGGCGCGCAGGAGCATGACACCACTAATGGCCCGCATCTTGGCAGTGACACAGCTAGAGCTGGATGGACGTTTGAGGGCCCATCAGCAGCAAGTTGGGGGTGAGTATTCTGCGAAGGGTGACTTTGGGTGTGAGTGACTGCATGAATCCCAACCCTGAGCCAGTGCGGAGCTCTGTGATGTTTCTAGTGTGATGCAATGGCTTCTAAGTGGCCTCTGTGTTGAGTGCAGCTGCCATCCATTTTCACAACATGTAGTTTCTCATGTGTTTAATACAATGACCCCTGACATTGCAAGATGAGATGTGGCCTTGTGACATATGCTGCATTATGGGTGTCATAGGCATCACCTGGCAGTGTACAGCAGTGAGCATCATCTTAGTGTGCTTTTGTAGATGTGTGCTGTGCACAACTTAAACTTTGTGAGAACTACACATCTGACACCAATGTGCAACTGTAGTTGTGCTTCAAAGCACAACATGGTGGATATCAGGAGCTTATGGCCATTGCAAAAGGACATTTGTGAGTCAGTATCTGTGTTGTTCCCTTGAAGTGACTCCATATGTGACAGAGACAACATGCTGAGATGTGTATCTATCACACCTACAGGCACGTAGGTTTGCTTACAGAGATTAGTATGTTAAGTTACAAGGAGGCACGGGCCAGCTCTTTGGCTGTCAACGTCACATGGGTCATTAATGTCAACTATGCATGTTTCCATTCTTCTTCTGATGATTTCATGAAGGTTGCACATGCAGACTGCACATGGTGGTGGGCAACATGGGGGGATCACTTTCTAGTTTTGTGCTTTGCTTGCATATGATGTTTGTGAGTATAGCACTATACAGAACCTACGTCTCTGTCCATTGCAGCATCTACCGAGGGCACGGAAGGACAGGGGACGGACACCAGTGGTGAAGCTTCTGGCACAACTGCTACACATGAGCTCACTGACACTGATGTGACCAGCGCCTCGGAGGGGGACAGGAGTGCCCTGGATGATTCACGCCCGGAAACACCAACCTCAACATCATCTGACTCCAGCGGTGACTCCTCGATGGTGGCGGGCACAGGGAGTTCTAAATCTGCCTCTTCTTCCACCACACATCGCCAGGGCCCACCCTCCCGGATGCTCCCACAAGTGCTGTCCGTGCCCGCAGCCCTAGGAAGGGTAGAGTGTCCTTCCCCCCCAGGCACCGCTGCCCCTGCCCCTGTCTCCCCTGCTGCCCTCAGTGTGGAGGCGGTGGACCTTTTGCGCCAGCTGTGTGTGGGTCAGGCTACTCTCCTGAATGCCTTCCAGGATCATGACAAGAAGTTGGCACAGGTAGTTGCCTTCATGGAGGGCATTCATTCTGACGTGGGTGGGCTACACCGAACTGTCCAGTCTTTGTCCTCCACAGTGTCAGCAGCCATTCAGCTGTCACAGGCTCCCAGTCCAGCTCCAGTCCCTTCAGCAACCACCCTGCCAGTGGCACCACCTGACGAGGCTCCCCACACGCAAGAGCCCTCAGGCACCAAGTCCTCCACACGCAGCACACAACAGCAGCATTCCAAGCAGCCCAGAGCACAGACACCATCCCCAAAACACAAAACAGGCACACAGGAGCGCAAAGGCAAAAGCCCATCACGTGACACTCAGGGACATCAGGCCAAGAAGCAGGCCTCTACCTCACATTCATCCGAATCACCCCCATCCAAGGGCACTCCCATCCCCACACCTGCTCCCACAGACAAACAAACAGTTGCCCTGTCTGCTGTGAACCTGGTGCCTGCAAAGACTCAACACAAACAATTCTCTAAGGCACATTCACCCACAACCTCAATTCCCACCCACACCCCTGTGAAGCTGGGACAGGAGAGCAAAGTGGGTGATTCACCTGGACAACAGGGGATGGAGGGGAAAAGGCAAGGCCACCCCAAGCGTACCACCAGAACCAGCAAATCCCCACGGGGAGAGCCACCTGCACCTGATGCACCTTTGGTGGAGAGTGTGGCTGTTGTGCCCACCTCACTTCCCACTCCGGCCAAGACAATTGTGGGCTATCGAATCCCCAAGAAGTTGAGACCCAGCCCTCAACATTCCCCTTCACACACTGTGTCTCACGGCAGCATGTCTCTGCCTCCCCGTGCCACCACACCACCCGGTCCAAGCAGCCCTCAGGCTCACACAGCCACTGATTCCTCTACCTCAGCTTGTCCTCTCTCTCCCAGGTCCAGTCCTCCAACTGGTCCTGACAACCAGCCACATCCCAGTTCAACTGACAGCCAAATCTGAGGCAAAGTCCCCCTCCCAACACCATCTCTTCCACAGCGGTGCCTGGACTGCCCATTTGTATCCCCGGAGCTGTGGTGATTCCCATGGCAGTGAACGGTGTTCCCCATTCCCTGTGCAGTTTCTCATGCACACATGTGCACACCGGAACTATGGACTGGCCAATGGCCTTGCTGTTTGTCACTTTGGATGCCCATTCCCTGTGCAGTTTCTCATGCACACATGTGCACACCGGAACTATGGACTGGCCAATGGCCTTGCTGCTTGTCACTTTGGATGCCCATTCCCTGTGCAGTTTCTCATGCACACATGTGCACACCGGAACTATGGACTGGCCAATGGCCTTGCTGTTTGTCACTTTGGATGCCCATTCCCTGTGCAGTTTCTCATGCACACATGTACATACTTTGAATTTGTACTGGCCAATGGCCTTGCTGTTTTGTACTTTTGATGCCTATCTGGGTGTTATGTAATAAAGACAGTTACTCCTGTTGTCTGCTTTGTCAATGTCCTTGCTAAATAAAAGGTTTTATGTATGGGTATCGGTTCATGTGACACATGCTCTGTATGCCACTTTAACATTGCCAATTGCTTGTTTTACTTTTTCAGAGGTTGCCAGAGATGACAGGCACTTTTGTTCTTCTTGACTCTGAGGCTTGAGGGTGCAATGATGGTTGTTTGTGATGATCTACTCTTATCCTAATCATTCTATGCTCAGGTTTGCTAGATTCTACCCATGTCACGTTAGGATGCAATACCACAACAGAGGTGAATTCTATCCACAGAATTACTTGTGGGGTGGCCAGGGTCCGTCATCTCTGTGGGATCCTTTGTGATGTGTGAACAGCAGTGTTGATGTGTAGTCATCTTGTGTAGGCCTGTCTTCACTGTCACATGGGTACATTTGAATGTGTGAACTTGAGTAGTCATACAGTGTGAATGGCCTGTCATTGTCAGTAGTGTTGATGTGTGTGTGCCCCTGCAATGCCAACTACACACATGTATGATCCAGGTAATGAGTGCCTGTTTGTTTAAATTGTCAGCCATGTGCTTCAGATTGTGGGCACATGTAGGAGTTGTAGGTTGAGCACTGTGCAGTGTGTCGGTGTGTCCTTGCACTCCTGGGGGACACCTACTTGTTGTTGCTGCCAGTTGTAAGTATGCAGAGTGTGTGACTGCAAAGTCTGTGTTGTGTTTTGTTAATCAGCCATGTGTCTTGTTTCTGTTTGTGCTCACTGTGCAGACCTGCTCAGCCACACTGACATTATTTGTGAGTTTGCTCATGCATTGCTGTCACTTGACCCATTTTTGACTCCAGTATGGTATGTGGTATGATGAGTCATACCATACACTATAGGTGCTTCTGATGCCTACACATTGTGAGTTACTCCTCTATGTGTTTGTGGACTGTACACTCCTCACCTGTCCAATACTGATGTACACACCACTTCAGTCTCATGTCTTCCACCTCATGCCTTGCCAGTGTGTGAGCCTCCCCACCACTTCATAGTGTGACACTATACTGTGTGAGGATGATCTGGGTACAGGACCAATGTGCCACTCAGGACAGTTTCACGATTAGTTTCATGTTATTTTCTTCTACTAGTTTGCAGTCATGGTTGCTCATGTGCAGTGCATATGTTTGAGCAGCACAGTCCTCTAGTCATGTTGTTTGTATCTGGGTATCCCTGAGTTGTGCATCTGTGGGTGAAGGCTAAGCTGTATGTGTGTTTGCTGAGGTACTGCTACCCTTCCTGAGTGTGATGTTATCTGTGTGCTGGGATGATTTTTGTTGTGTGAGTTCATGGTGTGGCACTCAGATATGTGTGTTACTGGTTTTGTAGTTCTGCACACACTGCTTGGTGTGCATGCAGTGCTGTCAGTGTATGTTGCCTTGTACTTGCTTGGTGTGCATCCCCCTGATGTCCAGCTGAGTTTGCTATGTGATGGATTGGTATGTGCCTCTGTTGTGTTGTTCTTGTGGATGTATGTAGTGTTTGGCCTGTGTTGGCTCTTTCTGCTGACAGGTGCACTGTGTGTGTGATGTTCTATTTGCATGACATTGTGTGTGAGTAGTTTGTGCATTGTGATACATTCAGATGTGTGTTGCATGTGTAGTGTGCATTTCTTGTGTGTATGTCACATGCAGCAATGTGGATTCATGTTCATGAACTTGTTTTGAGTGCACAATAGTGGTTTGTCCTCCTATTTTTGGCCTGTCACTTGTCAGGATTGTGCATGTGCATGCTTGTGGTACACTATGACTCCATGTTCACGTGATGACTGGTGTGGTATGTATGTATGTGTTAGCTGATTTGTCCCCTTGATCCCACTTATTGTTCATGATTGTTTTCTGATGATGCAATTCTTGTTTGTGTTGGGGTATGGTGTCTGTGCATTTGTCCAGAGTGACAATGTTGTGTATTCCTGTTCTGTCTAGGGTCACATTGCCTTTCCACTGTTTGGCTGCACATGTCTGGGCTTGTTGGACTTCTGTGGATGTTGTTTGTGAGATTTGTGTTTGGCTATTGGTTTTGTGTCAGCATTGGTTCAGGC
Organism: Calotriton arnoldi; assembly: GCA_963921515.1. Lineage (NCBI taxonomy): Eukaryota > Metazoa > Chordata > Amphibia > Caudata > Salamandridae > Calotriton > Calotriton arnoldi. The sequence goes on along the minus strand of CAWUFW010004085.1, from coordinate 482,691 downwards.
ATCCCTGAGTGTGAGTCTGACATTTGTGGATGCACCACAGGGTGTGTAATTGGTTGTCAGTGAACTCACAGGACATCATTTGCACCATTATGTGTGTTTCTCACATGTGTTGAGTGTTGCAGGTGTGAGGTGGGTAGGTGAGGGGCATGTGTGAAGGTCCTACTTGTGTTTGACAGTCAGGGAGTGTCACAATGAGCCATGTGTGTTGTGCTGATGGCATACACATGTCTAGTAAGTTGACACAGATGTGTGGCTGGTCACTGTATGACTTCTGACACTTCCTATCATTCCTGTGCCTATGCATGGCTTGCATTGATGTATCCCTGAGTTGTTGCACAGAGGTCACTGTGGTTTAATTTCACTCACTGTGCCACCCATGTCTGATTTGAGGGCCTAAGGGTGGTGTGATATGTTCCTCCTCTTGCGTGTGATGTACACATGCTATGTGGCTTGCTCCCTGGCTTTCCAGCACTGTCCACTTCTCTTTGGGCTAGCCCATTTATTGTCCTCCATTGCTGCTGACCTATGGTATGAGTATGTGGCAGAGTGTCATTGTGGGGTCTTTCTAAGGGACTTGACAAGCAGTGTGAACAGTTCAGTGGATGTTCATATGCAGTGTGAGTCTTTAATTCTTAATTATACTCAGTTTGATTCACATGAGTGGAAGGTAGGTGCGAGGAGGAGGGTTGCCTAGCCCCTGACCTTCTGTGCAGGGTGTTCATCTTCACCCCCACCTTCCCAGTCAATCTACCTTGTACTTTGATGTGTGTGGTGCGAGGTCTGGCTACACCTGGCTGATAAATTGTGCAGGGGGGCACAGGAGGGGCACACAGCATGTGCCCAAATGGGTGTGGGAAGCGTACTGTGGGAAGGGTGAAGGTGGAGCCCTGTGAATCTCGCCGGACTGCCCATGCCTGGCGCCGGCCCTGCCTACTACATTGTGCGCAGGTTTTCCCGCGTCTTCACCGCTGCAGTGACTTTCCCGGGACATTGCAGTGATTTTGCGGTTGATGGGTGACCTGGATGCGGAGGTGTGGGTTTCTATCAGGTAGGACATGTGTGAGTACACTGGGGGATATGTTCCTGTCCCCACCATAGTGTCTGATGTGGACAGGAACCGTATGTTGGCACAGGAGTTGTGTGTTGTGGTTGTATGCGGAGTTGTGTTTCTGCATACCTGCGGTGTTGTCCGCGGCGATGTCTTATTTGCTGGTAGTGGATGAGGTACAGCAGCGGAAGGGCTTGCAGAGCTGGGTCCATTGCGGTCAGGACTGCGTGGAGGTGACCGGGAATCGGGTTTCACTCTCCGCAGTAGTGCTTCCGCCGTCTCCGGGTGGCTGGATTCTCCGCTGTGGTGTGATGGGCTGTTTGCGGCATCGTGATTTGTACGGCGGTCGGGACGTCATTCCGCACGGCGGTGTTTCTCTATTGGCTCCCTCCACCACCGTTGCGGAGGGAAATTTCTGGCCGTTCACGTAACTCCGCAGCAGACGGAAAATGGGCTATGTTTGCCCATTGTAATATGGCGGATGCGAGGACTGCCGATGGAGTGCGGGAAAGGACATTTTCCCCCACAGCCAGCACCGCAGATGTGCCTACGACCGCCATAGTAATGAGCCCCAAAGTGTGGAGTCAAGTCTGTTCATTTTAACTAGCACAACACATGTGTAGTACGTCCTATGGAGTATTTTCAATTGAACCAATCTGAATCGGGATCGGATCGCCACTTCTCTTGGCGATGCCAGTGCCTCCAACCAATCCTCGTCATCCAGACTGCCCACATCCTCCTCCCATCTGGCTCTCAATTTATCGAGGGTGTCTGGGGAGTTATTTAATATCTTCCGATATGTTAGTGATATTGCTTTCTTATTTAGATAGTCGTCTAAGAGCCTATCTTCCAAAGGAGAAGAGGCCCGAAGATCTGTCCCTTTCGGTATAGCATGATTTAATGCGTGTCTGACTTGTAGATAGTAAAAGGTCTCCGTGGTAGCCAAGTCATAATCTTTTTGAAGGTCGGAAAAGGGTCTTACGCGCCCCCCTACCCAAAGGTCTCCCACCCTGGAAAGGCCGATCAAATCCCATTTGTCAAACCCCGATTGATTCCATAATAATCCAAATTTTCTAGACTCCCACAGCGGCGTGGCTAGGGTTATTTTGTCTTTCCAACCCAGCGCCGTGTGCCATATCTTAGTTGTCAATGATGTTGGGGAATGGAGTGGTGTTGCCTGTTTCCCACTGTAAATTGCTCTGAGGTAACCCCCTGGTTTCATATTGTATCTATCCATATTGTAGGCTGGATCGTTATGTGCTACGTGCACCCATCTATTAATTACTACAAGCTGAGTCGCCCAATAGTAAGCTTGCAATGCCGGAAGCGCAATCCCCCCATCGTACCAACTCTTGGTCAGCTTGTGTAGCGCAATCCGCGGAATGCCTCCATCCCAGAGGAGTGTCCTCAGTTCAGCCTCTACCGTCTTAAAATACCCCGGGGGCACCACATACGGTGTATTCTGTAAAACATATACAAAGCGGGGGAGCGCCATCATTTTATAGAGGGCTGTCCTGCCCAACAATGACAAGGGTAGTGACCTCCAGTGACGAACGTCTTCCTGCAAACGGCGCGGCGGGGGATCTAGGTTCAGGCGTTGGAACGCTGACGGATCTCGAGTTACATGGATTCCTAAATATTTAAATCCTTCTGTCACCACTCGGGCCTCACAATCTCTAGGAAGTCTTGGATTTCCTCCCCAAAGGGTGTATATAATCGACTTGTCCCAGTTTATGGGATACCCAGCGTACTTTTGAAATAGGGTAAAAATATGCAGTACTCTGTTGAGGGAAGAGTAGGGCTTGGCCAAATAGACGAGAATATCATCAGCATAAAGGGATATTCTATCTTCCCAGTCCCCCATCCATCTAAGTTCTTTGATAAGGGGATCACCCCGCATCCACACCGCTAGGGGTTCCAGTACTAGGGCAAATATCAAAGGAGACAGGGGGCAGCCCTGTCTCGTACCTCTGTGGAGCCTAAATGTTGACGATCTGCCCCCATTCACTGACACCTGAGCCAGGGGCTCAGAATATAGAAGTTTAATCCATGTTATGAAATTATCTCCGAACCCCATCCACTCTAGGATGGCAAATAAGAAGGGCCACTCTATCATATCAAATGCTTTCCTGGCGTCTAATGATACTACTACTGCTTCCTCTCTGATGCTTCTGGCCCTACCCAGCACTCCATGCACTCGCCTGAGTTTGAGCGTCGTATTCTTGTCTGGCATAAAAGGCAAACTATTCTTGATCAGCAATGGCTGGAGCTAGATCTTCTGCCTCACAATAGGAATCCCACAGCATTAATACCAATAGTGAAATTAATGGCAATACTCCATTTTGTGGCCACAGGATAATTCCAATACTCTGTTGCAATATCTGGTGGAATGTCACAAACAACTTTCAGTGGTGTGGTACAAAAAAGTATTTCTTCAATGTTGAGACACATCAACAGCTTCATACAGTGTCCACAAAATGAGGATTTTGCCATTGTGAAGGGAGATTTTTATGCTTTGGGTCGCTTACCACATGTGGTTGGAGTAATTGATGGCAGACATATTGTCTTGGTGCCACCACACAACAGAGAACAAGTCTACTGCTATCGGAAAAACTGCCATTAAATCAATGTGCAGGTTGTGTGCTTACCACATTTGTACATCACAAGCGTGTGTGCACATTTTCCAACATCAACACATCATTCCTTTGTACTACGGAACAGCGCCATACCCCTACAAATGTCACAACTTGGACCTGAAAGGGCCCGGATTGTTGGTAAATACAATATAATGGTCAATATTATTTTTGTTAACTTCCAATTTAATGATCAAAAATAGTATGTAATATTTTTGCTATATATATAGGAGACTCAGCTTATCCTAACCGCCATGGTTGTTAGCACCGCTGAGGAATCCAACAGCACCAAGGGAAGTCCACTTCAATGAGGCCTATGGATAAGCATTGAGGCCAGTGGGGCAGGCTTTTGGGCTCCTAAAGGCCAGATTTCGATGTCTGGATAAGACTGGTGGAGCCCTCCTCTACTCACTTGATAAGGTGTGAAAAATCACCATGTCATGCTGCATGTTACACAACATAGCCCTGCAATGGAACATCTTGTACATTGCAGATGAAGAAACCCGTGATGAGCCACCGGATGAGGATATTGAAATGCCAAATGGAGATGATAGTGGTGAAGGGGAAGAAATAAACTTACGTCAAGATGTTATTGACAACTTCTTCATACAAGTGTAAGTCTATATTCACCAATTATTACATTACATTTAAAACCAACTCTTAATCTAATGAGAATAAAAGTCTGTGCTAGACATTTTTTTTAAAGGGCAAGTTAAAGTAAATCAAGAGCAAAGATGTTTGTTGATCTAAGGTTTGACACATTGACTACTGTGCTTATTTACATTGTTTATCTTTGCTTGTTCTTACAAAATGTGTCCTCAAAAATTGTCATTTGTAATGTGTCTGTTTTCTAATGTCATACAAATACATTTTTTGTTGTTTTTAAATCTGTTTTAGATTCCTTCACCGTCATCCTCATTTGGACATTTTAAAGTTGTGACATTTGCAATTAGACAACTTGTACAGTGATTGAATTGTATTTGTTAAGATTGCAGTAGACTTGTTTTCTGTTAAGTGTTGCCACCAAGGCAATATGTGCTGCTTAAATTGCTCTAACCACATGTGGTAGTCCACCCAATGCATACAAATATCCCTTCACACAGGTAAAATCCACATTTTGTGTTAACTGTATGTAGTTGTTGATGTGTATCATCATTGAAGAAGAACTTATTGTAGCACACCGCTTAAAGGTTGGCTGTGACATTCCAACAGATACTGCAACAGTGTATTGGAATGATCATGTGGCCACAAAAGGGAGTACTGCTATTATTTTCACTATTGGTGTTATTGATGTGGGTTTCCTATAGTGAGGCAGAAGATCTGGCTCCAGCTGATGACATAAATCAATAAGCATTTGCATAGTTAATCTGATTTTTTTGATTATCTCCCGTTCTTCCATGGTGGCAAGATCTGGAACTGTAAATGAAAATATTGCATGAAGTGTTTGGAACATGCATGGGTTATAATGTATTAGGAAAATAAGAGAAACATTTATTTATTCCAATTAAATCAAATACTAGTTTTTGAATTGTGTTTTTAAAAATTGAAAAACATTAGCTACACAGAATTTTTGTATGCATAAACAATCTTTTTTAATTTAACATTTAAAATGTATGATGGAACTAAAAAAAAGTGAACAAATTGAGAAAAGAAATACAACACCAGTCTTTTTAGGTCTCGCCTACGCAGCGCGCATGCGCTGCTTAGGAAAGACCTTTAGTAATCGGCACAGCTTTCCCTGCAAAGACGTGCACGCGTTGCATTGCTTCCAATGGCAACGCGTGCACGTCTGGCGATTCACTTGCGGGAGCGAGCAGCTGGCGCCATATGTTACTAATTATCGCGCCTTGCTGCTCGCTCCCGCAAGGGAATCGCGCAGGCCCCCCTCCCTCTGCTTACGCGCGACTGCGGGAAAAGTAAAGCTTGCGACCCGGACTACTGTCGGAGGATTCTCGTCAGAAGTGGGTCACGTCTTTCTTTCACTGCTGTCCTCTCCTGCGTTATCTGTCACAGTGCTCACAGGTTCGTTTCCATCAGCAAGCACGCTGCTCCCTTTTGCCACCACATTTAGTTCGCCATATTTAATTTAATTTAAAAACGCGGGTCGAAGGGTCTCGTCATGGTGCGCGCACATCGCACACCACTCGCCAGACGTGCCTTTTTTTGTTTTTTAACTTGCAGCGTGAGGCGCGCGCGCTTGTTTCACTTGAAGTCTTTCTCTTTCCTCCATGCTTGTTTCAGATGCCCCCCTCCCACCATTCTCCCATGTGCCCTTTGTCTTATCTCCCTTCATGGCTTATCTTTCCAATACAAACACCTTCATTGACATGACAACAAACCACTGTCTTTCAAAAGTTTATCTTTTGTTTTCGTGGCCTCTTTCCTGCCTTCCCACCTTCGTGTGAAGCTATTAACTACCTTATGGCTGGGGAGGGGTGGGGAGAGGGGAGATAAGAAAACACACAGTGAAAAAGAGGCAAAGAAACCCATTTCCACAAAGTCAGTCGCTAGTTGAAGTATATTAACATAGTACATTAACATTTGCCAGGCGCCCGTTCCTTTTTGCATAATTAATGCAATCAAGTCGCCTCTTCTCTCTGGCAGCCTGGTGTTTATTTACATTTATTCTGCACACGTCAGTTCCCATCAAGAGCAAAGCCGATTTTCTTGTCCTACACGTGCTCCCGGGATCACCTTAATCCATGTGAATAAATCTGTGCCTCCAGTAGTGCGTATGGTATTGCCTGTTGTTTGTTCCTGTGTTTAAAGGCCTGTGTGTCGAATTTTTTGCCTACTGGGTTGGTGTGAGTGCCTAGAACTAGCATACCCTTCAACTCACTCTCATTTGCCGGGTGCACCTGCCCAAGAATTGTTTCACCCCCCAATATGCCAACCTCTTCTCATGCCCCGCAAACCTTCCTCGCCCTCCAAAAACGTATTCCTCACCTTTGACTTCAAAAGGCTCCCCCACCACAAATGCGTCACTTCATTCATTAACAGGTATGGTGTGGTGTATCTGTGTGTTTACCCGTGTCTAAATCTCTAGGAGAACACATATTTGTAGGTATGTGCGCCTGTAGATGCATTTGTATATCGATGTGCAAGAATGCAGGTGTGTTTTTGAGATTACATATCTGCTTTCGTATGTGTGTGTATATCTGCCCATGTCTGTTTGCATGTGTTTGTGCATTTGTGTAAAGTTTTGTATATATGCGTACCTGAATATCTGTGTGTGTTTGTGCGTTTAGGCTTGTGTATGAGTTTGTGTGTGTGTGCTGTCTGCAGAGACAGTCTTTAGTGTAATAAAGTGCGAGTGGTGAGGCCGCCTTCTTTGATGATGCTCCAGCAGCAGCCCACCTCTGTTTATGATGTGATGCATTTGCGTCCCCCCTCCCTCACACATCAAGCGCATTATTCTCTGGGTACATTTGTCAGAACATGCGTGTGTATCGGGGGGCTAATGACCCGGATGAAATGAATGGCACCATAAAGAAGAGAAATCTCCCATACATGTTGCTGTGACGGCGGCTGCGGAGCGTTGATAAAGCGCAGCAGAAGCATGGCACTGCCCCCTACCCAGATTGCATCTCTCTGAAAATGCACCCGTACACAAAGTTGGTTTTATTAAAACAAATTAATTCAGTCATTAAGGGAATCATACGGCAAGTGTCTCGCAAAGTCGGGACCTCCAGTGTAACAAATTGATTAAATGACTGTGTAATAGTCTCTTTAAACAAATCTAGTGTAACAAGTTAATAGATCTACTCAATTACCATGCAGGGAGATGAGGATTTGGGAAACGCACTCTCATTACATGTGGAGGTTGTTGGCTTTTTAGTCACCTCGTGGGGCTGATTGCTGAGCTGGCAGGCGCAGCCCCGAGTGGCTTCAGATAAGACCAAACAACAGCTCAACCCGCTTGCAAATGGCCGGCTGCGCGGGGCACATTGATCATTTACAGCCAAGCCACGAAATGGGAGATGTGCTTTGTTTACAGAATGACAGCAGGCTTGAATGACTTGTCCTCTTTCCTTCATTTTGCTTGGTGGATTAACTAGAGGGTTACATGCGTTTCTGGTAAGCACACATCTAATGGCACAGACGCTGCATGGTATGCCAGTGTAATGTAGAGAAAATGCCCCCTTCAAACACATGTTTACCAGCATTCGTGGAATGTCCCGTTAACGAGTAATATTTGGTTTAAGCCGGGCCTCGTTTCGGAATATAGATTTACAGGCACCTACTGAACTGCTTTGGAGAAAATGAAAGCTGCAACTTTGAACAAATGCAATTCATTGTATTTGTTGTTGTCCAAAACAGCATCCATTGGGGAACGCCATTAGGTTTTCTGCTTTCCCCGGGCCTTCTCAAGGTGTACTGTATGCCACTGAAACAGATCTTTGAATCAACACAGGATTTCACATGAGCACAGATAGCTCCGAGCTGCCTCTTTCTTTTATGTAATAACTTTTGAATTTTGGAGGGCATATTCAATACATATGTATGTTGGACATTTCAAGTAGGACGAGGTCTACAATAAGTGAATAACAACAGGTTTATGCACATAATGAGACTAAGAATTGCCATAACACAGCTTACAACTAGTTAGAACAAGCATTGGCAAAGCCAATAGGTCTGCCATTGGCTGCTAGCCTTTTGAATTTGTTAATGCATGGTTTGTGTATCCATTGGTTTCGTAAACCTTTAGTGTTGGTGTAACTGCCGGGCTCTCGCCAGTATTAAAAAAAATAAAAATTAAAAAAATAGCTCAAAGCAAAACTATATTATTCAGATCTCAAAAAGCATATAATGGCATAGTAGTCCATGGCACTGAAGGGAACTACTTTGTATATGGATGTGTTCCTTGTGAAAGAGCAGAATGTTGTAACTCACAGTGAAGTTAATTAATGGCTGAAATAGGCTCAACTATTGACCCATGCTGTCTGCAGTAATAGGCAGAAGACAAATGTGAATTGGCCAACAGACCAATGAATGAAGAGGACAAGCTGAAAGTATATTGTCTATATAATATTAGTAAAATCAAAAGTGCTTGGCTAGCACCAGACCTAAACAAGCATTGGCATAGCCAATAGGTCTTGCCTTTGGGACCTTATAAGTGTTTAGTTATCCAGCACAATATCCTTGGTGCAACAACATCAACTGTTGCATGGCTAAACACTTATAAGGTCCCAAAGGCGAGACCTATTGGCTATGCCAATGCTTGTTTGTTTTAGTTTTTATTCAACAAAACAAAATAAACTAAAACAGGATGAAAACAAAAAAAACATAATAAGTCAATCATGGTGAATGAAACTAATATTGAACAGCCAAACGTATTTGAAATCCAATGTGGAAAATACAACTAGCATCAAAAAGGTGACTGTGTCCAGCAAATAGTCCACAGAGTGAATGATAATCACACACTGGAGGAAAGTAGGTTCTGCGTCTCTTGCTGGTGGAGGTCTTGCCATCCTCTCCTGGTGGACCAGCACAATGTCCCCTCCTGAGGGTGACTGGTGAATCCACAGTTGCAGGGACTGAGGTGGGTGCAGGTGTTTCCTCTTGTGGCAGGGCCTCCCTTTCTGTGGCTGAGGCAAATGTAGTAGGCCCAGATGTTGTTGGACCATAGAAAAGGGAAGATTTTGCCAAAAAAGCCCTGCACATATGGGTACAACAATCATGCAGAACCCCAGTCAGGGACTCCAAATTTGAGTTGAGATTTCTATCTGAACATTGTGCTCCCTCTGCAACTGCTTCATCTCCCGAAGCTCTGTAAGGACCTGGTCTTGGGACTGATTGAGGGATCCCAAGACTTGGTCAATGGCGGCCTGGGTAACAATAAACCCAGTGGCCTTACTTTGCTGGCCCACAGATTCTCTCCCACGACCCCTACACCCACTACCCTGTTCTCTTGACCGAGTGAGTGTGCTCCATCCCACTGGGTCCTGGATGAACTGGAGGTGGTGGTGGTGTTGGATCAACAGCAGCCAGGACTGGGGGGCACAAGATTGGAATGATGTTCCTTTGGGCACAGGAAGTGGAGGTATCCAGAGGCTGAGGTGTGTCAACAGCTGAGGTGGGAGGTATAGGTGTGGGGTGAGTGAGACTCACTGTAGCTGTCTGCTCAGGCAGACTAGATGGACCAGCCTGCTACTCATCATCCAGACTTGCAGGATTGGATTCCTCACTGAAGGCTTGTTCCTGGTCTGGAGAGGAGGTATTGTCAGTAGCAGTGGCAGATGGTTGGCCATCTACTCTGGGTATTGGACCTGTTATAAATTAAAATACAAATTAATGTAATAATCTGGATGATACATCAAATCAGCATGTAGGAAAAAAGGAAGCAACATAAAAGGAAAAAGTGCTTTAATATGATGAGTATACCTTTCAGGAGTATTAAAATAAAGTACAAAAACAGTCTAAATTACAGACAAAACTACTTCTGAAGAGCATAGAGCAGGTAAAATGATGTCCTGAAATGGAAAATAAAAATTAGGAAGTGTACACAAAATTTTGCAAACATTCAACACACCACAGTAGAGAGGAGAAATGCAAAATAAACCATTCCAAGGCCTATCAGGGTAGAATTCTGTAAATTAAACAGGATAAATAGCATTAGTCATCATATAAACATTGCAAAGTACATTTGTTATCAAAATAACTTATATTCAGCATACAACATAACATACATTAAACTTTTTGATTCAGCATACTTTAATTTGCGAAACAAATAACATCAATTCAATACAATTACAAGAAAGTGACAACATACAAAAGTAAACAAAAAATGACATTTTTAAACATAGCATAAAATAGAGATTGATAATTGCATAACATTTTAACATATATGAAAATATAAAAAAAAGAGAGAATTACCAAAATAATCATGGGGCCAATTACGATGGCGGTTGGACCGCACACCGACAGGTCATCGGTGGCGGTCCTGCAGCCCTTCGGTCCAGCGGCCGGATTACAATTCCCACTGTGGACGGAGGGAAGACCACCGACTCCAACAGGATCTGTGATCCCGACAGGGCAGCGGTCAGAATCGTATTCCCCAATGGCAGCGGTGCAGAGGCAGGCACAGCCGTCGGCATTACGATATCCCTTTCCGCCAGCCTTTTCATGTCAAGAAGACCGCCATGAAGAGGCTGTCGGGAACGGAAATTATGGGCCCCAAACAGGGCCCCCATCCATCGTTGGTCACTGTAAAGTGGCCCTGGGGCACATGTAGTGCCCCCACTCACCTCCATGCACTGTGTGACATGCACGACATGGTGCAAAGCACACAACCATGGACATGGAGGAGGTGCTCTTTATCACGGCGGCGTGTACTGCGGCCCTTTTCCTTGGCCGCAGCACAAGCCGCCGTGATAAGGAGCACTTTCCAACTAGCAGCACGGTGGTCGCATCGTAATGCGATGGTTGGACTGCTGCCTGCTTGTCGGGCAGTTTCCTGACCGCCGCAATAGCGGCAGCCATGGTAATCGGCCCCATTGCGACATTATTTTCACAAGGCAAAACACAAGGCATCATGTTAGTTGAAGCCATTTCAACTAAACATTAACAACACTTGCAAAATTGTAAGTTGAGCATACCTAGTATATGCAGTGAAAATGAAAAGACATTTACAATATAAAACACATATATGAAATATTTTATTAGGTGAAAAAACACTTACAAGCACCATAACATCATGTCATTTTAAATGGAGATTGAAACCTGTAATCTTAAATAAAACAAAATACATTCAGACAAAGGAAGAAACAAGTCAAAAAGAAAATTTCAAACATGAAAAAAACACACACATTGACAACACAAATTAACAATTAGTAAAATGAGAAAAACAACAATAATGCTACAAATTTCCCCACAAAATTGAAAGAAAATATTTATATATGGGTTTATATGTTTACAAAAGGTGCAAAACACATTACCAACAGCTACATTAAAAGCAAAAACGACATTTAGGTTTACTGACATGTTCAAAAGTATAACTTACCAGTCTCCACTTCATCAGGGATTCCTGTCAAGCCTTCAGGATGTAGGATCTGCAAGACCTTCCCTCCCAGGAAAAACGTTGAAAGGAAGGCTGGGAGAACCACCACCTGACCTCTGCACCACCAAGTGATGTTTGGAGGCCAGGGAACACACTCTCCCCCGCAGGTCGTTCCACCTCATCCTTATTTCCACTGTTGTGCGCAGGTTGTTTGCTACAACATTCACTCTGTCAACTATTCTGGCCCACATTTGCCTTTTCTGAGCTATAGTTGTATTTTGTACTTGGACTCCAAACAATTGTGGCTCTTCTCTAATAATTTCATCATTCATGTCTGACAATTCTCCCTCAGTAAAATGTGGATTTCTCTTCCCTGCCATTTTGAGATAATAAACGTAAATTAATTTATAACCCACAATTAATACATAAAAAAAGAGAAAATGAACACGAAACAGAGAAAGCAAAAAAACCTGACCACTAAAAAGGTGCTCAGGAACAATGTTCTGCTGCAGTGGAATGGCAAAGGATCATGGTCTGAAGTGGAGTGTGTTTTATAGTGTGGTATGCAGGTGGAAACAATTAGGCAAAACACATCAGGTGTGTGTTGCTAGCATCCATCCTAAAGCCACAGGACTAGTACAATGTTGAACACGTCCTGTGAGGGATTCACTCTGTCGGCAATCTGCCCCTAGGACAACGCCAGCACAACTGTAAAATCTAAATATGCTCGGCACAATCCCATCCCCCTGGCGGTGATGGAGTAATGTTAGCCAGCAGAGGAGTCCACCGTGTCCACAGCTGTGAGCCGTTTGCACGACGGAAAACAGGCTGTCAACGCGGACAGAGGATCAGCCAGTCCACATCTAAATACAGTGGCAGGAATCCGTCAGCTCAATGGAGTACTTGTAAACGTCACCACGGAGGGACGACAGGAGTACCACAAAGATCTAAGGGGCTCCTTACGATGCCGGACGGAAGCCCATCCGTGCTGGTGGCGGAAAATGTTCATTTTCCCGCCCCAGGTGCGGTCATTGCGACCACCAAATTACAATGGTCCTACAGAGGCCATTTACCGTCTGCCGCGTTCTGTCAGGCTCCACACGTTTTTTGCGTACGCAAGGGTGGCGGACGGAGCCAATAGAGCAGGACCGGCGTGCGGAAACACGTTCCGTCTGCCAAACATTTACAATGTGGCAAACAGCCCTTCCCACCGCCGCGTAAAAACCACCACGTTGCGGATGGCGAAAACACAACAACGGAGAGGAAGAGCCAATACAGAACCCATCTAAACCACCGGAGCCACCATGGATCCAGCGCTACAGGCCTTCCCGCTGCACTACCTGCTGCACCTCCCGCAGACACCGCCGCACCCAACAGCAGAGGTACGTACCAAACATCTCCATGCATGCAACCCCTGAACAACTACAACTCCCAGCAAGCGTGGCGGCAGCACGATGAATGTGGCAACCTGCCAAATGCAAAGTGTGAGGCCCACCCCATCCCCATGAGTGACCCTCGGTGCCCATGAAGGCAATTGGGGCCAATGACGAGCCCCGCAGTAGCAGAGCGCGCACACCGCAACATCAAAATATGTACCCCGAAGGGCCCCATTGGCCGATGGCTCATTCGCATAGTGGTTGCCACACTGCGGTGGCCGGGAACCTGCGACCCCAACCCTGCATCATCCAATTGGGGCCAAAGCGTGTCATCGCAGCGGATGCCAGCTACCGCGCATGCGAACACATACTGCATTTGCATTGGCGCCATGCGAATTACATCACACATCACAACTCATTTGCCTAAAGTGATTGTTGCACCCCATGTGTAATGTTGTGGGGCACGAGGCCCCCATGCACATACAGTAACCACACAGACACCGTACATGTATATGAGAACTGGCCCAGGGCTCGTGCGTCCGGCCCCATTTGTTGGCAGGGTCACATGTCCAGTGACGCCTGTGCTGGGTGGCTGTGGGGTGGGGGGTAAGCCAGCCCTCTGGGAGTAGCTGGTACATCAGAACAACTAGAACAGTGACCAGCTGGTCACTACACTGTGAAGGTATGAGAGACTGTGACCCTTGAGTCAAGTCTTCACACACATGGCATGTCCAAGAATAGGAGAGTGAAAGTACATACATAGTCATGTCCCGTGGCCAGCATAGACCGAAATGAGGGAAGGAGTCTAAAAGGACAAAGGTCTCTCGCACTGTACCAATGTTGTGTAATGAAACATCCAACCTGTGAACATCGCTTGTACATCCCTTGACAACTGACTGGCGTCCCTTGACCAGGGGTCGACTTGTGAAGGGCCAGTGACGTAGGCAGACAATCAGAGGTGTCCACTGTCTGCAAATCAGACATACTTGTAACCCCTAGCACTCCCAACACACATACTGGTGTGGCGTGCAGTGTGCACAGCTGCCATTGCCTGTAAATGTTCACACACACGTCATAGGAGCGCACATGTGGAACAAACAGACATAGCTCTGACCGACATCATCGCTCATTGGCAGCCATGTGGGCATGTATACACAATCCATGTGCATTTGTGCCTCATTCAGGTGAACATTGCAATGTCTGTTACGCAAATTCCACACACACTCACGCAGGACTGACCCCATAGTGTCCACATGTGTCTATCCACCGTGCTGAACAACCATGTAGCGTTGTCCAGATGACACTCACTGCCCTCATCCCGTAATGGTGTTGCGTATTGTGGGACTGAAGCTTGCGCTCGTGCAGTGACAGCAGCAACATGCAACTCAGCACTGATGCTGGGAAACACTAGTGCCGTGCCATCTGACCACAGGGTAGCTCATCCTTGATGTAGCAGTGTACTACATGCCATACACATCGACTTCTTTGGATGTCGTAGTGTCAGTATGTCGAGTGAGTGAAGAAAAACAACGTCTGAATGCAGGTCACTTGTGCATTTCACGTGACCATGTGGCCTGTCAATGTTGTGGTTGTGCGAGTCTCTGGGTAAGCTGTGCACCACATTTCATCTAGAACTCAGCCCATGCCTGTGTACCCTGACATACGTAGGAGGAGACCACCCATCTTTCACCCTGTCCCCGACCTGACGACGATGGAGGACATCGAAATCATCCGGGAATTCTGTTTGGATCACTGCACACTACGAAACCTATGTGCCCAGTTGGAGCCCCATTTGAAGCCCAAAAGAAAATATCTGGCTGCATTGTCTGCCACAGTGAAAGGTATGGCTGCACTGCATTTCTCCGGTACTGGGTCTTTCCAGTACACTGTGGCCAGCGCCGAGGGGATGTCACAGCCCATGTTCAGCATGGTGTTGCGTGACGTCCTGTCAGCATTGATGCCTTACAGGGACAGACCTGTCCACTTCCCAAGGAGGGATGAATTGGGAGCTGTGAAGGGGGAGTTCTATGACCTGGGAGGCATTCCAAGTGTTGTGGGAGCCATTGATGGTACCCACATTGCCCTCGTTCCACCACAGGCAAGTGAACACATCGATAGGAACAGCAAACACTACCACTCCATCAACGTACAAGTGGTATGCCAGGCGGATCAGACCATCTCACACGTGTGTGCAAGGTATCCTGGGTCGGCACATGACTCCTACATCTTGCGGAACAGCACCATACACCAATTGATAGCCAATCTGCACTCCGAGCGGGCCTGGCTTGTTGGTGAGTGGGCTGTGTCAATGACTGTGATGTATGTGTGACATGCTGCTCTCCCCACACATTCAGATCACACTGTTTGCCTGTCTCACAACTAGGTGACTCTGGGCATCTCAATCGTCTGTGGTTGCTGTCCCCACTGTGGAATCCAACAACGCCAGGGGAAGTCCAATACAATGAAGGACATGGGAGGACAAGTCGTGTGTTGGTGCGCACTTTTGGACTGCTGAAGTCAAGATTTAGGTGCCTGGACCAGACTGGTGGTGCACCTAAGTACTCACCACAGAAGGTATGCCAGATGTTAGTCGCCTGCTGCATGCTACACAACCTGGCCATGCGCAGAAGGATCCCCCTGATTCTCAATGACGATGAACAGCAGCAGCCCCCCGCACCCAACCCACACATGCTCAGTGACGATGACAGTGGTGAGGAAGAAGGCCTTGACCAGTGACAACAGCTCATCGTCAACTACTTCCGTTGAGTGTAAGTGAACAATGAGCGACTATGACTGTGTCTGCGTGCCTTGCTGTTTTCTAACAAACTTTGAGATCTGTTACTGGCATTTTGTACACATACAGGACTATGCGCGGGATTGGAGAACTTGGGCAGGCAGGGGCTGAGCACCCAGAAACACCCATTAGCACAGGACCCAAATGCTATAGTGCCTCACTAGCTCTCCCACTCACTCAGAGGTTTGCAAGCGCGTGTACACAAGTCGATAAGTTGCAGACAAGAAACGCTTTAAAATGTGCTTTTTTTACTA
This sequence comes from Calotriton arnoldi, assembly GCA_963921515.1. Taxonomy (NCBI): domain Eukaryota; kingdom Metazoa; phylum Chordata; class Amphibia; order Caudata; family Salamandridae; genus Calotriton; species Calotriton arnoldi. The sequence goes on along the minus strand of CAWUFW010004085.1, from coordinate 466,587 downwards.
CAGTTGCAATACAGGCAACATACGTGCCACAAGAAGTTGAGAATTCATGAGTACATTTACAGTTCCCATAGTGACACATCCATAACACATGAAGCAAGATGTCATATCAATAATCCCTCTGGACGAAGACCCACAAGCACATCCCCCCACCCCTTGCTGGGAGGAGTTGAATGAGATGTCCCAGGTCTATGGGCTTTGCCAGCAGACCCATTGCTCAGCCAGTAGATGGTGAAATGTACATCCCATGTGCTGTGTCGCTCACATCACTGGATGGATCACTCTCAAAGTGTGGGGCAACTAGCCGGCCTCCCCATGACATCTAAAAGGCACCCGTGTCCTCTAGCAGCAGTGACACCTTGTTGAGTGGGGGTGCTAGGGCCTGACCAGAACAGAATGACAACGGACAATCCCCTCAGACCACGGACAGAATGTACAGGTAGTGCTCCTGGACCACGCAGAGAACAAGCTCTGCAGACACTTCTCATGTGACAGACAAATACTAATGTACTTGCAAAACGACTACGCCATGTAAATTTCGTGCACTACAGCTGCATGATGGAAGCCGGGCACATGCCAGTCGACAATGTCCATGACGGTCAGATGACAGCCTCCCCGTTGCTCAGGTCTGAGGTACCAAGCGAAACAGACCGCAGAGGTCAGCAGAGTCAAAGCTAATGCAGATAGGGCAAAAGTCAGAGAGCTGAATGACAATTCCTGTTAGTAGGCGTGAAAAAGTTAAAAGGACATTGAATTAGTCACCAACAGTTCCTGTTGCTGTTAAGTAGTTACGAATCCAAGAAGGCACAGGTAGCCTCCAAGGCAATCAGTTCCAAAAGACGATCCATATCATCTCCAGCAAAAAGGACCGCCATCCAATCCAGCAGTATGAAGGAGCAGATGTGCTCCTCGCACCACGAGGATGAAAGGAGCATCCCATGGCAACCGGGGAGAGGTTCGATGTAGGCATGGCACAGGAGCCTTTGCGCAAACGCACAGGCGCAGCTGTCAGCCTGTCTGACACATTGGAAGGCATCCCACAAACGTGTATCACCGGAGCAGTCCTGATCATGGACCAACAAAGGACTCACCCACAGCTCATGATCCAGGGCACCAAGGGATGTGTTGGGAAGGCAGACATCCAGGGACCACTGAAAGGGGCATCTTCAGCAGTAGAACACAGGTTGCACGCAGGTGAAATAGGCATAGCGGAACGTTAGCCTATAACTGATGCGTAGCACAGCTAATGGGACACATCCAAAGAGAAGCTGCATGCGGTCACGGTACAGTTGCAAGTGACCGGGGTTCGACTGGACCACAGGACGGGCAGACATGGCGTGAGAGCACTCTTAGAACCAGCGCTCAGCTGTACAGCCTGGAAATTGGAAGAATGACACCCGATAGAACTCCAGAAATCGCATGAAACAAAGGGACAAGGCCAGAGCCCACATGTTTTAAAAAAGTGTGCAACGGCCTTCAGTATCAGAAGCTTTCGATGATTCTTGTGTCAGTCCCCCGGAAAAAAGTGGGAGTGCCGTGTTCAGCAGTGACTGAATTGCGCGGGACGGTCAAGCCACCTGCAATTCGATGGTCTCAGGGCTGATGTGGGAGCGACTACTTGTTGAAACAGGGCCCATTGTGCCTGCACACTTATTGAAGTCCGCTTTTGCTGTGGGAATGTGAGGCCACAAATGGACATCCCCAATCACATATGGAGAGTGAGGAGGACATTGCTACAGCAAGGAACACAGCGTGCAACAGTTCCTATGTACGCAATGCCTGCCCTTTGACCGCAGCACTTGTGCCCATTCAGAGGAAGATAACTTTGGTTGTAAAACAGATTTCGCGTGGGTATGTTGTCAGGGACTGGTGTAAATGTGGGTAAACATGCATAGATCGTACATGTCACTTGAAAATCCCTGTGCAACAATACTTGAGTGTGTGAATGCGACAATGTCACCATCGTCCACATGACAGGATGTGTTGTGATGCTGGCTCTTGTGGGCACACTGCTAAGGATTTCATTGTTCTGCGCTGCGTGATCTGTGAAAACTTCTGTCATGTCCATGATGATGTTATTAGGGGGATGGGAGCACACTGCTTCACCTCCCAGCACAGTTCACCCCTTGGCATTCTGGTAAATGCAGTTCAGTCATGATGCTTACTTGTCATGTGACTGAGGTGTTTCACCTGAGTTGGGCAGGGAGAGGTACAGAGACCCGAGTAGAATCTGGCAGCTTCCTCAGCAGACACCGATCACAATGTATCTTACCCCTCCTGATGTGGGAGGATAACGCGACACACATGCGTCTAGAGATTCACAGCACTGACCTGCACCAACCTAGGTGACACACGACAACGGTAACAGAAGTAAGCTTTTCAACTGGACTGCATTCACCAGCATGCCAGGGGCGAAACTGTGTTGGGAGGTGCAGTCGTGTGCTCCAGTCCCCCTGCTGTCCATGTTGATGGTGTTTGCCGGTGTTGTCTGTAATGCATATTGTACAGTGTTGCCTCGTGGTGTGCTTTTGCGGTTATTGCATAATATGGCAACGCACTGTTGTTTCCTTGTGTCTTTCCAGGTACCTCCACTGTCTCAATGGATTTTCGCTTTTACATATTCGGATACATTGCAATGTGAGTCAACATGCCACTTACTGTGATGAGAATGCTCTTGACACGAAGGCATACTGTTGTGAGTTGTGTTTATTTTGCGATGTGTGACAGGTGAGGGGTGAAGTAGAAGGTGATGGTACACGGATAGTTAGGGTAGGACACACAATGGTTGAGTTCCAAAGTCCAAGCAAACACTCCCATCCTTGTGGCAATGGGGTTTGGTATTTGAAATGACAGTCAATGCGCGGTGTTACAGTGGTGACATCAGCGGTTGCTCCGAGAACTGGTACGGCACGGTGCTGTGCCACGTGATCCTAACGGGGTCTTTTTCAGACGCCCCCTCTGCAGTTTGGCCGGGGGGGAACCTGCTGCATGCTCAGAGGTGTCTGAAGATTCGCAGTGGTGTGACTCACCCCTCCCTGTGGCCGCTGCTTGACCCGACCCTTGAGGTCGCCCCACCGCTTCCTGATGTCACACACAGTGCATAGGGTGGTCCCTACGGCATTGACTTTGCTGTGGATCCTTGCACACATCTGAGTCTTGCGCGCAAGTAGGGTGTGTTGGACCAGGTGCCCAGACAAATGTGGTTCTACCCTGATTGTCTCATCTACAGTCACTCTCAACTCTGAGCCGGTGGATTTGGACATTGTCTTGGGGGGCATGGTGCAATTGAATGAGGAGTGCAGGGTGCAAAGTAGTGGTGGAGATATGTGAAGTGTGTGAGGTGTGTCCTGTCTCTCTGTCTCGGCTTATGGTGTGCAAAGGATGCTGGTCCAGGAAGGGGTTGGTTTTATACTGTGGTATGTGGGTGTGTCCACATGAGTGATGACCTCCAGATGTCTCTTCCATGCTGTGCATGTCTTTCCTTACCAGGAGCAAGTTGGGGTGTATCATTGTGGCGTGTGTGTTGTGATTGAGGGCGGCAGGGAGTACAGGCACACTTCGGGCATTGTTGTGGATTTGGTTCCGTCCGCCATTCATTTGGCCTATGTGCATGTGCGGCGGTCGGACGCAGTGTTCGGTCCGCCAGCTCCGCATTCTCATCGTAATTAGCCATGTGGTCATGCCGCGGCAGGAGCGGCCTTTTCAAGCCGTTGAACAGCTTTCCCCGTCCGCCGCAGTCGGATTTGCAGTTTTTCCGACCGTGGTGGATGGTCTTTTGTGACATCCGTCCGCTGCGTTGTGATTTTGCATACATTGCATCGTAATTTGGCCGACGGAAATGCCGCGGGTCATGCGGGGGGATTTTTCCCGATGCCATGGCGGTCGGAGGGCTTGTCCGTCCGGCATCTTAATTGGGCCCTAAATCAGGCCCTTTGTCCTGTGTTTTAACGTCAAATATAGCTTATTACCATTTTTGTAATGTATAGAAAGAAAATAGGCAGTTTAGTAGTCTATAGAGTTAGGGAAAAGTATTTTAATAGATTTACATTTTTTTTTTTTAAATGTACGATGTACTGCGGTACTTTCTCGAAAGTATCTAGAAAGTACAGTGGTAGTTATTGATATCTAAAAAATAAAACAATACTACCAAAGGCTAAAATGAAGTAAAAAATGAACTAGTCATCAGGAATGACATTTAACAAGTATTAGAAAGGCATTAGAAACACACATTTCTGGTCACATGACAATTAAAACAAATAGAAAACTAGATAAGAAATCAAATTAAAAAGTATTATGTGATTGGTAAATAACACAAACTGGGTGTTTGAAATTGGGTTGTTGGTTGACTGAGGCATGAGCCCTGGTCAAGCAACAGCCACAATCCCTTGCAGGGTGAACCACAAAAAGCCATCAAATTAACTTGTGATTAACCCAGGGTAGTTTGGCACAAAAAGCAGTCAGGCTTAACTTAGAGGCAATGTGTAAAGTATTTATGCAGCACACAAACAGTAATAAAGTAAAAACACAACACTAGAAACATTCCAAACCAATTTAGAAAAATAGAGTATATTTTAATACATTATTTGACACCAAAATGACAAACATCCAATAAGTAGAAACGGAGCAACGAATTTTCAAAGTTTCTAGTGAAAACTAGCACCTAAAAGATCAAAGTGCCACTCGTGGACATCTAGTTGCGTGAGACCGGGTCAAAGTCGAAAAATATGGCTGACCGCGATGGAGCAGGTTCATATACAAGAAATGGTTTGGACCCGGTCAGCACTTACCTTCGGGCTAAAAACAATTCTTGAGAAAAATGTTCTGAGAAGGTGAAGTTCAGTGCGGCAAAGCACAGGACGTGTCAGAGGAGGGAGTGAAGTCGTCGGATGGCCTTGTGTCAAAGCCGGGGTGAAGATTTCTACTTTCGGACCACGAGGTCAGGTACCACTTTGGTGAGGGACCACTAAAATGATTTGCTGCTTTGGAGAAGAACATTGCGGGAGAAGAAGCAAAGTCAATCAAATCGGCTATGCACCTCAGGCAGATAGGCAAGCAGGTTGGTCTCGGTCCCCTCTTGGTCCTCAGAGCAGTTTTTAGCAAAAAGTTCCCCACTTTTAGATTTTAGCTATCTGGGCACCTTTAGCTCCACTTCCAAGGGTCTAGGACTGGAGGGGCACCACTTGAAGGGTCAGGACTCACTAAGGCTGGGCCCTTAGGTGGGGTCAAGATGGTGGAAGACTTTTGTGTCCGCTCTGAACAGGAAGCCAGCAAACTAGCCCTTGTGAGTCACTCTGGAGGTCCTGATACAGTTGAAGATCCAGTTTGTGCTCCCAGGAAGAAGGCAGCAGATCAGCAGGACAATCAGGGTAGCAATCCAGCAAGGCAGCAGTCTTTCTGAACAGCAGTCCAGCAGAGTGGCAGTCCTTCTTCCTGGTAGAGTATCCACAGGTCCAGAAGTGCACTGAAGAGTTGGTGTCTGAGGTCCTCTTTTTATACCCTGGTGCCATGGTTCTGGAAGGTGGGAGAAGCTTCTAGACAGTGGCTTTGAAGTGCATGTAATTTCCTGCCTCCCCAACCCTGGCTCCAAGATGGTAGCAGTGACAATGTGAGTCATTAGGCCCTTTGTGTGAAGGCAGAGCACAGGCTATTCAGTTGTTAGTGGGGCTGTGCTCAGCTCCGCCCCATCCTGCCAGCAGGTGGCCTATTCAGGCACACCTAATCCCTGTATTGTGTGACTGTCTGAGAGGAATTTGCAAGTCCAACCGTCAGTTACACCCAGTCATGTGACCCAGGTCAGGCTACAGGCACCAAAGGGCTAAGGACAGAAAAATGCCAACTTTCTGAAAGTGGCATTTTTAAAATTGTGATAAAAAAACCCGCCTTTACCGTTAAACAGGGCTTTTCAACACAATTCAAAAGACACCAAACATGATATAGCTACCAGCTCACAATTGGAAATTATAGCTTATTAAATGTAATAAGGAATCCCCTATGTTATCCTATGGGAGTGGTAGGCCTCACAGTAGTGAAAAAACGAATTTAGGAGTTTTTCACTACCAGTACATGTAAAGCTTAAAAGTACATGTCCAACCTTTTAATTACACAGCACCCTAGGGCTTACCTAAGGGGTGAATTATATCTAATGAAAGGGGAGTTTTGGGCTTGGCAAGGTGGTTTTAATACTAAGTCAACATGGCAATTTAAGCCTGCATTCAGGCTGCAATGGCAGGCCTAGTGCTTGTTTGAAGGTGCTACTTACACGAGTGGCACAATACATGCTGCAGGCCCACTAGTAGCATTTAATTTACAGGCCCTGGGTATATGATATATCAATCTACAAGGGACTTGCAAGTAAATTAAGTATGCCAATTGGGTATGAGCCAATTAAACCATGTTTAGGGGAGAGAGCACAAGCTCTTTAGAACTGTTTCATTTTTTTAAAATACATTTTTATTATTTTCGTTGATACACAACTGGTCATCAAGAACTTTGTTGACAGCAAATCAACTACAAAAGTCATCTTCAATCTCTTTGCCACAGGTGGGTCCCGTCCCACCCCCAGGCACATACAATTACAGCTAAGTTCCATATGTCTTGGAATGACCAATGGTCTCCCCCACACTCCTTCCTATATTGATCGTGTCACCTATTACATCAAGCTTCCGGCTCTGCAGTATCCAGCATCCTCTTTCTCCTCCTCCTCCTCGCCTTCCACTCGCATTCCTGCCACATCCTCTTCCCCATTCTGCATTCCTACCTCCATTTCCCCTGCTACCCCCTCAACCCTCTGAAAGGCCTCCAACAACCCAGCCCAGATGTCTAGGTCCCCATCACCTTATCATCCATCCTCAACAACCTGATGTGTTTTTCTTCAGCTAGGACCCATTCCACTATATCCCTACTCTACAATGCCACTAAAGGGGTCCTCTGACCAAGTACCTTTTGAGCACCCCATGAAACAATGACACCGAGCGCCATGCACATCCAACCGACAACAACTGCAGAATTTCTGATCCACTGAGGGCTATGGGAAACCTCATCCAAATCTCCAGAGTTGTACCGGCAAGCTTAACATGTTGTAGAAACTGGACAGTCCCCACAATGAACTCCCTACATGCATTCTCAAAATGTAATGAAACTCTCATCTGGGTACAAATCACCCAGAGTTTCACAGCCCCCTTCTCCCCAGCGGACCACTGATATTGCTTCACTAATGCACTTAAACTGCACCAACGACCAAATGCTTACCTCTCATGTGAACGGTGGATGCTTTAACACCCTAGTAATCACTCTCTCCCATACCTCCCCTGTCTGCCGCACCAGATAAGGGTAGTGCCCCGGTATCTTGGTCCCACTCATTTGCAGTTCTAGCAATGGTGTGATCCTACAAGTGCCTCTTGGTAGCCTCTTTTCCCAGTTATCCTCCACTGTGACCCATCGTGATGCATATTGCAGTTTAGTCACACAATAGTACCACTCCAGATCAGGCAGTCCCATATCCCCTTCCTCTGGATCTAACTTCAGCATCAACATAGCAACTCTACTTCTCTTTCCCACCCAGACCACAGAGACCAACAGTATATCCAGCGCTTTAAATGTACTACCTGCAATCATGTGCTACAAGTTCTGCGACAGATGCCTGGGAAGGGAAACCATTTTCGCAACCGCTATTCTACCTGCCACTGACAGCGGCAATGTATTCCAAATTCAACAGATTTCATCAGCCCTTCCAGCATCTTCCTTATGCTATGACATTGTTGGCCCTCTGCCCCTCTTGCCACCATAATCCCTAAATTCTGAAAGGCCTCTGCCTCCCATGTGAGCCCAAGCCGAGCCAACTCCGGTTCTGGCACCATGCTCAGTGCCCCCCAATGGGAACAATTATGTCTTGAGTCTATTAATCTTTAGCCCAGACACAGCCCCAAACTTGTCCAATCTGTTCAACAACAACGGCACAGAATCTCTAAGACTCCTCAGGCAGAACATCACATCATGAGCATATAATAATATCAAATGTAGGCTGTTCCCCACCCGCATGCCATATTCCCTCATTTCACTCAGGATCTTCACTGCCGTGGCCAAATCAAATAATAGTGGGCAGAGGGGACAACCTTGATGAGTGCCCATTTCCACCGCCCACTTTGCAGACACCCATCCACCACTAAGCACCCTAGCTCACGGTGCGCAGTACAGTAGTTTCACCCACCCTCAGAAGCCTGGGCCAAACCGCATCCATTCCCGTACCTGAAACATATACATCCAGTCCGGCGTGTCAAACGCTTTTGCAATGCCCACAGACACCAGTACCAACTCCTCCTGGCTGCCCTCCACCGACTGCAGCACATGGGCCAATCTACAGTAATTCATAGCTGTGCTTCTCCCCGGGATAAAACCACACTGGTCCTCATGCACCAGAGTTCCCACAGCCCTCTGTAAGCGCTCTGCGAGGATCTTGCATAGGACCTTCATGTCTGCATTAAGCATTGTCATGGGTGGATAGGGAAGATGACGATGTTATGATTCTCGTATCTCAGCTCACCCGCTTCTTGGGCAGCCCTCAGGATTATGTCTCGAGCCCTATAATTGAAAATCCTCATTATTATAAATCTTGGGGGTGCCCCCGGCGGTGGCCATGCAGTCAAGGCCCTATGAGCCCACTCCAATGCAAACATGGGAGAGAGATCCAAAAAAGTCAGTGATTATTTTAGCCAGTTCTCCAAAAAGCTTTCTGCTGGGGCAACCTCTGCTCTCTCAGGGAACCCCAGAAGCCCAAGGTTGTTACTACTGGATCGTCCTTCCACATCCTAAACTCTATTTTCTAGTGTCACATTGACAGCCATCAGGTGAGATACATTCTTTGAGAGATACAACTTCCGTCTGCAGATCCGTGAGCATATGTTCAGCATTCGTGACATGCTTCACCACCTTAAGGAGGTCCACTCGGAGCAGTCCCACATCAAACGACACTGCATCTGTCTTCCTCTCCAAAGCCGTTCTAAAGCCCTTAAAAGCTTCCAGCAATGCCGCGTGGGTCGGCTTGCTCCTCCCGCTACGGTGCCTCTGCCACCAGCAGTCCAGAGGCCCTCTTGATCGGCCCCTGTGCAGTGGTGTATTGTGTGATGGTGTTTCCCTGGTACCCCTTGGCTAGCTTATCCTTTCCCATCGTGAGAGTTCTGGGCCAATGAGGGGTCCCCCACCTTTCAAAAGTTCCTCTCCAAGAACCTGTCCAGTTCTTCCCCCACTGTCCAGCACAGCGATTGGCGAGCCAACCAAGCACCATGTCGCAGGGTGAGGTGATCAATAGGCTCCGGCCGAGCAGCCTATTCCCCCTACTCAGCCCCTTTAATCAGCCCGACCCTCAAGTGGTTCACCTGCACAATAGGTCCTCAAGCCATTCAGTTCCTCAGCAGTGTGCTGGTCAGTCTTATGGGGGAGCCCCGGGCCAGAAGAACTATCTCCCCTATGGCCGCTGCAACAAACTCCACTGCTACGCCACCCTCATCAGCACAATGGCCCCAGGACCTCCCTCTGCAATCTAGGCTCACCGTGGAGCAGCAGGTCTTCCTCTGTCCCCTTTGCAGCACCAGCAAGCAGTTGTAAGCACTATAAATGTCAGTGGCAATCCCAGGCTTGCAAGTACATTATCTAGGCTGAAGGCCTTCCTCCAGGGCATCCATGTTATTTCCTGTCACTGCCCCATGCCACTGCTCCTCACCTTTCTGCTTGCAATAGTAGGCCAATCTTAGTGACGCCTTCAGTACTGCCCGCGGCTTCGGCTCACTTCTTCAACCACCAGGGTCATTCTTCCGCCTTCAGACACCGTGCAGGCCCCGGTAGCCTCAGTACGATCGCTTTCCCCATGCTACAACCCACAGGCCCCTCTCTCCACGGTCCCGCTAATACCACAGAGTGTGGTACGCCAACCACCAACTTCCTCCCAGAGCACACCAGTCGTTTGCGTCAGGCCTCACCCACATGTGCCAGAGGTCTCTTCAATCCTTCATGTCGCAGGCAGGCTCCAGCACCCTGGAAGTCCCCGCTCAGTAAGTTCCTGGTCTTCAAATAGGGAAGGGAAAAATGGGTGTTGGAAGGACAGGCTAATATCAGAAGGTCCGTTTTCAGGGCCTTTCGTCCTCCAATCCCAGCCTTGCAGACTCAGTGAGCACCATTACTCCCAGCACCACCGCAGGCCACAGATCTCTCCAGTCACCATTTCATGGTCCCACTCTCCCCTCTGAGCGTGTACCGCCTACCTCAGAGCTCCGATTACCCCCGCTCCTCCTCGTTAGCCAGCAGGCCGCATCAGGCCATTCCAAGATACCCGGAGGCCTCTCCAGCCCCTCTTGGCGCAGCCCACTGCCTCCTCCAATGGCCCCGGAACCCCTGCCAAACTCGGTTCAGAGCTTCCAGTATGGGTCAAGTTGTTGTCCGTGGGTCCCCAGCCACACAATGCGGGACCTTTGTGACACCACTGCGCAGGATGTCCCTTAGGGGCAACTTAGTGCTCTAATAGTGCATCTGACCGGCCAGCTTGGTTGGCCATGCCACCCCAAAGTCCACTTTAGCACTGATTTGCGGTAGTAAAGTGCACAGTCATAAGGCTATCAAAAAGGAACTCAGCAAAAAGTGGAGGAAAAAAGGCAAAAGGTTGGGAGGTGACCAGGTTGAGGACCAACAGTGGTCTATAAACACAGCCCAATACTACTAAATACCATCAACAACCATAGAGACTCCGCTGACTGTTGGCAATAGAGCTCCATTTCTTCTTCAAAGACATAACAGAGAAAATGAAAATTATACCTCATCACCTCCTTCTATATATTTCTACATAAAACAGGTACATTTCTATATAGATCTGTATGGTTTTCCAGGAAATAGTGCCTATGAGTTGTAGTTAGATAATTCAGGAGATATGTCATTAGGTGGCCTGGCATGTGTGATGACATTTTTGTAACAATCTGCTTTAAGTATTGTTGTCTTCAATGCTTTCACATATAACAAATTACTTGGTTAGATATATTAACAGTTAGACATGTACAACATCGGGGGTTTTTCCACAATCCAATTGATTTGTTTTCCCCAGTGTTTCATGATGACTACTACCATATGTCTATCTTGAACTGTAAATGTTCTAAATGGTGCCATGATAGTGTAACAGAAATGCTAGTTTTGTCTGCAAGACACATAAAAAGGAAAACAATGATGGACTGACTGTGTTATGTTCATTAAATACAAACAGATATCACTGTAGTAGTCTAATATTAACTTACAGTCTACTATGAAGCCACCATAAGGTACATGTTTAACTTACCTTATACTTACCATTTATGTCTATATTAAATTCAATTTATTATTTCTGATACCTGAAAAAATCTGATTAACATTGGTAGAAGCTCTTTATCTTTTGAAACATTTGGTTAGTTATGAAAATCATTTTTTTCTTGTTTTCTTTTTTTTTAGATTTTTTCTGGAATTTTCTTTTTTTTCACAAGGTCAACACAACCAACCAAAACTATAGTGTTGACAGGAAACAGGAGGATTACAAAGGCAAAAAAAGCAAAAAGCTAACGCTGTTGGGGAGGACACTGGTGAGCCATGTGAAGCTCATGATGGATGGCCATATTTCACTTTCCCGCAACAATGACAGTATGGCAGGGGAGACAGTAAGTCGCTGTTGTGCCATATTGCTCTATTATTTCACAATTCTGCCTGAATAGATGTACTGGCACTGCGGTACCAGGGGCAGGTACTGGTGGAGGGACAGATGCGCCGAGTGTTGGTGGACGTGCTGATGGAGCTGAAGAATTAGAAGGTGCTACTAGAGCGACAGATGCAGCGGGTGGTGTTGGAGGTGCCGATTAAGTAGAAAAAGTAGAAGGTGTTGCATTAACTGAAGAAGTGGCTGCTGTCGAACTTCCTGCTTCGGCCTCTTCTATCTCCTTCTGACGCCTTCTCTCCGTATGCACCAACCTGGCTGAATAAATTGCCTGCAGGTGTTTTCTCATTCCTGTGGTACTGGAGGAATATTGTTTAATGTTTCTATGAGAAATAACTTAGCTACATAGGTTGCATGTAACAAGTTTGGAATTTACTTTTTACCCTCCAATTGGCAAAAATAAATCCCATACAATGGAGTCCTTCAATTTCTTCCTATTCTTAGAAACAATTTTTAAAAAACATACAAATGCAATAACTTACCATCTACAATAAAAACCACCATAAAGGACTGTACTGCCAAACTAAATTAACTACAACTCGGTCCTCTAACATGCACATTCTTCTCATAAATGATGTCATTTGAGATGTCATGAGTGTTTTTATGAATGCTATGATTTAACATGCTGTAAGTGCTGTAATATGATAGGGTATAAGAAGTGCATGGGGAAGGCTCAAGTTATAGTTAATTTAGTTTGGCTACCGTGTTGACAACACTGTACGGATGTGTGCGAGTTATAGTAAGTTTGGAGCTGGACGTAAATTATAACTTTATGTTATAGTAACATAACTATAACTTTTGAATTTCTGATCTTTGTGTAACTAATCTTAAACCATTTTTTCATTAAATATATATATGTATATATATGTATATATATATATACATATATATATATATATATATATTCACTGAAAAAACCATAGGTTTCAGGCACGTTATAGTTAGAAATTAGCATTTAAAAAACCTTAGAAATTCACTGAAAAAACAGTAAGGTTTTAGGGACAGTTATAGTTAGTTGGACATTGCACTCGTACAAAACCCGTGAAATTCCCCGTTATAGTTAGTTCAGGTAACTATAACTCGCGCCCCGCAATGCACTGCTGATGACGTCACATATTAGATCACTCATGACATGGTCAGTGACATCACTGATGACATCACTGATGACATCTCAAATGACATCACTGATGACATCACTGATGACATCATCCAGTGACTGTGTGTTTCTGTAAAGTTTAAATATGTTTAATATATATAGGGAAAGGCGTATTGAAGAATGAGTGGGTGTAGAAGCGCCTGAATGGATGATTTAGTAGGTGCGTGACTGAGTCTATAAGTGAGTGATTAAACGTATCTTACTGGATGCATGGGTGAGTGACTAAACTGTGTGAATGTCTGTATCCGTCTGTCTGTTGTTGTGTAAGCAACTGCATGGGTTTCTGACTAGCTAAATGAGTGTCTATATGGGTTATGGATTGGTTCTCTGAGTATCTGTATGGGTGCCTCAGTGTTTGTGTGGGTGGGGTGTGTGTGACTCTGTGCATAGATGTGTGAGTGGGTGATTCACTGGGTGCATGGTTTCAAGAGTGCGTCTGTGATGGACTGTATGGGTGGGTGAGTGTGTGTATGGGTGTGTTAGTGATTGAATGTATATCTCAGTGGTACATGTGTGAGTAACTACATATGTGAAAGGCAGTATATATGTGTGTTGGAGTATATAAATGGCTATAAGTGAGAGTGTGTGATTGTGAGAGTGGCTATATGGATGAGTGTGTACTTGCATCAGTGATTGCATAGGAGCGTAAGAATGTGCTAGTATTTTTATGAGTAAGTGAGCTGGTGTGTATAACTGTATAGGTGAGTAAATTGGAGTGTGATTAATTATTTGCATGACTGACTAGGTGTGTGAGTACCTCTATGGATGAGTTGCGTTGTGTGAGTGTTTATATAGGTGTATGAGTGCATATGATAGTCCTGTACTGAGTGACTGTAAGTATGAGTGACTGTACGGGTGAGTGAGTAGATGTGTGTGTGTAGACCTAAGAATCAGTGAGTGGGTATGTACTTATTGGTATTGGAGTGTGTATGGTTTTGAGAATGGCAGTCTGTAATGTAGAGTGGGTGTATCAAAACTTATATTAGGGCGTGAGAAGATGCATTAAATTCTCACATGGATGATGTCATCAGTGATGTCATTTGAGATGTCATCAGTGATGTCATCAGTGATGTCACTGACCATGTCATGAGTGATGTAATATGTGACGTCATCAGCAGTGCATTGCGGGGCGCGAGTTATAGTTACCTGAACTAACTATAACGGGGGAATTTCACGGGTTTTGTACGAGTGCAATGTCCAACTAACTATAACTGTCCCTAAAACCTTATGGTTTTTTCAGTGAATTTCTAAGGTTTTTTAAATGCTAATTTCTAACTATAACGTGCCTGAAACCTATTGTTTTTTCAGTGAATTTCAAAGGTTTTTTAAATGCTAATTTCTAACTATAACGTGTCTGAAACCTATGGTTTTTTCAGTGAATTTCAAAGGTTTTTTAAATGCTAATTCCTAACTATAACATGTCTGAAACCTACGGTTTTTTCAGTGAATTTCAAAGGTTTTGTAAATGACAATTTTTAAATGTATTAATTGTTATATTTATTTTTTTCATACTGATTTACTACATTTTTAGAAACAATTTTTTTTTACATATTTTATTTTTTAAATTACATTGTAATTACATTATACATTACAAAAATACTTTCTCAGAATGAATTACTTTAGTTTAAATACTTTGCACATAGGCAATAGACTTTTAAGTACAGTAGTTACAGTTGTTGCAATGGGCAACACATTTTCAAACACAATGCAACATTCAGCTCAATGTGAATTTCTAGTTAAATGCATTAGTTACTTTATGGATTACTTTTCTAACCACAGGACTGGATCCTAGATTCAGTCCTGGGACATCTCCTGTAAACAGTTGAGTAAAAGCGTTTTGGTTACAGTAGTGATTTTTAAGGAATATTATTGTATTTTAAAAGTTGACACTTAGAAACTTTTTCTCATAGAATCACCAATGTTATCCTATGGAAGGAAATTCACTTAGCAGGTAAAAACTGTTATCGTTACTTTTTCTTACTCAGTGTTGGATCCTGGATCCAGCACTGGTGCATCTCCTGTAAACAGTTGAAAGAATGCGTTTAAGTCATACAGGCGATTTTTAAGGAATATTTGTAGTTTGTGAAAATCGACACTTTGAAACTTTTCTGCTGAAAACCAGACAATGGATTCCTATGGAAGGAAATACAAGTTACTGGTAAGTACGGTTAGAATTACTTTTCAGGGTCAGTGCTGGGCTAAAAGATGCAGCACTGGGTTCTCTCCTGATAACAGGTGAGTAAATTGGAATTCGTACTTTGGTTGATTTTAGAGGAATATTATAAAGTTCCAAAACTCCACACTTAGAAGAATTTCCAAGTGAAACCAGTCAATGTTAGCCTATGAAGGAAATTCAAGTTACTGGTAAGTACGGTTAAAATTACTTTTGAGGATCAGTACTGGGCTGAAAGATGCAGCACTGAGGTCTCTCCTGATAACAGGTGAGTAAATCGGAATTCGTATTTCGGCTGATTTTAGAGGAATATTTTAAAGTTCCAAAACTCCACACACAGAAGAATTTCCAAGTGAAACCAGTCAATGTTAGCCTATGAAGGAAATTCAAGTTACTGGTAAGTACGGTTAAAATTACTTTTGAGGATCAGTACTGGGCTGAAAGATGCAGCACTGAGGTCTCTCCTGATAACAGGTGAGTAAATCGGAATTCGTATTTCGGCTGATTTTAGAGGAATATTTTAAAGTTCCAAAACTCCACACACAGAAGAATTTCCAAGTGAAACCAGTCAATGTTAGCCTATGAAGGAAATTCAAGTTACTGGTAAGTACGGTTAAAATTACTTTTGAGGATCAGTACTGGGCTGAAAGATGCAGCACTGAGGTCTCTCCTGATAACAGGTGAGTAAATCGGAATTCGTATTTCGGCTGATTTTAGAGGAATATTTTAAAGTTCCAAAACTCCACACACAGAAGAATTTCCAAGTGAAACCAGTCAATGTTAGCCTATGAAGGAAATTCAAGTTACTGGTAAGTACGGTTAAAATTACTTTTGAGGATCAGTACTGGGCTGAAAGATGCAGCACTGAGGTCTCTCCTGATAACAGGTGAGTAAATCGGAATTCGTATTTTGGCTGATTTTAGAGGAATATTTTAAAGTTCCAAAACTCCACACTTAGAAGAATTTCCAAGTGAAACCAGTCAATGTTAGCCTATGGAAGGAAATTCAAGTTACTGGTAAGTACGGTTAAAATTACTTTTCAGGACCAGTACTGGGCTGAAAGATACAGCACTGAGGTCTCTCCTGATAACAGGTGAGTAAATCGGAATTCGTATTTCGGCTGATTTTAGAGGAATATTTGTATGTTTCAAAAATCAACACTTAGAAACTTTTTCAGCAAAAAGCAGGCAATGATATCCTATGGAAGGAAATTCAAGTTACTGGTAAGTACGGTTAAAATTACTTTTCAGGATTAGTACTGGGCTGAAAGATGCAGCACTGAGGTCTCTCCTGATAACAGGTGAGTAAATCAGAATTCGTAGTTCGGCAGATTTTAGAGGAATATTTGCACAATGGTGAAGGGAGGGGGCGGGGCCTGAGGTGACATCTGTGCAAACGCGCCCTGTGGCGCGTTTTAAGTTGGGGGATTAAGTCCCCTTGAATCATGAGGGTCCCTAGGGGCCAACTAGCCCACCAGGAACCTCCAGTATGCGCCAGGGGCTGCGTTGCAGAGACGTGTAGAGAGGCCACACCCCTTTTACACCTCTCTGCTACGCAGCTCTGTGGCGCTTTCTGGATGTACCTGTTGGGCTAGTTGGCCCCAGGGACCCTCAGGATTGAAGGGGATTTAATTCCCCATCTTAAAACGCGCCATGGGGCCTGTTTGCACACATGTCACCTCAGGCCTCGCCCCTCCCTTCACCACTGTGCAAACGCGCCCCGTGGCGCGTTTTAAGTCGGGGGATTAACTCCCTTGAATCCTGAGGGTCCCTGGGGTGCAACTAGCCCACCAGCTACCTCCATTAAGCGCCACAGAGCTGCGTTGCAGAGAGGTGTAAAAGGGCGTGGCCTCTGTACACCTCTCTGCAAGGCAGCCCCTGGCGCATACTGGAGGTTCCTGGTGGGCTAGTTGGCCCCCAGGGACCCCCAGTATTCAAGGGGAATTACTTCCCTTTCTTAAAACGCGCCAGGGGGCACGTTTGCAGAGTACTGCAGGGAGGGGGGGCGGGGCCTCCGGCACGATGCCGTGTTTTTTTTTTTTTATGGGAGGGGGCTGCGTGGCCCCCTTCCCTCGGCCACTTATGGCCCCGGGGACCCCATCCCCCGGGGCCTGGGCATTTTTTTTTGTTTTATTTAAAAAAAAAAAAACGGGAAGGGGGCCTGGGGACCCCATCCCCCGGGGCATGCCCTCTTTTTAAATAAAAAATATGGGGGGGCTGCGTGGCCCCCTCCTCAGGCCATTTAAGGCCCCGGGGACCCCATCCCCGGGGCCGGCCATGCCATTATTTTTTTTATTTTTTTATTTGGGGAGGGGGCTGCGTGGCCTCCCTCCCGGGCCACTTATGGCCCCGGGGACCCCATCCCCCGGGGCCTGGCCTCTGGTTGGGGACTGTGGGGGTCCCCAAACCCCCACAGTCCCGCCGGCTCCCCGTGTCCTACGGGAGCCGGCATTCCTTTCCACATGGGGAGCAGCTAACATGCTGCTCCCCGTGTGGAAAAGCAATTGGTTTGCATTTTGAAAGAGAGAGCAGGTTTCCTGCTCTCTCTTTCAAAATGCAAACTAGTTTGCTATGACAGGACGGGAGCCGCGAGGCTCCCGTCCTGTCATAGCAAACTACAGTGTCCCGGGGTAGGCACCCCGGGACACTGCAGGAGCCGGCCCTGGGGGTGGCGGTCCCCAGGGCCATCAAGGGCTCCAGGAGGGGGCCGCGCGGCCCCCCTCCCTACATTTTGAAAGCCCCGGGGAGGTGGTGGTCCTCGGGGCTTGGGGGTCCAAAACGGACCCCCATTTTCAATGTTCTTAGTGCCCCGGGAGGTGGTGGTCCCCGGGCGAGTGGGGGCTGGAGCCCCCCACACAGGTTTTAAAAAATAAATAAAAAAAGCCCCGGGGAGGTGGCGGTCCTCGGAGCTGCGGGAGGGCTCAGAGCCCTCCCGCACCATTAATGATAAAGCCCCGGGGGTGGCGGTCCCCGGGCTTGGGGGCCCTTGGAGGCCCCCATACATAAAATAAACCCCCTCAGCATGCCCCCGGGACTTGGCCCACCCGGGGGCAAGTTAACATCAAAGCGCGGGAGACCGCGCTTCGATTTTTTTTTCGGCAGGATCCGCGCTCCCTGAGCGCATCCTGCCGATTTTTTTTTTTAAATGCTTTTTTGCCCAGGGGGTCCTTGTGGGACCCCTGAGCAGGCCTAGGGGTTAGGGTGTTTCTACCCTGCCCCCTTTGTGCATTTTGCGCACTTGTTTCTTTTTTTTTCTCGGCGGATCCGCGCACCCTAAGCGCATCCCGCCGATTTAAAAAAAAAGAAATGCTTTTCTGCCCAGGGGTCCTTGTGGGACCCCCTGAGCAGACCTAGGGGGTCAGGGTGTTTCTACCCTGCCCCCTTTTGCGCTTTGCGCACTTGTTTCTGTCCCTCGGTTCTACCGAGGGATAAAATGGCTGCCAACACTTCCTGATTTGGAGTGTTGACAGCCAATTAGCATGCAGCTCATGATCGGGAGGGTACGCGGATCCGACGCGCCCATAGATATATATGTGATTTTAATTGTGAATTTCTCAGGAACTACTGAACGGATTTACACCATTTTAGCAAAAGGCACCAGTCTGAACCAAGGGCTACCTCTTTGCCAAATTTGGGGTAATTCCGTTCAGCAGTTCGGGCTGTAGCTGCGACTAAAGGTTCCTATGGAAAAATGAATGGGGAAAACGCGTTTTGGGACCCCCCTTTTTTCTCGGCTCCCGCTTGACGTATCACCCCGAGACTTTCAGGGTAGGAGCGGACCGGAGCGCCCCAACAAGTTGGAAGCTTTCGCAAAGATTCGTCAACCGGCGCCAACGTTATTGCAAATAGAATGTCGCGGATTTCCTATGGATAATAGGTCCTAACTATAACTATCTACTGGCGACCGCCAGTAGATAATAGATAGATGGATATATGTGTGCATTTTTTGTGTTATAGGGAGTAGGTTGAAGTATACATATATATATATATATATTAGGGGTGGGCGGAGTTCGGACTGATCGAAAAACTCGGGAATTCCGCGGAGTTCCGCAGGCGGGCAGAGTTCCCTATAGGAGTTTCCCTGCAACCTCCAGCGGGGGGACCCGGAGCAAGCCCAGGATTTGACACCCAGGAGCTCTCCAGGTGCGGAGCTGCCTTCACCAGCACCTTTATGAGGTCCCCTGCAGTGAACGATGAGCTTTCTAGCACTGCTGTGGCAAGACAAGTGCAGCTGCGTTTCTACTAGAAACTAAGCAAAGGCATTGCAAATGATAAATTGGTGTGCAGGGGGGAGAATGCTGGGGGTTCCAGGAGACCAGTGACAAACTAGTTTAAAGGGCGAGCATTGAGGCATCAGCTCCATATTATACGGTGGTAGGCGCGGCAGCAGGGCTATGTAGTGTCAATGTCCCTTGCGGACATCAGCAGGGATTGCCTTACCCTCAGTTGGCCTTGGACTCTCGCTACTTTTGCAGACCCCAGATTGGATGTGTTAAGAACGCAGGAATTGCCTATTTAACGTTGTTTCCCCATCGCCTACTTCACAAGTTGTGGAAAGACAGGTCTGGCTCCTGCAGACCCCACTGACCCTTGTTCCTCTTTGCCTCCGAATCCTATCCCCCTGTAGTTCCCTACTTCCCATTGCTCCCACTGCTCCCCTGTTCGCCTTCTGCATTTCTAGCAAGCATTCATAAAGCCAAAAGGCTTGGCTTATAAGTTATGTCAATGTCAATTGTTTCAAAAAAGTCCTTCTCAATTTTTAACCCCATGTCTCACAGCTGGGTATATTACTTCTTTTAGTTCAATGCACAACATTAAATAATCTCAAATGTAATTTTCTGAATTTCACATTTTGCATGATCCAGAAATTCTGCAAATAATCTTACACTGTGAAATTATTCACAACACTAACCACAACAGCACTTAATGCTAATTTCACAACCAACCAATGTTTCTATTCTTGGACAATTTTAAAACATATAACCCCGGATAAGTAGCCAACTTGCCAGACACGGAGTCTCTGAAAATTCAGCCTAATGTCCTTCGTCCGTTGCCAATCTTTCTATGAACGTCATCAACACTGTGTCTGAGAAAATGCTGGAGTCGCCTGGAAGTGGGAGGTATGGATAATGCGAAAGTAGACCTAGGATTGGGGCATTGAGTGGCCTTTACCAATCCTAGTACGCCACAGAATTCCGAAGTGTTGATTGGCTGTGGACTTCAAAAAGCTTCATCCGAGCCAATAGGGGTGAGTGTGTGCCGCCGTGCCGCCGGTAAACTTAACTCCGCTCTGCCAGCTGTCGACAGAGTTTTTGAAGAACTCCGCACTCTGAGCGAAGCACGGAGTGCCAAAAACTCAGTGAACTCCGCCGGAAGAGTGGAGTTCAATGCCGACCCTGATATATATATATATATATATATATATATATATATATATATCCTGGCCCCTGCTTGATTACTGATGCGAGGTGCACTCGAACACTGACACCCTGGGGGCCACAGGGGACAAGCATTCAGCAGTCTTCGCATGTGGAATGTTGGCAGAGGATTAAGGAGGCTTGAACCGACCGAGGCTCAATCGTGGGCTTTTCAACATAAGCAGCAGAACATTCACGCAATTTTAACAAAGGGATCCCGCACTGCATGTACCAGCATCCAATGCGCATCTTATTCAAAGTAGCCCATAGAGGGCGCGCAATAAAAGAAATGGGGGAAAACAGGGATGGGTCTCGCGTGTTTTCTTTTACCACCAGCCTGTGAAGAAGAATGAGAAATTCGAAACGCGTCGGCGTTATGTTGGAGAACTGTGAAAGCATATCGGGAGGGGAAATCCTTCATACCTGTGATGTGGGCCATGCTTGAGGCCCGCTGTCAGTGTTCGAGTGCACCTCGCATGAGTAATCAAGCAGGAGCCAGGATCTATAGGCGGTGTTCTGACCGCCGAGGTTGCACCACCCGACACCCTGGGGGCCACAGGGGACAAGCATTCAGCAGTCTTCGCATGTGGAATGTTGGCAGAGGATTAAGGAGGCTTGAACCGACCGAGGCTCAATCGTGGGCTTTTCAACATAAGCAGCAGAACATTCACGCAATTTTAACAAAGGGATCCCGCACTGCATGTACCAGCATCCAATGCGCATCTTATTCAAAGTAGCCCATAGAGGGAGCGCAACAAAAGAAATGCGGGAAAACAGTGATGGGTCTCGCGTGTTTTCTTTTACCACCAGCCTGTGAAGAAGAATGAGAAATTCAAAACGCGTTGGTGTTATGGGTGGAGAACTGTGAAAGCATATCGGGAGGGGAAATCCTTCATACCTGTGATGTGGGCCATGCTTGAGGCCCGCTGTCAGTGTTCGAGTCCACCTCGCATCAGTAATCAAGCAGGAGCCAGGATCTATAGGCGGTGTTCTGACTGCCGAGGTTGCACCACCCCGACACCCTGGTGGCCACAGGGGACAAGCATTCAACAGTCTTCGCATGTGGAATGTTGGCAGAGGATTAAGGAGGCTTGAACCGACCGAGGCTCAATCGTGGGCTTTTCAACATAAGCAGCAGAACATTCACGCAATTTTAACAAAGGGATCCCGCACTGCATGTACCAGCATCCAATGCGCATCTTATTCAAAGTAGCCCATAGATGGCGCGCAATAAAACAAATGCGGGAAAACAGTGATGGGTCTCGTGTGTTTTCTTTTACCACCAGCCTGTGAAGAAGAATGAGAAATTCGAAACGCGTCGGCGTTATGGTGGAGAACTGTGAAAGCATATCGGGAGGGGAAATCCTTCATACCTGTGATGTGGGCCATGCTTGAGGCCCGCTGTCAGTGTTCGAGTGCACCTCGCATCAGTAATCAAGCAGGAGCCAGGATCTATAGGCGGTGTTCTGACCGCCGAGGTTGCACCACCCCGACACCCTGGGGGCCACAGGGGACAAGCATTCAGCAGTCTTCGCATGTGGAATGTTGGCAGAGGATTAAGGAGGCTTGAACCGACCGAGGCTCAATCGTGGGCTTTTCAACATAAGCAGCAGAACATTCACGCAATTTTAACAAAGGGATCCCGCACTGCATGTACCAGCATCCAATGCGCATCTTAATCAAAGTAGCCCATAGAAGGTGCGCAATAAAAGAAATGCGGGAAAACAGTGATGGGTCTCGCGTGTTTTCATTTACCACCAGCCTGTGAAGAAGAATGAGAAATTCGAAACACGTCGGCGTTATGGTGGAGAACTGTGAAAGCATATCGGGAGGGGAAATCCTTCATACCTGTGATGTGGGCCATGCTTGAGGCCCGCTGTCAGTGTTCGAGTGCACCTCGCATCAGAAATCAAGCAGGAGCCAGGATCTATAAGCGGTGTTCTGACCGCCGAGGTTGCACCACCCCGACACCCTGGGGGCCACAGGGGACAAGCATTCAGCAGTCTTCGCATATGGAATGTTGGCAGAGGATTAAGGAGGCTTGAACCAACCGAGGCTCAATCGTGGGCTTTTCAACATAAGCAGCAGATCATTCACGCAATTTTAACAAAGGGATCCCGCACTGCATGTACCAGCATCCAATGCGCATCTTATTCAAAGTAGCCCATAGAGGGCGCGCAATAAAAAAAATGCGGGAAAACAGTGATGGGTCTCGCGTGTTTTCTTTTACCACCAGCCTGTGAAGAAGAATGAGAAATTCGAAACACGTCGGCGTCATGGTGGAGAACTGTGAAAGCATATCGGGAGGGGAAATCCTTCATACCTGTGATGTGGGCCATGCTTGAGGCCCGCTGTCAGTGTTTGTGTGCACCTCGCATCAGTAATCAAGCAGGAGCCAGGATCTATAGGCGGTGTTCTGACCGCCGAGGTTGCACCACCCCGACACCCTGGGGGCCACAGGGGACAAGAATTCAGCAGTCGTCGCATGTGGAATGTTGGCAGAGGATTAAGGAGGCTTGAACCAACCGAGGCTCAATTGTGGGCTTTTCAACATAAGCAGCAGAACATTCACGCAATTTTAACAAAGGGATCCCGCACTGCATGTACCTGCATCCAATGCGCATCTTATTCAAAGTAGCCCATAGAGGGCGCGCAATAAAAGAAATGCGGGAAAACAGTGATGGGTCTCGCGTGTTTTCTTTTACCACCAGCCTGTGAAGAAGAATGAGAAATTCGAAACGCGTCGGCGTTATGGTGGAGAACTGTGAAAGCATATCGGGAGGGGAAATCCTTCATACCTGTGATGTGGGCCATGCTTGAGGCCCGCTGTCAGTGTTCGAGTGCACCTCGCATCAGTAATGAAGCAGGATATATATATATATATATATATATATATCATGATGCTTTCCCTACGCGTTTCGGTCTCCTGACCTTCTTCTCGGGGAAATTTGTGTGAGTATTTGAACTGTTGACCTTTATACATTTGGCCCCTCCCTCACCTGGGCCAACAAATCATGTCACGCTGCAAAAATTGAATCAATGGTGCATCCTGGGGCCTGTAGTTGAAACTATGGGCCATGTGACCACTGGGATACGAAAAATTCACTCACCTGTGATCAAGGCGACTCGCGCCGAAACGCGTAAGGAATAAATGAGTGTCTATCATGCTGCCGCGTTTCAGACGAATAAAGGTCAACTTGCAAGTAAGCCGCAGTTGGGCTCTGCAGTTCTTTTGTTTGTACAGTAACAGGATTCTCCATTCCTGCTTTCAGAGCCCGCCCTGCAGGGTCGGGGGCCCCCAGTAAAATGGAGTGCTTTTGGAACATTTAACGGAGGGGGCATGACCCGCTTCTAATCGCACCAGCCAAATGGATTTCCGCGGCGATTTGGTGATGACAGCAAGAAAGGGAGATGAGATAGGTGATATCCACTCTTGTGCAACTTCGCAAAGCAAGTCATTATTTTGAACGTGGCAACAGAACAAAATGCACTGTGTAAATATTATGTCAGCAACGGATTGGGACATTGGCTATGGAAATACGCGATTTGAGCAGAATTGAACAGAGTGCCATGTCACGCTGCAAAAATTGAATCAATGGTGCATTCTGGGGCCTGTAGTTGAAACTATGGGCCATGTGACCACTGGGATACGAAAAATTCACTCACCTGTGATCAAGGCAACTAGCGCTGAAACGCGTAAGGAATAAATGAGTGTCTATCATGCTGCCGCGTTTCAGACGAGTAAAGGTCAACTTGCAAGTAAGCCGCAGCTGGGCTCTGCAGTTCTTTTGTATATATATATATATATCTATATATTCACTGAAAAAACAATAGGTTTCAGACACGTTATAGTTAGAAATTAGCATTTAAAAAACCTTTGAAATTCACTGAAAAAACAATAGGTTTCAGGCACGTTATAGTTAGAAATTAGCATTTAAAAAACCTTAGAAATTCACTGAAAAAACCATAAGGTTTTAGGGACAGTTATAGTTAGTTGGACATTGCACTCGTACAAAACCCGTGAAATTCCCCCGTTATAGTTAGTTCAGGTAACTATAACTCGCGCCCCGCAATGCACTGCTGATGACGTCACATATTACATCACTCATGACATGGTCAGTGACATCACTGATGACATCACTGATGACATCTCAAATGACATCACTGATGACATCACTGATGACATCATCCAGTGACTGTGTGTTTCTGTAAAGTTTAAATATGTTTAATATATAGGGAAAGGCGTATTGAAGAAGGAGTGGGTGTATAAGTGTCTGAATGGATGATTTAGTACGTGAGTGACTGACTCTACAAGTGAGTGATTAAATGTATCTTACTGAATGCATGGGTTAGTGACTAAACTGTGTGAATGTCTGTATCCGTCTGTCTGTTGGTTTGTAAGCGGCTGCATGGCTTTCTGAATAGCTACATGAGTGTCTACATGGGTTATTGATTGATTGTCTGAGTATCTGTATGGGTGCCTGAGTGTTTGTGTGGGTGGGGTGTGTGTGACTCTGTACATAGATGTGTGAGTGGGTGATTCACTGGGTGCATGGTTTCAAGAGTGCGTCTGTGATGGACTGTATGGGTGGGTGAGTGTGTGTATGGGTGTGTTAGTGATTGAATGTATATCTCAGTGGTACCTGTGTGAGTAACTACATATGTGAAAGGCAGTATATATGTGTGTTGGAGTATATAAATGGCTATAAGTGAGAGTGTGTGATTGTGAGAGTGGCTATATGGATGTGTGTGTGCTTGCATCAGTGATTGCATAGGAGCGTAAGAATGTGCTAGTATTTTTATGAGTAAGTGAGCTGGTGTGTATAACTGTATAGGTGAGTAAATTGGAGTGTGATTAATTATTTGCATGACTGACTAGGTGTGTGAGTACCTCTATGGATGAGTTGCGTTGTGTGAGTGTTTATATAGGTGTATGAGTGCATATGATAGTCCTGTACTGAGTGACTGTAAGTATGAGTGACTGTACGGGTGAGTGAGTAGATGTGTGTGTGTAGACCTAAGAATCAGTGAGTGGGTATGTACTTATTGGTATTGGAGTGTGTATGGTTTTGAGAATGGCAGTCTGTAATTTAGAGTGGGTGTATCAAAACTTATATTAGGGTGTGAGAAGATGCATTAAATTCTCACATGGATGATGTCATCAGTGATGTCATCAGTGATGTCATTTGAGATGTCATCAGTGATGTCATCAGTGATGTCACTGACCATGTCATGAGTGATGTAATATGTGACGTCATCAGCAGTGCATTGCGGGGCGCGAGTTATAGTTACCTGAACTAACTATAACGGGGGAATTTCACGGGTTTTGTACGAGTGCAATGTCCAACTAACTATAACTGTCCCTAAAACCTTATGGTTTTTTCAGTGAATTTCTAAGGTTTTTTAAATGCTAATTTCTAACTATAACGTGCCTGAAACCTATTGTTTTTTCAGTGAATTTCAAAGGTTTTTTAAATGCTAATTTCTAACTATAACGTGTCTGAAACCTATGGTTTTTTCAGTGAATTTCAAAGGTTTTTTAAATGCTAATTCCTAACTATAACATGTCTGAAACCTACGGTTTTTTCAGTGAATTTCAAAGGTTTTGTAAATGACAATTTTTAAATGTATTAATTGTTATATTTATTTTTTTCATACTGATTTACTACATTTTTAGAAACATATTTTTTTTACATATTTTATTTTTTAAATTACATTGTAATTACATTATACATTACAAAAAATACTTTCTCAGAATGAATTACTTTAGTTTAAATACTTTGCAAATAGGCAATAGACTTTTAAGTACAGTAGTTACAGTTGTTGCAATGGGCAACACATTTTCAAACACAATGCAACATTCAGCTCAATGTGAATTTCTAGTTAAATGCAATTAGTTACTTTATGGATTACTTTTCTAACCACAGGACTGGATCCTAGATTCAGTCCTGGGACATCTCCTATAAACAGTTGAGTAAAAGCGTTTTGGTTACAGTAGTGATTTTTAAGGAATATTATTGTATTTTAAAAGTTGACACTTCGAAACTTTTTCTCATAGAATCACCAATGTTATCCTATGGAAGGAAATTCACTTAGCAGGTAAAAACTGTTATCGTTACTTTTTCTTACTCAGTGTTGGATCCTGGATCCAGCACTGGTGCATCTCCTGTAAACAGTTGAAAGAATGCGTTTAAGTCATACATGCGATTTTTAAGGAATATTTGTAGTTTGTGAAAATCGACACTTTGAAACTTTTCTGCTGAAAACCAGACAATGGATTCCTATGGAAGAAAATATAAGTTACTGGTAAGTACGGTTAAAATTACTTTTCAGGGTCAGTGCTGGGCTAAAAGATGCAGCACTGAGGTCTCTCCTGATAACAGGTGAGTAAATCGGAATTCGTATTTCGGCTGATTTTAGAGGAATATTTTAAAGTTCCAAAACTCCACACTTAGAAGAATTTCCAAGTGAAACCAGTCAATGTTAGCCTATGGAAGGAAATTCAAGTTACTGGTAAGTACGGTTAAAATTACTTTTCAGGACCAGTACTGGGCTGAAAGATACAGCACTGAGGTCTCTCCTGATAACAGGTGAGTAAATCGGAATTCGTATTTCGGCTGATTTTAGAGGAATATTTGTATGTTTCAAAAATCAACACTTAGAAACTTTTTCAGCAAAAAGCAGGCAATGATATCCTATGGAAGGAAATTCAAGTTACTGGTAAGTACGGTTAAAATTACTTTTCAGGATTAGTACTGGGCTGAAAGATGCAGCACTGAGGTCTCTCCTGATAACAGGTGAGTAAATCAGAATTCGTAGTTCGGCAGATTTTAGAGGAATATTTGCACAATGGTGAAGGGAGGGGCGGGGCCTGAGGTGACATCTGTGCAAACGCGCCCCGTGGCGCGTTTTAAGTTGGGGGATTAAGTCCCCTTGAATCATGAGGGTCCCTAGGGGCCAACTAGCCCACCAGGAACCTCCAGTATGCACCAGGGGCTGCGTTGCAGAGACGTGTAGAGAGGCCACACCCCTTTTACACCTCTCTGCAACGCAGCTCTGTGGCGCTTTCTGGATGTACCTGTTGGGCTAGTTGGCCCCCAGGGACCCTCAGGATTGAAGGGGATTTAATTCCCCATCTTAAAACGCGCCACGGGACCTGTTTGCACACATGTCACCTCAGGCCCCGCCCCCTCCCTTCACCACTGTGCAAACGCGCCCCGTGGCGCGTTTTAAGTCGGGGGATTTACTCCCCTTGAATCCTGAGGGTCCCTGGGGTGCAACTAGCCCACCAGCTACCTCCATTAAGCGCCACAGAGCTGCGTTGCAGAGAGGTGTAAAAAGGGGCGTGGCCTCTGTACACCTCTCTGCAACGCAGCCCCCTGGCGCATACTGGAAGTTCCTGGTGGGCTAGTTGGCCCCCAGGGACCCCCAGTATTCAAGGGGAATTACTTCCCCTTCTTAAAACGCGCCAGGGGGCGCGTTTGCAGAGTACTGCAGGGAGGGGGGCGGGGCCTCCGGCACGATGCCGTTTTTTTTTTTTTTTTTTATGGGAGGGGGGGGCATGGCCCCCCTTACCTCGGCCACTTTTGGCCCCGGGGACCCCATCCCCGGGGCCTGAGCATTTTTTTTTTTTTTATTTAAAAAAAAAAAAACGGGAAGGGGGCCGCATGGCCCCCCTTCCCTGGGCCTCTATTGGCCCCGGGGACCCCATCCCCCGGGGCATGCCCTCTTTTTTAAAAAAAATATATGGAGGGGGGCTGCGTGGCCCCCCTCCTCAGGCCATTTAAGGCCCCGGGGACCCCATCCCCCGGGGCCGGCCTTGCCCTTATTTTTATTTATTTATTTATTTATTTTTATTTGGGGAGGGGGGCTGCGTGGCCCCCCTCCCTGGCCACTTATGGCCCCGGGGACCCCATCCCCCGGGGCCTGGCCTCTGGTTGGGGACTGTGGGGGGTCCCCAATCCCCCCACAGTCCCAGCCGGCTCCCCGCCTCCTGCGCGAGCCGGCATTGCTTCTCACATGGGGAGCAGCTAACATGCTGCTCCCCATGTGGAAAGCAATTGGTTTGCATTTTGAAAGAGAGAGCAGGTTTCCTGCTCTCTCTTTCAAAATGCAAACCAAGTTTGCTATGACAGGACGGGAGCCGCGAGGCTCCCGTCCTGTCATAGCAAACTACAGTGTCCCGGGGGTAGGCACCCCGGGACACTGCAGGAGCCGGCCCTGGGGGTGGCGGTCCCCAGGGCCATCAAGGGCTCCAGGAGGGGGCCGCGCGGCCCCCCTCCCTACATTTTGAAAGCCCCAGGGAGGTGGTGGTCCTCGGGGCTTGGGGTCCAAAACGGACCCCCATTTTCAATTTTCTTAGTGCCCCGGGCAGGTGGTGGTCCCGGGCGTGTGGGGGGCTGGAGCCCCCCCCACACAGGTTTAAAAAAAAAGCCCCGGGGAGGTGGCGGTCCCCGGGGCTGCGGGAGGGCTCAGAGCCCTCCCGCACCATTTATGATAAAGCCCCGGGGGGTGGTGGTCCCCGGGGCTTGGGGGGCCCTTAGAGGCCCCCATACATAAAATAAACCCCCCCCAGCATGCCCCCGGGACTTGGCCCACCCGGGGCAAATTAACATCGAAGCGCGGGAGTCCGCGCTTCGATTTTTTTTTTATCGGCAGGATCCGCGCTCCCTGAGCGCATCCTCCCGATTTTTTTTTTTTTTTTTAAATGCTTTTTTTTGCACAGGGGGCCTTGTGGGACCCCCTGAGCAGACCTAGGGGGTCAGGGTGTTTCTACCCTGCCCCCTTTGTGCGTTTTGCGCACTTTTTTTACTGCTTTCTTGTTCCTCGGTTCTACCGAGGAACAAGATGGCTGCCAACACTTCCTGGTTTGGAGTGTTGACAGCCAATTAGCAGACAGCTCGTGATCGGGAGGGTGCGCGGATCCTCCGTGCCCATAGATATATATGTACTTTTACTTTTGATTTTCTCAGCAACTACTGAACGGATTTACACCATTTAACAAAAAGGGTTCTTTCTGAACCAAGAACTACCTCTTTGCCAAATTTGGTGTAATTCCGTTCAGCAGTTCGGGCTGTAGCCGTGTCTAAAGTTTCCTATGGAAAAATGAATGGGGAAAACGCGTTTTGGGACCCCCTTTTTTCTCGGCCACCGCTTAACGAATCACCCCGAGACTTTCAGGGTAGGAGCGGACCGGAGCGCCCCACAAAGTTTGAAAATTTCGCGAAGATACGTCAACCGGCAAGAGAGTTATTTCAAATAGAATGTCGCGGATTTCCTATGGAAAATAGGTCCTAACTATAACTATCTACTGGAGACCGCCAGTAGATAATATATATATATATATATATATATATATATATATATATATATATATATATATATATATATATATATATATATGTATATTTATTTAAGATACTTCAGCCAACTCGCCTATAAACCCAAAAACGCACATAAATTTTAAATAAGATTACAAAATATTCTAAAAATATATCTTATAGAAATGTACACAAACATAACATTAAAATATTAATTAATAAAAAATATTACATTTAATATATTAATAATACATACAATTTACATGTACCAATACATATAAAAAGTAGTTATTTAAATACATAAAATAATGAATTTAACAATTAAAATTTAAAAAATGAACTAACAATTTCTAAAAGAAAGATTATAACATATATATTTTAAACATCAACAAAAAAATACTGAGGGCCTGACTATGAGTTTTGGTGGTCCTGGAGCAGGCAGCACGCCACCGCTCAGCTCCAGGACTGCCGAAACTCACCGCCGCCCGCCCGCCAGATTACAAGCAATTTTGTGGTCTGGCAGGCGGTGCTGTTTAAACGCTCACTGTGAGCCTTAAACATCACCACCGCGGGACTGCCAGTGCACGTTCCTGCATGGAAAGGAGGGCACCATGTCATGCATTCCTTCCCGTGCAGGAACTGGGGGTACAAAACTACAGGGGGGCAGAATATGTGCCCCCCTGCATGCACCCCCATCCACAGGGACACGGTGCAACCACCACGAAAAGGGTGTTGGAGAGGCAACTCAAAATAATCACCGCCAGCATATTTTGACCTCACACCACTGCCAGACCGCCGCAGGATCCTTGAGCCGCGGTGGTAGCAGCGGTTCAGTGGCGGTCCAACCAGGACACTTATTATACTGCGGGCAGTGTCGCAGTGTGGCTAGTGCTTGGACCGCCACCACGACTACGGCGGTCACATGGACCACCGTAGTCGTAATAAAGCCCTAAGCATAATTATACATAAATAATAAAACGATAATTTATTACACACAAAAAATTACAAAAATAAATTCAAACAGGTATTACATATAATAATACTACATATCGATATTAAATACTTCAGTATTTTTAATTAAGCAAAATAAAATACTTTCTTACCTGTGATATCTCCCTAGCTATTATTGTCATCACAATATATTTTTTATGATATTGATGTACCACAATATTGTTACAACTATATTGAAGTCGAACACCCAAAATACATATCACCATTTCTTTATAATGTTTGTGTTTTGATGTCTCATTACTCTGTATATGTTCCTCTTGTCAGCTGCAGTGATGCAACAGCCCCTGGTGTCCAATCTACACCCAACACCTCAAGTGACATCAGAGGACATCCTGGCAGCAGCAATTCAGCCCTCTACCATCCATCAGCCAGGTAAGTTTGCATTCACTACTGTATGTCATCATTTATACAACATTTCTCATTTCTTAACAAAGTAGGTACTTTGGGGCACATGCATCAAGCTAGGCAATTGCGATTCCTTAATAGCGATTATTAAGGAATCGCTATTAAGTAATCACAATTGCCTATGCATGTAGGATTTCCAAAAATATTTGCGATTCCTACAAATTCCTTAATTGCAAATCGCAAATTGCGATTCGCAATTAAGGAATGCCTTTCCATTCATTCCTATGGGCCTAGAGGCCCATAGGAATGAATGGGAAGCCATTCACAATTTGCGAGTACCAAATAGGTACTGGCAAATTGCGAATGCAATTTGAAGGGTGCTAGGGGGCCTTAAAGGCCGCCCTGCTGCACCCCCAAATTTTACATCTGGGCTCATGTGGCGCACACATATGCCGTAAGGGTATATGTGTGCGCCACATGGCACTTTGAAAAATGCACTTTTGTGCATTTTTCAAAGTTTTTGCAAATTACCATCAAGTTCAGATTGATGGTAATTTGCGACTCCTATTAGCGAAATCGCTATGTTTTTCAGTTTAGTGCATTGCATTTAAGGAATAGCAATTTGCGATTCCTTAAATGCAATCGCAATTAAGTAATCGCAATTGTGCGATTCCTTAAATTGCGATTTTTGCATTTGGGATGATGCATCCCAAATGCAAAAATACAGGTCGCAAAGGGGCAGATTCTGCGAATCTGCCCCTTTGCGACCCGATTTTCGGATGATGCATGGGGCCCTTTGACCCTTTTATCCTTGTGAATGGAATATGGCACATGTCTCATTTACGTCAATCTGCATTGACGTAATTTGTGTCAACTTACTCTGCTGTCTTCTGCTTCATTTTTTTTGCAAACAGATTTTTATCGATAAGGACATTCAGCGGTATCAATGTTACAAGGATAGTAAAAAGGAATGGAAATAAAATACAAATCATCTATAGCATAGGATTCAGAGTTAAGACCTTAATTTGAAGAGAAAAGAAATAATGTGCATTGCAATATATGGGGGCAATCCAGAAAATCGTACACAGTGTGGCCTACTTGTTGCAAATTCCAGTAGGATGGGACATACAAAAGTCTAGCTGAAGACATAAAACAGAAAGCAAAAAGCACATCCACCCACCCCCATCCCCAAATCGTGGCGTCTACTCCCCCCCAGCCATCTGCAAGAAATCTGAAAACAACACATTAGTTAAATATTCCTCTTCCAGTGTTTTAGGGTTTGTGCATGTCCTCTGTGGCTCTCACCTGCAGATGGGGGTCAGGAATGTGGAACCAACATCTAAGGATCACCGTATCGGGGATCCAGAAAAGGAAGCCAGGTAAATCTCCCATGGAACCCCTAGTCTGTATCATCTCCCACACTTTCATCTCGTCCCCCTGGAAGTCAGCCAATAAGGTGTCCCACACTTGTGCAAACTCCATGGGTCTCCTACTCTGGTATGCCTTACGAAGTAAAGTAATCCTCTCCCATGCCACCCATTGCAATACATCTGCTCTCTTGCCCTCAAATCGGGGACCCTCAGCATGCTTCCAGTGCATCGTAGTTCTATGCTTAGCAAGCACTAAAGCTAGGTCGATAAATCCAGTAGTGACTCATTGTTTAACAGGACGTGGGTAGAGGCCCAGGAGGCAAAGCAGGGGTGTGGGAGTAAGGGTATGAGCCATAGCCTCTTCCAAAAGCCATACCACTTCAGACCAATAAAAGGACAACTGAAGATATTCCCAGAGCATGTGGATGAGATCTCCAGTAGCCACAACGCAGCGAGGACAATCCGATGGGGTCGGTGGAAAATAAACACTAAGCTTTAGGGGCGTGAGGTATGCCATGTGGAGGAAGTAGAAATGTATGAGTCAGAAACGGGCATTGCAGGAGATCCTAGGCACCACTTCCCACATTTTTGTCTAGTCTCCATCTGTCAAAGGGGCTCCCATATCCGCCTCCCAGTGGCCCAGCAGTACTGAAAGGGGGAACAAACATCTTCTCACAGTGCAGTGTACAGTCCCGAGACCAGTCGGCGAGTGTTCCAGGTATCAGATAAAAAGCGGCAATTATGGAGCTGTTGGGATTCTACCCCATGTCCTCCCCAGATCATGTGCACTGCAGCAGTCAGGGTAACATACAGCAGGAACTCACCAACTGGGATGCCAAACTCCTCACATAAGTCAGCAAAGGGCCTCAATATACCATCAGCATATAACTCACCCACAGCATCCAAACCTAACGCCTCCCTGTCTAGCAGACGTCTCTCCTTCAGCTCCCTGTAAATGTGTGACCAGTGCCCGCAGTGGAAGATTCGGGGAGAATTGGGACTGTATCGGAGTGCAACCAAGGACCCTCATCCAACAGGTCCTGAGTACAGTCAGATCAGGTCAACCCGCATAGATGGCCCACCGCGGGCTGAGCATTAGGGTCCATAGTTGTTGTAAGCTAGGGGACTCTGGTAATCTCATCAACACCCGGGCTTCCCTTCCTGGAAACCAGCCCATGTACCACTGCACTTGTGCTGTCAAATAATAAGAGTAAAAATCAGGGTCATTCAACCCAACTGTCGCCCGTTGCAGTTTAGACAAAGCAAAATGCTACTGACCCTTATTCCAGATAAGATCAATAAGAATGGAGTCTAGGTCTCTGAATGTAGCACGCAGAATAACTAGGGGTGCAGTGCAACCATTTTAGCTATGGCAATTTGACCCATTACCGAGCGGGGCAAGGCCTTCCAAAACCCCACATTGGTACGTAGAGCTGTTACCACCGTACTGATATTGCCCTTTAAGAGGTCATGAGTAGTGCGATAAATCTGGACCCCAAGATATTGCAGTACAGTCGGCTCCCAACGCATGTCACCCATGCCCGGAAGCTCCTCCCTGCCCCCCTGGTACGAAAATAGGCTGGTCTTGAGCCAGTTCACAGAAGATTTTCCGAACACCGTGAGAAATCATACTGCCCTCTCAGGGTCCATGCGCAGGTCGTGTAGGTAGAGCACCATATCGTCCGCATTGAGGGAGATAAAATGAGACAACCCACTGGACTGAATACGGTCAATGGGCAGATTGCTGCACGCTCTGTATGCCAATGGCTCTACGTGGAGGCAAAAAGCAACAGGGACAATGGACAATCCTGCCGGGTGCTGCATCACACACGAGACTGCTCGGAGGTTGTGCGACCAGTACGGATTCTGGAAACAGGGTCCACATATAATAAAAAGGTCCAGGAGAAAAACTGATGCCCCAGCCCCATCGGAAGCATGACAGCACGAGGAAACTCCAATAAAGGCTTCATATGCCTTCTCAATATCTACGAACATGCATCCAGCCCACTCCGGTAACCGCGGGCCCTCTCATAAAAGCACCAATAGCTACCGAATATTAAGAGCAGTACACCGGCCCGGTATGAACCTAGACTGGTCAGTGTGAATTTACCCAGCTATATGGGGGAGTAAATGCTGCACCAATGTTTAACATTGACAAAGGCCGGTATGCAGTCACGTCAGTAGGAGGCTTCCACTGCTTGAGCAAAGGAACAATAAGGGCATCCAGCATTGTGGGGGCAGCATCTTGGCATTCGGTGTGTATTGCTACAAGGCCACCAACAGGGGCGAGGAGATTAAGGTAAGCGCATTAAACTCCACCGGGAGGCCATATGTCCCCTTGATCCTTCCCACGGGCCATACTTCGGACTTCAATCCGGATTTCCTCCTCTGCAATATCTTCTCCTAGTGCATCCACCACCTCACAGGTCAACCTACTGTAAATCAGTCAATCATTCACGAATCATGCACTCCCGTGATGCCTCCCGAACCACATATAAATGAGAGTAGAAGTCCTCAAAGAAACGGATGATCTCCTCTTCTGTATACTGGCGGGTGCCATTTGGTGCTATCAATTCCAAAATCGGCAACCCGCTACAAGAGGGGTTAGCCAACTAAGCCAACAAGGGGCCAGATCTGTGCCCCGGACCATATATGCTTTGCGATCCACATGTTCCGCTACTCTCTCCTTGGCTTCTAGCAGCTTTTGCTGCAAGTCCGGTCGCTCTGGGGGCACGCGCTCTAAATCTCCAAGGGCCTGTTCAAGGAACACTGATATCATTAAACAGGGTCTTCCAGACTCCTGCAGATTTGGGCAAACAATGCCCCCAAATCATGACCTTAAAGTCTCCCACTCCAAGAGCGGTGAGGAAGCGGAGCCAGCATTCTTATCAAAATAATGCTGAATACCCTCCCTAATTGTCACTTGGAAAGTGGGGTCCTCAAGACTTGCCGCCTTTAGGGGCCAACTAGAAATGCAGGTGCATGTCATACCCCAATGTATTGTCAGCAACAGGGGATTATGGTTCGATATAGTACAAGACAGATATTCAATGGGCGTGAGGGCTCCCAGGATATCAGGAGAGCATAAGAAGGTGTCAAGGCAAACGTGTACTGCATGCATGACTGAATGGAAGGAGTAGTCACAGTTTTGTGGGTGACGATGTCTCCAACCGTCCAACAGGCCCCAATGGTTCTGCCAAAAAGAGAATTTCGGGGCCAATCAGGCAGCAAGACAGTCATGGAGGATGGGCCCAATCCAGGTCAATGTTGGCTACACAGTTAAAATTGCCACCAATAATAAGTGCCTTTGGCAACAAGGGGGGCAGCACCCCGAGATAGTTGATTAAAAAACAGAGGCTGGTCAACATTGGAGGCATAAATGTTAACAAATCAAATATCTTGGCCATCCAAGTAGCCCGCCAAAACACAGTAGCGCTCCTCCGCATCTATAGCGCTATTAGTGAGTTGAAATGGGACACCTAGTTTCACCCATAGCAAGGTATCCTGTGCAATGGTCGAGTATGTGGTTTACACTCCTTGCCCCCGCCATCGCCTGCAGAGGGCTGCCCTCTTCATAGCATTTAAATGAGTTTCCTGTAGGAAGGCCACATGGATTCCACTCCGCTTCAGGTAGGCTAACACCTTATAATGCTTGATCATGCTATGTAGGCCCCGGACATTCCAGAAGAGGAGTTTGTAATTCTGTGCAGCATCCCCCATTAAGCAATGTCACTACCCAAACAGTACCGCCAGGTCGTAGGTGTAACAGGAGAGGGCAGCAAATATACGCCCAAGCAGGAGAGAAGGAGGAACAGCCAGCCGCAAAACCCTTAAAAAAATCATTTAAA
Source organism: Calotriton arnoldi (assembly GCA_963921515.1). Taxonomy (NCBI): domain Eukaryota; kingdom Metazoa; phylum Chordata; class Amphibia; order Caudata; family Salamandridae; genus Calotriton; species Calotriton arnoldi. The sequence goes on along the minus strand of CAWUFW010004085.1, from coordinate 430,235 downwards.
CAACAAAACAGCCCAACACCCCCTGCCCAGGACAGCAAGGCAACAACCCCTCATCCAAACTGAAATACACAAATAAACAATTCTGCAGGACAGCAATACACCCACAGTCTTGTCTGAGGGGTGGTGGAAGTGAGACACTCTCCCCCAAAAGGGAAAGGGAGCTCCGACAAGGTATCCCTGCCCATGATCATGGACCAAAAAAAGGGAACCCCGAGGTCCTAATCAATGGGGGGGGGTCCCCCGTAAAAAAGAATAGATAGAGAGCAGCAGTCTCCCTCACCCAAGTACACAGGAAGGAAAAGAGAGAGCAAAATACAAGGCATAAAAGCAGTCGCCTCTGAGAAAGCACAGTGTCAATGAACCACATCCGCAGTTTGTAGAGCAACCTCAGGTGGACCCCAACCCCGATTGGTATGCAGCGTAGAGTCAAACTCTGAGTCAGGACCACTGGTTGCAGCATCCTCCTCATGCGAACATCTCTCAAGGCTAGAGTTTGTGAGTTTATCTGCTGCCTCAACAGAACTCTGGTGAGGTTCACGCACTTGGTCTGTCATGGGTGCCGCACTTCATCCCTCTTTGTTCCAGGGTCGATTGTGAGGGCACCTGCCCTGTCCCCAAGATTAATGATTCAAGTTGAGCCAGTCCCACACTTCGCCGGGCCCAAGAAAGTATTTAGTGCCTTGGTCAGTGAGAATTTAAACAATAAAATAAAAAAACTGAAAACATGAATCAACTGAATTCATTCCTCAGGACAGCATATTTTACAGGCAACATGAACAAAAACAAAACACAGTAAACAGGAGTCACAACAGGACAACACAATCAAAACAAATATGCACATATGCTGTCAGATATATAGCAAGCACCTTTGTGCTGCTCAAGTGCCTGCAGTTGAGCATGGAGGGTGAGCCAGGTTCCTCTCAAGACCCTCTAGTGCAGTGGTGTCAGTCTGGAATGCTGCAAATGTGGCTGGAAGGACACCCCCAGCACATCCTTTGCCTTCAAGTGTGCCTAGTGTCAGAGATCCTCCAAGCACTTGCAGCATTCCTACCCTTTGCAGGTTTGGACACTCACTGCACCTCCATGTGGCGAGTCTCTCCATATTTGGGACATTGCTCAGCTGGTTCTTTGGACCCCATAAAGCTGAGCCAAATTTTGGAGGACCCCTTCACAAATAATTTCAATTTTTTCCTCTGCAAAGCTGGGGACCATCTCTCTTCATGTACCTTCCCCATTTTAGGGGAATTCTGGTACCAAATGAGCAACAGGATGTAGGATTGTGTCGTGGTGAATGAATGACTCAGCAATGGAATACTTTCTGTTTGTATATGCAATTTCCTGTTTGTTGCAGAAGGCATGATCACAGTCCGAGTCGGAAGATCTCCACCCCAAGAACAGAGATCTTCACAAACATAGCGGAGGTGGATACCTCAGTATGGGGCTTAATATAGAATGTGAGACAGTATTTAAAGACAAAAACAGTATGCTTATCAAATCATGTATTAATTGTGAGTGATGATTGCATTAACAAATGTATGCGTGAGTGAGTGAGTGAGTGAGTGAGTGAGTGTGTGTGAGTGATGTGTTAGTGTCTGCATTTTGCAATGAGACTTACTGGTTGGTTGTGACATCATCTTAGTACCTCAGTGTTGTCTCAGGATGGTAAATGTAGGCGGTGTAATAGACCACTGTTGAGCATTAACTGGGCACAGTTCAACCACAGTGATGCACCAACCAAACTAGCAGCTCGGGGAGAAAAAAGGCCATTATTTGATCATGCACCTGCAGACCCCAATCTTTGTTCTGTGTCTCACCCTGGGCCTTAGTTCAGAAGTCATGTCTACATGTAAACCTTCATTTTAATAGATCTGAAGCACACCCTTCGTTATCCAAAAAGTTTATGTTGATCGTTTTTTTCAAATTTGGCGTGCATGCACTCTTTGTACGCTCCATTCCAAATGCGCATTATGAAAGTTCATCACAGGAATTGTGACACGCCATACGTGTCATGGAAGAGTTGCACAGCCTGATATACATTTGTGAGTCAAATATACACGTAATCAATAGTATTACCAAAGTTCATCCAGTTTATTTCCAATGTTTAACCATCCTTGTCCGTCACGTCAAAGCAACAAAGTTTCATATTTTCACGCATTTAATTTGCACAAGAATTGCCCATCCGGGCCTATTCACTGGCACGTAAGAAACTCAATTCCTCCGTCACATTAAATTCACCCAATGCATTTCGGTCATTCTGCGACCTTCTTCAGGGATATCTACAATGATTAAAATATATGCGTCAGCCCCACACAAATGACATACAACAGAAGTTAATCACGAACTCATTATTTTGCCTCTTGACCCTTAACAAAATTTGTGATCCTTCCCCATAAAACAAATATTTGATTCCCATCAAATATTCCCATGCTCCCCGCGAATTAAACCTGCCCCAAACAGTCCCCATTGTTCACAATCTCTATAAACCTCGCAGTAAATAAAACGAGTTGACTCTCCCATACCGCTTATAGTAAAACCTCTGATGTAACAAACGTTCAACCCCTCTGCTATGCCTCCCATATGACTAATTCCCTGATATTACCCCAACCCGCTGCTTAAAGACATTATAATCCCCGATGTTTACCTGTAATAAACGTGCAGTTTCACAAACAATGTTATCACCCCGGAACTCAAGCGCCATTCTGAACTCGATCTCCCTGCGTAACTGTTTTTTGATCAGACGTTCCCCTCCCCACCTGCAATCAACTCATGTCACATGATTCCCTTACCCCGCACTCCAAGAATCTCGAAAGCGTTAACATAACGCCCTGGAATACACCATAACTAAAATCACCATAACCTCCCCACATCTACACAACTACCACGTGTCTCCATTTAAAAAAACACAAACAACAAACTAAATAAATCCCAATATCAAATTCATTAAGAAACATCTGTTGTTGTATGGTTTAGCCCATATTTTTACGATAACATTTTCTCAGAGAGTCTTTGACGTGACTACGTTGCTCTTCATGTTGCAAATATTCTATTCTCATGGGGTGCTAACAGGGTTGGAACAGCTCGAAATAATTCATTTTAATAGATCTGAAGCACACCCTTCGTTATCCAAAAAGTTTATGTTGATCATTTTTTTCAAATCTGGCGTACAAATATGGGCTAAACCATACAACAGATGTTTCTTAATGAATTTGATATTGGGATTTATTTAGTTTGTTGTTTGTATTTGGGGGCAGGTTTAATTCGCGGGGAGCACGGGAATATTTGATGGGAATCACATATTTGTTTTATGGGGAAGGATCACAAATTTTGTTAAGGGTCAAGAGGCAAAATAATGAGTTTGTGATTAACTTCTGTTGTACGTCATTTGTGTGGTCCTGACGCATATTTTTTAATCATTGTAGATACCCCTGAAGAAGGTCGCAGAATGACCGAAATGCATTGGGTGAATTTAATGTGATGGAGGAATTGAGTTTCTTACGTGCCAGTGAATAGGCCCGGATGGGCAATTCTTGTGCAAATTAAATGCGTGAAAATATGAAACTTTGTTGCTTTGACGTGACGGACAAAGATTGTTAAACATTGGAAATAAACTGGATGAACTTTGGTAATACTATTGATTACGTGTATATTTGACTCACAAATGTATATCAGGCTGTACATGTAAACTTTGTCACATGGTGATGTTGTGCAACATGCAACAGGATACAAAAATGCTGCACACAACATTTGAGGAGTACAGAAGCATGCCCCATATGGCCAAGACATCTGTTGCATGACTTAACAACACTCAGAGTACATTCAATGGCACCTCATGGGCGTATGTGTGGCTTATTGTATCTCTTTTGAGGATGTTGGATAGGCGTGAAGAGATGGGGAAAGAGGGCATACCTGACATCAGCTGTAACAAAAACATTATATTTGCTAAAAAGTAATTTGCTTTAAAATGTCATACATTATCTATATATGCATGCATTCACTCTTAATGTTATATGTGTCTATCTTGATGTGGTGAAGTAACGTGGAATTATGTTTGAGATGCCTTCCCTAAGATACACATGCAGTGCTAGAGTGCCAGCAGTGTCTGTTGTAGAAATTATGTTCCCTGAGGCAGAGAGGCTTAAGCTCCAGGTAGGTGCAATCTACGGCACCTACTATCCCTGATACATGGGCAATAGCATAGAATTTCCTTGGCATCTTTTGATTTTCTATCAGTGACTGTGGCATGGTGATAAACTGGCGCACAACCTGTTGGCACAATCAGCATGATTGGCTTGCCTGTGAGTTGCTCATTATCACATGGGCCACAATGGCCTGGCGGTGGGGTTTAGGTGATTCAAGCTCCTGCACGCAGTCGGCAACCATGTCACCGATCACTTCAGGAGGAAAGTGGCATCTGGAAATTATTGTGTCCCTGAAATAATTGTTCTCCCAAATGAGGGGCAAGTCTGACATGGTGAAAGTGAAAACAAATGTATATATGTTGCTTTCCTATGTTGGCAGACAGTGTGCAATTGGTTAATATTTGAAAGAGATTCAGCTCTTGATTGGTGTAACCCTGCCTGCTCACTCCCTCCACCCTTGCACTTGTGGGTGCCTTAAAAGGGAATGTTGTCTTCTTGATTTTGTTTTTTACTTATAGGTATCAGTTTCAATTTGCAGATCCATCACTGAACCTCTTCTTAAATTTGTTTACATTTTGGAGTAAATATCCCACATTTTCCAGCCACTCCCACTTGTCTCTCTCACATTTACTACAAAATCATCTGCTTTTGTATGTGAAGCTCTCTGTACTCATTGCTGAGATCTACAAACAGAAGAGATGGGAGAGGCAGAGGTGGAGGTGGAGATTGCTGGCCATAGGTTTGGGAATAGCATTAAAGAATAAGTAAAATAGTACTAATGGAACACATACTCCAAAGTGGGTTTTGTGAATAGGGCCCAAGTGTGGAAAGGTGCACCAAAATGGCAAATGGTCTTACAGCATTTACAGGTAGGGTGAAGATGTACATAAAATGTGTGTAGAAAAGGAGAAAAAGTAAAGTCAATAAATCAGAATTCACAATTTTCCTAAACCTATGCATGCAAACTATAAGCAATGTTGAGCCTGTTTTAAGATTGTATAATGTCACCATTTCTCTTATACTCTTTGTATTGCGCTTGGGTAAGCTGTTAGTTGAATTAGAGCACTCACAGTGTAAGAAAGAAAACAGATGTAAATGGGAATTTATGCAAAATCTAGATTGCCTGCCAGGTGGAACAGACTAGCCTTCAAGTTTGCCTAAACATCAAGTGTGCCCAGAACTTAGTGGGGGGATGTCCTATCAAACCATTTATCTTTCATTGAGAGCTGATTCTTTTGGAAGGCTAACTGCTTGTCTGGTTGGTTGGCACAGGAAAAGCAATTTAGATTATTGAAGGCGCTCCTCTGTAGCATCTTTGTGTGAAGCAGAGTGTTTTGAATTCAATCCTGTGCTTGCCCGGCAGAATTAATTTTTCTTAGGCTCAATAAAACTTTGAGTTGTTTGGTGATTGCCTGTTCTTTTGGCAGGAAGTACTCTACAAGCTTCATTGCACAGGTAATACATGAAGCAGCTGTTGCAAGAGCTGTAATATGTCATCAGTAATAGGAGCATCCTACAGAGGCAGTAGAGGTGATGAAACATGTTCTTAGTCTCATTGTTTACTTGTAGGATGACAAACAGAGCACAGTTAAAAATGGCACATAGGTTTCGGACCAATCTTAAAGGTATAGGGACAGGCGGACATGTCATAGATGTCAAATGACCAGGGCATGGGATGTCACAGTGGCAGATAATAAGAGTGCCATTATTGATCTGCAGAGGCAGATCCACTTTGTTACCAACCTTTTCTGAAAATGTAACTGCAGATGGAAAGTTCCCAGTTCTTCAGGTGCCCTAATATGGATCTATGATTCACAGCATAAATATGATATCCAATGTTGTGGTTGCTTTGGGTGGTTACAAGACGTGGCCTGTGAGCATTGAAAAGTTTAAAGCATAGTAATGATTGTTGGGGTATAAAACATGTTACAATTATGGTTTCAGAAAAGAAGGCATTGATTTTCACCTCCGCAGTTTGATGCAAATGACTTTAACTGCTGAAACCCAGTCCTGACACTTCAGCAAGAGGTCTTCAGGTGACTGAGGAGAATCGCATGATCCCCATGTTAAAAGCAATTGAATGATGAAGGAGACTTAGCACAGTCGTGGCATTAGTTGCTGATGTACAGCAGTTCTTCCGCTTGGTTCAATAAGGTAATTCCAGCAACCTCATGTGGTTTAGGATTGATTTAAAGTTACTAAAGGTTTATGGAGGGTTGTATGTCAGACTATCCCTAGCAAAAGTGTTGTGTGACAGAACTATTGTCTTCTAAACATTGTGTACAAAAATATTGCCCTGTTAGTTGTAGATGTTCTAATAATAACTCGAATGGAGCCATAGTTTGGTTAATGATATTTAGAATACAATATTGCTCTTAGAAAATATTCGGTTATGATATTCTGGTAAAAAGTCCTCCTGAGTGTGAGGTGGGCAGACGGTTGTGAGGCATACACCATTTCAAGAATATTTGAAATGGATGGGTGGCTGATGACTGGCTTGATCTTTGTTGATAGCTCGAGTCCTGTGATTGATTTCTAAATGAAGCAAGCATAGGCAAAGCCAATGTGACTAGCTGGTGTGATTGTTAATCTAAAAACATATAGCAATTATAAACTGTTGGTGTTAATTTTGTTCTCCCAAAAACTGTTGACACTAAATTATTATGCTAAGTGCTCATTTTTAGGATTGGGTGACTTGTGTGAGTCCCAAAGGACAATGACCCCGGAATAGAGATAAAGATAAACTGAGATAAAGTTACATCAGACAGGGTTTCAAAGTCAAAATCCATGAAGGTTTATTTAAAATTTTAGAATCATTACAGAAGGCAAAACTAGTTAGTCAGTTCTAATCAATATGTCATTATTATTAATAAGAGAGCTCATATAGCACATCAACTACCCGCAACGGGGTTTCCCGGCACTTAGAGACCGATAGGATAGAGTCGGAGCTCACTAATTCAGAACAACCAGGTCTTCAACAGTTTCCAAAAAGAAGACAGTGAGATACAACAGCTCAAAGCTTGCAGAAGGTTGTTCCAAAGCTTGGAGCCTTGGTAAGCAAAGGACCGTCCTCCCTTGCAAGTCCGTTTGACTCTTGGAACAGCGCAAAGGGAAAGATCACTGGACCATAATCGCGATTCAGTAGATAGGATCTCACAAGTCCATGGAGATAGCAAGGGCCAGCTCCTGATCCAGCTCGGTGCACAAAGCACAGGGCTCTAAATTGGATTCTCTTCTCCACCTTGAGCCAGTGCAACTCCCTCAGGAGAGAGGAAACAGAAGCACTTTTTGGGAGTCTGTAGAGTAGTCTGTTAGCCAAGTTCTGGACTACTTATATTCTAAATATGCAAATAAATGGGAATTAGCGTATTGGGTAATAGAGACTGAATCCTATTCTAGTTAAGTAGCCAGAACCAGATACGATTTAGCACAACTCAAAATGATGCAAATATAATCTAAGTATAGAGTCAATAGGAAGACCGACATGGAGTCTGGCTTTAAGGAGAGCAAGGGAAAGTCTATCAAATATTTTAAATATAAAGTCTAAGAGCAGTAGATCATAGGGGCATGCTTGATAGAAGTCTGAGGAAAAGCTTGGCTCACATCCCAAAAACATCATGCTATAAAGGGTTTTCAAACTAAGGAATCGAACTATCAGCATGGGTGAAACAAATGATACATTACAATATCCAATGGTAAAACAGAAAACCTATCACATGGAAACTTACTTTTGCTCTAATACTAATGAATAATCCTGTATTATACTAAACTAAACAAAGGAGCACTCAAAATTACATGCACACCCTAAGCTAGCCAATGAAGTGGCTTTCTAAAGATATAGTTGAGCCATGCTCCTTCCTCCAAGGACATTAGAAACACGAGGAAGGATACATTTTAAAGATACAATAAAAACATGACTGCAAAACTACTTAAAAAATGTGCAAGGTACAACAAATGCAAGGGGATTTGAGGCATGGCAACTTAAAAAGATTGTTTATGTCAAATACAGCTCAATTACAACATTTTTATCCTATTCATGTTAACTAAACATACATCATTTATTAATTCTAAATTCACTTCTACAATGCCACAAATATAAAGAAAAGAAAAAACAGAAAATCACCAACTAATTAACCACCCAAATTGCTGACTGCTACAAAGTTACAATGTCCCTTAAACACTTTATAACAACATTTTTAAAAGGAGGCAGAAAATAAATGATAATGTAACTGGGCACCCTAAATGCAGGCAAAGTAAACAGTGAGTATTTAAAGTTAATTGAACAAATAACAACAATAAAACACACTTTGAACCAGATGTGTCACTGAGAGAAAAATACTGTTCTACAGTGCATGTAAACAATGTGCACATGCTTTGTGCAGTCACTCAAAGTGAGGGTAGTCAATGCGAAAAGCGGGCTATACTACTGTCCCATGCTGTATGCTGTGGTAGGTAGAAGTATAATGTGAATGACAATGTAAGAGACCAGGGGATGAAAGCTGCTGATCAAAAGTAACTCTATGTGTATATTTTCTCTGAAAAACAATAGTCTGGCACAACAGCTAAAGCAGTCTCAAAAGACCAGACGTAATAAATATGAACCAATAACAAACATTATTTAAACCAACTGTACTAAAGCACATTTGTATATTTATTTCTAGAGTGATATCTTGTTAATTCGCAGATGCAGCAATACTGATGTGAGAAAAAAGCTGTTTACTGCCTGATGATTTCATGTTACAACTACTTGTCATAGGGAAACATCTATCCTAATGGCCGAAACGCTTCTTAAATGCAATTTTAATATTCCACGCAAAAGTAACTTTGGTTAAATATCTTTTTTTAAACAAGTACACAGGAAACACCCATTTGTAAAGTCAATAATACTTTATTTGCAAGCTGGTGCAATGGTTATTTTTTTATTGTAAGGCTATGCTACTAAAATAAGAAAATGAAAAAAACGTGCTGTTGCCAAAACATTGGCATATGCTTGCAATATTTAATTTACATTTAAAAATAATTAACAATTGCAAACAGTTTTTCATAATAGACTGACGTACTTAGAACAGATATAGAACCTCTTTTTAGTTGTATTATATATCACAGGAAAATATGATTCTTATTGATACAAAGAAAAGTTACTATTTGCTTTGAATTAAAATACTGTGTAGACAGATTAAAAATAGAAGATGACTAAATAATGTAAAGAAAAAAATGCACTGGGGAATTATTGGTCCATCAGCCCTGGCACTGACGTGCACTTCGTTTTGGGTGGGCATACACATATGAAGTCCATGCCGTGCAGGAACGTTGTAGTGCGGTCCCATTGTGGCATTGCGGTGCCTTTTTTAATGGCACTGCCGCATTTAAGAGTCACCGCCATGGGACCGACACGCCGCCCGCCTGCCAGACTACTCAAAAGTCATAATCAGGCGTGCGGGCGGCGCGATCTTTGGCGGAGCGGTGGAGCAGCGGTTTGCACCGCTCCAGCAAAAACTCGTATTTAGGCCCTAAGGGTGAACCGCCATGAAAATCCTGGCTGAGAGGAATCTCGTAATATGCTTGGCGAGACCGTGGTGGGACCGTGGCAGTCCCCTGACGCATATTGCGGCCTCTGACCACCGCTCCTACACCAGGGCACTGTGGTCCCTGCGGAGCCGGCGGTCCCAGTGCGGTCCGACTGCCCGAGCTGTAATCGGGCGGGCGTACCGCCAGTGCGGCGGTGGCTGGATCTGCCACTGCCGCGCCACCCAAGTCTGGCAGTCCTCGGACCGCCAGACTCGTAATAGGGCCCTAAGTGTGTACATATTTGTGGATAGATAGATAGATAGACAGACAGACAGACAGACAGACAGACAGACAGACAGACAGACAGATAGATAGATAGATAGATAGATAGATAGATAGATAGATAGATAGATAGATAGATAGATAGATAGATAGATAGATTCTGTTTTACTATTTGAGTGTGGCGAGATAGAGAAACAGCTTAAGCAGTCTCTAACCAGTTATAAATAGTGACTCTCACTGCCTTTGCTAATACTTGTTTGCCTAAAGGAGAACAAGAGAAAGGGCCATGAGAGATATAAGGTGGTTACTCAATGTTCCTTGCTGTATTTTATTACAAGCAATGAGAAGCAATCTGAGAAATTCATTCGTGTCCATATTAAGGAGAAAGGATTCACAACCCAAGCGCAATACACAGAACTTGTTTAAAGACATGCATATTGGTGCTGAATGACTAACCGTGAGCAGTAATACCAGAACATGACTGTGCATTGAATAAAACATATTTCTGCAACTATGATTGCTGCAGCAGAGACTTAAGGCATGCAGAGTATTATTTGTGTTAGCACAGGCGTTGCAGAGACCCGGATAATAAACGAGAATTTGACTTTAGAAAAAACACTAACTCTACTTGATTGCTGGCTGGGCTGTAATAATACAGAAATTATTAGGGATCAGTGCTGCCTGAAGTCTTTAGGCCCTGGTGCCACTGCACCTGCTGTAACATTCTTAGCTACACCCCTATCCTTGGAGCTTGGTAAAACATACTAATCTGTACTCAACCTAAGGTTTTGAGCAATATTCTTCCTAGTGAGGCAATCCATTTTGAAAACAGTAACAGAAACAGTAACAGAAAAGTATATTTGCAATTACATTTCATTACTTTTCCATAGAAACCCGTCATTACATTTTAAAATGATTTAGAACAAATACAAAAGTAGCTGAGTTAGGTCTTGTCTATGGCAGCCAGCTGCTTCTGAGGTGTCCCTGAAGCAGGTAACAAAGACATACAGAATGTATTTGAGTTGGTAATATCGACTACGTTTACTATAAGGATTGTTTGACTAATAGTACAGAGGTAAAACATAAACAAACAACAAACACAGAGAAGTACACATGGGGGACTGTTACTGTCGACCTTGCAGATTAGACACCTGTTTACACAATAAACTGCGGGGCATATTTATCAACTAGTCACGCAATGCAGCAAGCCACCCTGCTGCGCTGCGTGAAAGGGAGCAGGATGCACCATATTTAACATTATACGTGCACTCCTGCTCTTTGCCTGCTCTGGCACACAAACTGCTGTCTAGCACCAGCACAGGCACCCTTGCACCATATGGTGCAAGTCTGCCTGCGTTCTAGGCAGAAAGGGACACCTTCCTGCAAAAAAACCAACCCTCTGATGCTTTTTCCTCTTTGTATGTGTGCTGCATTATGCACCATATGGTGCAAGGGTGCCTGTGCTGGTGCTAGACAGCAGTTTGTGCGCCAGAGCAGGAGTTCACCGTATAATGTTAAATATGGTGCATCCTGCTCCTTTCACGCAGCCCAGCAAGGTGGCTTGCTGCGTTGCGTGACTAGTTGATAAATATGCCCGCATTATGCAGCACACATAGAAATCGGAAACATTGAGGAAAAATAAGCATATTTCTCCTTGTTACTCCCCCCTTGACCCCCTGGGGAGGTGTAGCATTTTGACGCATTCCCAGGTCTACCACTATTGGTAAATCTGGGAATGCACCAAAACCCATGGGTGGATGTGTGGGAACAACCACGTTCCACCCATGGGATGCGTCACTGGGGCAGAGTAACGCAAGCCAGCGATTTGCGCTGCCTGGCCTTACTCCACATTTACCAAGCAATGCATGGTGGCCTTATGTGGCTTGCTAAATGTCATCCTAGGTTTTGTGTCGCCCTTGCGCTCCCTGGCGTGGTGCAAGAGCGACGCAAATTATGATAAATTTGCACCTGCATGTCTACATGACCTTAAAAGGGCACCTCAGCAGACATCTATCACTGCTACATTTTACACAAACGGAGTGTAACTTTCACATTGCCTGTAGTGTTCCAATGAACAACAGAGCCTTCACTAAAGATGACAATTCAAACTATCAACATATCTTCGGGGGATCTGAAATGAGCAAGCAGAGCAGAGGGAGCCAAAGGAGGGGGTGAGCAGGAGACGGAACACGCAGATACGCACAGGCGTGAGCTGCTTGAGGTCCATTGGGGTGTTCACTGCCTCCCCAAGCACGTGAAAGGCCTGTAAGGTGGCGGATGTTTTAGGCACAAGGAGCAAGTCAATAGTATGGGCCTGCTGCACACGTCATTTGACCACAGGGCTAACAAGTAAGTGTTGCATTTTGTCTCCTAAACACTCACTAAAATTGATATGAAGGCTTTTTGAAGCACTGCTGCTTTTGTTGCTGGGGGCCGATATTGCAGCACCGTTGCAAAACCGGCCCCCAGTAACAAAACCTGCCCCCACAGCTGCAAAACCAGCCCCAACCCTAACAGCCTCCCGGGAAACACCTGATGCCCGTTATGGCCAGTCCGGCTCTGAGCATAAGAATGCGAACAGCTGAGGGATGAGAGTTATTTATATTCCATCCACTAGGGTGATACAGTACTGATACCTGCTGTCCCCCGCCAGGATAACCAGGAAGGGACACAGGGTAGTGGGAACAGCTTTAGGAGAGTTGGAGACATTGCAGTCTGCCAGGGAAAAGTGCTGACAAAACGAATGAAAAGGAAAAGAATAAAGGAGAAACGTGCAGGGCGGAGTCTATGTTCACGTCTTTAAATTGAAAGTTGTAAAATGATAACCAATCCATAATAGAGAGTGCGCTTTTGGGGGCGCGTGCAAGTTCATAAAGCTACAGAAATGATTAGCGTTTATACGAAAACAAAAAAACTAACGAAAAACATTGGCTAGCATTTTAAAATAAGCTTTGACAAAGCCAATAGGTCTGGAGTTGGCCGCCATCCTTTAGGAATTCTATTTTTGGTTTGGTTTTAGCAAAACTTTATTTTTCAGGAAGCTGCCGGGCCCTCATGAAATCTTTTTTTTTAAAACAATGGACTAACGGCAAAAGTGTTTTTCTTTTCTCAAAAAAGTACACATTACCATGGTGCATCCGCCACTGAAGGGAACTACCTCGTGCGTGGATGTACCTTGTGAAAGGGCAGCATGCTGTAACTCATAGTGAAGTCAGTCAATGGCTGAAGTGGGCCAACGTTGCCCCTTGATGCATGCTGGAGTGGGTGGAAGAAAAATGTATATGACACAATCACAGACTAAAGTGTGAAGTCTGGCTGAAAATCCTTATAAGTAACTTTGTTATACATACTTTTAGTAAAATGAAAAGGTCTTAGTTAACACAGACCTAAAAAAACATTGATCTGGCATTGGCTGCTAGCCTCGCCTTTGAGAATGAAGGCAAGAACGAAGTGAAGAAAGTAAGGATATAAAGTAAGGAAGCAGACAACAAAGGAAGAAAAGCAGACAAAAAAGAAATGAGGAAGGCAAACAAGATGGAAGGAAGTCATAAAAGAGAAGGAAGGAAGAAAGGAGGGAAGAAGGAAAGAAGGCAAAAATGAAAGAAGGAAATAAAAAACAAAAAAGGCAAAAAAAGAAAGAAGGAAGGAAAGAAAGAAAGAAGACAAATAAAGAAAGAAGGAAAGAAAAAAGAAGGCAAAAAAGAAAGAACAAAAGAAAAAGGAAAAAAAGGAAAAAGAAAGAACACAGGAAAAAAGGAAAAAAGAAAGAAAGACAGAAAAAGGAAAGAAGGCAAATAAACCAACAAGAAAAGAATGAGGAAAAAGTAAAAAGAAAGAATTAAAGAAAGAAAGCAAAAAGAAAGAAAGTAAAAAGTAAAGAAGGCAAAAAGAAGGAAATACAAGGAAAAAAGTAAAGAAGCCAAGAAATGTAGATGCAAAGGAAAGGAAGGAAAGGAAAAAGGAAAGTAGGCAAAAAAGAATGAAAGAAAGCAATAGAGAGAGAAAGAAGGAAAAAAAGGAAAGACAGAATGAAGGTAAGAAAAAGGGAAGGAAGGAATGAAGGAAAGAAAAACGAAAGAAGGAAAGGAAAAGAAAAGAAGTTGAAAAAAGAAAGAATGTAAAAAGAAAGGAAAGAAGTAAAGATAAAGGAAGAAGGCAAAAAAGAAAAAACGAGGCTAAAAAGAAAGAAGTAACAAAAGAAGGAAAGAAAAAAGGAAAGAAAAAGGGAAAGAAAGAAGATAAAAAAGGGAAAAAGGAAACAAAGGTAAAAGGAACGATGGAAAGAAGTAAGGAAAGAGGGTCGACAGTATAAAATATTGGATAATAAAACCCAAATTACACTTCAACTATGTTTAAATGAAACTGTTACAAGTGTGCTGGAAATTAAACACCAAAAAGTTTGTTTTTCTTCCTGGGCAAAGTTTATCAAAGAACCACTAGTGAAACTGAGTCCAGGAACACAATATCGTATGCTGCAAAAAAGCAGCAGTCAACTTCAAAAGCTTTTACAATATTATTGGAAGGAGACCGGAACTAATAAATCTGGACTGTGCCTTGTGCTCACTTCAAAAGCATCCTGCTGTCACATCAGCCAGCACTGGCACTAAAGGGAACTCCTTGTACGTGGATGTGCACCTTGTGAAAAAACGAAATGCAGCCACTCAGAGTGACTAAATGCAGCCACTCAGAGTGACTGAAGTAGGCAGACCCATTTCACCATGCTGTGTGCTGAAGTGGTCAGAAGCAAAATAAGAATGACACAACAGCAGACCAATGAGTGAAGAGAAGTGTGTGAAAGCCCCTTTATAAGTATATTATACATATTATTTTAGCAAAATCAAAAGGTCTTGGCTAATGCCAGACCTAAAGAAGAGCAGCCCAGTAGCCCAGGCACATCTGGCCTGGCACCAAAGTGTCCTCCTTTTTAGGCAGTTGTGCACATGTACTCAGGCAAAGTGCAAGAGAGACAATGGCTGGAGTAGGCCAACCCCTTCCCCGATGCTGTATACAGTATACTGTGATGGACAGGAGAAAGATGGGAATGGCACTTGAACAGACCAATTGAAGAGAATTGACTGTATGCATTTTGAAAAACATGAGGCTGGCAAAAAAGCTAAAGCTGTCTTTAGGCCAGACTTAAAAAGGATCAAGATTTAAATTAAAAGAAAATGTGAATGACAGTTGAAAAGACCAAAGGATGAAAAAAGCTGATGCAAAACCCCTCTATGTATCCATATTAGTATGTATTTTTTAGTTATTTTTTTTAATTACATGATGCTGGTGAGACAGCTAAAGGTGTCTCTGTAGTCAAGACCTAAACAGTTGCAATGTAAAGCTAATTTTTTAGGGGGGCTTCCAATAGCCAAAGATTGTGGACTCCTGTGAGTAACAGCAATAAATAATATAACCAATAATGAAGTAAAACAGGTTAACTTAACAACGGTTTTTGCTAAATAAATCACTTCTAGTGGTGAAATATTAACAACTGTGTATTTCTGCACCTACTATGGAAAAACCAAGGTTAAGAAAAAATATATACACATAACATATGGACTTCTGTGGAAAAAGACATGGGAACTGATGTGATTTAATTTCCCCAAGTCCCACCTACTGAGTGCACTTGGAACAAAGGAATCGATGCTCAGGTCTAACAGTATGTAGTGATGGTGCAAGGAGCAGTACTCATGACCAGTGATTGCAGACAAACGTGGCAGATGAAGAATCTTAGCCTATTGCAATTACAGCACAAGCTAAGGACTGTGTCATAAAACATGTCTGCTACCAGGTACAGAGGCAGGTCCAGCAGGGACACTGTGCTGGCTGCTGGAGTGAGCTGCGGTGGTCAAAGAGCAGTTCGAAACATCAATTAAATCACTGAACAATGATGAACAGGTGTCTGGGGACAGACTGATCGTGACTGCGGCACCTGTAAACTCAGGAATACTATTTTGATAGGATGGAAATACCCAAATATTGTCAGTTGACAATGAAAGCCCAGTAAGAACATGCTTTTGCAGCTAACTAGAGATAAATCCTTATTTTGGTTCCACTAGGGTGGCTTAACAACCCTTGTAGCTAAGTGCCCTAACCCCTAAGCCACAAGACCCTCCAAACATGAGGGAGAAGATGATACTCTGACCCTTACAGGTCTTCAGTGGGCACTGGCTGGTAACAGCCAGGCCCATCAGAATCACTCCTAGGGTGGGGTTTTTGGAAAGCAGAAATTCAGTGTACCTCATGTGCTGTGTTTCTCCCACAGGGCCATTGATGGTATTTACCTTCCTGTGAAAGCTATGCTGTGGTGGACAGCATCAGGCAGGAAAACAACAGCATGAGAGACCCCGCCTTTATTAGGGTCTGCCTGCTGAAGCCATGGAAATGGCTCTCGTGTGGTAGCTGGTCCGCGGCAAATGTGGTTTTGACTGCAAAGTCTGATAAGATTCTGATGTCAGAATCACAATAGTTCCTTCATCACCAAATGAGGCTAGAGAACCAAAAGGTGCATAGATGGGGCATCCATCAATTTTTGGTTGATGCCCCCTTACCACCCACCCCTAAATGAGACACAAAGCTTCCTTGCTGAAGTATAGCCGGTATGGCAGGTGTAAGGCTTCAGCAAGGGAAGGGCGTTTTCCCACTCAGGAGCCATTTTGGAGAGTGGCAGCAGGCTGAGCAGAATCCATACCTGAAGAAAGGAAGGTACTACAGGTCCACTCAGAGAAGGCCATTTTGTCCTGTCATCATGAATCTGTATGACATCCCTTCCTAAGAATGACTGTCATCTACACACAGTCAGTCACTGAAGAGAATCTCACCTTAGGGAGCACCTGCTCTTTTCCTCATTTTTGCATGCTTAAGCCAATGAGAGCTCTGATTCCATGAGTACTTGTGATATAAGGAGGCAGAGGCGCAACTAGAGCCAAATTTCGGGGGGCGCTACCAAAAATTTCGGGGGGGGCTGATTCTTCCAGCAATATGCAGAGTGGAGATGCAGGGGCTCTAAGAAGGGGTGAAAACGCAACAAAGCCTCGTTAGCAAGTAAATGGTCTTTTAAAGACCTGTGAAGTACTCGGGTGCGGCTGTGTGTGTGCCCGGGAAGCTGTCTCAGCCGGGCTGACACACACGACGGGGGGGCTGAAGCCCTTTGAGCCCAATGGGCGTTGCGCGCCTGTAAGGAGGCCTACCACTGACTCACGTCTACCTTTATGCCAAGGCCTAGAAAGTGGTTGTGCTACGAAGCCCACCATTGCGGACTGTGAGGTTTCATCCAGGTGAAACCAGAACTATTTGGTTGTATCCTCAAATGTGACGAGGAATGGGAAGGCTTCAACTAAAATTAAATGACACTCATTGGGGAACAGAGCGATAAAGGCCCACCCCCTGGACATGCGCAGTGGCCTGGAATCTCAAGAGTAATATGGGGAATGATCCCAACCAGCCACAGTGCCTGGAACTGGGCAAGGCGGGGGAAAATGGTGGTCTCTGAAGTCCTGACCCTTTAGCGTAGAACTGCAACTACCTCTGGTACCTGGGACAGTTTCTGTCATCCGGAGGTAAACAAATGAGACCCAACTGGGCCTGGAGAGAAGTGTGCAGACTTTGATTGGATCCTGAAGGCTTGGTCCATCATGAAATGGCGGCCGATGGTGAGCAAGGTATCGAATGGTGCAGCTATGTGCTAAGAGAGATGGGCACCAGCTGCCATATCCATGGCAGTCTTAGTGAAACCACCCTCATGTGTGTTAGTGAATAGAGAATTGTGGCTCCTCAACTAAGATTGTCTGGTCCATTGGGGTGTTCACTGTCTCGCCAAGCACGTGGAAGGCCTGTGTGGTGGCGGATGTTGAGGCACAAGGAGCAAGACAATAGTGTGGGCTTGCTGCACACGTAACCAAGCTCTGTTGACCACAGGGTTAACAAGTGTTGCACTTTATCCGTTACACACTCACTAACATTTATTTTACTGCTTTTTGAAGCCAAAAAAAAAGGAAGTATCATTTGCAAATTCATATGGCATGTATTAGAGGCAGCGAAGATAGTTTAGTCATATTTAAATTTAAAAAAAATGCAATGTTCATTTCTCATTTATCCTATCCGTGTTTATGTAAAAATGTGCACGTGGTGGGACACGTAGCCTATGACACAGTTGAGAACAAGGCGCGATGCAAGATAAAGCGTTATATAAATACAAACTTCTTGCAGTCCCAGTGACAGGTTCAAAGTCTTAAAACCAGTTAAACTGCTTCGGTTATCTAGTTATTGCTTGATTGATTGCTTCCTAACACACATGGGATAAATTTGTAAGCTATTTATTAATCAGGTAACTGCTTTAAATGTTATTTTTTTAGGTAAGGGAGCATTTGTTACATTCCAGTAAAATTGCTTGAAAATGGATATACATTCCATTTTAGACATGTGCAATATTTTTTATCTCTCGAGATAGCAAAGTAGATGAACTCAACAGATTTTGAATGGAACTCATATTACAATACAATCTACGTGCTGTGACTGCAAGGCAGTGTTACATTTAAAAAAATGCTTTGCAACAACTGTGTTACATTTTTCTCAATAATAACGTGCTTTAGATTTCAACCTGCCCTTTGAATATATCTTGAATAACTGAAATCATTTTGTCGCATATCACACAATTCAAACACAGTAGCATCTGTATAGTGCACGGCTGCCAGTGGTGTGGCTTTGTAACCCTGTTACATTATTTAAAAGCTTCCAGAATGTGGCTTGGATGTATGGTTGGAGTATGCATGGGTGGACTGTGGCCTATATGGATATGCGTACGAGCCAGAGTTGCGCGCTGATCAACTTGTGGTGAACATGCCAATGTGGCTTGGCAAGTTGATAATACAGAAGGAGTTACTACAGAGGAGGTATTGATTTTATGAATGGTTGGAAGGTGGATGGATATGCTTTGCCCTGTTTGGGAAGAATATGGTGGCACATGTGAAGGGCAGATCTGTGATCTGGTTTGTGGTTCAGTGAATTTAGTGCTGCAGGCTTAGCATGCTGATGACAAAGACCAGTATATTAGAAATGCAATGAGTGCATACTTCTGTAAGCTCTTTGTGGTCAAATAGTTGAATCTGTAGCTAAGAATCCATGAGTTGGTTGGAAGGGCAGGAGGAGATCTATGCAGCTGTTTCTTGGGTACTCAAAGAAGTTGGCACCTTAGGGAATTACTCTCCCCATTGTTCTGCTCACAGGATAAAGATACAAAATTAGGTTGATATAAAAAAAAGTGAAGGATTGCTTAGATGTACAACAAATTAAAAAAGAGACATCATGAAAATCACTCCACCTGCCAAGTAATGGACAGGTCAAGAGATCCCTCACTAGGTTGTCACACTATGTTGATGAGTGATGGCTGAGACACACAGAGCACCTGTCCTAGATTATGTCACAGCTTGAATACTTGGTTATATCAGATGGGAAGAGACAGCAATTTGGATTCCTAGATCAGGTCCTCTTTGTAGAGAAGATGTTAGGGTAACTAAGAACTGTTTAGACTTTCAGGCGGCAATAAATAGGTTCCACCAGAAGATAACTATGTGGCAGTAGAGAAATACTTTGATGCGTAATCCTTGCTGGGTTGTCCAGTTGAGAGCTACCTCGCTGAGTTAGGATCACCTATGACAGTATAATAATGCAGCTCAAGATTATTTAGTATTCTGGCCCTTAGTTAGGTCCAACCAGACAAACGTTACCCAGATGAGAAATATCTTCATATTGTCTGCCCAGTAGGTGCTAGAGGGGTAAATATGAGTTACTCGGTCTCCAGCGGCTAAGGACTGTTCAAACAATGGATTGCTCAGACCGTTGGTCTACCTATATGGAGCACCCAGTTGAGAGATGCAGAGCTAATCAAAAATGACTACAAATACATTATTGGCATTGAGATTTCCCAGACTCATAGAAGTTCAACTATAGATCCACCCAAAAAAGATATACTTAGGCCGCTGAAAATGATCAAAGTCTATCTACCTCTTTCTATGGTCAACAACATAAGAGTTGACAAGAGGAGAGATTATTTAATGGGCTCCACTTAGGAGAAGAGAGATCCTTCTTTAAACACCACACCAGCAATGGTATTGTTTGTCAATTATAAATCTCTGGATGAATAACTTACTGATTGTAAAAAAAGGTCAACTTAGAATAACCAACTAGCGCCCTTGTAAGAAATGCCAAGTTGGGAGATGTACAGGTGGCTTATAATGATTCAGTTCACTTTACCCCATGCTCGATTTACGTACATTGGAATTACTCTAATTAGAAGTGCATTTGTAGTGACACTTGTAGATCCAAGAATTACTCAGTCCATAAATCCCTGGCTAGATCTTCCCAGATAAGAAATGAGAGGCCCATTTGAGGATTCTTTATACCAAAAAGCGTAGCCTGCATAAACTGAACAATGGTTACCCAGCTGAAAGAATGCTACATAGGTCCGTCCAGATAGATATAGGAAGACAGCTGAGGATTATGTAGTCTGTGGAAATTCTTGAAAGCATGCAACCTGACTTAGTAACTAGTTTTATAACCACTCATCCCAAGACCGGTACCCTGCAGGATGGCATACTCGACATAGATCAGAGCTAAGGTAGCTGAAAGGTGTCAGACACAGTGGGGAGAAGAGCCATACAAACAGCCTATGTGTGAATCACTCTCATTACAGGTGACTAAGTTGGACTTCCTAAAATAATAAAATAGGCTACAGGGAAAGTAGCTGCCCTCAATCCCTGCTGAGATGTTGCCATAGACTGGGGAGTACTTTTCTGAGAAGAGTCGATTATGCTGATCCCTAGGAGCTCTGCTAAATAAAGTCAGGTTCCCCACAATGGAAGCGAATTGGGTACAATGAATGCATGAGGCAACATACATGCAGAGCTCAATCAGCCTTTATCACAAGGGCAGGTAGCGGGGATCAGAGATGTAACATTACAAAGATGAAAAAACGTCAAACAATGATATCAGAGAGTGGCATTGACACAAAATACTTAATATTATAGCTTACTTTACACTCTTGTTACATGGCTGTCACACTTCTTTAGGTTTTCTTAAAACTCGGAAAGCATCATTGTTTTGTTAGACCCGGAAAACTTCGCATGGTTCTCCCCTAACTTTTTACCTTCAACCCTTCCATTTTGCTGACCTCGTTTCTGCTGGTCTTAGGACCTGCACACTTTACCACTGCTAATCAGTGC
The DNA here is from genome assembly GCA_963921515.1 of Calotriton arnoldi. Taxonomy (NCBI): domain Eukaryota; kingdom Metazoa; phylum Chordata; class Amphibia; order Caudata; family Salamandridae; genus Calotriton; species Calotriton arnoldi. The sequence continues at coordinate 409,093 of CAWUFW010004085.1, read as the reverse complement.
TAAAGTGCTTGTGCTCTCTCCTGCATGGTAGAATTGGCTTACACTCAATTGGCCTATTTAATTTACTTGTAAGTTCTTTGTAAAGTGATATTACATGTACCCCGGGCCTGTAAATTGAATGCTACTAGTGAGCCTTCAGCAGTGATTGTGGCAATCCCCTTAAGTAGCCCTTTTAAACATGTCTCAGGCCTGCCCTTGCAGGCTGCATGTGCAGTTTTAAACTGCCATTTTGATATGGCAAAATAAACCTTTGCCAGCCCCAAACCTTCCTTTTTCATAAATATAAGTCATCCCTAAGGTAGACTCTGAAGAGCCCAGAGGGCAGAATTCAGTGTATTTAAAAAGTAGGACATGTACTTTTAAGTTTTACATGTCCTGGTAGAGAAAAACTCCTAAATTCATTTTTCACTACTGCAAGGCCTACCTTCCCGTAGGATATCATTATAGTTACCTTATTACATGTAATAAGATGTAACTTCCAATTGGGAACAGGTAGATAGGTCGAGTTTGGTGTCTAAATAAAAACCCTCTTTAATGGTAAAGTTGGATTTTAATCACAGTTCTGAAAACACCACTTTTAGAAAGCTAAAAGGTCAATTGATGGACAGAATGTTAAACAATGTTAAACATTTACTCCAGTACAGAGAATTGGGCCTAAATCCATTGTTTTTTTGTTCCCCATGCCATTCCAGTTTAAACCCAGCCATATGCAAATCAGTCTTGACCCTGCTCCCCATGGGAACAGTCCAGCCCGAACTGCCAAGCCAGGTTTTCCCTGGACCAGAAACAAGCATCCTGGGACCAGTTTTGGGTTATCACCCCTCATCAGCCAGGCTTGCTTGACTCCAGCTGCAAGGAGAGCACGGGACCCCTGTGTAGGCATACCCGTCCCACTCAGGGTGACATGCAAAAAGAACAATTGATGGACAGAATGTTGAACAATGTCAAACATTCACCCCAGTACAGTTCAGGAGGACCTGGCTTGGCAGTTCGGGGTGGACTCTTACCATAAGGAGCAGGGTCAAGACTGATTTGCATATGGCTGGGTCCAAACTGGGATGGCGTAGTGAGCAAAGAACTATGGATTTAACCCAGATCTTTTGACTGGGGGTTAATGTTTTATTCATTCAGCATTCTGTCCACCATTTGTTGCCGCAGCACTTTTCGCCCTAAGTGTGATGGGTATGCTCAAACGTGTGTCCCTTGCTCGCTGTGCCACTGGATTCAAGCTAGCCTAGCTGATAAGGAGTGTTACCGTGAAACCAGTCCCAGGATGCTTGTTTCCGGTCCTGGGAGGACCTGGCTTGGCAGTTCGGGCTCTACTGTTCCCATGAGGAGTAGGGTCAAGACTGATTTGCATGTGACTGGGTCCAAACTGGGGTGGCGCAGTGAGCAAAAGAACAATGGATTGAACCCAGATCTTTTGACTGGGGGTGAATGTTTGATTCATTCAGCACTCCGTCCATCATTTGTTGCCGCAGCACTTTTAGAAAGCTGGCATGTTCTTCTCCTAGCCAGTTGGTGACTGCATCCTTATCCTGGGTCACATGAGTAGGTATAGCTGTCAGTTGGTCTTTGTGCATTGCTCCAAGAAAGTGAGACAAAGTGAAGATAAATGTTAGGATGATGGGCCAACCTGAGTTAAGAAAGAGGAGGAGCTGTCACCTCCCAAACTTGCACATCACAAAGGCTCTGCCTGAGCAGTCTCACATAGGGATTGACACCGGTCTAATGTGACCCCCAAGCAAGCTAGGGCCAGGACTGTGAGGAAGGGCATGCCTGACACCTCAGGGGGGTGGAAACCTTTAGAAGCATCCTGCACTTTAAAGTGGGCACCAGGCGTAAATATTGGACCTCAGCCCCCAACTCTTCAGTACACTTCTGGACCTGTGGACTATGCCAGGAAGAAGGACTGCTGGGCTGTTGGAAGGACTTCCACTCTGCTCGGCTGCTGCTCTGGAGGACTGCTGCCCTGCTGTGCTTACCTGCTGATCTGCTGTGCTCTTGCCTGGGTGAGAAGGACTGGATCTGCATCTCTAACCCCAGAACCCCAGAGTAACTCCAAAGGCTAGTTTGCTGCCCTCCTAATCAGAAGCTTCAGGGACATAACAGGCTTCGAACAACCTTGCACCCAGAACCCAGAGTGACTCCAAAGGCTAGTTTGCTGGCCTCCTGATCAGAAGCTTCAGGGACATAATAGGCTTCCAACAACCTTGTACCCAGAACCTGGACCATCTGTTAGTCCTTCTCTGCCAAGTGGTGCTACCCTAGTCCTGAAGGTGCTCTGCCAACCCATCTGTTGATCCAGCAGAACTGATACGTCTCCTCTGCTGCATGGTGCAACCCAGAGAAGAACATATGCATTGCCTCTGCTGCATGGACTTTCCTGGTTCAAGGACTTTGCATCGCCCTTGCAACCCGCAGCCTTCTCGGAACTGCTGCTGCACAGCGCATCCTCGACACAGGCCCTCGCATCACAAGCCTTTCATCAATGGAAGCCTCGTCGATGACTCCGCATTGCAAGCCCCACAGCTTCTTCGGGTTTGTCGCTGCGCAACGCATCCTCGATGCAGGCCCTTTCATCTCAGCTTCGCAGCACCTTAGATCTCCAATCTGGACCTCACATAACCGCAGCTGCGAGGTGCAACCACGACACGAGACTCCACAACTCTTCGAAACCAGGATTTGAGGTACTCTTGTTCAGCACGTCTAACTGGGTCCCTTTAGCTGGCCCACGCTCCATAGCAGTTGGCCTGAACTTGTGACTTTGTCCCAGTCTAGCACGACCAGATATCCACTGTTGGCACTTTGTGCTTTTTGGCACTATTTTCACCTAAATCTTTAAACTTCCATTTCTCCGGTTCTACTCATTCGATTTTTGTCATTTTGGTTTTGGTTTATTTATTAAAATGTACACAATTTTTCTAGATTGGTGTGGGATTTTTCTTGTGTTGTTTGTTCACTTTATTACTGTTTGAAGTGCTGCATGAATACTCAAAGGCGAGGTTCTTAGCGTTCGAACTAAAAACCTCGCATTTGAGTACTTCGAATGTAAGGATCAAAATCGCCCCTGCTTTTAATTACACCAGTAATCATACTAACCACAAAAATAGACGTGGCAGCGAGGAGTCCTCCTTAGACAAGGTTGATTGAAGGTTAAGGAGCGCAGTACCCCTCGTCCAAAGTTGGGGCATCCCAGAGGAAGTGGAGTGGGTAACTCCAATATGTGTTAGCAGGGACAAGGGTGTAGCAGAACAAAAAGGATCGGATTTGAGCACTGTTTCGGGTGAAGAAGGCCTCACGAACAGCTCTCTAGCCCTTCCTTACCCTTTATCATGTGTCTCTGCTACAAGTACACTGGTTAGTACTAACAGTTTAAATACCCCGTTTCCTGTAAAAACAAGGCAACTAGGGCATAAAGTGGCAAATTTGACAATGGTTTCATGGAATATAGCAGGTCTAGCCTCAAAAGCCTCATCTTCTGACTGGTTAGTCTTTGTTGATAAATATGATATATGGGTGTTTCAGGAGACCTGGGCGCTTGATCCAATTTTTCGCCCAGGCTTCTTAAACTTTTATAAAGCGGCATATAGAGGACCAAGGGGTCGCCCCTTTGGAGGCCTTACCATATGGAAAAGACAACAGGCAGGTCTTAAGGTGGAGGAAGTGTTCACTGATAGCCCAGATATCATGGCTATCCGTTTGCTATTGGGAAAAGAACTGGATATTCTGATTGTCAACGTTTATGCCAGGGGGCTACCGGGTGGCAAATGTTCACCCATAGTCACCCTTTTAGAAACCTTTTTAACAAAAAATAGGGATAGTGGTAACCTAATAATAGTTGGGGACTTCAACTGTACATTTGAACCTTTAGATCTAGGAAATGGCGATTTTAGTGCAGAGGAGGACGCACAGTGGAACATTCCACCACTAGATCTATGTCCTATAAAGCAATGGACGGAGGCAGCTCTCCAACTGAAAGGGCTCTGTTTGGGACAGGGAGTCAGGGCAGCCAACGGGAGGACTCATTCAGATAAAATTGGCAGCCATACCGTCAACAATGGGTTGCGTAGTAGTCGTATAGACTACATTTTGCTTAATATTGAATTTTGGTCTTCCCTCCTAGACATGGTGGTTTACGAGAGAATTGAAAGTGACCATAACCCACTGATATTATCTTTGCAGGTAGTGGGCATACCCAGACTAGATGAGGTGGGTGAAGAGATAGTAACATCTGATGTCGTGCTCACAAATGATACCGGGAGAGTAAAATGGGCTCAGGTAATTGAGAACGCTGAGACATTGGGAAAGATGAGGGCCTTGGTTACTCGTTCTGTTGCGACTCTCCTCAAAAGTGAGTCTCAGGAAGCCATCAATTCCTCCATCCTACAGGTTCATAATGAAATGTTCCATGCACTCAAAAACCTTTTTACCAAGACCAAAAAACTGGCCCCCAAACCTTGCCCCAAGCAAAGATTGTGGTACAATGCTTCTTGTAGGGAGGCCTATAAGGCCCTATCAAGAGCAATTCGATCCAAAATCCTAAGTGAAGTCAAGGTAGCGCGGGCCAGGTATAAACGAGTCCAACTACAGGCTAAGAAGGATTGGGATGAGTCTAGGTGGGAAGATCTGTTCACTGCCAGTAAGGAGAAAAACATGGTTAAATTCTGGCAGCTGGTAAAGTGGGGCAGTGGAGAGTCATCACCAATACCACTCAACCATGTTGCGCCCGAGCAGTGGATATCCTATTATGAGGCGCAGTTTGCGGTAGCCTACAATTGTGTAGAACTCTTTCAGCCCCCTACACCTGATTCATCACTACACTTCACTATCAAGGAGGTTGAATTGGTACTGAAAATGATCCCAAGAGGTAGAGCCCCTGGCCTGGATTGTATATCAGCAGATTTGTTTTTGCATGATAAGGAACTCTGGTCAACATATATACATTTTCTCGCCAACGCCATAGCTAGTGGTGCCCGTATCCCTAACACTTGGAAAGGAGCCGAAATACTCCCGATCTTTAAAAAGGGGGATCGAACGTTACCAGGCAATTATAGGCCGATCAGCCTTATTGATTCGATCCAAAAGATTGTTGCCAGACTAGTGCTGTGTCGAATTCAGTCCTGGATTGAGGAAAATGATATTCTGTCCACACTACAGGCTGGGTTTCGTCCCCACACGGGAACATTAGATCAGGTTTTTAGATTTATGTTAATCTATTGGCGGGTGGTTACCATCGGGGGGTACAATTTATGCGGCATTTATTGACCTCAAATCCGCATTTGATCTAGTGCCCCGCAATAAGATGTGGAGCGCTTTCGTGGAAATGGGGATGCCATTAGAACTTGTAGCCTTTCTGGTCAAACTCCACGACTCAAATTTTGCACAGGTACGTTGGGGTTCGCAGGGCAACACCACGGATAGATTCCCAGTGTCTAAGGGAGTACGTCAGGGGGGTGTATTGGCACCGACCCTTTTTTCCTTATTTATTAATAGGGTAGTCCAATACTTCATGTCCCATCCAACAGATGCCCCCCACATTGGCTGGTATGAAGATACCCCTGCTCATGTTCGCAGATGATACTCTGATAATTTCTAAGACGCAAAAGGGGTTGCAGTCTGCTTTGGTTAGATTTGAGGAGTTTTGTCGCGATCATGAGCTTGTGATCAACGTGGAGAAGACCACGTTCATGGTCCTCCACAAAAGTAAGGCGATAAAAGGGAAAATCTATATGAATAATACACTCCTAGAACAAACAGAGGTATTCACATACCTGGGGATAACCTTAGATAGGAAACTTCAATGGAAGCCGCAGATCGATGTACTGGCCCTAAAACACGCCCAGTTGGCTGGTGCCCTCCTTAAAGAACTGAGGCTTTCTCAGACAAAGCCGATAGGCCCGGCGTTAAAAATTTACAACACTAAGATTTGCACCTCTATATTATATGGTGCTGAATAATGGGGTTTTGACTATCTAACCCCATTATCAACAGCTCAGAATAAAATGATGAGAGCATTAACAGGTCTCCCTCAATCCACCCCGCTCAAACCCCTTCTTATGGATCTGGGTTGTCACGCAATAGCCGAAACAGCCTGTTTTCGGCCATTAGCATTCTGGAGAAGGCTTTGGTCGACTCCAGAACTGTCCATGTATACAAAGGCGTTAGCTGATGTACGGGGGGCGGACCACTAAGGAAAGATTGTTTGGTTGAACACAATCAAGAGTTTACTAGCAAAAATGGGGATGAGCAATTTGTGGGAAGATCCAGCAGGTAGCCCTTTTCCCTCCAAAAAGGACCTTAGGTCAGCCTACTGGAACATGGTAAAGTCCAATCAGTACTCTGCAACTCCAGGGACTTCCCTAACTGGGCTGTTCTTGGAGTTGAAAGAGGCGACTGAGTACGAACCATAGTGGAACTTTATCACCAAGCCAAGGGACAGGAAGCTGTTCCATCAATTTAGGGTGGGCTCCCTTCCAATAAAAACTTTCACCAGTGGGTGGCGCTCCCAACAGGATGGTAAATGTTCTACGTGCCCTGCCCACTTAGAATCTTTAGCCCATATCCTATTTGCATGTCCAGCCTATAAGGCTCCAAGGAATAAGTGGCTGAAACCGATTTGTTTACTACTGGGCACAAGATCTAGCACTGAGGCTTTGAGAATTTTGAAGTCTAGTACCCAAGAGTTTTTAGCGATTGCCGTTGCCAAAATTTTGGGGTGGATGTGGGTCATACGAGCTACCTCGATGAGGACCCACCAAAATTCGCTGGCTGTACCCAATAATGTTAATCCCTAGTATAGAATTCTGGAACAGCATTTTAGTGGATGGTCACAACAAATAGTATCGGTGTATGTTGTTTTATTTAGGAGGGGGCAGACAGGGCTGCCGTCAGATATGTCAGCAATTTGACGTATGTCTTGTATTTGCACTGAGCACTTTATTGAATATGGATTTAGATGTACGGATTTTAACTTTTTTAAAACTGTTTTAATTTTGATGTTTTATATAGTTTTAAATGGAATCATGTTTATAATTGTGTCTTTTATGATTATGATAATCGAAATAAAGACGATTTGACTGACTGACTGGCTGCATGAATAAATGTACACATTGCCTCTGAGTTAAGCCTGACTGCTCTGTGCCAGGCTACCAGAGGGTTGAACACAGGTTAATTTGGGGTTTACTTGTGCCTCACCCTGACAAGGACTGTGGTTCCTGCTTGAGAAGAGGTTCACCTCGCTCAACTAGTAACCCACTTTTTTTTTACAAACATATCTGAGATCTGATCTGGTAGTGGACTCTTATTTTATAGAGTTTCAATATATTCCTTAAAATGTTATCAGATGAATTTCTTGCCATTTCTGTCAACGAAACCTCCACACAAAGAATTGATTTGCCTGTCTTAGTTAACTTTCCTGTAAAGCAGGATGGTGGATTATGATTTTCTGAAAGGTGAGCTCCAGAACCAGAGCTGTAGAACCTCCAATGCATTTACAAATATGACAGTCAGGAACTAGGGACTTCTCTGTCTGCTGCCTGGACCATCAACAGCAACAAACAATGAAGAAGATCTACAGACATTCTGAGCAACTCACTGCCCAGCCCAAGTACTCCAACAAAAACATGCACTGCCTTGTTTGACTTTAGGAGAATCAACACATTTGCCCGTTATATACTGTCTTATAAGTGCACATCGTTTGGTAACGGCAAAACCGCCCTGCAACTTAGAAGAGGTACCTTAGCAAATACAACTGAGTCCCCAATTTAGGTTTTGTCATATCATTATCAAGTTCATGTTGAATTAAAAAAATTATGAACCACTTAACTGAGGTCGGCAAGGAGCATGGATAATAGAAAGCACACAGAAGGGTTTCCAGCTGAGAGCTTGAGATGTTCAAAGTCAAGGTAAAAATTCTTTGATAGTAATAAAAATGTTTATTCAGTCATTTTGGACCATAAAACATCACACATAAAAACATCATATAAAATACATATTCTATTACAATATGATACAATACAATCACTTTAAGAACAGGTAATGCACATATGGCACCTGATTGTGGGACACTAAAGTCTTTAAACATTGTTAATAAATGTGCAAATTATACGCAGGCCTGCAGTAGGTACCTGGATATCGAGAAAACCACCCACTCAGTGTTTTCAGAATGTAATATGCACATTGCCTCTATATATCGTACCAGGAATAATCACGACACACCGGGACAATCCTCCTGGTGCTGTGTTTTACAAAGAGGGGGGAAAAAGACAAAAAATGTTTCACAGTTTCCGTGCAAGACAAGTATGCAGGACAAAGGGGTGATATGCTTCTTGCCTGCCACTTATTCTTGAACTCATTCACTGGGAGAATTCCATATCTGAGTTTCAGGAAAAGTGATATTTCCAGAGGTGGCTCAACATGATCCAGAAATTGTTCAAAAGCTGGGAAACATTTCACATCCATGAACCGCCATGTTAAGGTGCCGTGTGTCATTGACAATAGCCATTCATTCTTAATAAAAGCCCAATATCAATCCTTCAGATGCATAACTATCCCCTTAATAAGGTTTTGGGGTTAATCCCACACATGTTGCAAGCCAAGATCATACAACCAGGTTTTGATGTGTTTAAACCAAGGTATTACCAATTGTTTATCCATCTCTTTAACTTCAGCCACAGCCCTTTTTACCGGGATCTGCGACTTGCCCAACTGTCGATTTATCCAATATAACTAGGGTTTCAGGGCTGAGATATTTAAAATATTTCATAGCTCTAGATCAACTCCCATGAGACTAAATTCTTTATTGTTTTGGTTAATTAAAACTGTAACAATGTTACCTTTAAGACACACAGATCTAACTAACTAACTAACGTAGCAAATAAGGTGCATAAGAGTTACATAAATCTTAACAGTGCTGTGTGGTGTTGCTTGCTAAAATCATTTACCGGTGGCAGCTTTAAACAGATCTGGTAGTTTGCGTGAAATAGAACAGATCAGGTTAATGAATAAGACAACAAAGGAACAGCTACATAAAGTGCAACAGTGCTAACAACATGCCACTGAAAAGACTACCTTAGCCAGGCACAACTATTCATATTAGTCTGGAAATAAATTGTCAGGTTTATGTAATCTAATTTTGTACCATACCATTGACAGGATAGCCGAGATTGACCCAATTGTGTTCTCATCTAGCAGCCTGTTACATCCCTTCAATATTCCATTGCAATCATCATGCAATTTGTATGATATTCCAAGAGAGCTTAGATAAGAGATAGGATTTTAAATACACATGCAGGCACTTGTACATTGTTCAGGATTTAGGCAGTATGGCCTTTTCATGCAGTGACAAAAATGTCATCATTTTGCAATTTATCTGTGAGTCAGCTGGATTAAGACATTTCTTTTATCGCTTCTCTGCAGGTAAGAATGCCTCTGGTGTTTAAATAGAGTGGTGCATGGTTTGTATAAAAAGGGCATGTTCAAACCAAGTGTATAAAGCCTTCTCTGTACCACAAAGTCTACATATGTTGTTGTATTCTGCTTTAGGTGTCCGTATATAGGATTTCCTGAAACATGTCCTTATATAGGCACAATTCGAATTGCCCTTATATAGGCATAGAATCCCTGTCCTTATTTAGGCATTAACCGTGCACTCCAAATACAGGCATGGTCACCGACATCCGTCCACCCTAACGTCACAACGAGTTCTTAGAAACCAGACCCTTAAGCTTCGGGAGTTCCCCCAGCACAGGACTATTGATTTCTCCAAGAACTCATCTATTATGTATGAACCATTATACCTTAGGGGTTCATTCCTGACGTCTTCCTCTGTCCGACTTCACGTCAATGCTAACATTCCAAAGTACCTACCAGGTATAAATATACCTTCCCTTGCCCAAGAAAGTTAGAGGAGACCTCGACTTCAGAGGAGCACGTATCCCGGCCTGACGCACTGAGAAGACGCTGTCATTCCTGCACGCAGAGTGTCCCGCTTCCAGTGATCTGACTTCCCTCGCGGGGTGTTAGAGTTCGAGTCCGGAAAGAGATTCCCACCTCTCTCATTCTTAAGGTATGGAGCTGACTAGAACCTAGAGGGACTCTTGGCATACTTGGCATACTAGGCTTAACATACTCTTAGTATACCGTAGTAAGGAATACTTCACCTACTTCCTACCTTTCCCTATACCTAGGTTAGGTACATTGGGGTAGAACTAGCGTAGGTACGCATCGTATGAGTACTCGCATTTTTAGTTCATGTTATTTATATGTATAAATATCCACTAAAAGATAATGCTAGTGCAGTATTATTTATTTCTACTGCTTACGCTGTACATTATTTATCTTGCATACTGTCTTGTGATCGTAACAGCACATATAACTTACACGAGAAACAAGACTGTTCAATAAATCTTTTATTGAAATGCCTGTCTATTCATTTTGTGTAACTTTGAGGAAAACTAAGCATGCACAATTGAGCTGAGTGAAACGGTTATCTATTGTTTCCACGACTCTGGGACATGTTCTGATTCTAAAGGGAAACAAAGTGGTCATGTTTTGCGGCTGCCAGAAACTACTCCCTTCTTGTTATTCAAGGAGTTTCTAGTGGCCTCTGAGCTAGCTGGCACAAGTAATTAAGTTTAATATACTCAATAGGGACATATCGACCTTAGTCCTATGTCAAACCTATAGGGTATATTATTCCAATGCGCAGAGCCTATTAGGGAAATAGGAGCTACACTACATGGCGCCCAACGGTTTGGTAAGGCGGTAATTTAACGCTAGATACTGAGTAACTCAGATGTGCTTTTTCTCTCAGAGACCCCTACCCATATACTCCATAAGACGTCTGGAGTGGGCAGGGTTAAGTATCCGCCAAAGCTACATAGGGAAGCACCCATTATATTAGCTGTTTGGTTTGTTCAACGTTGAAGGATACAGTGTTTCAAAATATTGTGCACCTTATCTTTTGTTTCCTTGAAACTTGTTCTACATTTTCAAAAACAAATGCCTGACTCCGAGAACGGTGGAGCTGCGGCTGACCCAGTCGTAACAGCTTTTAACTTAACCGGTTTAAATGAAACCGAGGAGGGTGTTATAGACATCCATCCAAACTTAAGAAGAGCCATCACTCTAAAACGTATAAAACACGGCCTACCACCAAGAGGCGGTAGAGCAGTTTTCATGATAGAGGCACACGAATCCTTTCAGGCAGAGGTGTTCTATTCATGGATAGTATTCCCTGAATCAAATTCAGTAACAAAACTGTTTCACTTCTACAAAGAAGATGATCCACCTGAGGAATATATTCCTTTCGAGGATATTGAAATTCCACTAACATACCAGGAGCATCAGCTCTGGTTTAAAGGCGCCCTAAAACATCACAGAAACATTACCAGGCTAGGTAGACCAGGAGCAACATGGCCGATTCTAGCCGGCTACACTCCTCATCCTGAACTCGATATAATGTCAGACGAGGAATTACATACTCAACTTACAGAGTTATTAAAATTTACAGACAATTGGTCCAATATGTCATGCAGACTTTCACAGTCCAACCACCATTGACCATTCCAAATCAAACCCCTCACCAGGGGAATACACTAAAAATTACACCACAGACTTTATACGCAGTCATGGGTAAAATGCCCACAAAACGTGAGTAAATTCCATTCTGGATAGCTCAAAAAATTACTCAAATAGAAGCAGTATTTCCAAATACTAGCCCTTATGAGAAACACAGAATCCTAACAATCTGTTTACCGATGGGGATCACACCAGAACTGGAAGACTGCACCACTTGGGGCTCAGTCTTTGCTGCCATCTATACTAAAACACATGGTGTTCCGTCAATTGCAGTAATACCAGATGTCCTGAAACAAACAAATTCAAAACGAATACGGGGCAGAGCCTGCTCTAAATTTAGGTATGAAATTACTGAAAAATTTCGACCAGGTCTCAACAATAATATTATCTAATATTAAAGGGGAGGCAGCAGCAGTGGCGATCCGCCAACGATTAAGGGAATTCGATGTTACAGAACATCAAACAGAACTACCCAGAATAATAGAACAATCTTATGCAGAATTAGGCAGAGATAGTTTGGGTGGAAGACCATTGAAGCCAAAACTATCTGAAAGTCCTGAGAAGGACTCTATTAAACAAACTCCTACATCTTCTAAAAAGAAGTGGGAAACTAATAAACATAATTCAAACGAGAAACGTTCTCAATCCCGAGGTAGGTCTCCTCAAAAGGAGCCCTCTGAAAGGAGGTATAACCTGAGGAATAGGGATAATTTGAAAAAGCCTGACAGGTATCAAGATACTGATACACGTTCCTCGTTCAGATCTCGTCAGAGACATCGGAAAGAAGAGGACGGTCAGAACATAAAGAAGAACGCGTGAAATCCAAAAAAGATAAACACGCTCAGAAAAATAAAACAAAACCTCAATTCTCCAAAAAGAAGGTAGCAGGTCTGAAGGTCAGACATGCCGAGGATACTGGGAACACAACTCAAGAACGGAGAATGGGCTCAGACAATGCTGGACAGTGCAGCAGAAGTCACAATAGCTCGACAGAACCTGAAGGAACTTCTGGAGATAGTGGACTTGAATGAGTACATTACAGTTGAGACTGTAGACACAAGGGTTAGAACTCCACAAAAGTTATATGAAATAACACTCCGGATGGAGGGAGACATACCAAGAAAAGTGAAAGCACTCTTTTGGGAAAAACTTTCAAGGGGCTATGACATACTTCGAGCAGAAAAAGACTGGCCACCACAATTTGTCAGGGAGTGCCCACATGGCGAGGACATTATTATGCCTGCCTCCTCAATTCACCTAAAATATGCATATGCCAGGAAATGGGCAGTAGCCCAGGCCCCAGCATTATATAAAAATCATGTAGGATAGGATGAGGACTCACCTCACCATAAAATACATCTGAAACATGAACCTACTGCACAAAGGCAGTACCCAATAAAGCAAGAAGCTAAAAAACAGGTCAGGGAGATCCTAGATCAACTTGAATACCAAGGGGTGATTGAAACATGCACCTCCTCAATGAACAATCCTTTGTTTCCTGTCTCCAAACCAGACCATTCATATCGTCTAGTTTTGGATTACAGACACTTAAACACTTGTTCAAAAACATTTGCAGTGCAAAATGCCCATAGCACAGCATTAATGAATAACATTGTGTGCAAAAAATATAAAACCACATTAGACATCTCAAATGGTTTCTTTTGTCAAAACATAGCACCTGGAAGCAGGTACTTAACAGCTTTCTCAATAATGGGGACCCAGCGTCAATTTTGTCGACTCCCACAAGGATTCAAGAATAGCCCGGGGTTATTCTCAGCGAGGGTAACAGAGTTACTACAAATTTATGATAATGAGGCATTGTCATATGTCGATGACATCTACCTGACAGACGATGACCTAAACAAACACTTGAACAGGGTGAATACCATTATATTGGGCTTCGCCTCTGAGGGCTATAAATTCAACTTTAAAAATCCAGAATTGCCCATCTCAATGTCCTTTTCTGGGATATGAGCTTTCAAGTGAAGGAAAGAGCTTGGCAGCCAACTTTTTAGAAAAGTGTGCGCTGCTCCAACCTCCAAAAACGCTGAAAAACTTACAATCCATCCTGGGTTTCCTAAATTTTGGAAGAACTTACATTCTAAATTACGCAGAAAGGATTAAACCTCTCTACGCATTAATCAAACCTGATTTTGTCAATCAAAAATTGGACACAAGAACACACAGAAATCTTGCGTTCACTCCAAGCTAACATGTTAGCAACAAATCACTTACAAACACGCGTAAGTCAACGCAATTTAGTGATCCGAATAATTTCGGGTCAATGCGGATTCACCTACTTAACATTTAATGAGGGTGAAAAAGTACCAATTGCATACAAATCTCATTTGTATACACAAGCAGAAATGCGCTTCACTTCAACTGAAAAAATACTGACGGCAGTTCAAACTACAGTAGCAAAAGAAAGAGCTCTAGCCCAAGGGAAACGCATTATTGTCGTAACCCCAGTACCGGCTTTAGAGGCGGTAACTAAAGCGAGCATTCCAAATGCTAAAGCATTACATCCTAGATGGATACAATGGGTTAATTCTCTTGCTGCAACAGATGTTGAATATGTTTTTGACCCTGATCTAAAAACACAAGCGTTCCTGCAATATGAACATGAATGTCCTCTGCCTACTGAAATTCTGCCTCTCGATCAGTATGAATTCATAATTTACACTGACGGATCCGCACAACCCACTACAGGGAGTAAGCAAGCTTACAGTGCAGCGTGTGCAATCGTTAAAGGTCGCATGCAAGATGGTATCTTCAGACCTATGGTCACAAAAACCCAAACTCTTGGAGATTGTACAGCTCAGCGAGCTAACTACAAGCATTCAAACTGGCACTTGAAAATACAGATCGCGAATTCCCCACACTAATAGTGTGCGATTTTTTTTACTGTGTTCAGTCGTTGTTGGAAAACGAGGCAGTATCTGTGAGGCCTGCACAAATAACATGACTACATTTGCCCTTCACTGGGAACCAAACACCCAATTGTAGCGCCTGACTCTCAGAGGGTAGCGTTGCAGAGCAGTCTGAGGCTTTACTCAAGGGAGGTGGTGTGGGCTAGTAATCGCCATTTGCAGGTGCGCAGAAATAACACTCAATAATTGATTGTCCAGTCTGTACTTTGCTTTATAAAAGTAAGAGTACATTTATTAAACACACACACTACTCAATACTATGCACCAATTTACAAATATACATAAGCTGTTGGAATTACTTTGTGACATTGCGTAACATCTCCACCCCTCCCAAAAGGGGGTGGGGTCTAGTACCACCACTCCCATGTATGCACATCATCTTGCCCCCTAATGCAGTGTGTTGAGCCTAACCTGGAGCGAGGGCCCTGCGCACTGGCACCATCCCAGTGGCGACCCACCCCATTACCTCAACGCGCATTAAAAATGGGTACACCTGCCTTGGTGACACATAACCCTGACTGAGCATTTCCTACTGACCATAAAGTATGCACCTCTATATCTTAAGGGCTAGCAGTCTGGGTCTTCACCTAAGTGCAGCAGCAAGAATACATGTTTACGCACACCTTAGAATGACAGTACTCATCACCTTTGTTGGACATTAAAATGCATTGCAATTACAGCCCCTAAGGGCATCCGAGATGAAATCACAGGATTACGCCTATACAGCCAGACACCCTAGCAGGAATGTCTGGCAACATAACCCACTTTGCTTATGACATCACCTTACACAGGTACTTCACATTACATATGTGACCTCCAGTCCCTCTAAAAAGGAATAACCGTGAGTAAATGCAGTTCTGGTGCAATGACACCTCTTCACCTCCAGGGGATGCCTTTCTCCCGACATCCCCACCTCAGCCCTTCACTCCATGAAGCACTTCGCAATACACCCTCAGCTGTAGAACAAAAGTTCCAGCCCAGAAGGTGTAATAAAGCCGGCTGAGCCCTTGAGGGGTTATCCTTTTCAAAGCCCTAGGAAACGTAGGGTGGGACTTTTCACTCTTCGTGCTGGGGGAGGCTGCGCTCTCCTGCAGCTCCCCTGCACCTCAGCACACAGGTGGTGGTGACCCCGTTCTCCTGGGGCCACCACAAGCAAAGAACACGATGTTTGCCCTTGCAGGCCGGTCCTGGCCTGCAAGGCATTATGGGCGTTGTTGAATTTTAGAGCAGCGGCTCCCCCGCTGCTTCGGGGAGCCGCGATCTCCACCTCGATGTCGGTGGCTTCACCGCCTCTCCACTGGCTCTGTTGGGGGCCCGGTCCCACCCGGACCCCCAGGTAAGTGTAGTCGGCGCGGGAGCCCACCCCCGGCCACTCCTCCTCTTTTCGGGGCCCGGTCCCACCCGGGCCCCTTGCACCGCTTGTGGTCTTCCTCGGGGCCCCGGTCCCACCCGGGACCCCCACATGGCCATGCGTTGGAGGGCAGCCCGGGAGCCCACCCCGGCTGCCCCCGCCGGCTCCCCGCCCGGCCAGCACCCACGCGTGCTGCCGCGGGAGCCGGCAACTCCATTCTGGTCTGCCCGCTCTGCGGGCAGACGGCTAGTCTTCTCCGGGCTTCGGGGAGTGCTACGGCACTCTCCCACCACACGCCAGGGCCCGGAGATGGGGTCCCGGGCGCCCTGAGTCTTCTTCCCGTGGGGCGCGGCGGCGCTCCCCACTGCCTCTTCGCCGCACGGGGCCCGGAGATGGGCTCCCGGGCCCCTTCCCCTGCTTCGCGTGTCGGCGGGGGCCAGGGTGGGCTCCTGGCGCCCCGCTGGGGAACATTTTCACGGGAGCGCGACGGCGCTCCCGACTTTGCTTCGGGGCCCGGGGATGGGGTCCCGGGCCCCTGGGGCTCATTTTCGCAGGGGGCGCGACGGCGCTCCTCCTCCTTCCTCATTACCGGGGGCCAGGGTGGGCTCCTGGCACCCTGGAGGGCACAATCTTCACGGGGAGCGTGACGGCGCTCCCGGCTTTGCTCGGGGCCCGGGGATGGGCTCCCGGGCCCCGACCTCCTCTTCGTGGGGGTCAAAGGTCGCTCACCTTCTGGGGGCCATATCTCAGCCCCTGGGAGTCCGATCTGCCCCATTTTCGCGTCCTCTTGCTCCTTGCGGTGGCCCCCAGCCAATGGGAGCACTCTCCTTCGCCCTCCGGGTCTCCAATAGGGGGCATTCTGCAGGGAGCGGTCTTCACTGGCTCCCTGCGCCAGACTTTCGCCTGGCTCTCCTCCTGGGCCTCTCTTCTTCCTGCGCAGATACCCCTGCGTCTGCGCACTGCTCCTGGTCTCTTCTTCTGGTGCTGTTAGGGGCCTGGGGGCAGTCAGGGGTACCTCCTTCCAACTGCCCATTGCCAGGCTCCAGCACCTTCCGCCTCCGCAGACCACACCCCAGAGAGAGCTTCTCTTCCTGTGCAAGCACTTTTTAAAAGTTGAGTAGGGGCTGGCAGGAAGTCTCTGTTGGTCCTATCCAACAGCGCCACATCACTTCCCTGCCCCTGCTCCCTCCTTCTTGTCCAGCCTCTGGGCTGGTTCAAAATGGCGTCGTCCAGGGTCTCTGGCCACATGGTCTCTGAAACCAGAGCCCTTCCCTCCTAGGTGCAGCCTGGTGCCTGGCACCCAGTGATAGCTGCTGATGGATGAGCCTGTAGCTCCGCCTATCTTCCCTTCGTGGAAAGGAGGTCTTTGCTCTGGGAGGGAAAGGTCATCAATCCAGCCTGCTGAGGTCAACCCCCAGCCAGGCCCTGGTTATGATCTGACTCAGAGAGATGTAACATTTCTGGATGACCCAAAAGCAGTACAAATATGACTCTGGACTCTGCAGAATACTTCTTTTCACATCCGCTACAGTGGACTTTAGTGCGTGTCTGGAATCTGTAGGCCTTATGGAAGTTAATCTAGCACATGGGCTCCACATCCCCATAGGGGAATAATGAAGTGAAAAACACAGTAAAGCACACTGACTTTCCCTGGCATGTTCCTTCCTAGTGTATAAGGCCTATTCCGTGTCACCACCCAATTCTGCATAAGTCCTGCCACACCATTCACTTTGTAGCTGCTCCTGGACTGCGCACGCCAAGAATCTCCCCTGCGCAGCCCCTACACGTGTGCACACGCATGTACACAGGTGTCTGCATGTAACCAGCCCGGTGCCCCTTACTCCAGCTGCTGCGCAGCGGCCTAGTCAAGCTAGGGGGACACCAGTAAAATCCACATGCAGTCTCTTTCATCATGAGTTCACTGTGGATGAGTCCCAATTTATGAGGCTCTCCCACAGTAAAACCTCAACACCTAGGTGCTCAAAAAGCGAAAAATCCGGGCGGCCCATAGTGTCAGAACCACCTTCTAACAGTTGTATAATGAATATATACAAAATTGGCTTGAAAATGGGTTCAAAGATGCAAAAGGTGGCACAATAAAGCATAAAACACTTTGGGAACAAGTAGTTCAGTTACAAAATGAACTACCAAAGGCTCACGTGATCCATACACTGAGTCATCAACGTGATGGCGTTCACGTTGCAGGGAATTCATTGGCTGATGAAGCCGCAAAGGGGGCTGTTCAAACGGCTTACGTAGCTGCGATCACTCGTTCAAAAACGAGAATAGACAGTGAGATAATGTTGGCTGTCAATTCTACGAGCAAAGGCAGTGGTGCAGCGTTACCAAAAATGTTTCCACTTAAGTACTCTTATGTAATTGATGCAAACAACGTTCCTTTTGCTCGAATCCCTGGAGTGGGGGATAGGGTAATTCCAAACATGGAACGTAGAGCAGCTTTGATTTATGAAACACATCAGGGGGAGGGTCTGTCACATCAAGGGATCTCTAAAACAATATTAACATTAAAAGAGATGTACTGGTGGCCTGGAATGAATACACAGATTCACATCTTCATCAATGACTGCATAGACTGTAAGGTACAGCGAGATGCAGAACGCCACCAGACACCATGCTACGAAGTAGCCTGCCAGGGACAGACACCATTATTAGACAGCATTAGACTATCTATGCGCAGGCGTCCTTCTGGACACATGCAATCCCACAAATACTAAGTCAAGGTTCCTATGGATATGGCCTCAGTGCTCGGCTGACGCTCGAACTGTTATAAAAGATTTGCGAGTCTTTATCGGCACATACGCAATAGGCACGCTACATTCTGACCAGGGCCCTGTGTTTAGCTCTCGGGCTTACAAAGAAGCCATGGCCAGTCTGGGCGTTGCTTTATGGTACTCCTCTCCATTTCATCCTGAGGGAAATTCTGTTGTGGAAAGGAAAAACCGGGACATAAAGCAGTCTATAACAGCTAGGGTATTAGGTTCGGGTGATGGGTGGGTCAAATATCTTTATGGAGTCCAACGCTCATTAAATAATTTGCCAAGAAGTTCTCTAGGGGGGTCACTTCATATGAGGTCCTATTTGGGACAAGAATGTGGGTACCTGACCTCGAACACGTAGGCACAGTGGTGGAAAATAAACCTTTTGATATCAAAGATCGTTTGGCTGTTTTACAGGATCTAAATGAACTAAGATCAAAACAAAGCAACGTATTCCTGCAGCCAACCACCACTGGGGAAAAACCGGCGGTCCCAGCAAGGCCTGTCTGGATTCCAAAAGTTGAGGATCTAGTCAGAGAGAAGATTGCGGACAAGAAGGAATTTGGACCTTCTTACAGATGACCAGTACCTGTCCTAGCTATCCACGGAACAAGAACAGTACTTCTGCCGCCCCTTGCTGGAAAAAAGGAGAAAAGATTTGTGTCCATCGACCTCATCAAACCACAGTATGTGGCCAATACTAAATAGTAGGCCTCGTGGACTCCGACCTAGTAGCAGACACACTCCTCTCGCTACTATCCAAGAGGTTCAGACTGAAAGACTGATAACCATCGAGAATTCAGCAGTAACAGATGAAGGACTAAGCAACAATGCTATGAAACTCATCCCTCTTGACACTCAAGTAACAGTTGGTCCAAATACACCTGTCTACACCAATGTAACACGTGATCAACTGGTTCCAGCGATTTCAACAAATCCTGATGCAATTCCAACAATTGACAGAACTGCTTCTGGCTACTTCATTAACTTTGATACATTTTCTGAGGATCCGAGTGAGCCTGAGACGTCGCCAGCATCATTAAAATTCAAACAGCAAATACAAGACTTTCTTTATTTTTTGAAAAAAACTTATCTGGTTTCACCATGGATTGAACTATGGATTATTTCTGGAATATTTTTCTTCCTGCTTTGGCTAGCTTTGGTTATGACTGTAAGTGTGCTTATAAATGGCAGATACATCCATGTGAACACTGAAAGAAAAGATGTGAACTTACTTTTGAAACCTCACAAATCATCCCATCGTGAAGCAAGAAACTTGTCAGCAGTGAACATCACAGCCGTTCCTATACAGGATGGTATAGTGTGGGACAACACTGATTTCGATATCTTCGGCCCGACGGAACAATTGAACATTCCACATTTATTTAAAATTTCACTAAGTGATCTTATTTCGTCCAGTACCTATTCTGATGATTGGGACTTTGAGACTGTAAATGACATAATGTTTGATCTAGAGAGGTCTGCTGCATTTTCTAATAATGAATATTTAGATGGTTCATCAGACTATGAACAACTGTATTGCTATAACCACTATGGTCATCATTTTGTGCATAAATCTGCAACACCTAGAAATGTGTTTATGTTTAACCAATGGGAGCATTGTCCTACACCTCCAAAAGGTAGTTCAAAAACATTTCTAAAAAGTTTCCGTATTTTTCAGGATACAATACATCTGACCCAGAAACATTTTACTATAAAAATGTAAACAAAACAGGACTGAAAATTATGTTAACAAATACAAAACAGATTTACTCTGCAGCATTTAGTGCCCAATTGTCTAGCCAGGGATACAACCTTTGGAAAGACTCAATAGACACAAAATCGGTCTGGGGTACTAAAGAATGGCAAGTACAGGGGACAGAAGCTTTATTTAGAGCATGTATCATCCCTCTGCAAATAATGTTTTGGAATGACACTGTCCAACAAACGTCTTGCCTTGGGTTAGCCAAGATCAAAGACATGAAAACACCTTCTGTACCAACACCTGCAAGTGATAACAATACACAGGCAGCGATACAGTTGACACAATACTACAACTCAACAGAACAAATCCTGATTGGAAAAAATGGTTGATCTGGCCCACAGACACAAACACCTGTCAAGAAAGATTCCTGATTAAAACACAGGGCTTTACTATTCACAGGCCAGACCCACGATACGTCCAAAGACAACATCCAGGGGTAGTAACAACATACAGTGTAGGAAAATTATGCCTCGATTGGCTGCAGAAATCTACACTTAAGCATGTGAAACAACACTTATCCTTACTTAAAGAAGACGCAGACCGTAGAGAATTCTTGCTTGGACCAAGAAAACCGCGTCAAAAACGTTTCATATATGCCGGCATCTATGCTGCTTATAATGAAGCATGGAAGGTGTCACAGATAGAGGCCGCTGAACGAATACGTGAAATTGATCGTATTAACTTAGAGAAAACTCTCACTGTGGTCGATAACGGGTTAACAACTTTGTCATCCAGAATCTATTCATTGGACAACATTGTATCCTCTGCTATCGACATACTAGAACAAGATTTAGCCATGTTACAACAAGGCCAATCTCAGTTACCTTCTATTATGTTATTAAGCTGGACGCTGCAATCTTTGCGTGCGGGTTATGTGCCTTGGCGTTTTATCAACACGTCGGCTCTGTTTGCAGAATACAATCTAACTGATAAACAGATCGAACTGGCACAAAGGGGAGCAAAGTATACATTGCTGAACTTTGAAAAACTGGAAAATTACCATTTACTGTGGCAGAAAAACCAGCTACAGAATGGCTTATTCATGGCAAAATCACTCTACCTGTGACTACTTTTCAGTTTCAGTATTGCCTCAAACAAATACAAGCAGGCAAATATGAAAGGTTGGGTAAGGAATACATTAAGACATCCTGGACTTTTTACCGTACACATATAGATGTAGGAGTGAGGATCGAGAAGTGTTTCTGAGCGGTACATACTGTAAAAGTGCACTAAGCGGTTCACTAATTTGTCAGGAAATTTCTTTACACGGGGCTTGTAATGGTTCTGTGGCAAATTTGTCCTGCCATCAGCAGGGTACACCAGCTGCTGTGATTAATCCAACGTTTGGACAACTTTCTAATGGGAGTTACCTCATGTTGAATGATCAGAGTTGCTGTGGCATGTTGCCAGGCATCCCATATCTAGTAACGGTCAACTCCAGGGTCACTTGCTGTATGCAAGTATTGTTTGCCCCAATAGACACAGTCAGGGAGTCACCTTTGTGGCCTTCGTTGAATGTCTCTTTTATACGATTTGATACTTTAAGCAGAATGAAAGCCATGCTTATACAACAAACAGTGCCTTTGACCTCGGCCAAAGAAACCTATGATCTACAAGTAGCAAGGACTTCGGCTGAGATACAGGCTTTAATACGTACAAACTGCCCTATACATTTCGTAGAAATGATAGTACGTATCTTTAACATGTCAGATACAAGCGGAATTGTACATGTATTTAAGACCATCTGTTCCGGACTACTAGCACCTTTCCAGGCAGTCCTCGGAATCATCCCAAACTTTGCACATTCAGTGTTTGGTGGTGTGCCATTAATTCTAGCACTTGTTGCAGGAATTCTATTTCTATTCCTATTGTTGCGCTATGGCCAGCCTGTTCGCCGACATCACTCCGAGCGAAGTGGAGAAAGCTCTATTTGAACGAAAGTGCCGTGAGCGAATAGTACAACTTTTGGGCATACCTCGTCTACGGGAGCTTAATACAACATGGTTCCTGTCATTCAGACCAATCTGGCAAGATTGCATCTTACCTGTTCTATGCTGCCTGTTTTGCGGTGAAGAATGCGTGCTAGACACCTGTCTAACACTCCCATCAGTCATGCCAACGGATATCGATACTCTGCTGGACCCGATAACGGCCCATGCTCTGTGTTGTCCCCAGAGGCTGCCAATCCTGATGACGGCATTCATTGAGATCTCACAGACGCTTCCGGCTGCTGCTGAGGTACGAGATGGATCGACAGGCACACAGGTAACAACGGAAGCGAACATTGCATCTTCTGCTGAAGGTGATGTTTCTCATCTCTGTGCAATTAACATTCTGAACGAGGTGTTCCAAATGTCACCAACTTCGGTAGACGATATTTTGGCTACGGAAATAGATGATCTCATGTTTACACCAGACTCGTACACTGACTTTGATTCGGCTCACAGTGTACCAGGGCAATAATGAAATTTGGCCTTCATATTTTCAAAACTTGGAACTTTTCCCAGAAATTTAACTTTTTTCTTTTTAAAAAAATGTTTCTTTTGAAATGACATGGCAAATATCTGCTTACAGTAGAACTAGTCTTATAAAACGGACTTCTTTGAATACTTCCAGGGACACATTGTCACCTTACTTGTCTAACATTTCATTTAATTCCATGATATGCAATGGCTTTGATTTTTGAAAACTTATCGACCATTTCATCATATGTATATATTTCTGTTTATTCATTCATGTTGCATTTACTTCCATTATATGCTTAGAATGATAACGATGCTTTAAATGTACAGTGCTTATTGCATTTCTACAATTTTGAACTTGTTTTCATATGCTTTTAGAAATGTTTTTAGCAATATGTGGTACTCAATTTTATGTTTAGCATTTAAATGTTTAGCATTTAGTATTATCGTTCATTCGAAAGTGGAGTGGGTGTTGTATTCCGCTTTAGGTGTCCGTATATAGGTTTTCTTGAAACATGTCCTTATATAGGCACAATTCGCATTGCCCTTATATAGGCATAGAATCCCTGTCCTTATTTAGGCATTAACCGTGCACTCCAAATACAGGCATGGTCACCGACATCCGTCCACCCTAACGTCACAACGAGTTCTTAGAAACCAGACCCTTAAGCTTCGGGAGTTCCCCCAGCACAGGACTATTGATTTCTCCAAGAACTCATCTATTATGTATGAACCATTATACCTTAAGGGTTCATTCCTGACGTCTTCCTCTGTCCGACTTCACGTCAATGCTAACATTCCAAAGTACCTACCAGGTATAAATATACCTTCCCTTGCCCAAGCAAGTTAGAGGAGACCTCGACTTCAGAGGAGCCCGTATCCCGGCCTGACGCACTGAGAAGACGCTGTCATTCCTGCACGCAGAGAGTCCCGCTTCCAGTGATCTGACTTCCCTCGCGGGGTGTTAGAGTTCGAGTCCGGAAAGAGATTCCCACCTCTCTCATTCTTAAGGTATGGAGCTGACTAGAACCTAGAAGGACTCTTGGCATACTAGGCTTAACATACTCTTAGTATACCGTAGTAAGGAATACTTCACCTACTTCCTACCTTTCCCTACACCTAGGTTAGGTTAGGTACATTGGGGTAGAACTAGCGTAGGTACGCATCGTATGAGTACTCGCATTTTTAGTTCATGTTATTTATATGTATAAATATCCACTAAAAGATAATGCTAGTGCAGTATTATTTATTTCTACTGCTTACGCTGTACATTATTTATCTTGCATACTGTCTTGTGATCGTAACAGCACATATAACTTACACGAGAAACAAGACTGTTCAATAAATCTTTTATTGAAACGCCGGTCTATTCTTTCTGTGTAACTTTGAGGAAAACTAAGCATGCACAATTGAGCTGAGTGAAACGGTTATCTATTGTTTCCACGACTCTGGGACATGTTCCGATTCTAAAGGGAAACAAAGTAGTCATGTTTTGCGGCTGCCAGAAACTACTCCCTTCTTGTTATTCAAGGAGTTTCTAGTGGCCTCTGAGCTAGCTGGCACAAGTAATTAAGTTTAATATACTCGATAGGGACATATCGACCTTAGTCCTATGTCAAACCTATAGGGTATATTATTCCAATGCGCAGAGCCTATTAGGGAAATAGGAGCTACACTACAATGTTGGACCTTTATACTTCCAAGTCGGTTGACACGTCAGTGCTGGTAGTTGGCCAAATCGAATGGCCAACAATCTTCACTTAATTCATGCCAAAAATGTAAGACTTATGGGGCTGGCTTCGAGCTGTCATAAATTGAAACTATTTTTATCATCTAAATACGTGTGCAACTTTGAAACTTTATTCACCACTTGCCTGAAAGTCAGAAAGGGGTGATTCTTATTCCAGAGTTCTATTAAGTTTGTTGATTTTAATGAGGTATACATGTATTTATGATAAGTGGATTGAGGACCTTTTTCCAATGCTGTCCATAATGAGATGTTTAGTAAGCTTTCTTGATCTGACCTTATTTTACACTAGCACTTTATTGTGGTGTACATTCCTCCCATTACTGATGGTCATTGTTTTAGTTTTTGCTGCATTGATCTCAAGTTTGTTTAGCATTGCTATAACTTTTCAATGTGGTAACTAGCTCTTGTAATTCAACTTTTGTTAAACTAAACAGTAGGACATCGTCCACATGTTACAAATGAGATAGGCTTAGTGAACCCAGGCACTCTGGGTGGGAATTAACCTGATCTAACTTTGGTGTCAAGTCTGCCAGGTTAAAAAGGTGTAGTGCCAACACGCACCCTTGCTATAAGCCTTGTTGGGTAGCAATCTTCCTTGAGAGCCTTGTGCCACATTCCATCTTTGCTTGGATCCAGGTTTGCGAGTATAACTGTTCGATGGCTCGTAGCAGCTTATATAGGATATTCCATAGGATATTCCATTCAATCTACATGGGTGAATGCTGCTTTAAAATCTATAAAGCAAAGGTGTAGTTTCTTTCACATTTGCTTGCATTCATCTGCAATTAAGGAAGCTCCTAAGATGTTCGTTGCTGTGCAGAGTCCTCTTCTAAATCCAGTCTGATTTACTGGGACCACATTGTTCTTGTTGGACCATGCAATAATATCTGGCAGTATTAAAGAGGCGCCGTACTTGGCCTCTGAGTCTATAAGCTCTATGACCCTGTAGTTGGCTGGATTGGATTTATCACCTCTCTTGAAGACCGGGTTTATTATAGAACCACACCAGCTCTCCGGAATGGAGGCTGTTAACTGGAACTCATTGTATAATGTAGATAACATGTTTGCCCAAAACTGAGGGTCTTGTTTAAAGATGGTGCTGTAGCGCTACTGGGCCCTTTTGATCATTACTTTTTATCATGTATCACTCACCTTGGCTCTTATTCATTTGGTCCTCCGATGGATTTTGAATCGTGCCAAGAGCAGTTGTACATAGAGGATCCAACTCCAGTTATCCAGTGAGGACCAGGAATTGGGCAACTGACCTACAAATTAACCCTGGGGGTAGTGGGCATAGCGGGGCTACGCGGAGGTCCACAGAGTTGCGAACAAACTCCGTGAAACTCCGCTACGGCACCCGCCTCCACCCCCCTATTAAAAGTAATTCAACATTAATTAAAAATAAATTTAAAATCACTTACCTCTGTACTGCGGCATCCCCGGGCTGCCCTCCTCCTCTTCCTCGCCGTCTCGGTAATTCTTGAGAAAACTGCGCATGTGCGCGCACCCGCGCATGCGCATTTCTTGCGAGAAATGCGCATGTGCTGGCGTGCGCGCATGCGCAATTTTCTCAAGGATTACCGAGATGGCGAGGAAGAGGAGGAGGGCAGCCCGGGGACGCCGCAGTACAGGGGTAAGTGGTTTTAAATGTATTTTTAATTAATGTTGAATCACTTTTAATAGGGGGGGTGGAGGCGGGGGCTGGCCAACTCCGCTCCGCTGCGGAGCGTGGGGAGATTTCCCTTCTCCGCGTTCTCCGTGGAACGCGGAGTAGGCAAATCTCCGCACACTCCGCGGGCGGAGCGGAGGTCTCCGCCCGGGGTTATTACAAATTCATAATTAGATTCATGTATATAACTCTCAAAATCAGGCTATATAAGTAAAATATTATCACGGCCAGACCAAATCTCCAGATGAAATTCAGTCTAACTAGGATCATAAAAATCAAAAATTTAGTTAAAGCTATACATAATAACAACATTAGTATCTGCTGTCCAGAGATCTGTCTATTAGAATTCCCTCCAACCATTAATAACTCAATTGGAATGCACATCAAATTTGGAGACAAATCATTGAGCGACAGAAACAGGATTGAGGATGGTTAGTTTTATCATAATCATTAAAGAAGTAATTACATCAATTTCAGTTTTTAAGATCTAAAGAAGCAATTAGGCAAATCGATTTCTGGTTGGTCATTAATTACCAAAGCTCAGGAAAGTTCAGGACGGGATATCAACCATGACAGTTCAAAGGCACTCTCCCAGCATAGGGAAAGAGTTCAGCAATAGCGCACACAGCATATTCATCAGCCAGTGGAAGCCAATAGAGTCCGCAAAGAAGAAGCCAATAATGTCTCTCAGTCCACAAAGAAAAAGCAGCAGCAGCTGTAGCACACACACGTCCTTTCGTCTCATCAATGTACATTATGTTCCTCAAGTTCCGGGGTGACACCTCCTGGGTCACCTCATCTGTTCAGACCACTCAGTCCATTGGTCAGTTTGTATAGGGTGATTGTCATGCAGCATTAAGAAGACACATATTAGAGAGAAAAGGTGGTGATCATCACGTAAGTTATCGAACCATCCAGAGTTTGTAGCTTTCAACAATGGTTCCTTTGCAAAAGCGCATGAGTGAGTTCAAGAGGACAGTTTCTCACGGCAGAATTTCCCAAAAGTAACTAAATTGTTCTGAGCAGTCCTAGTATGTGCATGGGAACTCTCCCTATGAGACATAATTTCACTTCACATTGTAAGTTTTACAAAGCATTTCCATGAGAACAGAATTAAGCAAAGTAAGGAAAATGCAGGCCTAAATTGAATTTAGTTCATGGAATACAGAATATAAAATAATGGAAATATATATTTCATTTAGAGTCTTTAAAGCCTCAAATCTTTCTTTCAACTCATTTGTACTTACAAAGCATTTTTGTTTTGTGGTAAAAAAGCTTGTGTAACTAAGACTAATTACTGCATTTTCAAAGTGTGAAATTAATTCAAAACATAAATTATAAATATTGTTTCTACAAATTCTCCTTAGTACATATATGAAGATTATTCCCTAGAAGGTTTGAAGCATTTGGTTTTAGTATAAGCGTGCAGCACCCTTTTCTCTTTTCTCACTTGGTGCACAAATTCACATATGCAAATATCGAGTTTTCAATAAAGCCCCTCAAGTACACACATAATGTCATCTAGATTACATTAGTTTTCATTGATTCTTCACACACATTGTTATTTAATGAAGATGGTTAATGAACCCTTTATAACACATGAGTTATCACTTTCATATTCTTACTACACATTAAAGAGTATACCAATGAAATTTAGTAAAATATGAACCTATGTTATTCCATCGAATAATTTCATCTAATCTACACTCTTCTGCATGCTTTTACGATGCAGTAACTAAGGGGCTGATTACGATGGCGGGCGGACTAGGTCCACCCGCCATCGTAGCGGTGTTTGGGACCGCCCGCCAGACATGCGGCGGTCCCACCACTGTGATTAGGATGCGCCCGCCATACATACTGGCGGGCGCATCCAGGGCTTTTAACATTGCGGGCGGTGCTGCTGGCTGCAGCACCGTACTCAATGTCAAAAGTGCTTGCACTGCATTTCCCTGCATTACGTGGCAGGCACCACGCAGTGCCTGCCACTTGGGGCATGGAAATGCACCCCCAGTGCAGCGACACCCCCCAACAAGGGGGGCCCGCAACGGGCCCTCAAACCCAATCCTCGCCAGCCTTTCCATGGCGGCATCGCCGCCATGGAAAGGCCTTTCCTATACCCACATCCTAATTTGGTGGACGGTGCCTGCTAGGCACCGCCACCATTTTAGGGGCCCTGCACCATCCGCCAGGCAATCGGTACGATTGCCTTTGGCGGTGAAGCGGCGGACGGACTTTCCGTCCGCCGCGATACCCACCGCCATCCTAATTTGGCGGTGGGTAATACGCTTGGTGATGGCGGAAGGACCGCCACCGCCGGCCCGGCGGTGGCGGTCCTTCCGCCATCATAATGACCCCCTAAGTCTTTTGAAAATTTGTTTCTCATGATTCTTCAACAAATAGTTAGCACAGTTGATGCACGTTTGTCATTTTTCTCTCAAAAGTGTCAAAATCGGTTTTATGTGTCAGCTAAAGGGATTCAGCAGTTTATCTGCTTCATCAATGGCTTGTGGTATGCCATTTGGCCCTGGTGCTCAATCTCGGCGCCCAGCAGTTATATTTTTTTTAACCATAGACAGCAAATGCAGCTGGGGTTTAGACACATTCATTCTTGTTTGCATGTCTTTTGGTGTCTTAGGCCCACTATTTAACATATCATCTAAGTTATCAGTATTGTTTATTATGGTTATTTCACCTTTTTGGTTAACTTCTTCAAACACCAGTGCTTCAGGGTGGTCTCTGCCACTATTACTTAAATCATCAGTTTTATTTGTTATAATCATTTTGACTTCTTGATTATCTTCTTCAATCACCGGTTCTTCGGAACGGTCTCCACCAGCGAACATTTTCACCAGATACAGAACCCATGCTTCCTCCGCAACATTTGAGTTGTTTATTACGTTAACTGGTCTATAAAGCCCATTGATAGTCTCCCAGAAAATCCTGGAGTTGGTCTGCTTGGCACTGTATATTAGCTTTGCCCAGAATGCCTCTGTCTACGATTTCCAATCCTCACAAAGCTACTTTTCATAATGTTTTCTTAATATTTTTACTTTTTCCCATGGCAAGGATTGGCAGTTAATTTTACTCAAAAGTCTGATTAACTTTCTTAGCTCCTTTTTAGAACTTTGCAATTGAACGAGAGTCTTATTTGCCTTTTTTCTGTCAGCTGGGTACTATTTTTCACTGGAGCTGCATGCTTAGACAGGCTAATAGTAAAATCCTTCCATACATCCATTTGGTTGCTTGAGGTCTTAATGTTGGTTTCAGTAATCGTTTTGCTAGGTGAGTCAGGCCAGCTATTGTGTGATTACTCCACCTCAAGCGCCTTAAATTGGTCGTTTTTATTAATCCAATATCTGCTGGAGCTTGGATATGTGCTGGTGGACTTATTGCAAGTGTGAGCACCTGATAGGAGTGATCACTGAGGGTGGTAAATTTAATTGAATATTGCTGTAAAAATGAAGTTAACGGAAGAGATAAGATCATGTAGTTTATGATAGACAGGAACTTTGAACCATAGTAAGTATATTTAGTTGAATTATCATCTTGCAATCTTCCATTTAACACTCTCTTACCTAGAAATGTCGGGCCCATCATTAGCTTATGTCCTTTTACATCACAACATTTTGATGTCAAAGATGACTGTGGTTGTACATTCCACTATACATTCTCTGCTGTTAGCTTTTCATCTTCATCTAGGGTATAGATTAAATTGTAAGTTAAATCCCCTTTTTAGGATTCTCTCCCAAGATGGATTTGTTAGCCTGAAATCGGTTATTCTGCAGATTAACATTGCACAGAATTCTTGTTTTTTTTGTGGGGTGGGATGTGCATAAAACTGAGAGCTTAAGGTGTTGGTAGAAAGCACAGCTTAAGCTGTGTGTACATTGCATGGCATGGTCAGTATGATGTAAGCTGATGAAGGACATATTGGCTACTAGCTCCTCATCCATAGATCAATTACCTGTTCTCAGAGTTCTTTATATGTTGTGGGCCTGTTCCCCACAGCCCTGTTGCCAGTTAAAAATGTAGAAAGAAGTGAGGTTTTAAAGGTCATCAGAACTTGCTTACAAAGGTCAGGGTGTTCTAGTAAAGTATTACTCTCATGGCAGAGATTTGTTTTCACTGTATTGTAATTGTTGCAGTTTCTTTGTGTTGGCATTGTGCTTTGTTTTTTTTGTTTTTACTGTGTTAACAAGAGAAAGCAATTTGTTAAAAAGCGAACATTTATTCATTAAAAGCATGTCTTATCTACACTTTGACAAGAACACCACACATAATTATCCCAATAGCTATAAATGCATACAGTTTCTGCATAATGTCACATTGAACACAAAGGAATGTTACCTTTGTACAGTTAAGTTTGGTCAGTGCAAACCATATACTTATTTTTAGAAAACAAAAGGTGTAGAAATATGTTTTCTTTGAGTCTGTTGTGTACTGAGTTCTGCACCTTTTCTGCACCCTTCACTTATTTGCTGATCCACTCTGTCATCACCTTCTTCAATTGCCTTTGACCAGTGGTTCGTCCATTATGAGAAGTAAGTGGTGTCTGGTTGCCAAATTATACAACATTCAGCACAACAAGATGATGCAGCAGATCTTTTTTGTTAAGTATTAAAGTTCCATGCCCAGCACAATCACACACCAAAACTGATTTTTCAGAAGTTCAAAAGTCCATTCAATGGTATTCCTTGTTTTTATATGATTTCTGGGATAATTATTCTGTGTATTGTTGTGAGGAATGAGTGTAGGGGACACCAAACATGGTTTCAATGGGTAAGCACCTGGAAGGGAAAGAGAGGTAATAAGGAACAAGGTGCTACTGCACTGTGAAGCCGCAAGGATGAATCTAGAAAACTGCCACATGATACAGCAAATGAACAGAGAAGACATCCCATGTTTAGACCTAAACATAACTTTACTTATCTATTCACAGTTGCACTCATTTTCATGCATCAATGTTACATACAGGTAAAATGCAAGCAGTACTCACCCATAAACCTCTTTTGCTGCACACCTATCATGATGTGTGAAATACTATTACTCCTATGAGTGATGTGAGGAGACAGGAAAATTGTTGTAGCAGTGATTAATGATTTAGGGCCTTATGTACAGTTTGTCAGACAGGGCACCCTGACAGAAACAAGGCCGAGTACCGTGTCCACCAAACTCGTTGTCGAGTCGAGCAAACTGTCACTTTTCCACCAGTTGTACCTCCGCTGGCTCCATAAAGAGACACCATAGACTGACAATGCCTGGACAAGTAGCTGTCAATCAAGGTACCACACAGCATTTGCCTAACTTACTGCAGACATTCTGACATGCTTTTTATCCTGTTCATGACCACCAGTGAAAGCCTGGTAGTCCAGAGACTGTAAATACAAAATAATTTTTTTAATTTTTTTTACAAAAGCTTTGTGAGTTTGCGTTTGTAAACACATTGAAAATGGTGTTCTCCCAGCAACGCTATAGCGCATTCAGCAGAGCCACCATGGCTCCTTTGAAGGCACACAGATCTCTACCAGGGCCCGTATTACTGAAAGGGTGCACTTTCTCTGTTTGCCCCACCGCGCATCTTTAAGTAGATGCGCAGGGTGCAAACAGGTAAAGTACCCCCTATTATATAGAATGCACTGCCCTCAGGGCAGCTGTGAACTCGCTGTTTAAAAGCTGCTCCATGTTTCTCTGTACATGCAGCGACCTGCCTGCATTTTCAAAAGGGATTTCAGATTCCGTTGCAGATGGGTCTAGTGAGGGACTGCACCCGCCTACAGGGGAATGTCTGGAGGGGTTCATGGGGCCCCCTTTCATCCCACAAGAAGGCTGCCCTCAGAGGGCGCACTGACAATGATCCACCTTTTCATGGTGCACTTTCAGTGCACTTCCTATGGACATGTTTGCCTCTGAGCCCACGTCGGTAATGTGGCGTGGGTACAGAGTCAAAGTGATTCCCTCATTTGCATGCAGCCACGCACCCATGCAAATGACGGAATGGCCTCTCTCAATAGCGCTGGTGCTACATGTGCACCAGTGCTATTTGTATTACAGAACAGGCCGCACAAGCATCTGCGGCCCCTTCTGTAATATCAAAGTACTCCGGAGGCACACAAAGCCTGTGCACATGCCCATTGCGTTCCAGGGGCACTTATGTAATACAGCCCCAGGCAGGCAAAAATCTCTAAAACATTTGTTCCGTTGATTTTGGAGAGATGATCTGTATGTGTGTGCAATAAATAGCACCTTCCACATGATGAAATGAAACAATACTGAGCCGTTAGTAGGTGGGAAATAGTGGGGCATATCTTATAACATGGTTTCAAGAACTTGTTTGAAGATTCTTAAGAAGGTTGTTTGGGTAATTTAGCAGAGACAGCAACTGTCTGTTGGAAGGAAACAGGTGTGCAGAAATCAAGTATGAACAGTAGCTTCCCCAGTGGTGACTCTACTGTATGGATACTTATTTGTGGCTCCAATTGTGTCTCAAGCCAATCCAGAATGTGTACTTTGTACCACGTATCTATCATTAAAGCTTCATCACCTATTTATTGGTCATATTGAACATATTCAGTGCTTAATTTATAAAACAATAAGTGCCAGGGCTTTCGTCAGGAGGCCACTGCAGCTTGCACCACACATTGCCCCTGCCGTGCTGACAAAAATAGTAACAGCACAACTACTAACAATCACACACAAGTGTGACAATTCAGACTATTCCAGGCACCCAAAGAATGGCTTGGGTTGCCGGTGAGAGCCATTTTAAATGTATATTAAACTAATAATTTACTGTTGTTGCGGTCATCTCCAAATTGGCCAGACAACGCCACCTTGTGGCAGACTGTCACAATCGCCGGTGTTGACAATTAAGTGCTGGTGCCGAGCACAGGAAACCACCGGCTCAAAGTAAGCACTGAACATATCGACCTTGTTTCCAACAATACCTTCCTCCTTTTCTGCTGCGGTGTTAGTCCATGTTTCTGTACTTCAGCAAGGTACTGAGCCCTGCATCTTCTCAAGGGGAAGATACTTTGCTGCCATTGTTCCCACATCAACATTAAGCTGAAAATATATACCAACTGCCAGTATCCTTAGCCCTGTATTGCAGGGGGTGAGTGGTGTCCTTTGCTGAGTAGGTATTTCTTTTTTAAGCGGTTGTTCCAGTAACTTAAAAACTGCATAAAATAGAATATCCACTACTGGAATGAAAGAGTTACCGAACTACTAATTATTAACAATTACCACAGAAACTGCCTACCAATCAATTATTCAGCAACTGGAAGCCACCGATATCTGGGTTTTTAATACAGGGTAAAACCATGCTGTAATCAGTGCGGATACACCCATTCCCAAAGATTATTTCTGTAAATTCCATAAGTACTTCTGTCCTCTACTATTTTCCAGTGCCCCCTTTATCAGTAACTCTGGAGGATATGCTGAGCATTTTGTGCCAGTTTGTAACACAGCCCTTAGAGGGTGTATAGAGCAATATGTCTACTGTGCAAAGATAGGACAGGGCTAAAAAAGATAGCACTGGGCTACTGTTGGAGATTGGATATGGAACACTGCTTAGGTCAGATACAAAACTGGTAGACTAGGCATTTGACATGGGTGGATCTGAAGGCAATTTCACACAAAACACTTTTTTCCATAGAGGGTATAGTAGAGAGTAACTCCCCAATGCATTCCTGAAACAGCGTCCTCAACAAAGACACAGAGGAGGACAAGTCCATGGGACTCCTGGTAGAGCAAGACGAATGTCTACTAAACATAAACACGTCCAAGGCTATTTATTTTCTCATGTATGTTGGGGCAGCATTGCAAGCATGCACAGTTCGTATGAAACCAGTGCTTGCTGCAGACAGTGCAAGGCTATGAAACAGAAGTTAGATCAACATTCTCTGTTGTTCCTGGTGACGCCATAATCAACCAGAAACACAAATTCACCTCCTTGGCCTCTTTAGGCATCCCTCTAGTCGATAGCCTTTCATTAAAGTTTGAATCTCATAACCTCTCATTCATCTGTGTTTTACTCTACAGACCCCCATCTCATATGCCCACATTTCCCCAGTTGGTGGCGGACAGGATATCCGAATTAGTGGTCAATAACTCTCGAGTCTTAATCGTGGGGGATATCAACTACTGGCCCAATGATGCACATGAAAGCCCCTGCTCTCTCGAATTCACAGAACTTTTAATGGGAATGAATTGTATTCAACATATAAAGGTCACCACTCATGTTAAAGGGCATACTTTAGACCAGGTCTGGACCGACAATTTGGATATTTCCCACCTACAAGTGGCCCCGTGTACATGGTCGGACCACCATCTGGTCACCTTTCTCATCCCCTCTGTCCATCCCGACACCACCCCTCCTTTAGGCAATTTTTCAGCCAGAAACTGGAGCAGAGTGGATATGGAGGACTTTTGTTCCTCGCTAATTGCCTCGGCCCCTTCTACCTTGGAGGAGTCCCCTCATTTTCAAGCGGCAAATATCAACACCTGGTTGGACGGGGCCAGAGATAGCATAGCACCTTTGAAGAAAGTTAAAATAAAGAGGCCCCATGATGCACAACGCTGGTTCTCAACAGAGTTAAAGGCAAAGAAACTAACCTTGAGGCAAGCGGAACGCAAGTGGCGACGCAATTACTGCCCTAATCTTAAAGTCATTTTTATGTCTCTTTTTAAAGATTATAAAACATCGATTCTTCAGACCAAGGCTGAGTACTTCTCGTCCAAAATACTAAACTCAGCTAATAAAGCCAAGGAAATCTTTTCGATAGTGGACGAACTTTCTAAACTAGACCGAGTGATTGCAAAACTTACTCCTTCTCAATGTCTGTGCGACTCACTCAATCACTTTTTTATTGAGAAAATTGTTACTATTAAGGCTAGTATTCCTAAACTTATTGACCCTCTGCCTTATTTATGTTGCGACACAAACACTGCTTCTTTGGATCACTTTCCCCTTGTTACTAAGGAAGCTTTCTTCGGCCTACTCAAGAAAGTCAGTTCTGGTTCCCCTCTGGACAGCTGTCCCCCTCATATTCTCCAGGAAGTTTTTCTACACTGTCCGGATCCTCCTTTATTGCTCATTAACAACTCCCTCGCCCAAGGGACTGTCCCAGATCTATTTAAGATGACTGAAGTCGTTCCTATCCTCAAAAAACCTAGCTTAGATCCGCAGGTACCTGGCAACTACCGCCCCATCTCTTTGCTACCTTACTTGAGCAAGGTCATGGAAGCCCATGTTGCCAATAGTCTCAGCTCCTTTGTAGAACAGACCCACTATCTGGACCCTCACCAAGCAGGGTTTCGACCTGAACACTCCACCGAAACCGTTGTCCTGGCAGTCCTGGACGAGTTAAGAAAGGGGGCGGACCAGGGCACTACCCAGGCCCTGGTGCTCCTTGACTTGTCGGCTGCTTTTGACACGGTCGACCATCAGCTCTTGGTCGACCGTGCCGGCAGCGCTGGTCTCCAGGGTCTGCCACTGAAATGGATTGCCTCCTTTCTGAGTAATGGCTCCCAATCTGTTCGCCTTGCTGGCTTCAGGGCAGAACAAATTAACCTGACCTGCGGGGTCCCACAGGGCTCCTCCCTCTCACCTCTACTCTTTAACCTGTATATTCTTCCCCTGATTTTAGCCTTGCGCAAGAGAAAGGTCGTTGTGTACAACTATGCCGACGACCTCCAGCTGATCTTTAACATCGATCCATCAGCCTCATCTATCACAAACTTTCAATCCATAATGAACTTCATCAGTGATTGGATGAATGCTAATCAACTTAAACTAAACCCATATAAAACAGAGTTGATTCTCACTGGTGGCTTGGTTAACCCATGGAATTCCAGTTTTTGGCCCCTATCTCTAGGGAGCCCCCCAGCCCCGGTCTCGTCAGTAAAAAGCCTGGGAATTATGATCAGCAATGATCTTACCATGAAGGCCCAGGTCAGCTCAGTGGTCTCAGCATGCTTTTTCCATCTTCGCAGAATTCGAAAAATCAGCAGATTCCTCTCCACCGAAGCCCTGACCCAAGTGGTTCTCGCCCTAGAGATTTCGCGTATTGATTACGCCAATTCCCTGTACGTTGGTATACCTGTGTACCAAGTACATCGCCTGCAACGGGTGCAGAACCAGGCAGCCAGACTCATTCTTGGACAGCCAAAGCACTCCCACGTGAAACCACTGCTGAAAAGCCTTCATTGGCTTCCCATACCCCAACGCTGTCTGTTTAAGCTGGGCTGCACCATCCACAAAGCCCTGTCAGGACGTGGTCCCGCCTTTATTGCTCTAAACATTCAGCGGTATCTCCCATCTCGCGATCTACGCTCCTCCAATGAGAACTTGCTGGTCTCCCATTCTTTTAAACGGAAGAAACATGGTGGCCTTAGATACACGTCCCTGGCCCCCCAATTTTGGAATGCCCTCCCTCTCTATTTGCGCATGGCGGACTCCTACACTCAATTTAGGAAATCACTCAAAACTTGGCTCTTCTCCCACGCTTACAATTGACAGCCACTTACTGTCTGGAATTGCTACCGTTCTGCCCATAGCGCCAAGAAACCGTTTGGTGAACGTGCGCTCTAGAAATGAATTTTAACATATCATAACATAACATAACATTTTGGAGCCTACATGTTGCTTGCCTTGCTTTACAAAAAGTGTCAATGGATCACCCATTGACTTCTCTGTTATTTCCTGAGTGTGAATATCTCTTTAGTTTAGTAATATCAATCTTTTCTAAGTTAATTTATTTTTGTTCGTTTCCAAGTAACAGTAAGCTGTGAACTGTTTGGTACCTATTTGAAAGCAAAATTAAAAATTCAGAGCTCAGAGGTTCTTTTGATTGCCAGTTTCCTGGTTCTTCCCAGGGGTCTTTTTCTTCATATCCTGGTCCAGTACATTGGGTTCGGCATGTGGAACTGGAAGTGGGACTCAGTGTTACTTTTTTAGAGCATCTTCAGTCACGGGTCCACACCCTTTCTACTAGACAGAAGTCGTGAGGGTATTTTGAGGTCTGAGGGTTGGTTTTGAAGCTACACATTGAAAACATTGTATATTTACCTGTTTGGCTGTCTCTCTGCATTGGTGATTGTCAGGTTCTGAACTTGAATATTGTTAGCCTCCAGGATTTACCATTAAATGTAGATTTCCCTCATTTGGTGGGAATAAACTTATCATTTTATTAAAGAGTAAACAGAGTAGTATAGCCCTTCATCTGAATACCCTTCCTGTTATGCCTCTCAACATTTCAGAGGTCATTTAGGGGTTGGCAGATAGGAAGTCCCACTGTAAAACCCTTGACTCGGCGACCGCCTGGCACAGGGTCACTTTGTTCCAGTGCATGATGCCCATCTTGTTTAGGAGGGGGTGTTTTTCCTGCCCAAAACCTCAATTCAAGACAAGCAGACCTGGCAGGAAAAGTGAAAAAAAAAAATGATCCTGGCATTCAGGGAGACAATTTCCTGCGAGGAAGGGACATTTTGTTTTGTTATTCAGAAACAATCACATTGGGGTCAGAATTAACATGGTGGCCTATTTGGCAATTATCTGTGAAGACAGCGCATCCACTGAACTGGTGAAAGCATTTCCATACCAGGGATTCCAGCCAGGCAGGGATCTCTCATTAGGGTAGGTGGTCCATCAGCTGGTCATCCACTTGGGAATAAATTGACCCCCTTAGTTTCCTTTAACTTGATGGGTAGCAATAGGAGAATTCTTCAGCTGTGAAAATCTTGATTCTTATGAAGAAGTGGATAATGGTGTTTGGAAACATAGGGGCATATTTACAATGAAATGGTGCAGCGTGGTTCTACAAGCAATTTAGCTGTGCCGCGCTGCGTCATTTAAAAAAGGCACGGATGTGTCATATTTACAAGCATACAGCGCACCCCTGTGTTTTCCCCTTGCGTCGGAGCTAGGAAAGCTACCTAGCACCAGCACAGGCACCATTGCACCATGGTGCAAGGGTGCCTGCGTTGCAGGGATTATTGTGTTTGTGCAGGAAGGGACACCTTCCTGCATAAAAACAATAATCAATGGTGTTTTGCAACTTCTGTGTGTGAAGAGTAAAAAACGAGGAGAAATAAAAGTATTTCTCCTCGTTGCGCCACTCTAATGCCTCCTTTTCAAAACCATTAGTTTTTGGCGCTGCCTCAGATCCTTGTAAATCTAGGGCAGTGTCAAAAAGCAGCGATGGGTGTTGTGTGGGAATGCCCACAGCAACACCCATTGCACGCCCCTTTGCCATAGAAAACACCGGCGAGGAGGGCCATATTTACAAGGCAGCATTAGGCCACACAAAGTGGAGCAGGGTATTGTGCCACTGGAGCATCAGAAAAAGTGACGCTTCAGCAGTGCAATGCCCTTGTAAATATGCCCCCTGGTGTGCTGTTTTAATCTATCTTATCAACTATTTGGCATATTACCTTTCTTCTTTTGAGGAGAAAGCTTATCAATTAAGAAAGAACGAAGATGGCAAACAGTTTTTGTACCCGGTTCCAGGATTTTTCCTGGTCAGTGAATTCTTACTAATGATAAATAGCTATTGAATGAGAAATGCACTACTTTCGCTTTAGCCTCTTTCATTAAATCAGGATTTTCTTCCCACCAATTAGGGAAAGTCTCTATTTCTCAGCTACATCATGTCATAAAGCCCTGCTCTCATTAGAACAGCAGTCAATGTTCGATTAGGAGAATAAGGTCAACAGATAACAAGGTATGTTTTACATCTCAGCTTCACAAGAAGATATGGTAATTGTTTGCATTACCAATAATTGGTAGGGAGTTAAATATTTGATTTCCTCCCTCTATAAATACAGAGGAAAATGAAGTACAGCTGTCACCCGGCATATGTTATGATTACGATCACTATTAGGGGCTGGGAGCTGAAGAATCAATTTTATTACCATAAATTGAATTTTAACATCTTTTAGATATGATCTTATTTCTGAAGTGTTCTGTCTGTGTCATTTTTCTTAATTCGATGCTTAATTTAGTACACTAGCTTAAGATGGCAATACACAGTGGGATAATATACTTTTATACTTACTGAACATGTCAATGTAGCTCTCTCTGTAGACCTTGAAGTTCAGTAGCGTCCAGGGGAAATAACTACAAAACTGTGATAGTGCTTTAATATTTTAGTTTGTCATAAGGATAAAACAAGAAAACACATGAGGATGGCTCCGCCTGGCTTTATGCCAATGAGTGGCTAACATGTGTCAAGAGCATTAAAACACTTTGCTATTCAAATATCGCTACAAGCGCACAGTAATGTAGCAAAAAACATGTAAACAAGGGTGCTTTATAGATACAAAAGCATGCGTACAAAGTAACAGTGAAAAACAAGATGATATTAAGGGGTATACGTGTTAGAAGCGAGAGGCAGGGGCAGGCGCTGGGAAAAAAAGATATGCAGAAATATCAAGTCCAGAAACTTAAATAAAGTAAGATTTAGCGTAGGAACAACTACTGAGCGAGCCAATGTCACACTTTTTTGGGTCGGAAATGCCTCCTGCATGGGGCTCTGGAAACCGTCAATCATTCTCTGGAGTTTCCCAGTAACACTTTTCTGGCTAGTTACGAGATTTGGACTCAGAGCACAGGAGAACCATCCGTGTACGCTGAGGGTGTGCATGATAATGGATTGAGACTCCGACGGGACTCTGTGCCAGCAGGAACCTCTAAGGGTCTGCCCGGTTCTGTGTCTAAGTACCCCAAAGTGTTAAACGCGTTTACAACCAAACCACACTCATCAGTTTTCCCTGGCAACAACGCTACGATGGGTGAGGCTGTGAGGCGTTCCTTGAACTGTGACCCTTGACCCCCATGAAGCGAGGGGTCCATGGGACAACCATAGTCCCTGTTTCCATTCCTGTTTCAAACTAGCTTGGAGCCTTTGGGTGGCCATACTTCTGGGTGGGTCATCCGTCTGTGTGGGGGACGGGGGTGGTCGGTTCTGACCAAGCTTGAACAGCTTCAGCATGACCACTCTTGGTTCCAGCGTGGTTACCTGATAAAGGGCCAAGGTGCGTAACAGAAGAGGAGCAGGGGAGCCATGACCACACTGCACCCTTGCTGAAGCATCTGGAGCAGCAGATATGAGGTGGGGCCTACTGTGAACTGAGTATACCTGAGAAGTACAATTCACCAGTGAGCACAACCTTTGACTCAACACCTAGATAACTGATATTGCACAAAGCAAGTCCAAGCTGGAGTTGGGAGCATATGAGAAGTCTCAGAAAGACTATTCATTTGCAGCACTTTTATAGTGCATTAGCGGTCAAACCCTTGTCAATACTGATAGAGTGATTGATATCATGGTCTCCTTCTGCCTAGAATTTGGCTGTGGGCTCAAGATAAAGTGCTTTATTGCTGTACATTGATTTATTAAATGTTGTATCATTGAAATCTGTGTCTTTAGCCTTCACTAACTCCCGAGTAAGCATGAAACTGTCCTGCCTCGTTAGCCGTGATTAATTAGTGAAAGAAATAGGTGCCAGGGTCCTTCTAAGAAGGCCACTGCAACCTGCACCACCCATTGACCCTGCCAGCGAAAGTACCAACACAACTCCTAGACATGACACTCCTTCAAGTATAACAGTTCAGACTATTCCAGGTCATCCAAAGCTAGAACAATGGCTTTGACGACAGGTATTAGTCATTTGTATGGTATATTAAATTATGAAACAACTGTTGCTGAACTTATTTCAAAATTAGACAGACAGCACCACCATGTGGCGGACATTTTAAGTGTCGGTGTTAATAATTCTGTGCAGGTGCCAAGCGCCGGAAACCACAAGCTCAAATTAAGCACTGGTACCCTGAGTGCTAAAGGGTGTACTTGGTGCACAGTTTTGGGTCCTACAAAAGGAAGTCCTCAGGACATCAGACATATATGGATTCAATTGAGTCAGATGGGGTTCAGTAACCCCTGTTTGCCTGGTTCCCCCAAACCAGTTCCCACACACTTATACAAAGAATGTTCCCGAAAGGCTGTTTTTGGAGAGTATAATATCCCACTTCTCTGCCCATAAGTACGCTTCAGGCAGCAGGCTGCACCACTGGGTAGAAAGGGAAGGTGCCAAGACAAGGGCCACCTAATGCCATGTTCCTACAATATCCTCTGTAATTCCCCGTCCAAAGCTTCTCCAAGCTAAAATTATACATCTGAAATTACCACAAGCTGGAAACGTAGAACACGGTAACAGTTACCCACTTCCCAGAATCCTTTGCACATTAAGTACAATCCAATCCAAGAACATAAGTAAAGGAAAGAACAAAAAAATGGAAAACACAAAGTGAAACCATCAAATTGTAGGACAAGCCACAAGCCCCAGGAACTCAACTGACAAAACCATAGACCTAACATGAATGTAAATCCTACAGTACATTTGATGATAGGCTTCAGACATAGTCCTGAGACCAATACAAATTAAATCTAAAACAATCTATACATGGGGGTTATTTAGACCCTGCCAGACATTCTAGGCAGTCCACCAAGGGGCAGAGGATAGTGAAGGACCATCTCTGTGGCATAATACCTTAAAATACCATCCCAAGTTGCATTGAATGCAAAATACGCAAAGTACAACTATTCCAAAATGCTGTTGTATGAGTCCTTCTCCACCACCATCTAAGAGA
Organism: Calotriton arnoldi; assembly: GCA_963921515.1. NCBI lineage: Eukaryota > Metazoa > Chordata > Amphibia > Caudata > Salamandridae > Calotriton > Calotriton arnoldi. The sequence goes on along the minus strand of CAWUFW010004085.1, from coordinate 367,160 downwards.
ACACATGACTCCCAAGGAAAAGGTCAAATATACCTGCAAGTTAAATCCAAGCAATAGAAACAAACTAGGACATGGTGCTTCAGGCTTGCATCACGGATCCTCATAACACCTCAATATAGGAAATCTATAGTAGGCACCACTTTCTCAGTACAAGTAGCCAAGCTCTGCAATTCACTACAAGCCAAAGTTTTAAGCCTTTAGGAGTATTTACACTTCAGATGATAGGTGAAAACATAGCTATTTCTAAGATAACTCAGCATCCCATGACCCTGGAATAGAATCTGAAAAAATAATCACTCCTTTGAGAACAATCTACTGCCTAAATTTCACAGATATGAAACAGTCCCACTAGCCCACAACTTTCTATGTCCAGGTAAGTTGTGAAAGATCAACCTATATGTAGCCTAGTCATTATATAATAATGTCAATTCATATATAACCCTCCTGGCACTCACTTAATACTAATGTCATAACACTCAGTGGTTGGGCATTCAGTTGTAGGTTAACCAGGATGCATAATAACTTCTTTATAGTGTTTGACCTTTTTACACTCACAGAAGAGAGAACCCTTACAGGTCTGTCTATCGCCTAGTACTGTAAGAATCCACGTCAATAAACCACCCATCAGAAATCGAAATGGCATGTACTGAAGAGATTGGCCATGCAGAGCTAGCCATCAGAGACTACCTCTTATTTAGTCCACCACTGTAGATCTCAACTAGCTACATACAATGACCGCTTCTTGACACCTTACAATGACAATCTTAGATGGTATGATTGTATCTAAGTCCATTTCAGGAGATCTGACCATCTCTCCCTCCAACCTATCCATGTTCAAGATCATAAAACATAAACAAAAAAACTCAGAAAAGACAACTGTAAAATTACTACTTCGGTGGATCACGAGGACACATATGCAGGAGTAATTTTATAGTTCAGGTGAGTTTATTTTTATAAAACACCTCAGTCCCAGCCTTCAACAATTGCCTACCCCAGAGAACCCTGAGGCCAGCTCATGTCCAAACATTCTAAAAGCAATCCTAGGCCTTGAGGATTCTGAGACACCACAACAACCATTTGTTTTAAAATATTTTTATTTAAATCTTCCTTTGTAACATGTTGTGAGTAGTTTACATATGCCTTTGGCATCACTTTACATTTAGCAAAGGTCATTACTGGTGCAGTCTTTAAACATGTGTAGCTCAGGGGCTCTCTGGGACATTGGATTCTCTTTGTTCTCTTGTCTCTTCTGTTCCTTCTCCTGTGTTTTCCATTATTCCGAGGGTATTCCCCAAACCATATTAATTCAGTCAATAAGTCCATCTCTTATGGAATTTGCAGGGACAGTCTCTAGCTTCATATGTTACTCTTTCTGCCATCATATATAAGGCCATTCATTGTTGTCAGTCAAGGTTCCTGTTTTTTTTTTTTTTAAATCAGTGTGAGCCAGTTTGTGGGATAACTCCTCCCTTGCTAACACATTCCAGAGACACTTGAACTAGAGGGCTATAGGAGGGGCCATGGGTTTATTCCATGCGTGGGCTATAAGGTGATTTCCAGTGCCTAACATATGGTTGATAAGCCGACCATCTGCATGCGTAATAGCCACGAGTGTAAGGGGACGTACGTCTAATATGACATGAGATAGGACACACAAATTGGGAATCCTACAGTGCATTTTTCATGCCTAAGAATCTCCTTCCAATATGTGGTGATAAGGGAGCAAGCCCACCAAATGTGGTGAAAGTCGCCTGGTGCTAATCTGCAGCACTGTTAGATTTGGGGGTCTCTAGTTGGCAGAGGTAGGTACCTTTGTCCAAATAGGGACCCTTGAGTCTAGTCAGGGAAAGTAGGTACACTCCCGAAATAACCCCTGCTCACCCTCTTGGTAGCTTGGCACGAGCAGACAGGCTTAGTTCAGAGGCAGTGTGTAAAGCATTTGTGAACACATACAGTAATCAAGTGACAACACTACAAATGGACACCACACAGGTTATATATTTATAAAAATAGGTATACTTTATATAGATTTATCACAAGACCATAAACGACAAAAATAATCCACAATACTGTTAAGAATGCTTAGTTCTGATCAAAAAGGCTTAATTCAAGGTTCTGTGCGAGTCGGTAGCCTCCTCCGGCTACGGCGATGTCGAGAACAAACAGAGTCTAACAAATCCAGCTGACCGCGTCGAGACGGGCCAACACAGCGTAGACAGACTCGGTCACAGTACCTTTTACTTGAAGCGGCAGGAGCCGGATGGCTGTTCGTCGCGGTCGCGATGCAAAAATGGAAGCGTTGCAGGACGCGTTGTCCCTCGATGCGGTGCAGGCAGCGGCTCGTTGACGTCGTCGAGACGGAGTCGGTGAGACCAGGGCCGTGCGTTGCAGGGCGAGACGGTGCTTCGATGCGGTGCTGGCAGGTTGCGGTGCGGCGACGGAGCCGGATTCAGGAGCTGGCGTCGATCAGTCCGGACAGCGGTGCGAGTCGGGCGGTGCGTCGCAAAGCGTGCGAGCGGTGCCCAACTCCGGTGCGGTCACAGGACTCGAACTCAGCAGCAGTGACCGTGTCGGTCGGACCAGTTCGATTCGGCGTAGCGAAGCGTTGCAGGACGCGTTGTCCCTCGATGCGGTGCAGGCAGCGGCTCGTTGACGGAGTCGGTGAGACCAGGGCCGTGCGTTGCAGGGCGAGACGGTGCTTCGATGCGGTGCTTACAGGACACCGAGTCGGTCGTGAGAGTCGGTCACAGCTCCCTACCTCTGCAGCCACTGAAACAGAGTTTCCAGCAGCAATTCACAAAGGGGGTGAAGTCCAATGGTCCTGGGACTTCGGTCAGGGGGCAAGCTCTCTTCCAAGCCCTTGGAGATCCTTCACAAGTTGATGAAAGTCACAGCAAAGCAAAAGTTCCTTTCTCCTTTCTTTGGCAGTCAGGCAAACCACTGCAGGCCAATCCCCCAAGCAGCACTTCAGCTTAGGGATAGTCTCTCCTCAGTTTCTTCTTGGTTCCGCTCCTCAGCAAAGGTTTCTTCTTGTTCCCAAAAGTGATCTAATCTTCCTGGGGTCTGGGTGCCCCTCTTATACCCTGATTCTCTTTGTTCTCTGGAGGCAGAGAGGCCTCTGCCTAGTCCAAAACCAGTTCTGGTCAGTTCTGGAGCACTTTGTTTTTCTGACTCCTTCTTTCCTTTCAGAATGTGGGGCAGAGTACTCAGCCGCCCGGCAGGAGGTGGAGCCAGCATTGTGGAAGGCAGGCACAGCCCTATTCAGACCCAGGTGCAACTCCTCCCTCCACTCTGGATGCAGATCTTTCTATTCAGCCCTGCGCTGACTCACCCTGTCTCCTGTAGCCACCCCCAGCCCCTGTCACTCAATCTCCAGACAAGGAATACACAACCTAGCAGAGGCAGGCTTGGATAGTTAGGCAAGAAAATACCCACTTTCTAAAAGTGGTATTTTCAAACACAGAATGTTAAAACCAACTTCACTAAAAGATGTATTTTATCATCCTGAGTTCAGGCATACTAAATTCGTTTTTCTACCATGTCCCCTGGGTCAGTTCTGACTATAAGGTGTAATAGTCAGTCTGCCCATTCTGGCCTATGGGGAGCAGGTAGCCTTGCAATAGTGAAAAACGAAAATGGCTGTAATTCACTATTAGGACATGCCACACACACCAGGGCATGTCCTACCTTATACTTACAATGCACCCTGCCCTAGGGCCTACTTTAGGGGTGACCAACATGCAGTAAAGGGAAGGTTTAGGGACTGGTAAGTGGGTGTACTCACCAAGTCGACATGGCAGCCCGAGGCTGCACACAGGCTCTGCGATGGCAGGCCTGAGACACATTTTACAAGCCGCTTCTGTGGGTGGCACAACCAGTGCTGCAAGCCCACCAGCGGCATTGGATTTACAAGCCCTGGGCACACTGAGTGCGCTGTACTAGGGACTGACAAGTAAACCAATCATCCAACCATGGAGTCACTAATACATGTATCAATTAACGATCGGGAGCACTTGCACTTTGGCACTGATTAGCAGTGGCAAAGTGCCCATGAGCATCTAGTCCAGCAAAAACATATCGGCAACAGTGGAGGCATTACGAAAAAATGGAAGGGAGACCCACGCCAAGGATGCCAGGTCTAACACGTGTCCCCTCCAGCTGAAATGTGGGGAGAACTATCCTACCCCTAGGGAGTTCTCATCGCTAAGGCGGAAAAATCTGGACAGACCATCAGCATTGGCGTGTTCTGTACCAGGGCGGTGTTCCACCGTAAAGTCCATCCCCTGTAGGGAAATGGACCACCTCAACAGCTTTGGATTCTCACCCCTCATCTGCATCAACCATCTGAGGGGCCTGTGGTCTGTCTGAACCCGGAAGTGAGTCCCAAACAGGTATGGTCTCAGCTTCTTCAGTGCCCAGACCACAGCAAATGCCTCACGCTCAATAGCACTCCATCTCTGTTCCCGGGGAAGTAACCTCCTACTGATGAAGGCTACAGGTTGGTCTAGGCCCTCCTCATTGATCTGTGATAGAACAGCCCCTACACCATGCTCTGAAGCGTCGGTCTGAACAATGAACTCATTGGAGAAGTTGGGTGCCTGGAGCACAGGCGCCGTGCACATGGCAGTCTTCAAGGTGTCAAAAGCTTTTTGACAGGCGTCAGTCCAAATCACTTTCCTGGGCTGCTTCTTGGAAGTCAGCTCTGTCAAGGGGGCAACAATGCTGCCATATCCCTTGACGAATCTCCGGTAATACCCGGTGAGTCCTAGGAAGGCTCTCACCTCTGTCTGGGTCTTGGGGGCTCCCAAGCCAGAATGGTATCAATTTTCGGTTGGAGGGGCGCCACCTGGCCGCTCCCAACCTGGTGTCCCAAGTACACCACAGAACCCTGCCCAATCTGGCACTTACTCGCCTTGATTGTGAGGCCTGCCCTCCGCAGCGCCATCAACACTTCCCAGAGGTGGCGCAGATGTTCTTCCCAACTGGCACTGAACACTGCGATGTCATCCAGGTAGGCGGCACTGAAATCCTCCAGTCCAACCAACACCTGGTTGACCAACCTCTGAAAGGTGGCAGGGGCATTCTTCATCCCAAAGGGCATCACCCGGAACTGGTAGTGCCCATCTGGTGTGGAGAATGCTGACCTCTCTTTTGCCCCATCAGTCAAGGCGATCTGCCAGTACCCAGACGTTAAGTCAAACGTGCTGAGGTACCGCGCAGCCCCTAACCGATCTATGAGCTCATCAGCTCTGGGGATGGGGTGGGCGTCAGTCCTGGTGACGGAATTGAGTCCCCTGTAGTCCACACAGAACCGGAGTTCTGGTGTGGCACCAGGCGCGGCAGCCTTTGGAACCAAGACCACTGGGCTGGCCCAAGGGCTGTTAGAGGACTCAATGACCCCTAGCGCAAACATCTTGGAGACCTCCTCCTTGATGCAGGCTCTGACCCTGTCAGTCACCCTGTAAGCCTTGTGCTTCACAGGAAGACTGTCCCCAGTGTCCACATCATGGACGCACCAATGAGTGACACTGGGAACCAGGGAGAACAGGTCAGGGAACTGTCCCAACAGTTGGCGACAGTCACCCTGCTGCTCAGGTGTCAGGGAGGTAGAGAGGTTTACTCCCTCCACTGATCCATCTTGCTCTCTGGCTGACAGGAGGTCAGGAAGAGGCTCGGTCTCCTCCTCCATTCCATCATCTGTAGCTAAGAGCATGCCCACTTGGGACCTCTCCCAGTGGGGCTTCAGGCGGTTCACATGCAGGACCCGCAAGGGGTTCCTGGGAGACTGCAAGTCCACCAAATAGGTAACTGGACTCTTGCGCTCCACCACCGTAAAAGGGCCGGTCCACCTGTCCTGGAGCGCACAGGGCTCCACAGGGGCCATGACCCACACTTTCTGACCAGGCTGAAGCTCTACCAGAGTGGCATTCTGGTCGTACCACCGCTTCATCTCCTCCTGGCTGGCTTCCAGATTTGCCTCAGCAAGCTCTCTGAAACGCCTAGTCTGGTTCCTGAAGGCCAGCATGTAACTGTATACATCCTGGGGAGGTTTCCTGGGAGATTGCTCCCAGCCTTCCTTGACCAAACTCAGAGGTCCTCGCACCGGGTGTCCATAGAGGAGCTCAAAGGGACTGAACCCTAGAGACTTCTGTGGCACCTCCCGGTATGCAAACAACAGGCATGGTAAGAGGACGTCCCATTTACGCCTCATGGGTTCTTCCAGACCCATAATCATGCCCTTGAGGGTCCGGTTGAATCTCTCAACCAGACCATTTCCTTGAGGGTGGTAAGGAGTGGTGAACTTGTAAGTTACACCGCACTCCTGCCACAGGGACTTCATGTACTTGGACACGAAGTTGGTACCTCTGTCAGACACCACCTCTTGAGGGAATCCCACACGTGAGAAAATCCCCATCAGTGCCCGTCCCACCACGGGGGCCGTCACTGTCCTCAGAGGGATGGCTTCAGGGTACCGGGTGGCATGGTCCACCAAGACCAGGATAAACCTGTTGCCCATGGCTGTCTTGGGGTCCAGTGGCCCCACAATGTCAATACCCACCCGTTCAAAGGGGGTGCTGACCACAGGGAATGGCTGGAGAGGAGCCTTGTGCTTCCTCCCACTCTTCCCACTTGCCTGGCAAGTCTGGCATGTCCTGCAGTGAGTGGCGGCACTCCTGCGCATCTGGGGCCAATAGAAATGGGTAACAAGCCTGTCAAAGGTCTTGTCCTGCCCCAGATGTCCCGCTAACGGTACATCATGAGCCAACCCCAGTAGGAAGGCTCTGAAGCGCTGGGGTACCACCAGCACACGGGCTGACCCAGGCTCAGCAACCTTAGGCTCTGAATACAGGAGACCATTCTCCCAGTAAACCCAATGTGATCCAGACTGATCACCTGCTGCCTGGTCTGTGGCCTGTTGCCTCAGACCCACGAGAGAGGGGCATGCGTTCTGCTCCTCGCAGAACTCTTCCCTGGAGGGTCCTCCTTCTTGCTGCCAATGGGTCAGCTCAGGTAGGTCCCCCAGTTCAGCTACCTGTTCCCCTGTAGGCTCCAGGGCATCCCCCTCTGGGTCTGCCTCCTCCTGGACCGTGGGAACTTCGGGGGCCGGTTTCCCGCGCCCCCTGCCTCCTCTCTCTTCGGCAGGCACCTGGGCCTCCCTCTCAGGCTCCAGGTCCTCTTGAACACCTTTAGCTGCCATTGACCGGGTGGTCACACATGCCCAATCAGGCAAGCCCAACATTTCTAAATGCGCACTCCGCTCCACCTTAGCCCAAGGTGAGCTCTCCAAATCGTTCCCTAACAAACAGTCAACAGGCATGGCTGGCCTCACAGCTACTTGAAGAGTACCCGAGACCCCCCCACTCAAAGGGAACCTGAGCCACCTTGCAGTGACTCTCTGTGTTGTCAGCGGCAACAACCGGATAGAATGCATCAGGGATAACCTGCTCTTTAGACACCAGGTGACACTTGACAGCTGTCACACTGGCTCCTGTGTCTCTCAGAGCCTCCACCCTATGGCCATTGATGGTCACCCACTGCCTGTATTTCTTAGTGTTCTCAGGCAGCGGGGTCCTAGGGACCATCTCAGAGTCTCCTAATGAGACAAGGGAAAACACTGTGGGATCCCCCACCTTGGGCACCCAACTCCTCCCCCAGGGCTACACTAGCCAACTGCCGGGGGACTGCACTTGTGGGTGCTGGTTTTCCATGCAAAGGGCAACGAGGATCGTTTGCCTTGTGGCCAGGGGCGCCACACTTGTAACATACCAGTGGTCCCTGGTGAACAGGGGGCCTGTCAGGGCCACTGGCTTCTTCTCAGGGGAGGCTGGGAACCTTTCCCTTGGTTCCCTTGGGGTCTACTTTGGGGCCCTTTATGGAACTCCTTCTGTTTACCCTTGTCCCCCCGCTCTTCTGCTGGGGACCCTGCCCACTCTTGGCGGAGTCTCCCACGTGACCCTTGTGGACCCGGGTACTCACCCAGCGGTCCGCCTCCTCAGCAAGCTGCCTAGGGTTAGTCAGCTTACTATCAATCAGGTGCTGGCGTAGCTCAGGAAAACAATTACCGGACAAGTGCTCCCAGGCAATTAAATCAAAGAGCGCCTGAAAATCAGTCGCTTTGCTACCCTTTACCCAACCATCCAAGGCTCTGCAAAAGAAGGTCACATATTCAACCCAGGTACTGCTTTCAATCTTACTACAGTTCCTGAACCTTTGCCTATAAAGCTCAGGGGTCAAACCATACCTAGTCATTAAGGCATCCTTCATGTGGCTGTACGAATTATAGACTTCAGAGGGCAAATCCAACAAGGTATCCCGCCCTTCACTGAGGAACCGTCCCCACAACCCCGCTCCCCAATCCTTCTCAGGGACCCGGTGGGAAGACATGGCTACCTCATAGGCTTTGAACCACTGCCCAATGTCATCATTTTTAAAAAATTCCTTAACCACATCTTTTGGAATATACACCCTAGCTTCAACAGGCACAGGCGGTACACTGCCACCAGAGGGAGTAATCTCTAAGCTCTTGGCCTTCAATTCCAACTCCCTCAAAACTTTCTCATGTTCAAACTGCATTTTCTTTTCCTCTAGGGCCAATTTCCTAGTTTGCATTTCGAATTCTAACTGCCCATTCAGCTTGAGCTTGGTCATCTGCATTTCGTGCATCCTACTCTCCTTCCTGTCCTCCAACTCCTCTGGAGACAGTCCTCTGGCAGAAACACTGCTACCTACTGGGGAAGGTGGTCTTTTATCCCCTAGACCCAATAGCCCCTCCAGCTGCCCTTCTGCATTCTCAGCCCCCTCCACAGGGGCACTCCTTGATTCGACCCAGGCCCTTAGCGCCTTTTGGAGGTCCTCCTTCCTGGAGAGTCCGGTCATGGAAACTTTAAACTTTTTGCAGAATTGCCTGAGCTGCTTAAGGGTGTAGCATTCTAGCCTCTCTTCTTCCCAATCACACTCAACAGAGGCTACTGATGCTGGTTTCTCCATAGTGACTGAACTTGGCATTTGCAAAAATAGGAAATCCCAGAAAAAATGCTATAAAAGTATGTGGTTGCGTTTTGGTCTGCACTCACTAAGTAGTGTTCACCAATCACTGTACATGAGTCACAAATGCAAGTCCAGAATCCTCACCGCTGACCACCAATGTTAGATTTGGGGGTCTCTAGTTGGCAGAGGTAGGTACCTTTGTCCAAATAGGGACCCTTGAGTCTAGTCAGGGAAAGTAGGTACACTCCTGAAATAACCCCTGCTCACCCTCTTGGTAGCTTGGCACGAGCAGACAGGCTTAGTTCAGAGGCAGTGTGTAAAGCATTTGTGAACACATACAGTAATCAAGTGACAACACTACAAATGGACACCACACAGGTTATATATTTATAAAAATAGGTATACTTTATATAGATTTATCACAAGACCATAAACGACAAAAATAATCCACAATACTGTTAAGAATGCTTAGTTCTGATCAAAAAGGCTTAATTCAAGGTTCTGTGCGAGTCGGTAGCCTCCTCCGGCTACGGCGATGTCGAGAACAAACAGAGTCTAACAAATCCAGCTGACCGCGTCGAGACGGGCCAACACAGCGTAGACAGACTCGGTCACAGTACCTTTTACTTGAAGCGGCAGCGGGCGTGCGAGCCGGATGGCTGTTCGTCGCGGTCGCGATGCAAAAATGGAAGCGTTGCAGGACGCGTTGTCCCTCGATGCGGTGCAGGCAGCGGCTCGTTGACGTCGTCGAGACGGAGTCGGTGAGACCAGGGCCGTGCGTTGCAGGGCGAGACGGTGCTTCGATGCGGTGCTGGCAGGTTGCGGTGCGGCGACGGAGCCGGATTCAGGAGCTGGCGTCGATCAGTCCGGACAGCGGTGCGAGTCGGGCGGTGCGTCGCAAAGCGTGCGAGCGGTGCCCAACTCCGGTGCGGTCACAGGACTCGAACTCAGCAGCAGTGACCGTGTCGGTCGGACCAGTTCGATTCGGCGTAGCGAAGCGTTGCAGGACGCGTTGTCCCTCGATGCGGTGCAGGCAGCGGCTCGTTGACGGAGTCGGTGAGACCAGGGCCGTGCGTTGCAGGGCGAGACGGTGCTTCGATGCGGTGCTTACAGGACACCGAGTCGGTCGTGAGAGTCGGTCACAGCTCCCTACCTCTGCAGCCACTGAAACAGAGTTTCCAGCAGCAATTCACAAAGGGGGTGAAGTCCAATGGTCCTGGGACTTCGGTCAGGGGGCAAGCTCTCTTCCAAGCCCTTGGAGATCCTTCACAAGTTGATGAAAGTCACAGCAAAGCAAAAGTTCCTTTCTCCTTTCTTTGGCAGTCAGGCAAACCACTGCAGGCCAATCCCCCAAGCAGCACTTCAGGCTTAGGGATAGTCTCTCCTCAGTTTCTTCTTGGTTCCGCTCCTCAGCAAAGGTTTCTTCTTGTTCCCAAAAGTGATCTAATCTTCCTGGGGTCTGGGTGCCCCTCTTATACCCTGATTCTCTTTGTTCTCTGGAGGCAGAGAGGCCTCTGCCTAGTCCAAAACCAGTTCTGGTCAGTTCTGGAGCACTTTGTTTTTCTGACTCCTTCTTTCCTTTCAGAATGTGGGGCAGAGTACTCAGCCGCCCGGCAGGAGGTGGAGCCAGCATTGTGGAAGGCAGGCACAGCCCTATTCAGACCCAGGTGCAACTCCTCCCTCCACTCTGGATGCAGATCTTTCTATTCAGCCCTGCGCTGACTCACCCTGTCTCCTGTAGCCACCCCCAGCCCCTGTCACTCAATCTCCAGACAAGGAATACACAACCTAGCAGAGGCAGGCTTGGATAGTTAGGCAAGAAAATACCCACTTTCTAAAAGTGGTATTTTCAAACACAGAATGTTAAAACCAACTTCACTAAAAGATGTATTTTATCATCCTGAGTTCAGGCATACTAAATTCGTTTTTCTACCATGTCCCCTGGGTCAGTTCTGACTATAAGGTGTAATAGTCAGTCTGCCCATTCTGGCCTATGGGGAGCAGGTAGCCTTGCAATAGTGAAAAACGAAAATGGCTGTAATTCACTATTAGGACATGCCACACACACCAGGGCATGTCCTACCTTATACTTACAATGCACCCTGCCCTAGGGCCTACTTTAGGGGTGACCAACATGCAGTAAAGGGAAGGTTTAGGGACTGGTAAGTGGGTGTACTCACCAAGTCGACATGGCAGCCCGAGGCTGCACACAGGCTCTGCGATGGCAGGCCTGAGACACATTTTACAAGCCGCTTCTGTGGGTGGCACAACCAGTGCTGCAAGCCCACCAGCGGCATTGGATTTACAAGCCCTGGGCACACTGAGTGCGCTGTACTAGGGACTGACAAGTAAACCAATCATCCAATCATGGAGTCACTAATACATGTATCAATTAACGATCGGGAGCACTTGCACTTTGGCACTGATTAGCAGTGGCAAAGTGCCCATGAGCATCTAGTCCAGCAAAAACATATCGGCAACAGTGGAGGCATTACGAAAAAATGGAAGGGAGACCCACGCCAAGGATGCCAGGTCTAACACGTGTCCCCTCCAGCTGAAATGTGGGGAGAACTATCCTACCCCTAGGGAGTTCTCATCGCTAAGGCGGAAAAATCTGGACAGACCATCAGCATTGGCGTGTTCTGTACCAGGGCGGTGTTCCACCGTAAAGTCCATCCCCTGTAGGGAAATGGACCACCTCAACAGCTTTGGATTCTCACCCCTCATCTGCATCAACCATCTGAGGGGCCTGTGGTCTGTCTGAACCCGGAAGTGAGTCCCAAACAGGTATGGTCTCAGCTTCTTCAGTGCCCAGACCACAGCAAATGCCTCACGCTCAATAGCACTCCATCTCTGTTCCCGGGGAAGTAACCTCCTACTGATGAAGGCTACAGGTTGGTCTAGGCCCTCCTCATTGATCTGTGATAGAACAGCCCCTACACCATGCTCTGAAGCGTCGGTCTGAACAATGAACTCATTGGAGAAGTTGGGTGCCTGGAGCACAGGCGCCGTGCACATGGCAGTCTTCAAGGTGTCAAAAGCTTTTTGACAGGCGTCAGTCCAAATCACTTTCCTGGGCTGCTTCTTGGAAGTCAGCTCTGTCAAGGGGGCAACAATGCTGCCATATCCCTTGACGAATCTCCGGTAATACCCGGTGAGTCCTAGGAAGGCTCTCACCTCTGTCTGGGTCTTGGGGGCTCCCAAGCCAGAATGGTATCAATTTTCGGTTGGAGGGGCGCCACCTGGCCGCTCCCAACCTGGTGTCCCAAGTACACCACAGAACCCTGCCCAATCTGGCACTTACTCGCCTTGATTGTGAGGCCTGCCCTCCGCAGCGCCATCAACACTTCCCAGAGGTGGCGCAGATGTTCTTCCCAACTGGCACTGAACACTGCGATGTCATCCAGGTAGGCGGCACTGAAATCCTCCAGTCCAACCAACACCTGGTTGACCAACCTCTGAAAGGTGGCAGGGGCATTCTTCATCCCAAAGGGCATCACCCGGAACTGGTAGTGCCCATCTGGTGTGGAGAATGCTGACCTCTCTTTGCCCCATCAGTCAAGGCGATCTGCCAGTACCCAGACGTTAAGTCAAACGTGCTGAGGTACCGCGCAGCCCCTAACCGATCTATGAGCTCATCAGCTCTGGGGATGGGGTGGGCGTCAGTCCTGGTGACGGAATTGAGTCCCCTGTAGTCCACACAGAACCGGAGTTCTGGTGTGGCACCAGGCGCGGCAGCCTTTGGAACCAAGACCACTGGGCTGGCCCAAGGGCTGTTAGAGGACTCAATGACCCCTAGCGCAAACATCTTGGAGACCTCCTCCTTGATGCAGGCTCTGACCCTGTCAGTCACCCTGTAAGCCTTGTGCTTCACAGGAAGACTGTCCCCAGTGTCCACATCATGGACGCACCAATGAGTGACACTGGGAACCAGGGAGAACAGGTCAGGGAACTGTCCCAACAGTTGGCGACAGTCACCCTGCTGCTCAGGTGTCAGGGAGGTAGAGAGGTTTACTCCCTCCACTGATCCATCTTGCTCTCTGGCTGACAGGAGGTCAGGAAGAGGCTCGGTCTCCTCCTCCATTCCATCATCTGTAGCTAAGAGCATGCCCACTTGGGACCTCTCCAAGTGGGGCTTCAGGCGGTTCACATGCAGGACCCGCAAGGGGTTCCTGGGAGACTGCAAGTCCACCAAATAGGTAACTGGACTCTTGCGCTCCACCACCGTAAAAGGGCCGGTCCACCTGTCCTGGAGCGCACAAGGCTCCACAGGGGCCATGACCCACACTTTCTGACCAGGCTGAAGCTCTACCAGAGTGGCATTCTGGTCGTACCACCGCTTCATCTCCTCCTGGCTGGCTTCCAGATTTGCCTCAGCAAGCTCTCTGAAACGCCTAGTCTGGTTCCTGAAGGCCAGCATGTAACTGTATACATCCTGGGGAGGTTTCCTGGGAGATTGCTCCCAGCCTTCCTTGACCAAACTCAGAGGTCCTCGCACCGGGTGTCCATAGAGGAGCTCAAAGGGACTGAACCCTAGAGACTTCTGTGGCACCTCCCGGTATGCAAACAACAGGCATGGTAAGAGGACGTCCCATTTACGCCTCATGGGTTCTTCCAGACCCATAATCATGCCCTTGAGGGTCCGGTTGAATCTCTCAACCAGACCATTTCCTTGAGGGTGGTAAGGAGTGGTGAACTTGTAAGTTACACCGCACTCCTGCCACAGGGACTTCATGTACTTGGACACGAAGTTGGTACCTCTGTCAGACACCACCTCTTGAGGGAATCCCACACGTGAGAAAATCCCCATCAGTGCCCGTCCCACCACGGGGGCCGTCACTGTCCTCAGAGGGATGGCTTCAGGGTACCGGGTGGCATGGTCCACCAAGACCAGGATAAACCTGTTGCCCATGGCTGTCTTGGGGTCCAGTGGCCCCACAATGTCAATACCCACCCGTTCAAAGGGGGTGCTGACCACAGGGAATGGCTGGAGAGGAGCCTTGTGCTTCCTCCCACTCTTTCCACTTGCCTGGCAAGTCTGGCATGTCCTGCAGTGAGTGGCGGCACTCCTGCGCATCTGGGGCCAATAGAAATGGGTAACAAGCCTGTCAAAGGTCTTGTCCTGCCCCAGATGTCCCGCTAACGGTACATCATGAGCCAACCCCAGTAGGAAGGCTCTGAAGCGCTGGGGTACCACCAGCACACGGGCTGACCCAGGCTCAGCAACCTTAGGCTCTGAATACAGGAGACCATTCTCCCAGTAAACCCAATGTGATCCAGACTGATCACCTGCTGCCTGGTCTGTGGCCTGTTGCCTCAGACCCACGAGAGAGGGGCATGCGTTCTGCTCCTCGCAGAACTCTTCCCTGGAGGGTCCTCCTTCTTGCTGCCAATGGGTCAGCTCAGGTAGGTCCCCCAGTTCAGCTACCTGTTCCCCTGTAGGCTCCAGGGCATCCCCCTCTGGGTCTGCCTCCTCCTGGACCGTGGGAACTTCGGGGGCCGGTTTCCCGCGCCCCCTGCCTCCTCTCTCTTCGGCAGGCACCTGGGCCTCCCTCTCAGGCTCCAGGTCCTCTTGAACACCTTTAGCTGCCATTGACCGGGTGGTCACACATGCCCAATCAGGCAAGCCCAACATTTCTAAATGCGCACTCCGCTCCACCTTAGCCCAAGGTGAGCTCTCCAAATCGTTCCCTAACAAACAGTCAACAGGCATGGCTGGCCTCACAGCTACTTGAAGAGTACCCGAGACCCCCCCACTCAAAGGGAACCTGAGCCACCTTGCAGTGACTCTCTGTGTTGTCAGCGGCAACAACCGGATAGAATGCATCAGGGATAACCTGCTCTTTAGACACCAGGTGACACTTGACAGCTGTCACACTGGCTCCTGTGTCTCTCAGAGCCTCCACCCTATGGCCATTGATGGTCACCCACTGCCTGTATTTCTTAGTGTTCTCAGGCAGCGGGGTCCTAGGGACCATCTCAGAGTCTCCTAATGAGACAAGGGAAAACACTGTGGGATCCCCCCACCTTGGGCACCCAACTCCTCCCCCAGGGCTACACTAGCCAACTGCCGGGGGACTGCACTGGTGGGTGCTGGTTTTCCATGCAAAGGGCAACGAGGATCGTTTGCCTTGTGGCCAGGGGCGCCACACTTGTAACATACCAGTGGTCCCTGGTGAACAGGGGGCCTGTCAGGGCCACTGGCTTCTTCTCAGGGGAGGCTGGGAACCTTTCCCTTGGTTCCCTTGGGGTCTACTTTGGGGCCCTTTATGGAACTCCTTCTGTTTACCCTTGTCCCCCCACTCTTCTGCTGGGGACCCTGCCCACTCTTGGCGGAGTCTCCCACGTGACCCTTGTGGACCCGGGTACTCACCCAGCGGTCCGCCTCCTCAGCAAGCTGCCTAGGGTTAGTCAGCTTACTATCAATCAGGTGCTGGCGTAGCTCAGGAAAACAATTACCGGACAAGTGCTCCCAGGCAATTAAATCAAAGAGCGCCTGAAAATCAGTCGCTTTGCTACCCTTTACCCAACCATCCAAGGCTCTGCAAAAGAAGGTCACATATTCAACCCAGGTACTGCTTTCAATCTTACTACAGTTCCTGAACCTTTGCCTATAAAGCTCAGGGGTCAAACCATACCTAGTCATTAAGGCATCCTTCATGTGGCTGTACGAATTATAGACTTCAGAGGGCAAATCCAACAAGGTATCCCGCCCTTCACTGAGGAACCGTCCCCACAACCCCGCTCCCCAATCCTTCTCAGGGACCCGGTGGGAAGACATGGCTACCTCATAGGCTTTGAACCACTGCCCAATGTCATCATTTTTAAAAAATTCCTTAACCACATCTTTTGGAATATACACCCTAGCTTCAACAGGCACAGGCGGTACACTGCCACCAGAGGGAGTAATCTCTAAGCTCTTGGCCTTCAATTCCAACTCCCTCAAAACTTTCTCATGTTCAAACTGCATTTTCTTTTCCTCTAGGGCCAATTTCCTAGTTTGCATTTCGAATTCTAACTGCCCATTCAGCTTGAGCTTGGTCATCTGCATTTCGTGCATCCTACTCTCCTTCCTGTCCTCCAACTCCTCTGGAGACAGTCCTCTGGCAGAAACACTGCTACCTACTGGGGAAGGTGGTCTTTTATCCCCTAGACCCAATAGCCCCTCCAGCTGCCCTTCTGCATTCTCAGCCCCCTCCACAGGGGCACTCCTTGATTCGACCCAGGCCCTTAGCGCCTTTTGGAGGTCCTCCTTCCTGGAGAGTCCGGTCATGGAAACTTTAAACTTTTTGCAGAATTGCCTGAGCTGCTTAAGGGTGTAGCATTCTAGCCTCTCTTCTTCCCAATCACACTCAACAGAGGCTACTGATGCTGGTTTCTCCATAGTGACTGAACTTGGCATTTGCAAAAATAGGAAATCCCAGAAAAAATGCTATAAAAGTATGTGGTTGCGTTTTGGTCTGCACTCACTAAGTAGTGTTCACCAATCACTGTACATGAGTCACAAATGCAAGTCCAGAATCCTCACCGCTGACCACCAATGTTAGATTTGGGGGTCTCTAGTTGGCAGAGGTAGGTACCTTTGTCCAAATAGGGACCCTTGAGTCTAGTCAGGGAAAGTAGGTACACTCCTGAAATAACCCCTGCTCACCCTCTTGGTAGCTTGGCACGAGCAGACAGGCTTAGTTCAGAGGCAGTGTGTAAAGCATTTGTGAACACATACAGTAATCAAGTGACAACACTACAAATGGACACCACACAGGTTATATATTTATAAAAATAGGTATACTTTATATAGATTTATCACAAGACCATAAACGACAAAAATAATCCACAATACTGTTAAGAATGCTTAGTTCTGATCAAAAAGGCTTAATTCAAGGTTCTGTGCGAGTCGGTAGCCTCCTCCGGCTACGGCGATGTCGAGAACAAACAGAGTCTAACAAATCCAGCTGACCGCGTCGAGACGGGCCAACCCCGCGTAGACAGACTCGGTCACAGTACCTTTTACTTGAAGCGGCAGGAGCCGGATGGCTGTTCGTCGCGGTCGCGAT
Source organism: Calotriton arnoldi (assembly GCA_963921515.1). Taxonomy (NCBI): domain Eukaryota; kingdom Metazoa; phylum Chordata; class Amphibia; order Caudata; family Salamandridae; genus Calotriton; species Calotriton arnoldi. The sequence goes on along the minus strand of CAWUFW010004085.1, from coordinate 350,118 downwards.
GCAAAAATGGAAGCGTTGCAGGACGCGTTGTCCCTCGATGCGGTGCAGGCAGCGGCTCGTTGACGTCGTCGAGACGGAGTCGGTGAGACCAGGGCCGTGCGTTGCAGGGCGAGACGGTGCTTCGATGCGGTGCTGGCAGGTTGCGGTGCGGCGACGGAGCCGGATTCAGGAGCTGGCGTCGATCAGTCCGGACAGCGGTGCGAGTCGGGCGGTGCGTCGCAAAGCGTGCGAGCGGTGCCCAACTCCGGTGCGGTCACAGGACTCGAACTCAGCAGCAGTGACCGTGTCGGTCGGACCAGTTCGATTCGGCGTAGCGAAGCGTTGCAGGACGCGTTGTCCCTCGATGCGGTGCAGGCAGCGGCTCGTTGACGGAGTCGGTGAGACCAGGGCCGTGCGTTGCAGGGCGAGACGGTGCTTCGATGCGGTGCTTACAGGACACCGAGTCGGTCGTGAGAGTCGGTCACAGCTCCCTACCTCTGCAGCCACTGAAACAGAGTTTCCAGCAGCAATTCACAAAGGGGGTGAAGTCCAATGGTCCTGGGACTTCGGTCAGGGGGCAAGCTCTCTTCCAAGCCCTTGGAGATCCTTCACAAGTTGATGAAAGTCACAGCAAAGCAAAAGTTCCTTTCTCCTTTCTTTGGCAGTCAGGCAAACCACTGCAGGCCAATCCCCCAAGCAGCACTTCAGCTTAGGGATAGTCTCTCCTCAGTTTCTTCTTGGTTCCGCTCCTCAGCAAAGGTTTCTTCTTGTTCCCAAAAGTGATCTAATCTTCCTGGGGTCTGGGTGCCCCTCTTATACCCTGATTCTCTTTGTTCTCTGGAGGCAGAGAGGCCTCTGCCTAGTCCAAAACCAGTTCTGGTCAGTTCTGGAGCACTTTGTTTTTCTGACTCCTTCGTTCCTTTCAGAATGTGGGGCAGAGTACTCAGCCGCCCGGCAGGAGGTGGAGCCAGCATTGTGGAAGGCAGGCACAGCCCTATTCAGACCCAGGTGCACTCCTCCCTCCACTCTGGATGCAGATCTTTCTATTCAGCCCTGCGCTGACTCACCCTGTCTCCTGTAGCCACCCCCAGCCCCTGTCACTCAATCTCCAGACAAGGAATACACAACCTAGCAGAGGCAGGCTTGGATAGTTAGGCAAGAAAATACCCACTTTCTAAAAGTGGTATTTTCAAACACAGAATGTTAAAACCAACTTCACTAAAAGATGTATTTTATCATCCTGAGTTCAGGCATACTAAATTCGTTTTTCTACCATGTCCCCTGGGTCAGTTCTGACTATAAGGTGTAATAGTCAGTCTGCCCATTCTGGCCTATGGGGAGCAGGTAGCCTTGCAATAGTGAAAAACGAAAATGGCTGTAATTCACTATTAGGACATGCCACACACACCAGGGCATGTCCTACCTTATACTTACAATGCACCCTGCCCTAGGGCCTACTTTAGGGGTGACCAACATGCAGTAAAGGGAAGGTTTAGGGACTGGTAAGTGGGTGTACTCACCAAGTCGACATGGCAGCCCGAGGCTGCACACAGGCTCTGCGATGGCAGGCCTGAGACACATTTTACAAGCCGCTTCTGTGGGTGGCACAACCAGTGCTGCAAGCCCACCAGCGGCATTGGATTTACAAGCCCTGGGCACACTGAGTGCGCTGTACTAGGGACTGACAAGTAAACCAATCATCCAACCATGGAGTCACTAATACATGTATCAATTAACGATCGGGAGCACTTGCACTTTGGCACTGATTAGCAGTGGCAAAGTGCCCATGAGCATCTAGTCCAGCAAAAACATATCGGCAACAGTGGAGGCATTACGAAAAAATGGAAGGGAGACCCACGCCAAGGATGCAAGGTCTAACAAGCACCATCAGGTGTTAGATGCCGTGGGGAAGATTGCATGCAAGTGTGTCGGTGTGAAGTACCATTGCACCATGATTGCACAAGCTGCCTCCGGTTGGGGCATACTTTTGTATATCTTCGGTATGTCATGCCAGAGTGTTTCCTATTGTTTTTGTGAGATGCCCTCAATGATGCTAGAGTGCCATTACGCTTGGTAGAGGAGGGTGCTGGGAGGCGTTGAGTGTAGGAGGACTTGATAAGTTTCAGATACAAGTCCTTTGGAGCCATCAAAGGCCCTAACTAGCTTATCAAAGGGTGTGAAATCCAATGTGGCTCCCTGAGCATTGAGGGGGTGAAGTGCCCAATGTCGGTGTTGGCAGTATTGCAGACAGGATGTCTCAGGGACCTTGAAGTCTAGTTTGCATTGCTCAAAGGGCTTAATATTGCTCTCTACGCAGAGGTTTACACTGGCTGGATTCCCAATTGCAAAATGTGTGGGGAGGGAGGGCTGGGGTAAAATCAGGGTTTCGGTCAATCGGGGTGTTAGGAGACGGGAAGGTAGTGAGACCCCTCTAGAGCGCGTGTCTGTCCCAGATCTCAATGACTGTACTGGTGGGCATAGCAATATATGTGCTTCTAGGCCAGGCATGCTTAGGGAGCCAGGCTAAGTCCCACAATGGATGACAAGCCACTGCACAATCCATATGAAACCAGTGTCTGTCGCTTTCGTGCATGACCCATTCAGAGATAAAGCGGAGATGAGCCGCCCAGTAGTATTTGAGTAAGTTAGGGCAGACCAGTCCCCCCATCCCTAGAAAGCATTAGCAAAGAGTTGGAGTGCATATAGCCTGTTGGAGGCGCATGATATCATCAGAGGGCTTGGCTGTGGGTAGAGTCTGGAAAAGGTCAAGTATCCTGGGTAGGACATTCATTTTTATAACGTTTATTCAACCTAGCCATGAGATGTGTATTAGCTACCTACAACGGAGGTCTTCTAAGATGGCTCGCTAATACTCCCGCCACTTGGCTTGTGTCCAAGAATGCAATGTGGGGGTTAGATAGAGGCCTAGGTATTGTATTAAGCCAAGGCCCGTTAGAAGGGGTCTAGAGTTTGTAAGGTATGCAGGTCCTGTTGGGGTATAGTAAGGTTGAATGCATAAGATTTTGCCATGTTTACTTTGAAGCCCGATGTAGGAAAGTAGGATCTGCTTTTATGGTTACCCCCACTTTTTGCCTGGTGCTAAGCTGTTAATGACTTGTCTGACTGGGATCCTGCTAATCAGGACCCCAGTCTATCTGCTTTCTCCCTTAAATTGTTATGACAAGTACTTAGGTACATCCCAGATTGGATACTGGGGTACCCTTATAAGACCCTGGTATATGGCACTAAGGTACCCAGGGCATAGATACCCCAGAGGTCCCCCATGGGCTGAAGCATGCATTATGCCACCCATAGGAGACCATCCAAAATGGAACTACAGGCCTACCATTGCAGCCTGTGTAAGCTGGTGCTAGCACCACTTACTAAAGATATAGGTTTCCTACATCTAGGGTCGCTGCACTTAAAACCTATAAGTCACTGCAGCAGGCCTTTGCAATCCTGAAGGCAGGGTGCTTGGTTCTAAGTGTGAGGGTGCCCCTCCATGAGCAGGACACCCCTACAGCCTACGGAGTCCATTCTCCCGGGCTGTAACTGAAGCAGCCATATACCATATTGAGGGGCACTGCGTAATTACGCAATGACATCTCGAAATCGGCTGCAACGAATCCTATCATGTTTGGTATCAAACATGTTGGAATCATACCCCCACACCATAAACCGTGTGGAAGGTATGATTCCAAGCACTGGAAGAGCCCTCCGTTAGGCTCTCAGTGTTCCCGGTGCCAGTCTTCTAGACCCGGACAGGATTTAGTGTATTAGGACCGGGTGGGTGCGCTTGCCAGCGCCACTAAGTCTGCATGAGGGGTACATTTGGTGCCTCTGTGCATAGTCCAGTTCAAACCAGCTCTGGGAGCCGTTGGCTCCCTCTCTGGTGCAAAACTGGACAAAGGACAGGGGAGTAACCTCCCCCCTGTCCAGACCCTCCCCTGGGAGGGTCCCCTGAATCGTCCCAACCCTTTCTTCAGGGTACTTAAGGGCTTACCTGGGTTTAGGTCCCTAGATTCTTCGTGGGACAAGATTCAGTTTAGACACCACTTCTTCTTCTACCGTCTGGGCACTCTGGACTTGGCTGGACTCCGTTTGGGCTCGACTACGTCTCCCTTCTGGTCTACTGCATCATCTGTGCCTGTGCACCATACAGAAACCTTCCAAGGCCTGTGGGCATCAAAGACACATGAAGGAATCTCCCTTGAAGTGAAGGAGTCACTTCCCTGCATTCGCAGGCACCGCAACTAAGTCAACCGGTCTGCTGATCCTGAGCTCCTCCGGACTCCGAAAGGTTCAGCAACAGAGGTGGTGGTTCTCCAAAGCTCTCGAAGCCTGCCCTCTCACTAAGTCTGAGGCCAGTATCCCTCGTGGGGGCTGCAATAACCGAACCCCTGTGCACCGCGTCAACTTGCAGTTGCAAAGGCTTGTTGGCTTCCTTCCACCAAGATCTTCGGACTCCACGTAGCCCCACCTTCAAGCATCTCCAGTGACCAAAGTCTTCATCCACATTGCATCGTTTGCACAGTGGCCGGCATCTTTTGGTGAGCTGCTCGAGGTCCTCTTGCGACTCAAGTGCCTCCGGCCTGTGGGTCCTGTTGAGGGTCACCTTTGTTTCTTTTGGGCTCTCCTGATTGCTCGGGGCCTGCCCTGACTCCCCTGCTTGTGGTGAGTCCCCTGGACCTTGCGGGCCCTGACATTGCACCGTCTTTGTCTCCAGTGTTGGTTGCATTTGCCAAGGCTTGTTGGTGCTTCCGCTGGACACCGACCCCTCAGCACTCGACATCCGTCATGGGACAGATCGTGCACAGCTCCTGGTCTTTCTCAGCATCACCTGGTCCTCACAGCTACAGAGTCAAGGGCATTGTCATCTCTCCTGCAACACCCGACATCGGAGGGCATTCGTCTTCCAAATCTCCTGGTCACTCCTGAGTGACATAGACTCTGTCCCCTCTGCTTGCAGGTACCTCTTAACTAGAATTCACCTTTGCATTCCACCGGACACCTTCTCCTTCTTCAGCATCGGCACTTTCCTGAAGTCCTCCAATGGGTTCGACAGCGGTTTCCGATACCACTTCACACCTAAGCCCCCGGCTTCCCTGGTGTAGGTAATGTGGGAACTAGGGTATCCACGGGTGGGGTGGCTCTCCAACCTTCTGACTTCCACGGGGTTTCTTCAGGGTCCACTGGGAAGGGTCCTTAATCTTTAAAAATCCAACCGCAACTTACACATAGACTTGTACGGAGCATGCAGTCGTGTCCCCACACTGCACACGCTCTCCGTGGGGTTCCTAGTCACTCACCTTGGGTGGTTGCTTGTGTCCCCAGCACTTCTACGTCCTTTCGACATTGTCTTGATACGAAGCGTGGTTCTTCTACCACTTTCTTAGTATATGGTTTGGTCCCCCCCTGGGGTCCACTGCGAATTCTGTTCTATTTACTGCATTTCTTCGCTAAGTGTTGTGTGCATTGTGCATATCTCCGGGTAGGATATATTTGTTTGTATTAGAGAGTATTCTATAATAAATACATATTTTTAGAAATACCTTGTGTGGTTCTTTTTCACTTAATCTATACATATAAGATTACATTCTGGTAAAACAAGCTGCTTTACACTCCTTCTGGACTAAGCCTGAAGGCTGCTCTCCACAGCTACCACTTAGAGAGCTTTCTAAGGTTGTCTAAGACCTCTTAAATCACCATAAGGGTTGTCTGGACTGGTGCAGGGTGCCCACTTACATAAGTGGACATCATATACCAGGCCAGCTTCTCACATTGGTGTGCAGCGGTTGGGATTCAAGTCTGCATTGTTTTACCAGATAAATCTTTGTGTTGATTAATTGAAAAAACATCACTAATACTAGGCACATATAATACAAGCTTAGAATAAGTAAGTTTTACTGAACTTAGGGTTGGATAGCCAAGGGTTTAGCACACCTTTTCTCTAACCTCAGAGAGTTTAGTTCCCACTAGGTTAGGTAGGTGCAACACCACACCACACTTAGTATGTCTTCTAAAGGAGATGCCAGTGGCTCTCTGACTGCTAGACACAGTGAGCTTTCGTTCCAAGAACTGAAAGCCCTGTGTGCCTCTAGAAAGTTGAAGACAGGGAAAGGTGCCAACACCCAACGCCTCCTAGAGGCATTACTGTTAGATAACCTCCAGAAAACTCGTGGGTCAGATGAACAGGAGAAAATGGGTGGGCATGGAAATGAAGATACGCCAGGAGAGGAACCTCTGTTTGACCTTGAATCTAACCCTGACCAGGAGGAGCCTAATGACTCCCCCCTGGAAAACTCAGATCTCCCAAAGGATACTACAGGTGGCCCAAATGGTGCCCCTTTTGCTCCTCCTGGGAGAGTGCAGAGTAGGCCAAGGAGGTCTAGATCCTCCTCTAGAGAATCCAATGCCTCAGGAAATTCAGTAGGGACCTCCATATCTAGTAAGAGGGAAAACTCTTTGGATAGGGAATACCAACTTCTTCAACTTGAGAAAGCTAGTCTTAGGCGCAGGCAAGAGCAGTTGGCCCTTGACAAAGAGTCCCTAGAAGTCCAGAGAGCTAGGAAGAAATTGGGACTAGAGTCCCAGGGTGGCAGCAACAGTGTCCCTAGAGTTAGAGAAATTTATTTTGACCATAGGAACCTGAACAAGATAGTCCCTCCCTACCATGTTGGGATGATAACTGCTTTAGAAAGGGCCTGCAAAGGGTCCCTCAAGAGCAGAGGGCAGCTATCTTGTGGCTCTCCTTTGCTGACGAATTTAGAGATAAGCTCCTCACTGTTAGAGAACAGGATGCTGATAATTACTCAGTTTTGAAAAGTGCTGTCATTGATGGGTTTGGTTTAACCACCGAGCAATACAGGATTATGTTTAGAGACACCCAGAAAGCACAGACCCAGGACTGGGTAGATTTTGTGAATAGTGCCATTAAGGCTCTGGCAGGTTGGCTACATGGCAGCAAAGTGCATGCCTACCAAGGATTGTACAATTTGTTTATGAGGGAGCAGATCCTTAATAATTTTCAGAACCAGCTTTTGCACCAGTACCTGGTAGACTCAGATCTGACTTCTCCCCAAGAATTGGGAAAGAAGGCAGATAAATGGGTCAGAACCAGGGCGAAGCTGAAAAACCAGGGTAATGGTGGTGACCAGAAGAAGCAGGAATCTTCTAAAACTCAAGATAAGTGTGGGGACAAGGGCAAAGATAAAGAGTCTTCCCAAGGGCCCCAAACCCTTCACCTGGTGGGGAGTCACAAACATCCAAGAAAGGCAAAAAGAAACCTTGGTGTTACTTCTGTAAAGTGAAGACCAATTAGACAAAGGATGCTGATTGTCCAAAGGCCAAGGAAACTACTACTACCACTGCCCCTAAGGCAACTGAACCCCCTATCTCCAGTACAAGTGGTAGTACAGCAAACAAGGGATTATTAGGGTTAACCTTGGGTTCTGAGGTGGGTTCTGACTAGAACTCCAGCTCAGGCTGTTTTGGTCTGTGATGGTGGCATAGATCTTGCCACCTTACTGGTAAGTACCACTAACTTGGGCAAGTACAGGCAACAGCATTTGATCAAGGGAAAAGAGGCAATGGCCTACAGGGACATAGGGGCCAGTGTCACAATGGTGACAGAGAAACTTGTGTCTCCTGACCAAATCATACTTGGACAAGTGTACCAAGTGACCAACGCTAGCAATGTCAGGACTGACCATTCCTTGGCAGTTGTGAATCTCAGCTGGGGAGGGGTAACTGGATCTAAGAAGGTTGTGGTATCTTCAGACCAACCTGTAGATTGTTTGTTGGGCAATGATTTGGAAACTTCAGCCTGGGCTGAAGTAGAGTTCAGGACTCATGCAGAAACGTTGGGCATCTCTGCAAGTGTGTTTGCTGTGACAAGGGCTCAGGCCAAACAGCTTTCCACTGAACAGGCCCTGGATCCTGAGACAATGGACCAGGTGCCTTTCAAGAGAAGGAGCAGGAAGGGCATGGCTGTGCCTTCCCCATAGACTCAGAGTGAGGATCAGTCTCTTGAGGGAGATGATCTTAGACTCTGTCAAGGCACTGCCCCAGAGGAGCTTGGGCCTGATCAGGCTGAGTTCTTGGGGGCAGGGGGCCCTTCCATAGCAGATTTGAGTATAGAGCAGCAAACCTGCCCCTCTCTTGAACCCCTCAGACAGCAAGCTGCTGCTGAGGACCCTCAAAAGAACAGTGGTATACAGCTAGTTCTGAAGGTGCCACTCAGGAAAATCACACATATAGTTGTTTAAACAAATCTTAATATTTGGGACGGTGCTTCAAGGTGAGGAGAACCACCAACCTCCCCTGTAAATGTGACCGAGGTCACAACAATGAACAAGAAGAATCCTAAGCACACGTCTGAAGTGTATCACAAAGTTCAAAGCACATCGTTTGCATAAATATTAACACAGTATTGTGAGTCGTTGTTTCTTTTTTTCTTTTTTATTCCTTTAGTTTTGTTTCAGCCAACACGTGTTTCGTCGCATGCAAGGGAAATCGTCCTGCGACTTTCTCAAGGCTGTATGAATACAAACAAAAGACCAATGTAACACCAAACATACACTGGTGTACACAAACAATCTCATCATCTCCCCATATTTGAAGTGAACATGATGCACCTCATAGGAGACCAGGTGGCAAAACATGCAAAGGGTAGACATGAAAAAAACCCACATGAGTGCTGTGCCACGACATACTGGTAGACAGTAAAGATGAGTAAACAGCCATCCCTATCAATCAGCTGATTGGTGATGGAGGAAAACGTGTGCGACTCAGTGTGGAACCGACTTAATATTCAAAAAGACTGTGTATTCGCCAAAACCTGACAGGCAGTGTTTGACAGTAATCACAAAGCCTGCACCTCAGTGAATGGTGGGTTAACACACACACATACCAAAGCATACGTGCGATCATAGTGGTGACAGAAGAGTGATTGGTGTATAGCCTTACAACCCGATTGTTGTGTCTGTAAAACTCATTCTAAATACCTCTACAAATTCCGGTATAGTCGTCTGTAACACAAACAAAGCCAATCATTACCACAAATGTCTAGTATGAATGCCTACTTTCCTTTTAAATCCAACAACCACATGGAACACCTACTTATTATGTGGTGATACTTCCAACCCACATCGGGTAACAATGTCTGTTCAACTTTAAAAATTCAGTTCTTCAGTTGCGGAAGGGTCCCCTTCCGACCCCAAGTCTGGAGCTCTGAAAATTATGCAAACAAAGTAGGGATGTCATGGCGTATCTGACTTCTTCTGATAAACCTCTTCTGGGAGTAAAAAAAGGGGCATTCTCATGACAGTGAAAGCACCATACTTCTGAATCAATGATCCTTAGTATATATCCGCGTTAGCGCTTACCATATATCTCCTACAGCTAGGGGTATTCAGCACGCTCTTTATCGCCAAATTAATTAATCCAATATATTTGTTAATTGTCCTCAAATTAACCCCTGGCAGAATTGCTTTCATGATATTCAAGCATGTATACAGTTAAAACGTGAAGGAGTGCCGTCGTTACAAAACACGCTTAATATTCAAGCATTAGCCCTAAAGCTATCAGAGTCCTCATGTTAAATCCTATGCCACAAAAACATAGAGTATCCACACTCATTTCACCTTACCGTTTAGGAAATAAATCTGTCCTCAACGCAGAACACGGTAAGTCCCTCAAGTACGAGAACACCACACTATGAAAAAGTTCCCGCCTTTATACTCTCCTCCCTCACTGGCAGCAGAAACAACCGATGTAGGACAAGCAAAGTTTCGCTAAAGCGGGTACCATCTTGAAAGTACAAAAAAACACCCAATCCCTTTGAAAATTCACGAAACTGCACGTAATATAGCGTAGAACTCAATAATATATAACAAATATTTTATATATATAAAACTCTAAATCCAACATCCATGTATGCGTACTGTAACTTAGTCTGAAATTCGTGACTAAGACTACTAAATAACAGGCGCCATCTTGTAATATGGTTATCCCTGTGTATGCCGAAATTGCTCTCTAGAAAGAAAATCGGGCGCCATCTTGTAACGTGGTTTTCACCCTGTGATGTGAATTAAAAAGCCCAGGTAAGCAAGCATGTCCCAACCTCTATGGGCATGAGAGGGAGTGTGGTTGCATCTACATTCACTGTAACTGGTGCTTTTAGTTAAATATTGGTGCTATATTTCTCCATCCCCTAACAGCATGAACGGGTTCAGTTCAGAAGACTGAAAAGATAACTTTTTTTTTTTTTTTTATAAAAAAACATTCGGAAAATAGACACCATATTTCAGCAGCACAGAAAGCAAAATGTAACTTCAAAATATACACACGGGCAACCGAAATCATCATTATAAACACTACATAGTCACGGCAGCTATCATTAACATGATAAAGGATAGTATAGGGCACCTCACCTCCCCAAAAAATAATGCAGTTCTTGATCCACATTAAGCCCAATCTCAGTACTCCGAAGTCTAAGAATCCAAAGAGCCTCATGTCTTCGTAGGGTAAGTTCCCTATTACCCCCTCTGGGGTGTCTCTGAATGTGTTAAATGCCATAAAATGAGAAGTGTTTATTGGTGGTCCGAACAGGGCAGAGTGCTATGTGTGCTGCGATGGGATATCTGATATCACCTTGTTTCACTGCTCTCATGTGTTCTCCTATTCTGTCACGTAGCGTCCTTATTGTACTGCCCACATACCTTTTGTTACATTTACATTCGATGACGTATACAACGAATTTAGTCAGGCAGTTTATATTGGAGACAATCCTGTAAGTCCTGTCTCCCGGGCCCTTAAAATGTGTCTTTTTGCTGCTGGCCCACATACAAGCCCTGCAGTGTCCACGGCCAAAAAAGCTGGTTGTATGTTGTGTCAGCCAGCTATCTTTCGTCCCCACCCTAGGGTAGCTGGGGCTGAGTACATTTCTCAGTGACACTCCCCGTCTGTAGGTAATGTTAGGTCTGTCTGTAATAGCATTATTAAGGGATTTGTCAGCCCTCAGAATATGCCAATGCCTGTTGAGACTGCGTACTAGAACCCCTGAAAGGGAGTTGTAACCAGTCACCATACGTATCTTCTCATTTTTCTGGGTAGTCTTGGTGCGTTCCCTCAGTGTATCCTGTCTTTTTACATTACTTATCCTCTGTTCAGCTCTAGTCAGTATATCCTTGCCATAGCCCCTCCTCTGGAAGCGGGACATCATACCTCTTTTACATTCCTCAAATTCGGGATCATGACTGCAGTTACGCCTAACCCGGATTAATTCTCCATAAGGGATAGATCTAACTTGGTGAGCAGGATGAGCACTGGACGCATGTAATAATGCGTTGCATGCAGTTCTCTTGCGAAAAAGTCTACTGTGTATTCTGTTCTCCCTAATGTATAGTTCTACATCCAGGAAAGAAATTTTACTTGTGCTATACTCAAAAGTGAATCTTATATTGTATTCATTCCCATTGATGTATTCAAAGAAATCCATCAGTTTACTTGTTGTGCCTGTCCATATCATCAGGCAATCATTGATGTACCGGCCCCAATAAAGAATAGAGTCATTCCATTCTGATCCCATCGGGCCCCAGATTCTCATCTCCTCGAACCAACCCATGAAAAGATTTGCATACGAAGGAGAGAATCTGGAGCCCATGGCAACCCCTTGTTTCTGCCTGTACCAATTTTCCTTGAACAAAAAAACATTATTGTCCAAAATGAGCTCAATCATATTGATAAGCATTTCTGTATGATGCCATGCACTCGCTGACCTGGTGTTAAGTATCTTTCTGCTTGCACGCAAACCAATCTCTCTTCTAATGCTCGTGTACAAAGCAGTGACATCAAGGGTAACTAGAGTCATGTTATCTTCCCAATTAAGGCCTGTCAGGATCCCTAAGATGTGTTTTGTGTCACGGATGTACGATGGCAAGTTCTTAACCATAGGTTTCAAAAATGTGTCAACGTATTCTGATATTCATTCGGTCGGCCCATCATTCCCAGAAATAATGGGTCTCCCGGGAGGAAAAGGAAGGTCCTTGTGTATCTTGGGAAGCGTGTAGATACACGGGTACCTAGGGCGGTCTACTCTTAAGTAAGTCAGCTCGTTGTCATCTAGCAAGCCTAGCCCATGCCATTGTCTCAAATGTTTATTTATGTGGTCAGTCAGTGCCCAAATGGGGTTGGTCGGGAGAAGCTCATAACACTCCTGATCATTCAATTGAGAGAGTATGTCATGTTCATAGTCAGTGCTCTGCATAATAACTATGTTCCCCCGACCGAAAGAATATCAGAATACGTTGACACATTTTTGAAACCTATGGTTAAGAACTTGCCATCGTACATCCGTGACACAAAACACATCTTAGGGATCCTGACAGACCTTAATTGGGAAGATAACATGACTCTACTTACCCTTGATGTCACAGCTTTGTACACGAGCATTAGAAGAGAGATTGGTTTGCGTGCAATCAGAAAGATACTTAACACCAGGTCAGCGAGTGCATGGCATCATACAGAAATGCTTATCAATATGATTGAGCTCATTTTGGACAATAATGTTTTTTTGTTCAAGGAAAATTGGTACAGGCAGAAACAAGGGGTTGCCATGGGCTCCAGATTCTCTCCTTCGTATGCAAATCTTTTCATGGGTTGGTTCGAGGAGATGAGAATCTGGGGCCCGTGGGATCAGAATGGAATGACTATTCTTTATTGGGGCCGGTACATCAATGATTGCCTGATGATATGGACAGGCACAACAAGTAAACTGATGGATTTCTTTGAATACATCAATGGGAATGAATACAATATAAGATTCACTTTTGAGTATAGCACAAGTAAAATTTCTTTCCTGGATGTAGAACTATACATTAGGGAGAACAGAATACACAGTAGACTTTTTCGCAAGTGAACTGCATGCAACGCATTATTACTTGCGTCCAGTGCTCATCCTGCTCACCAAGTTAGGTCTATCCCTTATGGAGAATTAATCCAGGTGAGGCGTAACTGCAGTCATGATCCCGAATTTGAGGAATGTAAAAGAGGTATGCTGTCCCACTTCCAGAGGAGGGGCTATGGCAAGGATATACTGACTAGAGCAGAACAGAGGATAAGTAATGTAAAAAGACAGGATACACTGAGGGAATGCATCAAGACTACCCAGAAAAATGAGAAGATACGTATGGTGACTGGTTACAACTCCCTTTCAGGGGTTCTAGTGCGCAGTCTCAATAGGCATTGGCATATTCTGTGGGCTGACAAATCCCTTAATAATGCTATTACAGACAGACCTAACATTACCTACAGACGGGGAGTGTCACTGAGAAATTTACTCAGCCCCAGCTACCCTAGGGTGGGGATGAAAGATAGCTGGCTGACACAACATACAACCGTTTTTTTTGGCTGTGGACACTGCAGGGCTTGTATGTGGGCCAGCAGCAAAAAGACACATTTTAAGGGCCCGGGAGACAGGACTTACAGGATTGTCTCCAATATAAACTGCCTGACTAAATTCGTTGTATACGTCATCGAATGTAAATGTAACAAAAGGTATGTGGGCAGTACAATAAGGACGCTACATGACAGAATAGGAGAACACATGAGAGCAGTGAAACAAGGTGATATCAGATATCCCATCGCAGCACACATAGCACTCTGCCCTGTTCAGAGCACCAATAAACACTTCTCATTTTATGGCATTGAACACATTCAGAGACACCCCAGAGGGGGTAATAGGGAACTTACCCAATGAAGACGTGAGGCTCTTTGGATTCTTAGGCTTCGGAGTACTGAGATTGGGCTTAATGTGGATCAAGAACTGCATTATTTTTTGGGGAGGTGAAGTGCCCTTTACTATCCTTTATCATGTTAATGATAGCTGCCGTGAATATGTAGTGTTTATAATGATGATTTCGGTTGCCCGTGTGTATATTTTGAAGTTACATTTTGCTTTCTGTGCTGCTGAAATATGGTGTCTATTTTCCGAATGTTTTTTTATTAAAAAAAAAAAACGGTATCTTTTCAATCTTCTGAACTGAACCCGTTCATGCTGTTAGGGGATGGAGAAATATAGCACCAATATTTAACTAAAAGCACCAGTTACGGATGGATGATTTTACACCATCACAGTGAATGTAGATGCAACCACACTCCCTCTCATGCCCATAGAGGTTGGGACATGCTTGCTTACCTGGGCTTTTTAATTCACATCACAGGGTGAAAACCATGTTACAAGATGGCGTCCGATTTTCTTTCTAGAGAGCAATTTCGGCATACACAGGGATAACCATATTACAAGATGGCGCCTGTTATTTAGTAGTCTTAGTCACGAATTTCAGACTAAGTTACAGTACGCATACATGGATGTTGGATTTGGTGTTTTATATATATATATAATATTTTTATATATTATTGAGTTCTACGCTATATTACGTGCAGTTTCGTGAATTTTCAAAGGGATTGGGTGCTTTTTTGTACTTTCAAGATGGTACCCGCTTTAGCGAAACTTTGCTTGTCCTACATCGGTTGTTACTACTGCCGGTGAGGGGAGAGAGTATAAAGGCGGGAACTTTTTCATAGTGTGGTGTTCTCGTACTCGAGGGACATACCGTGGGCTGCGTTGAGGACAGATTTATTTCCTAAACGGTAAGGTGAAATGAGTGTTGTTAGATTTGGGGGTCTCTAGTTGGCAGAGGTAGGTACCTTTGTCCAAATAGGGACCCTTGAGTCTAGTCAGGGAAAGTAGGTACACTCCTGAAAAACCTCTGCTCACCCTCTTGGTAGCTTGGCACGAGCAGACAGGTTTAGTTCAGAGGCAGTGTGTAAAGCATTTGTGAACACATACAGTAATCAAGTGACAACACTACAAATGGACACCACACAGGTTATATATTTATAAAAATAGGTATACTTTATATAGATTTATCACAAGACCATAAACGACAAAAATAATCCACAATACTGTCAAGAGTGCTTAGTTCTGATCAAAAGGCTTAATTCAAGGTTCTGTGCGAGTCGGTAGCCTCCTCCGGCTACGGCGATGTCGAGAACAAACAGAGTCTAACAAATCCAGCTGACCGCGTCGAGACGGGCCAACACAGCGTAGACAGACTCGGTCACAGTACCTTTACTTGAAGCGGCAGGCACGGGCGTGCGAGCCGGATGGCTGTTCGTCGCGGTCGCGATGCAAAAATGGAAGCGTTGCAGGACGCGTTGTCCCTCGATGCGGTGCAGGCAGCGGCTCGTTGACGTCGTCGAGACGGAGTCGGTGAGACCAGGGCCGTGCGTTGCAGGGCGAGACGGTGCTTCGATGCGGTGCTGGCAGGTTGCGGTGCGGCGACGGAGCCGGATTCAGGAGCTGGCGTCGATCAGTCCGGACAGCGGTGCGAGTCGGGCGGTGCGTCGCAAAGCGTGCGAGCGGTGCCCAACTCCGGTGCGGTCACAGGACTCGAACTCAGCAGCAGTGACCGTGTCGGTCGGACCAGTTCGATTCGGCGTAGCAAAGCGTTGCAGGACGCGTTGTCCCTCGATGCGGTGCAGGCAGCGGCTCTTTGACGGAGTCGGTGAGACCAGGGCCGTGCGTTGCAGGGCGAGACGGTGCTTCGATGCGGTGCTTACAGGACACCGAGTCGGTCGTGAGAGTCGGTCACAGCTCCCTACCTCTGTAGCCACTGAAACAGAGTTTCCAGCAGCAATTCACAAAGGGGGTGAAGTCCAATGGTCCTGGGACTTCGGTCAGGGGGCAAGCTCTCTTCCAAGCCCTTGGAGATCCTTCACAAGTTGATGAAAGTCACAGCAAAGCAAAAGTTCCTTTCTCCTTTCTTTGGCAGTCAGGCAAACCACTGCAGGCCAATCCCCCAAGCAGCACTTCAGGCTTAGGGATAGTCTCTCCTCAGTTTCTTCTTGGTTCCGCTCCTCAGCAAAGGTTTCTTCTTGTTCCCAAAAGTGATCTAATCTTCCTGGGGTCTGGGTGCCCCTCTTATACCCTGATTCTCTTTGTTCTCTGGAGGCAGAGAGGCCTCTGCCTAGTCCAAAACCAGTTCTGGTCAGTTCTGGAGCACTTTGTTTTTCTGACTCCTTCTTTCCTTTCAGAATGTGGGGCAGAGTGCTCAGCCGCCCGGCAGGAGGTGGAGCCAGCATTGTGGAAGGCAGGCACAGCCCTATTCAGACCCAGGTGCAACTCCTCCCTCCACTCTGGATGCAGATCTTTCTATTCAGCCCTGCGCTGACTCACCCTGTCTCCTGTAGCCACCCCCAGCCCCTGTCACTCAATCTCCAGACAAGGAATACACAACCTAGCAGAGGCAGGCTTGGATAGTTAGGCAAGAAAATACCCACTTTCTAAAAGTGGTATTTTCAAACACAGAATGTTAAAACCAACTTCACTAAAAGATGTATTTTATCATCCTGAGTTCAGGCATACTAAATTCGTTTTTCTACCATGTTCCCGGGGTCAGTTCTGACTATAAGGTGTAATAGTCAGTCTGCCCATTCTGGCCTATGGGGGCAGGTAGCCTTGCAATAGTGAAAAACGAAAATGGCTGTAATTCACTATTAGGACATGCCACACACACCAGGGCATGTCCTACCTTATACTTACAATGCACCCTGCCCTAGGGCCTACTTCAGGGGTGACCAACATGCAGTAAAGGGAAGGTTTAGGGACTGGTAAGTGGGTGCACTCACCAAGTCGACATGGCAGCCCTAGGCTGCACACAGGCTCTGCAATGGCAGGCCTGAGACACACTTTACAAGCTGCTTCTGTGGGTGGCACAACACGTGCTGCAAGCCCACCAGCAGCATTGGATTTACAAGCCCTGGGCACACTCAGTGCACGGTACTAGGGACTGACAAGTAAACCAATCATCCAATCATGGAGTCACTAATACATACATCAATTTACGATAGGGAGCACTTGCACTTTGGCACTGATTAGCAGCGGCAAAGTGCCCATGAGCATCTAGTCCAGCAAAAACATATCGGCAACAGTGGAGGCATTACGAAAAAATGGAAGGGAGACCCACGCCAAGGATGCCAGGTCTAACACGTGTCCCCTCCAGCTGAAATGTGGGGAGAACTATCCTACCCCTAGGGAGTTCTCATCGCTAAGGCGGAAAAATCTGGACAGTCCATCAGCATTGGCGTGTTCTGTACCAGGGCGATGTTCCACCGTAAAGTCCATCCCCTGTAGGGAAATGGACCACCTCAACAGCTTTGGATTCTCACCCCTCATCTGCATTAACCATCTGAGGGGCCTGTGGTCTGTCTGAACCCGGAAGTGAGTCCCAAACAGGTATGGTCTCAGCTTCTTCAGAGCCCAGACCACAGCAAATGCCTCACGCTCAATAGCACTCCATCTCTGTTCCCGGGGAAGTAACCTCCTACTGATGAAGGCTACAGGTTGGTCTAGGCCCTCCTCATTGATCTGTGATAGAACAGCCCCTATACCATGCTCTGAAGCGTCGGTCTGAACAATGAACTCATTGGAGAAGTTGGGTGCCTGGAGCACAGGCGCCGTGCACATGGCAGTCTTCAAGGTGTCAAAAGCTTTTGACAGGCGTCAGTCCAAATCACTTTCCTGGGCTGCTTCTTGGAAGTCAGCTCTGTCAAGGGGGCAACAATGCTGCCATACCCCTTGACGAATCTCCGGTAATACCCGGTGAGTCCTAGGAAGGCTCTCACCTCTGTCTGGGTCTTGGGGGCTCCCAAGCCAGAATGGTATCAATTTTCGGTTGGAGGGGCGCCACCTGGCCGCTCCCAACCTGGTGTCCCAAGTACACCACAGAACCCTGCCCAATCTGGCACTTACTCGCCTTGATTGTGAGGCCTGCTCTCCGCAGCGCCATCAACACTTCCCAGAGGTGGCGCAGATGTTCTTCCCAACTGGCACTGAACACTGCGATGTCATCCAGGTAGGCGGCACTGAAATCCTCCAGTCCAACCAACACCTGGTTGACCAACCTCTGAAAGGTGGCAGGGGCATTCTTCATCCCAAAGGGCATCACCCGGAACTGGTAGTGCCCATCTGGTGTGGAGAATGCTGACCTCTCTTTGCCCCATCAGTCAAGGCGATCTGCCAGTACCCAGACGTTAAGTCAAACGTGCTGAGGTACCGCGCAGCCCCTAACCGATCTATGAGCTCATCAGCTCTGGGGATGGGGTGGGCGTCAGTCCTGGTGCCGGAATTGAGTCCCCTGTAGTCCACACAGAACCGGAGTTCTGGTGTGGCACCAGGCGCGGCAGCCTTTGGAACCAAGACCACTGGGCTGGCCCAAGGGCTGTTAGAGGACTCAATCACCCCTAGCGCAAACATCTTGGAGACCTCCTCCTTGATGCAGGCTCTGACCCTGTCAGTCACCCTGTAAGCCTTGTGCTTCACAGGAAGACTGTCCCCAGTGTCCACATCATGGACGCACCAATGAGTGACACTGGGAACCAGGGAGAACAGGTCAGGGAACTGTCCCAACAGTTGGCGACAGTCACCCTGCTGCTCAGGTGTCAGGGAGGTAGAGAGGTTTACTCCTCCACTGATCCATCTTGCTCTCGGGCTGACAGGAGGTCAGGAAGAGGCTCGGTCTCCTCCTCCATTCCATCATCTGTAGCTAAGAGCATGCCCACTTGGGACCTCTCCAAGTGGGGCTTCAGGCGGTTCACATGCAGGACCCGCAAGGGGTTCCTGGGAGACTGCAAGTCCACCAAATAGGTAACTGGACTCTTGCGCTCCACCACCGTAAAGGGTCGGTCCACCTGTCCTGGAGCGCACAAGGCTCCACAGGGGCCATGACCCACACTTTCTGACCAGGCTGAAGCTCTACCAGAGTGGCATTCTGGTCGTACCACCGCTTCATCTCCTCCTGGCTGGCTTCCAGATTTGCCTCAGCAAGTTCTCTGAAACGCCTAGTCTGGTTCCTGAAGGCCAGCATGTAACTGTATACATCCTGGGGAGGTTTCCTGGGAGATTGCTCCCAGCCTTCCTTGACCAAACTCAGAGGTCCTCGCACCGGGTGTCCATAGAGGAGCTCAAAGGGACTGAACCCTAGAGACTTCTGTGGCACCTCCCGGTATGCAAACAACAGGCATGGTAAGAGGACGTCCCATTTACGCCTCATGGGTTCTTCCAGACCCATAATCATGCCCTTGAAGGTCCGGTTGAATCTCTCAACCAGCCCATTTCCTTGAGGGTGGTAAGGAGTGGTGAACTTGTAAGTTACACCGCACTCCTGCCACAGGGACTTCATGTACTTGGACACGAAGTTGGTACCTCTGTCAGACACCACCTCTTGAGGGAATCCCACACGTGAGAAAATTCCCATCAGTGCCCGTCCCACCACGGGGGCCGTCACTGTCCTCAGAGGGATGGCTTCAGGGTACCGGGTGGCATGGTCCACCAAGACCAGGATAAACCTGTTGCCCATGGCAGTCTTGGGGTCCAGTGGCCCCACAATGTCAATACCCACCCGTTCAAAGGGGGTGCTGACCACAGGGAATGGCTGGAGAGGAGCCTTGTGCTTCCTCCCACTCTTTCCACTTGGCCGGCAAGTCTGGCATGTCCTGCAGTGAGTGGCGGCACTCCTGCGCATCTGGGGCCAATAGAAATGGGTAACAAGCCTGTCAAAGGTCTTGTCCTGCCCCAGATGTCCCGCTAACGGTACATCATGAGCCAACCCCAGTAGGAAGGCTCTGAAGCACTGGGGTACCACCAGCACACGGGCTGACCCAGGCTCAGCAACCTTAGGCTCTGAATACAGGAGACCATTCTCCCAGTAAATCCAATGTGATCCAGACTGACCACCTGCTGCCTGGTCTGTGGCCTGTTGCCTCAGACCCACGAGAGAAGGGCATGTGTTCTGCTCCTCGCAGAACTCTTCCCTGGAGGGTCCTCCTTCTTGCTGCCAATGGGTCAGCTCAGGTAGGTCCCCCAGTTCAGCTACCTGTTCCCCTGTAGGCTCCAGGGCATCCCCCTCAGGGTCTGCCTCCTCCTGGACCGTGGGAACTTCGGGGGCCGGTTTCCCGTGCCCCCTGCCTCCTTTCTCTCCGGCAGGCACCTGGGCCTCCCTCTCAGGCTCCAGGTCCTCTTGAACACCTTTAGCTGCCATTGACCGGGTGGTCACACATGCCCACTCAGGCAAGCCCAACATTTCTAAATGCGCACTCCGCTCCACCTTAGCCCAAGGGGAGCTCTCCAAATCGTTCCCTAACAAACAGTCAACAGGCATGGCTGGCCTCACAGCTACTTGAAGAGTACCCGAGACCCCCCACTTAAAGGGAACCTGAGCCACCTTGCAGTGACTCTCTGTGTTGTCAGCGGCAACAACCGGATAGAATGCATCAGGGATAACCTGCTCTTTAGACACCAGGTGACACTTGACAGCTGTCACACTGGCTCCTGTGTCTCTCAGAGCCTCCACCCTATGGCCATTGATGGTCACCCACTGCCTGTATTTCTTAGTGTTCTCAGGCAGCGGGGTCCTAGGGACCATCTCAGAGTCTCCTAATGAGACAAGGGAAAACACTGTGGGATCCCCCACCTTGGGCACCCAACTCCTCCCCCAGGGCTACACTAGCCAACTGCCGGGGACTGCACTGGTGGGTGCTGGTTTTCCATGCAAAGGGCAACGAGGATCATTTGCCTTGTGGCCAGGGGCCCCACACTTGTAACATACCAGTGGTCCCTGGTGAACAGGGGGCCTGTCAGGGCCACTGGCTTCTTCTCAGGGGAGGCTGAGAACCTTTCCCTTGGTTCCCTTGGGGTTTACTTTGGGGCCCTTTATGGAACTCCTTCTGGTTACCCTTGTCCCCCCACTCTTCTGCTGGGGACCCTGCCCACCCTTGGCGGAGTCTCCCACGTGACCCTTGTGGACCCAGGTACTCACCCAGCGGTCCGCCTCCTCAGCAAGCTGCCTAGGGTTAGTCAGCTTACTATCAATCAGGTGCTGGCGTAGCTCAGGAAAACAATTACCGGACAAGTGCTCCCAGGCAATCAAATCAAAGAGCGCCTGAAAATCAGTCGCTTTGCTACCCTTTACCCAACCATCCAAGGCTCTGCAAAAGAAGGTCACATATTCAACCCAGGTACTGCTTTCAATCTTACTACAGTTCCTGAACCTTTGCCTATAAAGCTCAGGGGTCAAACCATACCTAGTCATTAAGGCATCCTTCATGTGGCTGTACGAATTATAGACTTCAGAGGGCAAATCCAACAAGGTATCCCGCCCTTCACTGAGGAACCGTCCCCACAACCCCGCTCCCCAATCCTTCTCAGGGACCCGGTGGGAAGACATGGCTACCTCATAGGCTTTGAACCACTGCCCTATGTCATCATTTTAAAAAATTCCTTAACCACATCTTTTGGAATATACACCCTAGCTTCAACAGGCACAGGCGGTACACTGCCACCAGAGGGAGTAATCTCTAAGCTCTTGGCCTTCAATTCCAACTCCCTCAAAACTTTCTCATGTTCAAACTGCATTTTCTTTTCCTCTAGGGCCAATTTCCTAGTTTGCATTTCGAATTCTAACTGCCCATTCAGCTTGAGCTTGGTCAGCTCAATTTCGTGCATCCTACTCTCTTTCCTGTCCTCCAACTCCTCTGGAGACAGTCCTCTGGCAGAAACACTGCTACCTACTGGGGAAGGTGGTCTTCTAGCCCCTAGACCCAATAGCCCCTCCAGCTGCCCTTCTGCATTCTCAGCCCCCTCCACAGGGGCACTCCTTGATTCGACCCAGGCCCTAAGCGCCTTCTGGAGGTCCTCCTTCCTGGAGAGCCCGGTCATGGACACTTTAAACTTTTTGCAGAATTGCCTGAGCTGCTTAAGGGTGTAGCATTCTAGCCTCTCTTCTTCCCAATCACACTCAACAGAGGCTACTGATGCTGGTTTCTCCATAGTGACTGAACTTGGCATTTGCAAAAATAGGAAATCCCAGAAAAAATGCTATAAAAGTATGTGGTTGCGTTTTGGTCTGCACTCACTAAGTAGTGTTCACCAATCACTGTACATGAGTCACAAATGCAAGTCCAGAATCCTCACCGCTGACCACCAATGTTAGATTTGGGGGTCTCTAGTTGGCAGAGGTAGGTACCTTTGTCCAAATAGGGACCCTTGAGTCTAGTCAGGGAAAGTAGGTACACTCCTGAAAAACCCCTGCTCACCCTCTTGGTAGCTTGGCACGAGCAGACAGGCTTAGTTCAGAGGCAGTGTGTAAAGCATTTGTGAACACATACAGTAATCAAGTGACAACACTACAAATGGACACCACACAGGTTATATATTTATAAAAATAGGTATACTTTATATAGATTTATCACAAGACCATAAACGACAAAAATAATCCACAATACTGTCAAGAGTGCTTAGTTCTGATCAAAAAGGCTTAATTCAAGGTTCTGTGCGAGTCGGGAGCCTCCTCCGGCTACGGCGATGTCGAGAACAAACAGAGTCTAACAAATCCAGCTGACCGCGTCGAGACGGGCCAACACAGCGTAGACAGACTCGGTCACAGTACCTTTACTTGAAGCGGCAGGCACGGGCGTGCGAGCCGGATGGCTGTTCGTCGCGGTCGCGATGCAAAAATGGAAGCGTTGCAGGACGCGTTGTCCCTCGATGCGGTGCAGGCAGCGGCTCGTTGACGCTCGTCGAGACGGAGTCGGTGAGACCAGGGCCGTGCGTTGCAGGGCGAGACGGTGCTTCGATGCGGTGCTGGCAGGTTGCGGTGCGGCGCCGGAGCCGGATTCAGGAGCTGGCGTCGATCAGTCCGGACAGCGGTGCGAGTCGGGCGGTGCGTCGCAAAGCGTGCGAGCGGTGCCCAACTCCGGTGCGGTCACAGGACTCGAACTCAGCAGCAGTGACCGTGTCGGTCGGACCAGTTCGATTCGGTGTAGCGAAGCGTTGCAGGACGCGTTGTCCCTCGATGCGGTGCAGGCAGCGGCTCGTTGACGGAGTCGGTGAGACCAGGGCCGTGCGTTGCAGGGCGAGACGGTGCTTCGATGCGGTGCTTACAGGACACCGAGTCGGTCGTGAGAGTCGGTCACAGCTCCCTACCTCTGTAGCCACTGAAACAGAGTTTCCAGCAGCAATTCACAAAGGGGGTGAAGTCCAATGGTCCTGGGACTTCGGTCAGGGGGCAAGCTCTCTTCCAAGCCCTTGGAGATCCTTCACAAGTTGATGAAAGTCACAGCAAAGCAAAAGTTCCTTTCTCCTTTCTTTGGCAGTCAGGCAAACCACTGCAGGCCAATCCCCCAAGCAGCACTTCAGGCTTAGGGATAGTCTCTCCTCAGTTTCTTCTTGGTTCCGCTCCTCAGCAAAGGTTTCTTCTTGTTCCCAAAAGTGATCTAATCTTCCTGGGGTCTGGGTGCCCCTCTTATACCTGATTCTCTTTGTTCTCTGGAGGCAGAGAGGCCTCTGCCTAGTCCAAAACCAGTTCTGGTCAGTTCTGGAGCACTTTGTTTTTCTGACTCCTTCTTTCCTTTCAGAATGTGGGGCAGAGTGCTCAGCCGCCCGGCAGGAGGTGGAGCCAGCATTGTGGAAGGCAGGCACAGCCCTATTCAGACCCAGGTGCAACTCCTCCCTCCACTCTGGATGCAGATCTTTCTATTCAGCCCTGCGCTGACTCACCCTGTCTCCTGTAGCCACCCCCAGCCCCTGTCACTCAATCTCCAGACAAGGAATACACAACCTAGCAGAGGCAGGCTTGGATAGTTAGGCAAGAAAATACCCACTTTCTAAAAGTGGTATTTTCAAACACAGAATGTTAAAACCAACTTCACTAAAAGATGTATTTTATCATCCTGAGTTCAGGCATACTAAATTCGTTTTTCTACCATGTTCCCGGGGTCAGTTCTGACTATAAGGTGTAATAGTCAGTCTGCCCATTCTGGCCTATGGGGAGCAGGTAGCCTTGCAATAGTGAAAACGAAAATGGCTGTAATTCACTATTAGGACATGCCACACACACCAGGGCATGTCCTACCTTATACTTACAATGCACCCTGCCCTAGGGCCTACTTTAGGGGTGACCAACATGCAGTAAAGGGAAGGTTTAGGGACTGGTAAGTGGGTGCACTCACCAAGTCGACATGGCAGCCCTAGGCTGCACACATGCTCTGCAATGGCAGGCCTGAGACACACTTTACAAGCTGCTTCTGTGGGTGGCACAACCCGTGCTGCAAGCCCACCAGCAGCATTGGATTTACAAGCCCTGGGCACACTCAGTGCACGGTACTAGGGACTGACAAGTAAACCAATCATCCAATCATGGAGTCACTAATACATACATCAATTTACGATAGGGAGCACTTGCACTTTGGCACTGATTAGCAGCGGCAAAGTGCCCATGAGCATCTAGTCCAGCAAAAACATATCGGCAACAGTGGAGGCATTACGAAAAAATGGAAGGGAGACCCACGCCAAGGATGCCAGGTCTAACAAGTGTGGATACTCTATGTTTTTGTGGCACAGGATTTAACATGAGGACTCTGATAGCTTTAGGGCTAATGCTTGAATATTAAGCGTGTTTTATAGCGACGGCACTCCTTCACGTTTTAACTGTATACATGCTTGAATATCATGAAAGCAATTTTGCCAGGGGTTAATTTGAGGACAATTAACAAATATATTGGATTAATTAATTTGGCGATAAAGAGCGTGCTGATTACCCCTAGCTGTAGGAGATATATGGTAAGAGCTAACGCGGATATATACTAAGGATCATTGAGTCAGAAGTATGGTGCTTTCACTGTCATGAGAATGCCCCTTTTTTTACTCGCAGAAGAGGTTTATCAGAAGAAGTCAGATACGCCATGACATCCCTACTTTGTTTGTATAATTTTCAGAGCTCGAGACTTGGGGTCGGAAGGGGACCCTTCCGCAACTGAAGAACTGAATTTTTAAAGTTGAACAGACATTGTTACCCAATGTGGGTTGGAAGTATCACCACATAATAAGTAGGTGTTCAATGTGGTTGTTGGATTTAAAAGGAAAGTAGGCATTCATACTAGAGATTTGTGGTAATGATTGGCTTTGTTTGTGTTCAGAGGACTATACCGGAATTTGTAGCGGTATTTAGAATGAGTTCTACAGACACTGCAATCAGGTTGTAAGGCTATAAACCGATCACTCTTCTGTCACCACTATGATCGCACGTGCGCTTTGGTATGTGTGTGTGTTAACCCACTATTCACTGAGGTGCAGGCTTTGTGATTACTGTCAGACACTGTCTGTCAGGTTTTGGTGAATACACGGTCTTTTTGAATATTAAGTCAGTTCCACACTGAGTCGCACACGTTTTCCTCCATCACCAATCAGCTGATTGATAGGGATAGCTGTTTACTCATCTTTACTGTCTACCAGTATGTCGTGGCACAGCACTCATGTGTTTTTTTTTCATGTCTACCCTTTGCATGTTTTGCCACCTGGTCTCCTATGAGGTGCTTCATGTTCACTTCAAATATGGGGAGATGATGATATTGTTTGTGTACACCAGTGTATGTTTGGTGTTACATTGGTCTTTTGTTTGTATTCATACAGCCCTGAGAAAGTCACGGGACGATTTCCCTTGCATGCGACGAAACACGTGTTGGCTGGAACAAAACTAAAGGAATAAAAAAGAAAAAAAGAAACGACTCACAATACTGTGTTAATATTTATGCAAACAATGTGCTTTGAACTTTGTGATACACTTCAGACGTGTGCTTAGGATTCTTCTTGTTAAGCTGCTGCTGAGGCCTCAGGGAATTTCAGTGGGTCCCATAGGATTTACTGGGATGAAGGACTTCTTTACTCAGAGGGTAGAGACCCCAAGCCTGGTGCCACCAGGAGGTTGGTTATACCCCAGACATTTAGAGGGTTCCTGCTCACCCTTGCACAGGATATTCCCCTGGCAGGACACTTAGGGCAAAGCAAGACGTGGGACAGGCTTGTCCCTCACTTTCACTGACCCCATATGTCTGAGGACACTAAGGAGTTTTGTCGCTCCTGTGCCACTTGCCAAGCCAGTGCTAAGTCAGGTGGCATCACAAAGGCCCCCTTAATTCCACTTCCAGTGGTTGAGGTTCCCTTTGAAAGGGTTGGGATTGACATTATTGGTCACATGAACCCTCCAACAGCCTATGGACACAGTTATATTCTAGTGGTGGGGGACCATGCCACTAGATACCCAGAAACTATTCCCCTTAGGACCACTACAGCTCCTGTGATGGCAAGGGCCCTCTTGGGAATTTTTCCATAGTGGGCTTCCCTGAGGAGGTCTTAACTGACAGAGATACCAACTTCATGTTACGTTATATAACTGCAATGCGGAAAGAGTGTGGAGTGAATTACAAATTCACCACACCATACCATCCGCAATGCAATGGGCTTGTTGAAAGGTTCAACAAGACCCTAAAGGGTATGATCATGGGAATCTCAGAAAAGCTTAGGCGAAAATGGGATGCCCTACTACCCTGCCTTCTCTTTACCTACAGAGAGGTTCCTCAGAAGGGGGTTGGCTACAGCCCTTTTGAACTTCTGTTTGGAAACCCAGTTAGGGGTCCTGTTGGAAATGGCCCTTTTTGCAGGGTTATCCCCAAACGTTTTGCTTCTTCCTCCTACTTTTTCCTGACCTGTTTGTGTTGGTTTTAGGACTCCGGGCACTTTACCACTGCTAATCAGTGCTAAAGTGCACATGCTCTCCGTCTAAATTGTGTTATGGATTGGTGTTTCCATGATTGGATATTTGATTTACTTGTTAGTCCCTAGTAAAGTGCACTGAGTGTGCCAGGGCCTGTAAATCAAATGCTACTAGTGGGCCCGCAGCACTGATTGTGCCACCCACGTGAGTAGCCCTGAAAAGGTAACTCAGACTTGCCATTGCAGAGTCTGCGCGCAGTTTGTAACTGCCATGTCGAGTTGGCCAGTGCACACACTGGCCGGTCCCTAACCTTCCCTTTTCTTGCATGTCAGACACCCCTCAGGTAGGCCCAAGGTCCCCTTGTGGGCAGGGTGCAGTGTAAGTGAAAGGTGGGACATGCCCTGGTGTGTGTGGCATGTCCTGATAGTGAATTACAGCCAATTTCGTTTTTCACTATTGTAAGGCTACCAGTTCCCCATAGAATAGAATAGGAGGTTTGTTTATAACATCTTATAAACATAACTGGCCCAGGGAATTTGGTAAGAAAATAGAATTTAGTATGCCTGAACTCAGAATCTAAAGATGCATCTTTTAGTGAAGGTGATTTTTACATTCTGTGTTTCAAAATACCACTTTTAGAAAGTGGGTATTTTCTTGCTCAGTCATCCCGTGTGTCTCTGCGGGAATGTGTATTGCCTGTCTGGGTTTTGGATGACAGAAGGCTGGGGAGCAGGAGCGCTCCAGATAGTCTAGGTGGGTCAGGAAAGGGCTGAATAGACCTGGGCTACAATGGGGGAAGGGGGAGGAGATTTCCTTGCACCTCAAAGGGCCTGGTCTGCCTCTGACAATGCCGTCTCCACCTCCTGCCAGGAAATCACACCAGAGAAGGCAGAACTGGTTCTGGCTGGGCACAGACACCCTCTGCCTAGAGGATCAAAAGATTTTTGGATACAAATACTGGGGCCCAGACCCCTGAACTTTAGAACTCTTTTGGATCAAGAAGACTGCCAAGAAGAAGAGCCGGAGAAGCTGTGAGGAGGAACTACCACTTTGCTGTGTTGGCCTGCAGTGGCTGCTTCTGTCTTGGGCCGTGAAAGGCCTGGACTGGACTTTCTGCAATCTACTTTTGTGAGTTTCTCCAAGGGCTTGAGGTAGAGCTTGCCCCCTGTTCAAGAAGTCTCAGGAACAGCAAAGACTTCAAGTTCTTCTGCCCTCAGCACTGGGGACTGTGTGTTTTGTGCTGCAACAGAAGAAAAGCAACTCCACAACGTTGACGACGCCGCTGCCGACTCCGTGTCCCGAAGGCACCGCAGAGGGCAACGCCACAACGCCGCACCGCAACCCTGCTCTCACCAACGACGCCTGTTGATGCCGCCACCGAGCCGCTGCTTGCACCGCGACCTGTGGGCACCGCACCCGCACCGCCTCGCTTCACGCCGAAGCTTTGGCACCGCAGAGGGCACCGCCGCAATGCCGCACCGCAACCCTGGTCTCACCGACGACGCCTGTTGATGCCGCCACCGAGCTGCTGCTTGCACCACGACCTGTGGGCACCGCACTCCGCAGCGCCTCGCTTCACGCCGAAGCTTTGGCACCGGAGAGAGCACCACAGCAACGCCGCACCGCGACCCTGGTCTCACCGACGACGCCTGTTGACGCCGCCACCGAGCCGCTGCTTGCACCGCGACATGTGGGCACCGCATTCCACACCGCCTTGCTTCACGAGGACGCCTTGGCCTGCCTGACGCCGCCACTTCCTGCCGAAATCGATGCCGCTGCTTGCACTGTGGTTCGAGGGCACCGCTCGTAAGTCACACGATGCACCACCCTCATCCCGCACCGCAGCCTTGGCCTACCAACGCCGGCGCCATCGACTCCAGTTCGTCAGCCGACGACAGCCCTTCAGCAACGATGACGCCGTTGCTTTCACCATGACCTGCCAGCACCGTGACGAGCACCGCCTTCATCTCGCACCACGACCCTGGTCTCACCGACGACGCCATCCGATGCCACCACCAAGCCGCTGCTCGCACCGCGACCTGAGGGCACCGCACGCCGCACTGCAGCACCCGACACCTGCCGACGCCAGCGCTCCTGACTCCATCAGAGAGGAGATCGACTTGCAACGCGTGTGACTTCGAGGGCCCCGACGACTCCTGCACCGACCTCCGGAACCGACGCCTGCGGACCCCGTGTTTTCGGAAGCTCAACGAGAGGTCATCGACGCCCTGCATTTCTAAAAGGTACTGTTTGCGGGTCTTCCCGACACCGTAGCTGGCCCGCGACGCCGCGGTCAGCCAGAACTGTTTGGATTTGTTTGCTCACGACGCCGTGATAGCCCCGGACGGAGCTATTGACATCAAGGAACTGTTTTTAAAGCATATTTTGATAACTGAAGATTTTTAAGTACTGTATTGTGGATTTTTATCATTTTTGGTCTTGTCTTAAGTATATAAAAATATTGGATATTTTTCTAAACTGGTGTGGTGTCCTTTTGTAGTGCTTACACTGTATTACTGTTGGTTATGTGCAAATGCTTTACACACTGCCTCTAAGATAAGCCTGACTGCTCGTGACAAGCTACCAAGGGGGTGAGCAGGGGTTATTTTAGGAGTGTAACTCCCTTATCCTGACTAGGGTGGTGGTTTTTGCCTGGCTTTGGCACATGCCATAGCCTGCCAAAAATCCCATTTCTAACAGGTCCCTTGTGTCTGGTGAAGGAGGGATGGGAGTTACCTCTCAAACCTCCCAAACAGGACATAGTGGACTATGTACTTGGTCTGCCCTCCCGCATAACTGAGTACTTGAAGAAGGCAAGCAAAAATCTGGAGGCCAACGAAGAACTTCAAAAAGCTTGGCATGGCCAAAAGGCTGTCCTGACTGTTTAACAGCCAGGTCAGAAAGTGTGGGTGTTGGAGTCTGTGGCCCCAGCAGCTCTCCAGGACAAATGGAGTGGACCCCACACTATACTTGAAAAAAAGTATGAGGTCACCTACTTGGTGGACCTTGGCACTCCCAGAAGTCCCCATAGGGTACTTCATGTCAACAGGCTACAACCTTTTGTTGACAGGGCTGACATGAGCTTGCTCATGGCAACTGATGAGGGACAGGAGGAAGAGAGTGACCCTCTCCCTGATCTCTTCTCTCAGAACCCTGATGATAGATCAGTTGATGGAGTGGCCTTGGCAGGCTGCCTCCCTGATCAGCAGCAGATTGATTGCAGGAAGGTCCTCAATCAATTCAGGCATATGTTTTCTCTGCCCCCCAGTCAAACCACCTGGTGAGCCCATGGAGTGGACACAGGTGAGAGTCTACCTGTTAAGAATAAAATCTACAGGCAGCCTGACCATGTCAGAGATTGCATCAGGACAGAGGTCCATAAGATGCTGGAGTTGGGAGTGATTGAGCCCTCAAATAGCCTTGGGCTAGCCCAGTAGTCCTAGTACCTAAACCTCACATCAAGGGTGAAAAAAGAGAAATTAGGTGGTTTTGTGTAGACTACAGAGGTCTGAATGCAGTCACTAGAACTGATGCCCACCTAATTCCTAGGGCAGATGAACGTATTGATACTTTGGCCTCAGCCAAGTTTCTGAGTACATTTGACCTAACTGCTGGCTACTGGCAAATCAGACTAGCTGAGGATGACAAACCGAAAACTGCATTTTCATCCCCTAGTTGGCATCATCAATTTATTGTGATGCCTTTGGTTTGAAGAATGCATCTGCCGCATTCCAGAAGTTGGTGAACAAAGTTCTCACAGGCCTGGAAGCCTATAGTGCAGCATATCTAGATGATATAGCTGTCTTTAGCTCCACCAGGGAGGATACGTGGTCCACCTCAAGAATGTTTTGAAGGCTCTGCAGAAAGCAGGCCTCACTATCAAGGCTACTAAGTTCCAGATAGGGCAGAGCAAGGTTGTGTACTTGGGCCACCTGGTAGGTAGAGGCCAGGTTCAACCACTACAGAGCAAAATCCAGACCATAATGGAATGGGTTGCTCCAACTACCCAGACTCAGGTCAGAGCTTTCTTGGGCCTGGCTGGGTAATACAGAAGATTTATGAAGGGATATGGATCCATAGTGACCCCCCCTGAATGATTTGACATCAAAGAAAATGCTCAAGAAAGTTCAGTGGACAGTGAGCTGTCAGAAGGCATTTGATGCCCTCAAGCAGGCCATGTGCACTGCTCCCATTCTGCAAAGTCCTGATTAATCAAAAAATTTCATTGTGCAAACAGATGCATCTGAGTTAGGGTTAGGGGCAGTGTCATCACAACTGAATGCAGAGGGCCAGGATCAACCAGTAGCTTTTATCAGCAGAAGGTTGGCCCCCAGAGAGAAACATTGGTCAGCTATAGAGAGAGAGGGAGGCCGTTGCTGTGGTCTGGGCCCTGAAGAAGTTGAGGCCATACTTGTTTGGCACTCACTTCATTGTTCAGAAAGACCATAAGCCCCTCTTATGGCTTAAACAGATGAAGGGTGAAAACCCCAAACTTTTGAGGTGGTCCATTTCTCTACAGGGGATGGACTATACAGTGGAACATAGACCTGGGAGTAACCATGCCAATGCAGATGGACTCTCCAGATATTTCCACTTTGAAAATGTAGACTCAAGTGGGCAAGGTTAGTCTCATCTCCTTACGTTTGGTGGGGTGTGTGTAGGAAAGTAGGATCTGCTTTTATGGTTATCCCCCACTTTTTGCCCGGTGCATTGCTGTTATTGACTAGTCTGACTGCGATCCTGCTAATCAGGACCCCAGTCTATCTGCTTTCTCCCTTAAATTGTTATGAAAAGTACTTAGGTACATCCCAGATTGGATACTGGGGTACCCTTATAAGACCCTAATATGTGGTACTAAGGCACCCAGGGCATAGGTACCCCAAAGGTCCCCCATGGGCTGAAGCATGCATTAAGCCACCCATGGTAGACCATTCAAAATGGAACTACAGGCCTGCCATTGCAGCCTGTGTAAGCACCACAGATATATAGGTTTCCTATATCTAGGGTGACTGCACTTAAAACCTATAAGTCACCACTATAGCAGGCCTTTGCAATCCTGAAGGCAGGGTGCTCGGTTCTAAGTGTGAGGGTGCCCCTGCATAAGTAGGACACCCCTACAGCTGATGGAGTCCAGTCTCCTGGGTTCTAAGTGAAGCAGCCATATACCATATAGAGGGGAACCGCTTAATTACGTGGTGACCATCTCGAAATCGGCTGCAATAAATCCTGTCATGTTTGGTATCAAACATGTTGGAATCATACCCCCACACCATAAACAGTGTAGGAGGTATGAATCCAAGCCCTGGAAGAGCCCTTTGTTAGGCTCTCAGTGTTCCCGGTGCCAGTCTTCTAGACCCGGACAGCACAAAATGGTTGCTGCCAACCAGAGACACTATTTTGCCCTCCTGCTGCTGAGCCAAGCTCAAGCAGGGGAAGGCAGAACAATAGGCATCCTGTCACAGGGAGGTGTGACTACCTCCCAGACAGAATTTAGTGTATTGGGACCGGGTGGGTGCGCTTGCCAGCAACACTAAGTCTGCATGAAGGGCACATTTTGTGCCTCGGTGCATAGTCCAGTTCAAACCAGCTCTGGGAGCCATTAGCTCCCACTCTGGCATGAAACTGGACAAAGGACAGGGAAGCAACCTCCCCCCTGTCCAGACCCTCCCCTGGGAGGGTCCCCTGAATCGTCCCAACCCTTTCTTTAGGGTACTTAAGGGCTTACCTGGGTGTAGGTCCCTAGATTCTTTGTGGTGAAAGATTCAGATCAGACACCACTTCTTCTTCTACTGTCGGGGCACTCTGGACTTCGCTGGACTTCGTTTGGGCTCGACTTTGTCTCCCTTCCGGTCTGCTGTATCGTCCGTGCCTGTGCACCATACAGGAACCTTCCAAGGCCTGCGGGCATCAAAGACACCTGAAGGAATCTCCCTTGAAATGAAGGAGTCACTTCCCTGCATTTGCAGGCATCGCAACTAAGTTGACCAGTCTGCTGATCCTGAGCTCCTCCGGACTCCAAAAGTTTCAGCAACACAGGTGGTGGTTCTCCACAGCTCTCGCGGCCTGCCCTGCCTTCTCACTAAGTCTGATGCCAGTATCCCTCGTGGGGGCTGCAATAACCGAACCCCTGTGCACCGTGTCAACTTGCAGTTGCAAAGGCTTGTTGGCTTCCATCCACCAAGATGTTCGGGCTCCAAGTAGCCCCAACCTCAAGCATCTCCAGTGACCAAAGTCTTTGTCCACATCGCATCGTTTGCACCGGGTCCTACATCTTTTGGTGAGCTGCTCGATGTCCTCTTGCGACTCCAGTGCCTCCGGCATGTGGGTCCTGTTGAGGGTCACCTTTGTTTCTTTTGGGCTCCCCTGATTTCTCGGAGCCTGGTTTGACTCCCCTGCTTGTGGTGAGTCCCCTGGACCTTGCGGGTCCCGATATTGCACCTTCTTCGTCTCCTGTGTTGGTTGCATTTGCCAAGGCTTGTTGGTGCTCCCGCCGGACACCGACCCCTGAGCACTCGACATCCAACGTGGGACAGCTCGTGCATGGCTTCTGGTCTTCCTCAGCATCGCCTGGTCTTCACAGCTGCAGAGTCAAGGTCATCGTCATCTCTCCTGCAACACCCGACATCGGGGGCATTTGTATTCCAAGTCTCCTGGTCACTCCTGAGTGACATAGACTCTGTCCCTTCTGCTCGCAGGTACCTCTCAACTAGAATCCACCTTTGGATTCCACCTGACACTTTCTCATTCTTCAGCAGCGGCACTTTCCTGAAGTCCTCCATTGGGTTAGACGGTGGTTTCCGACACCACTTCCCACCTATGCACCCGGCTTCCCTGTTGTAGGTAACGTGGGTACTAGGGCATCCACGGGTTGGGTGGCTCTCCAACCTTCTGTCTTCCATGGGGTTTCTTCAAGGTCCATTGGGAAGGGTCCTTAATCTTTAAAAATCCAACCGCAACTTACACGTAGACTTGTACGGAGCACGCGGTCGTGTTCCCACACAGCACACGATCTCCGTGGGGTTCCTAGTCATTCACCTTGGGTGGTTCCTTGGGTCCCCAGCACTTCTACGTCCTCTCGAAATTGTCTTGATCCGAGTCGTGTTTCTTATACCACTTTCTTAGTATATGGGTTGGTCCCCCCTGGGGTCAACTGTGTATTCTGTGCTATTTACTGCATTTCTTCGCTAAGTATTGTGTGCATTGTGCATATCTCTGGGTAGGAGATATTTGTATGCATTAGAGAGTATTATATAATAAATACAGATTTTTATAAATACCTTGTGTGGTTCTTTTTCACTTAATCTATACATATAAGATTGCATTCTGGTAAAACAAGCTGCTTTACACTCCTTCTGGACTAAGCCTGAAGGAAGCTCTCCACAGCTAGCACTTAGAGAGCTTTCTAAGGTTGTCTAAGACCTCTGAAAACACCATAAGGGTTGTCTGGACTGGTGCAGGGTGCCCACTTACATAAGTAGACATCATATACCAGGCCAGCTTCTCACACCCGACATCGCTTTAAAGACAGTGAGGCGGCAGACAACTGTGGGTAAAGAGGTAGCAGGTTAAGTGAGAGTAAGTAGCAGATCGGCCGCAGAACGACTGAATTTGTGGGATTGTACACCAAGGGGAATACCATCGATGGTGGCAGTATTGCGGATGGTGCTAGTTAAGGGTTCGACTACCAGAGCGAAAAGCAGGGGTGACAACAGGCACACCTGACGGGTGCCCCTAGTGAGTGTGATGGGCCTTGTGGGCTGTCCGTTAAGAAGAATGGAAGCTGTCGGGCTACATAAGACGCCTTGATTTTGGCTATCATTCCAGTGCCTAGGCCAATCATGCCCAGAACTGTGTGAAGAAAGGCCCAGCTTACCCTTACCTTCTCTGCATTTAGCGAGAGGAGGCAGGTTGGGGTATTGTGATGAAGGGAGTTTTCGAACACCAGATGAGCAATTCATCATATATTACCTGATTGAGAATGAATCCAACATGATCCGGGTCAATAAGACCGGGGAGGTGCAATTCAAGCCTGTTGTGAAGAACTTCCCGTCTGGGTTCAGGAGGACTAGGGGTCGATATGATGAGCATGATGTATGGTCCTTCCCGGGCTTGGCTATGAGGGTAATTTCAGCGGTGGACATTGTGGCGGTGAGGCCAGTATCCTGGTTGAATGAATTGAACAGTGTCAGCATGCGATCCTGGATGCTGGAGAGGAACGTTCTGTAAAAGACAATGGGAAGACCATCAGGGCCAGGAGTTATTTCCGATGGGCAGCTCTCTGAGGGCCCGGTGGAGTTCTGCTAATGTGATGGGGTCATCTAGAACTAGGACTAGGAGCTCGGCTTGAAGAGAGTCAATTGGAACCCAATATCATTCGCTTAGATAAGCGTTGATCTGGGCCTGAGATGTCATGAGTGATGTCACTGACCATGTCATGAGTGATGTAATATGTGAGGTCATAAGCAGTGCATTGCGGGGGCGCAAGTTATAGTTAGCTCAGCTAACTATAACTGCTGAATTTCTCTGGTTTTGTATGAGTGAAATGTCAGCTTATCTAGAACCTCCCTGTAACCTTTGTTTTTTTCAATGAATTCCTGAAGTTTTTTAAAATTCTATTTCCTAACTATAACGTCCCTGTAACCTTTGGTTTTTTTCATGAATTTCTAAGGTTTTTTAATTCTAATTCCTAACTATAACGTCCCTGTAACCTTTGGGTTTTTTCAGTGAATTTCTAAGGGTTTTTTTAAAATTCTATTTCATAATTGCAACGTCCATTTTTTTAAGTGAGCCTCTAAGATTTTCGTAGTTTCTTTCTATAATTGTATATAGTATATTAGTTTATATTATATACCACTCATTTTTTTGGTTTGGTATGTGTTTATCAGAAAGTACATTAATAACTGGTTTTATTTTTAAGAATTTTTTGAGTCAGCACAACATTGTCCCATTTACTCTGGAGAATCTGTGATCAGCAAATGTATTTCACTATCTGAAAAATACACTTAAAGACATTTTTTAAATCAGAGCCACCAAAGAAGTTTTGTTCATTTTCTTGTCAAAGAATTCTTTTTTTAATTTTAAAATCCGCGATGATCGCGATCAGGTCGCAAAATCGCAAACCAAAAGCAGGCATTCAACGACCACCACCACATTCAAAAATGTAAACTTAAATACATTCTAACTATCACAATACACACATTACTAACTACATAACTGATTTGAAAACATATTTGTACACATATATTTGTATTAACTTGTTTAAAAACTGTGTTTGAACCCTACTTCCTGTTTTCAGGATTACACCGAGAGCCGTGATGACTCCGGTAACCGCGACGATCGCACCTTTTTTAGGGGGTGCAAAACACATATATGCACACATTTTACAGTATTTTAGACACTAGGGGTTTATTACTGCAA
This sequence comes from Calotriton arnoldi, assembly GCA_963921515.1. Lineage (NCBI taxonomy): Eukaryota > Metazoa > Chordata > Amphibia > Caudata > Salamandridae > Calotriton > Calotriton arnoldi. The sequence continues at coordinate 314,113 of CAWUFW010004085.1, read as the reverse complement.
TGTTTAAAGTCATATTTTTGTACGGAGTTTGCATAAAAACAACCATTTAAACCGATTTTCCATTTTAGCTGTAACACCAGACGTTGCAATGATATCAGTTGCCGCGGTTACCGTCAATACGTTGCGGAATGACAAAACAAATGCAGACATTCAATAGCCACCCCCACATTCAGAACGTATAATTGCAAAACGAATTATAACCAACACACTAAACACTTTACTATCTAAATGACTGTATCATAGCGCGTACAACTCCCTTAATATCTCTATAGCACAGCGCATAACTTTTTCAGTGTAATCTATGACTGCATGCATCACTGTATCACTAAGTCTCTCATCCACTGTATAAGTATTTGAGGGGATCTGTGAGACAATGCATCAGTCTATCATTACTTCTGTAATGAAATGCATGACAGCCTCAGTACATCTATGAGTGGGTGCATCAGTGTCACAATGGGTCTGTGATTGGTTGTGTAAGTCTCTCACTCAATCTGTGAGTAGGTGCATGAGTGCCTTTGTGAATTTGTAAGTAGGTATATGACTGTCTGACTGGATCTGTGAGTGAATACATGAGTGTCTAAGTGGGTGTCTGAATGGGTGAGTGAGTAGGTGCATTGAGTGTCTGAGTGGATCTGTGAGTGAGTGCATGAGTCTCTCAGTGGGTCTATGACTGGCATGGTGAGTGTCTGAGTGGTTCTTTCCGTGGGTACATGGGTCTGTGAGTGCAATTGTGTGTGAGTACATGAGTCTCTGAGTGTATAACTAACTGGGTGCATAAGTCTCTGAGTAGTTCTATGAGTGGCTGTGTGAGTGACTGTATGGGTGTGTCTGAGTGGGTCCATGTGTGGATGTATGAGTGTCTGAGTGGATCTGTGAGTGGGTGTATGAGTGTCTCAATGGGTCTGTGAGTGAGAGCATAAGTCTCTGAGTGGGTGAGTGAATGGGTGCATGCATGAGTGTCTGAGTGGGTCTGTGACTGAGAGGGCGAGTGTCTGGGTGGGTCTGTAAGTGGATGCATGAGCCTTGACTGGGTGAGTTAGTGGGTGCGTGTATATCTGCATGTGTTTCTGAGTGGGTGTGTGGGTTTCTGAGTGTATGAGTGACTGACTGAGTCCATAAGTCTCTGAGATGGTCTGTGACTGACTAAGGGAGTGACTGTATGGGTGTGTGAGTGGGTGTATGAGTGTCTCAGTGGATCTGAGAGTGGGTGTATGAGTGTCCCAGTGGGTCTGTGAGAACATACATGAGTGTGTGAATAGGTCTGTAAGTGGGTGCATGAGTCTCTGAGTGGGTCTGTCCATGGGTGTGTGACTCTCCGAGTGAGTCTGTAAGTGGGTGCATGAGTATCTGAGTGGGTCTGTGAGGGGGTGCATGAGTGCCCAGGTAGTTCTGTGAGTGGGTGTAAGAGTCTCTAAGTAGGTATGCAACTGTACGCATGAGTCTATGACTGAGTCTCTAAGTAGGTGCATGAGTCTCTGAGTGGGTCTGTACATGGGTGTGTCATACTCCAAGTGAGTCTCTAAGTGGGTGTATAAGTGCCTGAATGAGTATGTGAGTGCATGAGTATCTGAGTGAGAATGTGACTGGATGTATACGTGTGTGAATGGGTATGTGAATGGGTGTATAAGTGTCTGAGTGAGTTTTTGAGTGCATGCATGAGTATGTGACAGTGACTGGCGAGTGTGTACAAATATATATATTTTGTCTTAGGTTTCCACCAATGTACACGATAACTTCACAATATTTGCGATGTCCCTGCAATGGTACACGAGGGCTGCGCTGGCGGTCGCGTTGTCATCACGAATATCACGCACGATTTCAATAAATCAATATTGGACACATAACTTGTGTCACTAACACACCCATTTCTCAAACATGGGGTCAGAGTATCTCCACCCTAAACCCTTATGTTAGCTTTGACACAAATTTTCAGCCACGGGAACCGTTCCCGAACGATATAATGGTGGCCACAACTTTCTGTTAAGATTGCGTCCAGCCAATCACAGCATTCCTGTAGGCGTGCGCATCCACGATTAATCGCGAAACCACCGCGAAATATCCGCGGCCAGAGATGTATCTATAATTTGTGGCTTAAATTTTACAAAAACTACTGGACAGAATTAGGTTCGACAACGCGTTCCTACGAGAATTAACATTACAAACGCACCCTTTATTCGTGCCCCTATTTCTTGGTCCCCACAGCACGGTTCACCCCAAAACTTTCCATAGCACACAGAACCTACTTTGACACTTTTTTTGAAAAATTCATGAAGATTGGTCAAATGACTCCAAAAGTATATGCAAATCAATAAATGCTTTCCCTATGGAAACTAGGTCCTAACTATAACTACCTACTGGTGACAGCCGGCAGGTAATGTATATATATATATATATATATATATATATATATATATATATATATATATATATATATATATATATATATATATTCCACAATTCCCAATGCCAGCCCTCTGTACTCGCCACTGCAGTGTCCGGACAGAAGCTCAGGAAGACAGCACCAACACAGCCAGAAAGTTTCTACAAGGTTTGCTTTCTTTATTAATTTTTCAATTGTCACTAGCAAAGTTCAAGTGCATTTAAGACAAAATGACCTACGCATTTCGGCCTACGGCCTTCATCTGGGTCACAGAGTCGAAGTGCAGAGTTTCTGATAAAGGGCTAAACCCAGCCCCCCAATCACATGATCATAATCCTTTAAAGCGGAACATGTACCACGTAGAGTTTTCATAATATTACATGACATATAGAGCATATTCAGGTCAAGGGTATCAGATCACAATATATCAAATATGTGAATTAAGATTCATTTGTAGTTAGTGAGTCTAATCATTTTGCTGTGTTTACATAGACTCATAGCAAGGGGTGCAATTTATTTTATATCTTTTATAGTGGATATATACCTGTTTATTTTTGTTGTTCCTATGGTGAAATACCTTTTTATAGACTACATAATAGAAATACCAAGAAAAGAGGTGAATGAATCAGGGAGAGTTAAATAAACTGCAATAGCACTGCAATATATTATATAAAATTTACAATGATTCTATACCTGCTTGTTATTGAAGGGTAATTGAATTTAAAAGTATGTAAATTAAAATGTTTCTTGTAGTGCATCTGCGCAGTTCCAGTTTGCCTATGAATAAGGGGCTGGGGGCCCTGAAACGCGTCAGGCAGGATACAATTTATTGGGAAAGAAAATGCCGGTTTCCCCTGGAATAAATATTCTGTTGAATCAAACTGCAGTGAGTGCGTCCTTGCCTTTTGGACAAAACATGGAAGCATATATATATATGTTGGACCTTTTTTGATGTTTGAATAAACTACCATCCTGTTTCCACACCAGCTTTTGGAGTCTGTGCCCGTGTGTTGCGCCGGAGTGTCTGTCGTGAGATTGGGATTTCTTTGTGATATATATATATATATATACATACATACATATATATTTATATATATATATATATATATTAGGTTGTGTTTAAATGTTAGTAGTTAATGTTTATTTGAAGTAATTGATGTATGTAAAAGTTATTTTTTAATTTATTTATTAATGATTATTTAATTATGTTGGTGATAATATTGTAGTCGATATTGTGTGAATCAATATTTTTGACATATTATATGTTTATTTAAAGGTAACAATATTTTTGTTTCCAAAATTTTTGTTTGCGATATAGGTAAAAATCAACATTTTTAACAAAGGTATTTGTGATCTCTATATTTGGGGTGTTACTAATTCAGTATAGGAAGTTGATATTTTTGTTATCGGTTTGCTAGTGATGACTTCACAGCAAGGGTTTCAGTCTTGCTCATCTATTTCTCAGTCTTTGGCTTCCTGGGGTTCTCATCTATGTATGTTTGACATTTTGGTCTCCCTCTGTGTTCTTTGTGGCACCCCCTTCCTGAGGGCCTTTAAAATTGGGGTCTTTCCTCGAGCCGTGTCTATGCATTTCTGGGGGGCCAAGAAATTAGATTTATCCTGAAAGAGAACTTTTAGCCGAGTCGAGAGTGATGCATGCATGTAAGGTTTAGGGCTCTCAGCTTTACCTTTACTTGATCAAAGGATTTCCGCTGCCTTTGGACCATTTTCATATGTTATGGGAATATTTGTATTTTAGTTGAACAGTGTTTCACCATTGATTGTAGCTTTCCTGAATATCATTTGTCTATCTTGATGGTTGAGAAATGGTTCTTTAATTGGTCTTGCCCAGGGCCCAGTGGTGGTTTTGCCATTATAGTTTTGTGAGCCCTTTCTACGACAAAACAGGATGAAAATGTATCTCTTGTAAGAGTATAAATCAACAATTTCACTAGGAAGTTTGCTATGTTCTACTCCTTCTGAAAATACAATAAGGTATAGGTCATTTTGTCTCGACCGGTTTCCACACCTTCATTTCTTAGGGCCATATCATTGGAAGATGCTGTAAGGCGAGAGACTGATCCTTTAAGTTATTTAACCATGTCTTCAAGTTCTGATATCTATTGTTCTGCTTTAGACACCCTTTCAGACACATTTCTGATGCCTTGCCTGATTAGTGTGACCTCCACACCTACACTGTTGATCGTATTTTTCAGTGCTTCCATTGTGTCTTGAATTGCATTTAAGATAGTAGCCATGTCTGGAGGAAGAGCTTCTTCTCCACCCAGTGCTAGTCCCTCTCCCTGTTTGGACCAGCATTATTTTGTATATTTATCAATGTTTCCTTGTTTTGTAGGTTTAGAATCTTTATATTTAGCCAACTTTATGTCCTGTGGTTGTATGTTCTTTTTTTCCCCTATCTGGCATTACCTCTACTTCACTCAGCCTGATTATTCCTCCACAGAGGTCCAGACAAGCTGCTAGTCTTTTGGCTCCACACCCCGGGGAGTGACCTGGTCCCTTTTGAGCTTTGGGAGTCCTTCTTGCATTCTATGTCTCATTTACCAGCACGTTCAGCATCAGTGTCCTATGGCTTGCAGATCCTATGATTTCCTCTTTTTCATTGATGGATCACTCACTACCAGCCACTGCTGAGTTGGCAGAGCAAGTCAGGGCTCGCCATTACTGACACTCTACCCCCCTTTGCTTTCTCCTGAGGTCAACTAGTAGCAATTTCCTTAGTGTGTTAGTAAAGGATAAGTATGGGAAGAATGCCGGGGGAAAGTCTTGGGCCAGCCACTTCCCTCCATGTCTCTCAATGTCAGTGGCCCTCCTGCACTCCCTTCTTTTTAGGAGCCCCGATTCCTTGGGTCTGCATGTCCTTGGAGCGTGTTTCATGTGCTTTTCTTGACCCTTTATTCTCTTTTACATACCCAACAAAGGTGGGTGTTTCTCAGCCAGTTCCGATCAATTGCCTCTAGCCCAGCCATTGGTTAGTCTTCCCTTATTCCATCGCATCTGCAGGTCCAGCATCTCAGTCCTGACAAGTTGGAACTCCACACTGCTGCCCTTCCACATGGGGCCATCGCCACTGTGCCAGAAAGCGGCTGCTCCCCTCGGTCCGAGGCCCTTACCTCCGCAGTATTACTCCTATGGGTGGCTGCTGTTACTACAAGGTGACCCCTCACCTGGGAACGGATCACCTGCCAGACTTTCTTGGGACTGGTACACAGCGGTAGCTTCTTACTTATTCTGTGGCCACCACTGTTTTGGGTGTTTCATGCGACCTCTTGCTTGCCAGTTGCGCTGTTACATGTTCCTCTGCTGTTACCATTCTGAGTACGCTTGCCCGGTTTCTTCCATGTGAGCCGCCTTAGATTCAGGGTCTAATACCCCATGATGGTTTTTTTCGTGCAAGGATATTCATAGAATTTATGTCGGGCAGGGCAAAGATTTTCCTGTTCACGTCTAGTCGGCCTTGTTGCCAGGCATGTTGGCCTACCACAACTGCCGTGTGCGGGACCTGCTCAGTAGACTGTGCCCATTAGAAATACCATAAATGGACCTGCAGAGAAGATCAAACCTGCCAGCTTACAGAACTGGCATAAACTGCATGCCTATATCTCACACTTCTTCAACCATGTCATTGCTGAGCACTACATCCGATAACACGATAACTACACCTCAGTGGTCATCAGGCACAATATGAAAATGCTTCCCACATAGAATCAAAACAAGGGCAACACCCTTCGAACCACACACCCTACATGATGTAGGGTGCTGTAAAAGCTTCAGGGCCCCCCACAGAGGTAGTAAGCACTATATACATTTTACAATACACTACAATAAAATACGACCCAAGATTTACCTCAGTGATGAGAACAAACAAGGCTGAAATCAATCTTGAGTCGCTTGTGTTCCACTTCAAAGGAAATTAGGCCTTAAAGGAATGACTTGACTGCTACTATTGGAGCAGTGCAAAGGCTGATTTGCATATAGATGGCCTATCCATATTGAAACAGTCAGCAAAAAGTGATGGACTTGAATGAAGCTCAAAGTAGTTGCTTGTGGCTGAGATTAAGCAAATCATTGTGCCCATGATTTTCTTGTTTTTTACATCCAAGGAAAATCTGCAGATCCAAACGCCACTCCAGGCCCTGCAAAAAAACAATATGCTTGTCAGCTTGACTCGTATTCACTCACTTTAAACCATGTGCAATGCCAGGTACCATGTACCAAATGTGAAAAGAGAAAAACGAAAAGGTGATGGACACCGGTAGCAGAGGAAACAATATTGGCAGCACATGGCGTCTGCAGACATACCTAAGCCAACCGCCGTTAGACAATTTGAGAGGATCACAGCAACCAACTATTCCAGAAAGGAAATCATAATACACCACACAAAGACAGCACATGTTACCATATTTGACACATCATGGAATACCAATGTACACCACCGATGACGCTGCTAGCCCCAATATCTGGTCCACTGAACCACAACTAACAGACGGAAAAACAAGGTGAAAGTTTGAAAGTCTCCTGATTTCTCCAAATCCAATATGCTCATACTTGCTGGTTAGGTACACCAACGGATGAGGCTGGTCTAACATTATGGCAAAGTCCGGAAAGTCTTGCAGAACTCCATCTAAGACGTGATCTATGCCCAAACACAAGAAAGCCAGACAGCGCCACATCTCAGGAACAAATACTGGCAGATGAAATGGCACCTGGTGCTTAGACAATAAAAAGAACACAGAGGTAGTTGTCTTGTAAATAAAAGAACACTGGAATTCTTTTGGTTCCCACTGTACACCATAGGTCTGTGACGTAAGCGTTAGGGAGATGAGTTGAAGACAGGCTTGGAATGTTGAGTTCTGACTTACACAAAGCGGAATAAAGACGTGTACGACTACTCTCCGTGTGTGCCGTGGTTATTGGCGAGTACCTAGGCTGGCAGAACGCTACAATCTTCACACATTTGAATTCCTAAAACTCAGAGAAAGGGGTTTATGAAGTGTAAAACTTTAGACCAATTCATGATTTCCTAACATGACATCTGAAATGTCTAACAAATAACCATCTATAAGCATAAAATCGAGTTGGCTTGTCAAGTTTCACTAATCTGCATTCCGCCTCTCTTGCATCAATGTCAGTTTAAATTGATGGTTACTGCACGAACAAATTAATTATCTATGCGCCTCAGTGAAGGGACCACTTTAATTCTTTGCATCTCTGCTTATGAGACGATACACACTACAGAACCCAATAGCAAAATTAAACATTGAACACATGAAAAAAATGTTGTAAAAACCATGCCTGGCTAGTGATATCGTTTCTACCTAATCCAAAACTAAATCCCCTAATATAGCCCTTATACAAAGGGTATCAAGGCACTGATGGAGCAGGGTTTTCGAAAAATAAAACCTGCTCGGATTGAGATCGCTAGTAACATTTCCTAACTTTCCTAACAGTGTGAAGTGAAAAACGTGTAGTTTGAATAACTAACATGAGGGAAAATTAATATTGCGCAAGCGCGTACTAAAGCACTGAACTAGGCCGCAAATGCCTGACTAATGAAGACAAAGAGACTAATGCTGCTTTTTGTGCATGATTATTAACGTTTGTCAGACAAAAATAACCTGGCCTGCACACGGTTAGATGCAGCATTTGGGAGGATGCGTAAAGAAAATCATTTTAAAGTGATTAATTATATTTGTTTTATTTTCTGTAGAAGCATGGGTTAAGCAAAATAAAGAATTATTAACTGAAAAGGCAAAAGAGAATGTGGAGGGAGAGCTGATGTAGAGCGGCCTTCGAAATCATGTGTGCCTGCCAAAATGTTAAACCTGCAGACGAAAAACAATTGTCAAGTGATGAACGTTTCCTCTGGAAGCGGACGAGTGGCACAAGAAGTAACAGAAACTGCAACATGAAGTCTGATATTGTATACTTGTACTTCCTGGGATGATGTAGTTCTAATGATGAAAACACAAAACAATAGAACATTGAGAGAGATGGACATGCCGAGTGTGGTGTGACAGTACACCCCTTTCCTTAACCAATCACGATGTAGTTTAAACTCTGAAATGAAACAAGTGTGGGTTGGTCTTTTGGGTTTTAGGGTATAATTGAGGTGCCTTGGTGGGAGGGGTTAGCTAGCATTGCTCCTGTTCCGAGAGGTGCTGATGGCGTTAGGTGTGATCGCCGCTGTCGTCGGGTTGCTGTAGAGGCCTACCTGTTGTTTTTTCCTGTTTCTGATTCCTGACTTAGACTTTGCCCTTACAAATCTTCTTGAGAGGCCCTGCTGCTCCCCTGGCCAGTGAGCAGATTTCCTGTTTCCTCCTGGGTTAGTATAGATAGAAACCTGACTTTGCATAATCATTTGCAAATGTATTTTGTCTCTGAAACTTGTCTCTCTTCGCCTGTCCACTCCTTCAATGCACTGTCGATGTGATGTGATTTATCATTTTCTCTTTGCTAGTTTGTTTATTCAGTGATATTCCATGATTTGTACTGTGTATTGGTACTTGATGAGCATTTATTTCACATTATTTAGATAAAACATTATAAATATAGCACACTGTGTTCGGTCTTTATTTAGAGTGTGTTATTAATTCTTGCCATCAACTATTCAACTATAAAAAAAGATGCCATTGTGTTATTATTTTCCTATGAGAAATGCAGGTTCGGTTAGATATTGGTAAGTTAGGTCTGAACTTTGCATTTCACACTAAACCCAGCGCGAAGGGACTTTGTTGGGTAATGTAATTGGGCCTTGTTTAGTTGCAAATGTATTGATCTCTGAGCGCTGGATCAGTTTTGGTAGCAGAGGATGGTTTTTGATTGATATTGATTAGTTTGGCAATAATTATTGATTATTGATTTTTGGTTATTAATATGAAAAGTAAGTGTTCGTTTTGTTTCATGTAGTCTGGAAATATGGGTAAGGAGTTGCCTAAGATCCCGGGATGATGTTATTTTAGCCTAAGAGGGGCTGAGGAATAGTGTGGAAAAGTATCACACTGCAGAAGTACTTTGTCTGTTGTTGTAATATCAAACAGTGAGATGCTGTTGATGTTATTTTAGGGATTTATTCTGTTGAGAAAAGGGTTGTGTGAAATAGTGGAAAGTCCGCTTCCGAAATTTTGGCTTTACACCCCCAAAGGAGTACCAAGACTTTTTTCACTCAAAAATCCTCTTCCGAAACTTTGGCTAGTATCCCCAGAAGAGTACCAAGACCTCTTTCCACTCGATTGGGAGTAGAGTAGCGCTGGTCGTTATTTTACTAGAAGTAAAAGAAATCTCTTCGAATGATCGAACTATCTCTTTATTTAGTGGAGCAGACAAAGTAGCACTGTTTTGTGTTGTTTCTAACAAGAATTTGGTTAAGAAAAACCTTGTAGTACATTGCCGTAATATTTTGTAAAGGGAAGGTCAGTAGCAGGAGTTAAACTGATGTCACAAAAAACCGCGCTGGCATTGGTCGAGACAGTGGGCGCATAGTGAGCCGTGATTGGTTGGTTGCTGTGAGCCGCGCTGGCATTGGTCGAGATAGTGGGCGTGTAGTGAGCCGTGATTGGTTGGTTGGTGTGAGTCGCGCTGGTATTGGTTGAGATTCAGCTAATAGAGTGAGAGGATTTACGGAAGGTTTCCCTTGTTTGTTTTTGGTTTATTTAGCGAGAAAAAGAGTGTTTAAAATGAAGATGGTAAAAAGAATACAAGATTTCTTTAAAAAGGATAAGCCGATAGTTACTAGAGAGGGGCTTACTGTACCTCCTCCAAGATCACCTGCTTCTTTCATGATGTTGGAGCGTGGATATCATACGTGTACATGGTTAGAGAATTGGATGGGTTACACAGAAGATGATGGAGTTTTAGCTTTTCCAAAGCATGGTACTTTTAATGTGAGGATATTAGAAAATTTGAGGAGACAAATGAATTCATTAAAACCAAATCCTAGACCTATGCAGTATGAGGCGCTTGAAGAATGGGAACATGAGGCGTATAAAAGGGAGAGAGACAGGAATGGGATAAGATATAGGAATACATTAAGGAGGTATTCAGAAGCTAGGTGGGATGATCAGATGAAGAAGATGGAGAAGAGAGGTGATCGCAGATGGATTATATCCGGTAATAGTTGCTGAGGATCAGGCTGGAGGAAAATGTAAAGAGAAAAAGAATAATGTTGAGACTTCGGAATTAGATATTGATCCAAATGAAATTGATGATGAATTATTAGATGAGATGCTCTTAAAGAGACCTCCACCATATCAGGAGAGCCCGGATGGGATTTCTCTGAGTGCACCGTTAATTGAAATAGAAGTTCCACAAGTCCCACAAGTTTCACAAGTTACGAATGTTCCGGTAGCTTTACAGTCTTCATTAGGTACTCGAGAGTTACAGGAAAAAGAGATTGACATGTTAAACAGAACAAGAGAGGAGTTGACTCAGAAAATTAGTCAGTTGAGTTTGAATGCAGAAGCATTGTCAGTACCAGTAACGATCGGTCCAATAGTTCCTTTGTACAGTGAGGGTCAAAATATTTCGAGAGTGCATACATTACCAATTCCTATGAATAGTGTTAGGAATGCTAGTGGATCGGAATCAGTTGAGAGGAGTGCTTCATTGATTGATCTTCCAATAAATGAAAAAGTGACTGAAACACCAAACAGAAGTGTGCAGATAGATCCTAGGAAACTAGTGCAGAATGTGAGAAAAATGACTCCAGTATCAGGGGGTTCAGTGGGACCTTCGCCAGAGGAGTTAGATGATTGGATAAGAGGAATAGAAACGAATAAGTCTAAATTGAGTATAGATATAGGGAAATTGAGAGTAGATTTGGAAGAAATGATTAATGGTACAATAAGTCCAGAGAGATTGAGTAAATACCAGGATGAAGAGTTACTATTTTTGTGTAAAAATATTACATGGAGAGCAAAGAATTTACATGAGAAATTGGTAGAGGTTGCACAGGAATATGGAGTGGATATTGGAAAATCTAAAGCTTTGCAGAAAACATATAGATTGGACTTTACTGAAAAGGATTTGGAGAGTTTGAATACGTCTGGTAAACGATTACAAATAAAAGAGTTGATTAATACCCTGAAGAGATGGGGTGATGTAGAACGATGGAAAGGTAGATGGGCGAAAAAGAAGGAAGAGATGATTGCTAACAAAAATGTGAATGCATCTTCTTTACTTCCATTAAGAGAAGCAGAGCAAGTTGAAATGATATATCCGATGAGAGAAGTTCCAGGTGGTGGATATGTTCACATTCCTTGGTCAAGACAGGATATATTGTCTTTTACTAATGATTTCCCCAGATTGAGAGAAAAGCCTGTTGAGTGGTACAAACAGGTAGAGAGGTTTGTAAAAGTTTCAAAGGTCTTGTTGAAAGATTTGGATGGTTTGTTTGACATTTTAGTTCCAGCTGATTTATAGACAGAGTGTAAAATTGCAGTTGATTGGCCAAAAGAGGAATATCCTAGAGATGTTAAAACAGGAGCATCTTCAGGAGAGGTGGTGAAAAAATATAATCAGGTAATTACTTACCTGAAAGGTAAAATTTCTCCAAAAGAAACTGATTGGGTTAAAATTGATAGGACAACACAGGAGTCAAAAGAATCAGTACATGCATATTATGAGAGGCTTTTACAGGTGTTTAAACAGTATAGTGACTTTGAAAGTATAACTGACAAAGATATGGGACATTTTGTGTATAGGTTTGTATTTGGATTGAAGCCTGAGATTAGTAATATGATTCAGCAACATTTGATTTGTTGGCAGAGTAAGACAGTGGATGAGATTTTGAGATATGCTAAGTATTGTAGTGATGAAATTGAGTCGAGGCATAAGATATTAAAAGATAAGATGATGTGGGCACAAGTGAAAGTGGTGCAACAGAAAGATGGGAATTATGTCAATGGTTCTCAAATAGATTTCAAATGAAAAGACAGAATCAGAATTTTCAAAATGGTCAGGTACCTAAAATGAATGGTGTATTAAATGGTGGAAAAGGTAGAGGTAAGAATAATAGAGAAGAAATGAAAAATAAATATCCTTGTCATGCGTGCGGAAAGTTAGGGCATTGGAAGAACGAGTGTAAGTCCTTGCTAGGAAATAATGGAATGATTCAAAATTTCAATCCGCAGATGCAGAATGAAGCGGTTGTGAATCAACAACAGCTGCAACAGCAACAGGTAGTTACACCACAGGTTCAACAAATGCAAGTACCTCAAGCTCCTATGCTAAATAATGTGAATGCTCAGGTACAGAGATACAGTGCGAATGCTGGATTTCACTCAAGTGAACAAGTTGGTAAGAATCAAAATGTACAACAATATTGGTTGCAGTGTCCTGAGAGTGATTCAGATTCATCTCAATGACGATGCCTGAGGGGGGAGGAAGAGTGCGTGCTTGGCGCATCTCTAGTGGTAGATCAATCAGGTCCTTTTGTTGATGGGAAAGTGGAAGGCAATAATATTGCATTTCTTGTGGACACTGGTGCTACCCATTCTCTGGTGAGAGCAGCAGAAATTCCAAACCTACCCCTCTCGGGAGAAACTATCCAAGTTGTAGGAGTTTCAAATAAGTATATTAGAACTCCAGTGACCAAACCAATGGAGGTTCATATTGGAGAATTCAGAGATATGCATCGTTTTGTGGTATGTGACACGAGTCCAGTGAATCTTTTAGGTAGGGATTTACTCTACATGATGAATTATGCCATCTATTGTACACCGGATGGTATTGCTTTCCAGACACCACATGAGGATGTTGCTTTTAAAATAATGTTAGCAAAGCAAGCGACAGAAGTGAATGATCTATATTTATTGCTCATATTTGAGGATTTGCCCTGTGAGTTGAGAGATACAGTGAGAACAGATGTGTGGGATTTTACAGGAAAGGAAATTGGACTGATGAAAGGTGTTGACCCTATTCAAATTACAGTAAAACAAGGTGCAGAGTTTCCAAAAACACCACCATATAAGATGAGTCCTGAGACTATAGCAGGAGTTATTCCTGTAATAGAGCAAATGATTGAACAAGGTATTCTGAAAGAAATATTGGGCAGTCCTTGCAATTCACCTATTATGGGAATTAAGAAACCAAGTGGAAAGTACAGAATAGTGCAAGATTTGCGAAAAATAAATAAAATTGTGGTACCTTGCTGTCAAATAGTGCCAAACCCAGCAGTGATTCTTTAACAAAGTCCTTGTGATGCGGAATGGTATACAGTGATTGATTTGTGTCAAGCATTTTTCTCAATACCTTTACATCCGGATAGCCAATATTTATTTGCTTTCCGGTTCGGAGACCGTGTTTTGGCATGGTGCCGAGTTCCTCAAGGGTATACAGAGAGTCCTTCAATTTTTTATCAGATTTTGAAAAAATGTCTAGAGTCTTTGGTTATGCCAAAGGAATCAGTATTGGTGCAGTATATTGATGACCTACTGGTGGCATCCAAAAACACGAGAGGCATGTGTGACAGATACAATTGCTCTACTGAACCATTTGGCAGAAGGTGGGCATAAAGTGTCACCAGCAAATTTACAATTTTGTCAGAAAGAGGTTCAATATTTGGGACACAAAATTGAAAAAGGAGCTAGAAAAGTGTTACAGGATCGAATCAATGTGATTTGGCAAATGGAACCTCCCAAAACACAGAAAGAAGTTCGAATGTTCTTGGGTATGGTAGGATATTGTAGGCAGTGGATTAGTGGATTTTCATTGATTGCCAAACCTCTACAGAGGTTGACTCACAAAGATGTGACTGATCCGATTGAATTGGACGAGGAAAGCATGAAAGCGTTCATTGAGCTGCGAGATAGTCTTTGTCGAGCACCTGCATTGGGAATGCCAGACTACACGAAAGATTTTGCATTGTTCTTTTGTGATAGAGATGGGTGTGCGCTTTCAGTTTTGACACAAACACATGGAATGGCACATCGACCAGTGGCATATTTTTCTGCTACTTTGGACTCAGTGGCTGCAGCATTACCAGGTTGTTTGAAAGCAGTGGCTGCTACTTGTGTGAGTCTTGAGCAGAGTGAGTCAATTGTCATGAGACATCCAGTGAAAGTATATGTGCCACACTCTGTTGAGATCCTATTAACTCGCACACGAACACAGTATATGACGTACAGTCATTTGACTAAATATGAGAGAGTGATTCTGGGTGCTGAAAATGTGACAGTAACAAGATGTACAACATTGAATCCAGCAACCTTGTTGCCGAGTTCAAGTTGTGAAGAGGTGAAAGATGAAGCAGATCATGATTGTTTGGATGTGACAGAGTTGTGTACCAAACCTAGACCTGACATAAAGGTTACACCACTGGAAGAGTCAGATTGTGTGATGTTTGTGGATGGATCATGCGTGAGAGATGAAAAAGGTGTATTAAGTGCATTGTATGCTGTGTGTACAGTGGCTATGGTTCTTGAAGCATCCTGTTTAAGAGGGATAAATTCAGCACAAATTTCTGAATTGATTGCACTGAGTAGAGCGTGCATAATTGGCAAAAATTTGAGAGTAACCATATTTACTGACAGTCAATATGGTTTCGGGGTGGTGCATGATTTTGGTCAATTGTGGATGCAACGTGGATTTCTGACTTCTTCAGGATCACCTATTAGAAATAGTAAACATGTAAAGGATTTACTGAATGCATTACAATTGCCTAAAAAGATTACAGTGGTCAAATGTTCAGCACATAAGTTAGGAAATGATTATGTGACGAATGGGAACAGATACGCAGACCAAGTGGCTCGTTTCTGTGCACAAAATTCAATTTCAATAAACAGAGGAAAAGAGAAAAATAATACAAATTGTCACTTGATGTTCTCTGCAATAAAAACATGGGATGAAATTAAACAGTTGCAGGAAGAAGCTAGTGATGAGGAAAAAGAAATTTGGATCAAATCAGGATGTAAAAAGAGATCTGTTGATGAAGTATGGGTGTATGTAGATGACAGACCAGTAATGCCAGACTGTTTACTTTCACAGATGGCAAGAATGTACCATGGTTTAACACATGTTGGGAGAGATGCTATGATTAGACTCTTCAAACAGTCATGGTATAATCCAAAGTTCAGGGTCATTGCAGAGAGTCTATGCCAAAGGTGTACCGTGTGCCAGCAGCAAAATCCAGGTAGAAAGACAGTTGTTAGTTGGGGCAGAATTGGAAAAGCTGAAGGACCTTTTACAAAGTTGCAGGCAGATTTCATAGAGTTCCCTCCTTGTAATGGACTAAAATATGTGTTAGTCGTTGTTGGTCTGTTTTCTCGTTGGGTGGAAGCATATCCAACAAGAAGGAATGATAGTTTGACTGTTGCTAAATTGCTATTAAGAGAGATAATTCCTAGATTTGGATTTCCAGTCTCTTTAGAAACAGATAGAGGAACTCATTTTAATAATGAAATAATTCGGTTGATTTGTACATCGTTACAAATTGAACAAAGCTGCATTGTGCCTATAGACCAGAAGCATCAGGAGTGGTTGAGCAAATTAATGGCACTATCAAATCAAGACTGTCAAAAGTCTGTGCATCCACAGCACTGAAATGGCCAAATGCTTTACCCTTGGTATTGATGAGTCTGAGAAGTATTCCTGATAAAAAGACTGGATTATCCCCACACGAAATAATTATGGGGAGGGCAATGAGACAGCGATTGTACCAGCAAATCAACTGATGAATATTACTGATGATCTGGTGCTTGATTATTGCAAAGGATTGGCTGATGTAGTGCGTTCTGCGTCTCATCAGGTTGGAGAAATTGCAACTACAACTCAGCAAGAACAAGCACATGATCTAAGTCCAGGAGAGTGGGTCCTGGTACAGAAACACGTGAGAAAATTGTGTTATGGAACCTAGATGGCATGGCCCTTACCAAGTAATACTGGTGACAACGACAGCAGTAAAGTGTGGTGGCTTACCAAATTGGATACATGCAAGGCACACAAGAAGAGTCCCAAGTCCACCTGAAAGACAAGAAGAAGCAAAAAGTGAAGAAAGTGAAATTGTAGAGTCTGAAATTACAGATTCTCAAGTTGAACAAGGAACAAGTCGAATAGAGTGGGCACCAGCTACTGGGTCTCAAAAGACTGCTGTTGAGACAGAAAAAGAGAAAGTGAATCAAGAGTAAGTACAACAGAGAAAAGGACTGAATAAAAGAACTTGCAAACTTGACAATGAAGCAAAGGAAGCTGTGCAAGCAAAGAAAGCAAGAAAAGGTGATGTGTGGCCAGAAGGAGTGAAAAGACTGAAATACACTCTGAAACAAAGATCACCTGACACAATAATTGAAATTTCAGATCAGACTGAGCAAAGTGACTCTAAAGAAGAATCAGTACGTAAAACAAAAAGAGTGAGGGTTCCAAATAAGAAATACATAGCACCAGAATGGACATATGTGGTGTTGGAAGAAATTGAAAACACAGATCGGATCAAAGAAAACACTGGTGCAGAGCAGGGTGAAGGAGGCAGTTTTGTACCACCTTAAAAGAACTGTGAAAAATAAGGTGCAACAATTTTTGATAAAATGATTCTGAATAATTCAAAAGATTTGAAGAAGAAGAAAAAGAAGATATAAAAAAAAAGAGGGGGTAAAGAAGAAAAGCTATTAAGTGTGAGGATACACTACTTTGGATAGATATTATTTTTACACTACTTTGGATAGATATTATTTTTTATAGATATTTTTTATAGATTAGATTTTTTTCTAGATATTTTTGATTCTAAGTTACAAAAGAAATTGGGAGTTTTTTCTTAGTTTTTTAGAATTGGTACAAATCTAACTAGAAATGGCAAATTCAGCAGAGACTGGACATCAAAATCATAGTTTTAAACGTAAATGTATTAATGCTTGCTTATTTAGTTTATTTTTACTAATGATAGTATGGTTAACACTAATTGTCATTGTGCCTGCCTTAATGGTAACTAATCAAAAGAATGACACTAATACTAATGGTGTGAAGAGTGAAAAAGTAGATACTAAAGGTTTAGATGGAGACTTACATACTAAAATGGAAAAGATGAAAGATGACAGTACCTATCATCATGATAAATCAATTAATGATTTCTCGTTAAATGTCTTTACCAAATTATTGTATGAGTATGTTGATGTAATGGATGCGAGAGATTGTTATGTGTGCATGCAATTACAGTCGTCTGTCTCAGAGGGGGTGACATATCATCATCTACCTTTAACATATGGTGTGTCTTGTAGTGTCTTAACGAGTTTGTTTTATGAGAGGGAAGTCTCCAGTATTTTTACTCTAACATGGATTAGTCTTCTTAGAAATTCCTATTAGAAGAAATATGAATAAAATAAATAGTGCTAGAAAGGCGGAATATATGGGAGAATTTTTTCATTCTACACAAACAATAGATACAGTATATGCACATAGACATAACCTAACTTGTAGATTACGATTTGAAGAAATAGAATTTATTAACATGGTTGAAGATAGAAGACAAGAGTTTCAGAGAAAAGCTGCTGAGCAAAAGTCTCATGTGCCTCCATGGGCTTTCAGAGAGGGAGATTACAAAAGGGTGAGACTTACGCTGCCATGACCCTAGACTGGTATCATAGAGGGAAGCTTTGTTTACTTAGACAAAAGACTGATTATAATAATTATTTCATTGGTTCTAGTGTATTTGATCATACATTTCTAGTTACGGGAGGATGGGGATTGAAAGGAGGAACTGATCCTGTCTTTCTGGGAATCTATTATGTGTGTGGTAAGAATGCCTACTATAGGTTGCCCACACATTGCTACGGGTGTTGTTACATAGCAATAGTATTTCTAAAGATATACCATATGGATGAGAATCATAGAATCAATGAAATAAAGAATGGACTAATACGTAATAAGAGAGCGAGTTTTTCAGAAATTATAGGAGATATTTTTGGAGCATTGATACCTTCAGTTGGGGTTATACTAAATGCGCACAAAATTAGAAAATTGTCCACAGTGGTTGATCGTTTATCAACAGACACTGCTGGTGGGTTTTTAATGATTGATACTGAGATGGTTGCAATTAGATCTATGGTTTTGCAGAATCGACTTGCCCTTGATGTATTATTGGCTAAAGAGGGTGGAGTCTGCAATATGTTGAAAATACAACAATGCTGTACTTATATCCCTGACAAGAGTAAAAATCTTGAGGGATATATTTTTTTTAACAATTCTTTTTATTAAACAGTTGCTGGTGAATGGTACAGTACAAAAGACCAGGTAGTTTACTTTTCTCAGTACGCATGGATGGAGGGATAAACAGACAGTACACATGTGAGGAACATCACTAAGGAAGAGGATCATCATAATCAACAGTACAAGGTGGTGTACAAATCTCTCCTCTGTACAAATTCCACGGATTCCAGACTCGACTCCACTTCCTTGGGCACCCCTTGCCAAATACACCGTCTTTTCCCTAAACATGCACCAATCCAGGTTTCTTTCCCAGGCCTCCAGTGTAGGTGTGTGTGCCGCCCCCCAGAGTTGAGCAATATTTCTCTTTGCCAGCATGAGCCCCAGAGTGACCCATTGTGTCTGAGAAGTGTCCAAGTCTGTAGGCTCCCAGATATTAAGGAGGCATCATCTAGCCTCGGGACGGAGGGAGATTCTCATTACCTGGTTGATCGTGTCGTGCACTTGACGCCAATAAGAGTTGATATGTGTGCATTCCCAAATGATGTGCATAAAAGTTCCGATCTGGCCACAGCGTCGCCTGCATTCCCCTGTCTCCGACCACCCCATGTGTATTAATCTAGGGCCCGTTATGTAGATCCTATGGAGGATCTTCAGCTGAACCAGTCGCAAGCGTGCCGGGATAGCCACCTCTTTAGGGAGGATACTGCTGTTTGCCACTCCTCGTCGTCCAGTTCTATCCCATCTTGTGCCCACCTATCTCGCAGTGTCCAGAGGGGTTTGTCATGTGATTAATTAGTTTTTTGTAAATTAAGGATATTGTTTTGTCAGGGAGATGACCATCTAAGATTCTGTCCTCCAGAGGGAGACCTCCGGGGGATCCGCCCCTTTAGGCCATAAAGACTGAAGTGAGTGTGAGACCTGTAAATAGCGAAAAATTCAGTATCCGCCAATTTATATTCGCCCTGAAGCGTGCTGAAGGGTTTGGGCTCCCCTTTTCCCCAGACATCTTTAATAGCTGAAATCCCAATAAGGTCCCACCTATCGAAGCCCCTTGTCCTCCACAGGTCGCCCAATTTCTCCGAGTCCCAAAGAGGGGTAGCCAATGTGAGTTTGTGCCTCCAACCAAGATAATTAGTGGCGTCATGCCAAATTTGCACTGAGTGCTTCGTGGGGCCAGTTAGTTTGAACCGGTTAGGTCGGGAGTATAACGCCCTACCATAAGTGCCCCCGGAAGGAGCCATCTGTCCATGGCGTAGCCCGGGTCATCCACACGGCCGTATGTGCCATGATTAATGGCTGCCAGTTGGGAAGCCCAATAGTATTTCTTGACATCAGGGAGACTGATGCCTCCATCATACCAAGACAACGTTAGTTTGCTCAAGGCGATTCGAGGCCTGCCGTCCCATAATAGGTCTCTTTGCAGGCCCTCCACCTCCCGAAAGTAACGTGCTGGGACTACATCCAAGGTATTTTGTAGGGCATATAAGAATCGCGGTAAGGCCATCATCTTAAACAGAGTAGCTCTGCCCAGGAGTGAGATAGGGAGCGTCTTCCAGTTATTAATATCACTTTTAAGTCTGCGAAGAGGAGGAAGAAGGTTTTGGGCATAGCGGACCGAGGGGTCCAGTGAAATGTATATCCCCAAATATTTGAATCCAACCAAGTTTGTTTGTATTGGACAGTTCCGGGGAGGGACAGGAGGGTCTCCCCTCAGTACAAATAATAGGTATTTTCCCCAATTGATAGAAAGTCCAGAAAATCGGCCGAAAACTGCGAGAATATCCATCACCACTACAAGAGAGTTCCTAGGGGAGGCCAAATAAAGTAAAATGTCATCCGCGTATAAGGATATGCGGTCCTCCCATCCGGGGACCACCGCAGACCCCTTATCCTTGGATCCCAGCGTATCCAGGCGGCCAGGGGCTCCAAGGCCAAAGAGAAAAGAAGGGGGACAGAGGGCAACCCTGTCGAGTTCCCCGACTGAGCAAGAACGAGGCTGACACCTTGTTGTTCACCACCACTTGAGCCAGTGGTTCAGAGTATAAGAGACGCACCCATTGAATGTATTCCGGCCCAAATCCCAGCTTTACCATAACTGCCCATAGGTATGGCCATTCGATAGTGTCGAAGGCCATGGTCGCGTCCAAAGACACAATCACCGCCGGCTCGCAAAGGGTGCCGGCTCTATCTGTCACCCCATGCACTCTACGGAGATTCAGAGCTGTATTTCTATGAGGCATAAACCCGGTTTGATCTGGATGCACCAGGCCTCCGATCACCTTCACCAAGCGGTTGGCTAAGAGCTTGGCTAAAATCTTGGGTTCGGCGTTTAAAAGAGAGATGGGCCTATATGAGGCACATTCCGCCTTATCCTTTCCTTCCTTGTGGATGGTGACAATAGTAGCCATTCGTTGTTCCCGGGGCAACGTTCCCACCTCCTAGATTCCAGAAACATAGCGTTCAAATATGGGGCTAGTTTATCTGGTCTCAACTTGTAGAGCTCAATGGGAAGTCCATTCGGGCCCAAAGCTTTCCCAGAATTCAAGGAACGGATCGCTTGCGCGGTTTCATCGGCTGTAAGGGGGCTATCCATATAGTCTCGATCCTCACAGGAGAGGCAGGGAAGCTTAATATCCCTCAACAGCTCCTGAGAGTCCGTTTCAGTGTGGGAGGAGACTGCCGTATAGACCGATTGGAAATGATCAGCAAACCTGTCCGCTATTTCCTGCGGTTCCGTGACCAAAACGCCTCCTTGTACATTGAGCTCTGGGACCAGCCGACTCGCCCATTCCTTCTTGTCCAGCCACGCTATGAGCTTCCCGGCCTTGTCTCCCTGGTCATAAAGCCTGCCCTGCTGCTCTCTACTCAGGGCCCTGGCCCTATCCGAGACCAACGCTTTATAGTCGTGCTGCTTCATACTCAACAAGTGGATCTTCTCCGGCGTAACCCCAGATTCCAGTTTCCTTTCTAGACTATATATGTCTGTCTCAAGTTCGAGGACCTCCTTTTGCTTGTCTCTCTTAGAGCTAGATATCAAAGACAGGGCTTGTCCCCGAATTACTGCCTTGAATGCTTCCCACAAGGTCCGGGAAGAGGGCACCGATCCCACATTGTCGGAAAAATATTCGTCAATAGCTTTGATAAGCTCCTGACGGATCTTGGGGTTACGTAAGTACCAAGGGTTAATTGGGGCCAATCTGCCCACTCCGCCCATACCCACTAACAGGTGAACCCAGACAGGTGAGTGATCAGAGATACCTCTGGCTAAGTGTTTGATGTCGTGTATATATGTCGCTTGCGCAGCTGGTACCAGACAGTAATCTAAACGGGAGAGACTGTTGTGTGCCCCAGAGTGGAAGGTGTGTTGCGCCTGGCCCGGGTGGTACACTCTCCAGCCATCGACCAGTCCCATCGCCTCAAGGAAATCAGGCAACCATCGGGCAGACGGTACTATCTCTCGAGGGGGATATCTATCTAATGTACCCGAAACCACTGCATTGAAGTCTCCTCCCAGAACCAGGAGCCCATCCGGAAGGGCGAGCAGGGCTGCACCCAAATCAGCAAACGTTGTACCCTGTAGGCCTGGGGGAACATAGACAGACATAAAGGCAATGTGCCGGCCCTCCCACATCCCGGAAACACCGACGTATCTGCCTCTATCATCTCCCCATGTGGAGCTAACCGCCAGCGGGAAGTTGTTCCTTGTCATAATACCCACACCCCTGGATCCCGAGGTGAAACCAGAGTGCGGAATCAGTTTATACCCCCTCTGTGCATTGCCTTGCATAGATTCCCAACCAGATGTGTCTCCTGGAGTAAGACTACATCGGGTGAGTGCCTCCTGATGTATTGAAGTACTACACTTCGTTTGATTTTGTCCCCTAACCCGTTAACATTCCAGCTCATAATTTTTACATTTTTATCCCACATCATGCCTGTATTGCAGAATATAGATCCAGCAACTCCGGGCTTGTACTCTTTCAGCAACTCTATTGCAGGTGTATATGTCCATTGCACCAATGAAACAAATATAACAAAGAACAAAAAAACAAATTGTCCCACCCCAACAACCCCCCACCCCGCTGCCCTGCACTCTAGGCTTAGAACTGCCCATCGAAAACTTGCAGAGTGCCTGTCGCCCTAGAAAGAAATTCAGAGAAAGAAAAGAAGGGGGAAAAGTGAGCTCCATGTCCCCACCCCTAACCAGGCCGAGTGTAACACCCCTGGCAGGTAAATGTCAAGAAACATATATGGCATCACCAGTCCCCATACTAAAGCGCAGATATCCCGCTCACCCCCGCCCATCCCACATCGATGACCCCATTACGTAGTTCAAAGCCGCAAGCCTCAGAGATCTACTTCAGATCGGTGAAATGTCCGCCTGTGTCCCAGTGCCGCGATCCGCCTGGCCGTTCGCTCCGCGATGCTCGATCCACTCTGCCACTGCCTCGGGCTCGTCGAAAAACCATGCCCGTCCCTCCGCCTCCACCCGGAGACGTGCCGGGAACAGCATTGAGTATTTCAGACCCCTCTCTCTCAGGCCACGCTTCACAGTGAGGAAAGACCTCCTTTGCTTTTGTACTCTCTGTGTAAAGTCCGGGAAGAAGGAGATGGCAGCATTTTCATATCGGAGGGTGCCCCCGCTCTGGAGTTCTGGAGAATAGTGTCTCTGTCCCGATAGTTCAAGACCCGAGCCAGCATGGGCCGCGGGGAGCGCCCGGTTTGGGACGGCCGCCCGGGACCCTGTGAGCACGTTCGATAACAAAAAATTTGCTGAGGCCTTTGGGCTGCAGGTGTTTAAGAATGAGGTCCTCAACGAATAGGTCCGGGGATTGCCCCTCCGCTTTTCCGGCACTCTAGGATGCGGAGATTATTGCGCCGGAGTCGACCTTCATAATCATCCAGCTTGAGGTCCATGTACTTGTGTGAGTCCTGGAGTTCGTGCATCTCCCTTTGTAATTGTGTGACATCCCCGACGAGACTGGTGGTCGTTATCTCAACCTGCTTGACTTTTTCGTTAAGCTTCCCCAGGTCGGACCTAATAAGGTTAATGTCAATCGCCATGGCATCCATTTTGTGCTCGAGAGAGGTTTTAACTCCAGCAATTGCCCCCATGACATCCTCGAGAGATAGCTCTTGTTCCTCTTCCCCTGGGTGTCCCTGATTGGTCTCTGCCGACAGTCGGCTCCGCTGAGGGTCTTTAGTGACTGTGTATCTGTCCAATTTGTTAGTCTGCACCTGCTTCGCCCCACGGGACCCGGTCCCTCTGCGATCCCCGGCAGCAGCCATCTTACACAACCAACTGGGCTAGAATAGTGGAAGCAGGCAGAGGTACCAGCCACACAGTGACCACCAGTAAGGTTACCGGCAGCTACAGCGCAGGCCCCAGGGGTCTGAGAGCAAGTCCTGTACTGTCCGGGGGGTGGGGTCCCTCAAGTCGGGTCCGGACAGCTGAGCGCCCCCGGGACCCAGGCGGGTGACCAAACGCCGCTACGGTACCTGTGTTCAGCATCTTCCGGCCCCGGGACCACAAGCGATAGGGAGGTTCCCCTCAGTTGGAGCGCACCGCCGCCATTACTCTGCTCCCGGCGGGTGCGCTTCCCGCAGTTCCAGTTGTCAATGCGGGGGAGCTTTGTCAGCTTCAGGGCCCAAGGGCAGTCACCACCTCCGCTGCTGGTCTCGCCTGTCCCCCGTAGCCCCGCCTCGATATCGCACGGCGGTACCTCCACCACTCAGGTCGGGACTCCCTCCGGCGCCACTGTTCACTGTGGGCCCCGGCGCTCAGATTTCCCGCAGGCCGCAACACTCCGGAGCTGCTATCTCCCCTATTGGGGCTGCTCGATGCACCGGAACAAGCGGGCTGGGGACCGCTACCACTCCGATCGCGGGGGGTGTCGACTGGTGTCACGGATATGTCGCAGGATAGACGTGGGGCAGGGACACTCGGCGGAGCTACTTCACTACGCGGCCATCTTCGATCCGCGCTTGGCCACGCCCCCCTTGAGGGATATATTAGGAATATTACGAATCTTCATCAAGATTTATCTGAATTGAAGGTTGGTGGTGCTTGGGAGAAACTTGGTAAAAGTTTTTCCTCTATGGGAAATTGGTTGTCAACATTTGGGAATAGTTTATTAGGGAGAATATTAACACCTATTATTGCAGTGGCTACAGTGATACTAATGATTTTCTTGATTTATAAATTTTGCAAATATAAGAAAGACATCTGATAATAAACGAAGAGCAAGAAAAAGAAAGAGAGAAGAAATAGAATTAGAGGATAGAAAAGGAAATTATTATGAAATGATGAGGGATCTAGATGGGATAATGATAAAATGTGAGAGAACAACAGCTTTTTAAGTTAATAATTGTATTAGTGGGTATTTGGTGATGGCTCAAAGACGCCATCAAAGGGGTGGATTGATGGAGCAGGGTTTTCGAAAAATAAAACCTGCTCGGATTGAGACCCCTAGTAACATTTCCTAACTTTCCTAATAGTGTGCAGTAAAAAACGTGTGGTTTGAATAACTAACATGAGGGAAAATTAATATTGCGCAAGCGCGTACTAAAGCACTGAACTAGGCCGCAAATGCCTGACTAATGAAGATAAAGAGACTAATGCTGCTTTTTGTGCATGATTATTAACATTTGTCAGACAAAAATAACCTGACCTGCGCATGGTTAGATGCAGCATTTGGGAGGGTGCGTAAAGAAAATCATTTTAAAGTGATTAATTATATTTGTTTTATTTTCTGTAGAAGCATGGGTTAAGCGAAATAAAGAATTATTAACTGAAAAGGCAAAAGAGAATGTGGAGGGAGAGCTGATGAGAGCGGCCTTCGAAACTATGAGTGCCTGCCAAAAAGTTAAACCTGAAGACGAAAAACAATTGTCAAGTGATGAACGTTTCCTCTGGAAGCGGACGAGTGGCACAAGACGTAACAGAAACTGCAACATGAAGTCTGATATTGTATACTTGTACTTCCTGGGATGATGTAGTTCTAATGATGAAAAAACCAAAACAATAGAACATTGAGAGAGATGGACATGCCGAGTGTGGTGTGACAGTACACCCATTTCCTTAACCAATCACGATGTAGTTTAAACTCTGAAATGAAACAAGTGTTGTCTTGTGGATTGTTACCTGCCTTGTTATGTTGGCCTAGGCCTGGCTGCCATGCTGCTTTTCTTTGCGCACGTTACACTGAGCCGGGCCTCCCTCGCCCTTTGCTCGTGCCAAGTTCTTTTGCACTGTCTGCATTTTCTGTTGATCACCTTTTTGGGCTCTGTCTGCACAAACATGTACAAGGTCGCATAACAATGTATTTTGGTTCTTCCTGATATGGCCAGTCTCGCGCACCCAGACATAACATTAGGTGCAATTGCCATGAAGAATTTGATGTGCTTTTAATACTGTGGTTTACTAGCGCTTAACACACTTGGAGAAATCCCTTTCAGTGAGAAGAGCTATGATGTCCTGCTGATGTAATTCTGCATCTAGAGACTGAGGTATGGGGGTTCGCTAGTCAAAGCCCAGAGGTCTTCTATTATTATAATAAACTATCTTACTGCAAGGGGAGGGTGGTAATGTTATTTATACGTTTATCCACTGAGCTCTGAGATGCTTTCCCCGTTTGTATTCTATGGAATTGTAACCATGCTGCTTATATTAGTCATATGCATTATGCTATTAGTACTGACACGTGTACTGTACATTAGAGCACGTAAGTTGGAATAAACATTTTAACCTATCCAGTGTCTCTTCCTACGCACCTTGTGGACAAGTACGAGTGAGTGACGAAAGAGTGTTCTTGCTTCTGCGAGTCCTGAGATAAAGATACTGTGTTCTGGGTTGTCCAATCATTGGTACTTGGGTGCTAATGGGATGCTAAGCTAGTTGGGTTGGGGTTTTTGGGTGCTACGGTATATGGTGGCAAACCACTGTATTCCGGGGTCCCATTTTCCTGTGCATAGCTCTGTGTATGTGCAGAAACCTTATGACATGGCGCGACCACCGTGGGGCTGCTTAACTGCGAGACGCTTGAGTAGTACTTGTGCTTGTCCACAAAACCCTCACGTACGCTTCCGGAGGCGTACGTGACGGTGATACCTCCTATATTGAACGTTTTATAGGTTCTTTCAAGCTTGAAATTATTAAAAAAGGTTACATAAAAAACCCATTTTGTGCTCCCTGTTAGGTTGTCGAATACAATTGTTTAGTTATGGCTGGTGTGGCGATTGCTGCACATAGTCGAGGAGCACTCCGAGATCACTTACGGGTGTATGGAGTGCCTGATACAGGGATCGATTTGGTCTTTGTGGTTCAAGCCGATCCGGCTTACCACTTTGAGGTGTTTTACACTTGGATCACTTTTGAAGCGGTGGAGGCAGATGATAATCTGTTTCATGAATATAAACCCACCGTTATACCTGCTGACTATCGACCCTATACCAATCTTGAAGTACCTCTCACGGCTTGGCAGCACCGTGTTTGGTTTAATGGCGCCCTACCACAACCAACTACCGCAGTTCGTTTAGGCCCCTTATCAATTCAGGGGGCCACTTGGCCTGTATTGGCCGGGTATACCCCGCATCCAAATTATCTGGCATTACCGCTTGCGGAACTGCGCACTATGCATACCGAATTGGTACGAGTGCATCGAGCCCTAGTGACATACGTTACAGGTAGCCTACATGGAGCTGCTCCTGTAGTCGCAGGCCAACCAGCTATAGCCGCTGGAGTGACCATAAGTCCTGTCATGGTAAATTCTGTGATGGGCAAACGTCCACAAAATAAGGACGACTATCCTTACTGGCTTGCAGAAAAGTTCGATCAGATAGAAGCAGTGTTTCCCCATACATCCCCAGTAGATAAACACCGCATCCTCACGATAAGTTTGCCAAAAGACATAATCCCCGATTTGACATCATGTGAAAACTGGGGTAAGGTATTCGCAGCAGTTTATTCAAAATGTTTTGGAACTCCTTCCATGACGGTTCTACCCTCTGTAATTAAAAAGTACAAGATGAACATGGCCCTGAAGCGGCTGTGGAATTAGGGATGAGACTAGTGGGAGTGTTTGATGTAGTAGCTGAGCTGATCCTTGGAAATGTCAAGGGCGATGCTATGAACTTTCAAGTAGCGAATGCTTTGGCTTTAGTCCCAGAGTTGGACAGGCCCCGCGAATTACCGAAAATTATTGCCCGGGCTTATAAAACAATTGGAAGAAATAGCCTGGGCAACAAGCCTTTTGTAAAAATGCAAACTCAATCGCAAACACAAGTTACACAAACAAAAAGTGCATCTGAGAAAGATGATAAACCGGTCTTCACTAAAAAGAGTTGGAGACAGAAAAAACAGGGTAAGCAACAAAAGAAGCCGGGGTCGAGAGGCGCTTCCCCAGTTTCGGTTTCTTCTGAACGTACTTATGATTTACGTGATAGGTCAAGGATTAAATCACCAGAAAGGTTTCAGAGCTCTGATACGCGTTCTCCTCGTTCTTCACAGGCCCAGACGTCGTCACAGGCTGGTGGAGGAGGACGGCAAGATAGAGGAAGGGGCCGAGAGGCTCCCCAGGAGCGAGACCAACCTCGACAACAAGTCAGAGGGAAAGCAGAAGACTTTCATCTTCCTCGACCGCAATTTCAGAAGAAAAAAGTTGCCGCTGTCACAGCGAAATATGCCTCAGACCGTGAGAACGAGACTCCAGAATTGGACGTGGGCAGTGACCCTCCTAGACAGCGCCGCGGAAGTTACCATAGTGCGGGAGGCGCTACGTCCTCATATGGAGGCGACAGCAACTGAAACATTCGTTACTGTAGAGACAGCTGACACGAGAGTGGCACCCCCTGACAGACTTTACAACATAGTCATACAAATTGAAGGTGACAAACCGCGTGAAATAAAAGGGATTTTTGGGAAAATCTAACCTCTTCATATGACATTTTGTTAGCAGAGGTGGATTGGCCACCCCCATTCGTTTTAGCTGCACATAAAGGAGAGGAGGTAATCCTTCCAAGCTTCTCACGGCATGTCCCAAAAGACAAAGCTGAAGCACTTGCAGCTGAGTGGGCTGTGTACCTGGCACCAGCGTTATACCGCAACCATGTGGGATGGGATGAAGAATCACCTCCTCATGCAATACCTTTGCGGTCACTACCGCAGCCACAACCCCAATATCCCATCAAACGGCAGGCAAAAGGCCCCGTCTCCGAAATTCTGACACAGTTGGAATATCAGGGAGTAATTGAACCATGCGTATCACCTATGAACAATCCCCTTTTCATGGTTTCTAAACCCGATGGATCGTACCGCTTAGTTTTGGATTACCGGCATTTAAATACTCATTGTCGGAACTTTGCGGTGCAAAATACACACAGTTCTGCGCTTGTAGACAGTCTTGTTCGTAAAAAATACAAAACGACACTTGACCTTTCAAACGGTTTCTACACGCACAACCTAGCCCCGGAGAGTGGTCAATGGACCGCATTCACTTCCGGTGGTAAATTATTCCAGTTCCGGCGTTTACCCATGGGCTATAAAAATAGTCCGGGTATATTCGCCGCCCGTGTTGTTTCTTTGTTAAATGACATTGATCAAGACGCATGTTTGTATGTAGATGACATCTATCTGACAGACGACGAGTTATATCAGCATCTGTCCCGTGTGGACCGCATTATTCTTGAATTTGCGGAGCAGGGTTACAAATTTAACTTTGCTAAGTCACACATTGCTGAATTTACCGTTCTGTTCTTGGGCTATGAGCTCAACAACGAAGGTAAGGGCTTAGCCCCCATTTCTTGGAAAAATGTGCACATTTGTGCCCCCAAATACTCTGAAAAAACTTCAGTCTTTGCTGGGTTTTCTGAATTTCGGGCGTACTTACATTCCCGAATATGCCCAGCGTATCAAGCCTTTGTATGCTTTGATACAACCTACGTATTCAAGGTCTTGCTGGCTGCCTGAGCATACCTTAATTCTGCAGTCTTTGCAGACAGACCTATTGGAGTCTAAATATCTTTTGACTCGTGATAACCACACAAACCTGGTGATTAGAATTATTCCGGGGCGGTGGGATTCACATACTTAACCTTTAATGAAGGTGATACAGTACCCATCGCATACAAGTCACATTTGTACACTTCCGCTGAATTACGCTTTACATCTGTCGAAAAAGTTCTAACTGCAGTGCAAATGGCGATTCTAAAAGAACGCGCACTGGCACAGGGAAAGCGGATTCTAGTGGTAACACCCTGTCCTGCCTTGGAGGCAGTAACAAAGGCAAGTGTACCGAACTCAAAAGCAATGCATCCCCGTTGGATACAATGGGCTACATCTTTGACGTCTTCGGACGTCACTTTTGTTTTTGATTCTTCTCTTCAGACTCAGGAGTTTTTGCAGTATGAATTCGTTCATCCTCCTCCTTTGTTTTTACTACCGCTTGAGGATTACAAATGTGTGATCTATACCGATGGTTCGGCGCAACCGGCCACTGGGTCCAAGCACGCTTATTCAGCTGCATGTGCTATTGTTGCGGGTTCCTTTGTAGATGGAAAGTTCAAATCCTCTGTAGTGCATACTCGCACACTTGGAGATAGTACCGCACAATTGGCCGAGCTGCATGCATTGCTACTTGCGCTTGAGTTCGCTTCTCAGGATGAGACCACTCTTATTGTATGTGATTCTTTTTACTGTGTACAATCTTACAATGACAATCTGTTTTTCTGGTCGAAAAACGACTACAAGGACGCAAAAGGGAGCACAATTAAGCATAAAATGCTTTGGGTTCGAGTGGCAGAATTGCAACAACGTCTGCCCCTCACACAGGTGGTTCACACCTTAGGCCATCAGCGGGTGGGCGCACACGCTATTGGTAACGATCTGGCAGATGAAGCTGCCCGTTCAGCAGTAGTCACGTGTTCAGTAGCAGCGGTTACCAGGTCCATGTCTAAAATAGACCCTGTTATATTAGCAGCTATTGCTGCAACCAAGGAAGGTAATAATTACCCTACAGGTTTCCCTTCCAAGTATTCTTACACATTAAGTCCCGATCAGGTTCCTTATGTAACTATACCTGACGTTGGAGGTCGGCTGATCCCCAACGCGGACCGCAGGAGTGCCTTGATATCAGCTGCACACGAAGGCATGGCTTCTGCTCATGCAGGTGTGTCAGCTACGGTTTCCATCTTGCAGCAGCGTTATTGGTGGCGTGGGTTATATAAAGACACCCGTGCTTTTGTGCTTTCTTGCGACGTTTGTCAACAGATTAAGCCTTCCACGGTAACACGTCCACCACAAACACCGCTCTGCATTGCTAACAGACCCTTTGGGTGTGTTTACTTGGATCACTGCGGTCCATTCTCATCAGACACTGCCTATAAATACATCTTAGTGGCAGTGGACTCGTGCACACGGTTTCTCTGGGTCTGGCCACAACGGAGTGCTGACGCCCGAAATGTAATCAGGGATTTGCGTGTCTTTGTGGGAATTTTCGCATGCGGCACCTTCCATTCGGACCAAGGTCCAGCGTTTGCCTCTAGGGCTTACAAGGATGCAATGGCTTCGCTTGGGGTGCGGGTGAAATTTTCGTCTCCGTATAGGCCTGAGGGCAACTCTATCGTTGAACGAATGAACCGTGACTTAAAGCAATCCTTAACAGCTAGGGTTATAGGTACTGGCAGGAACTGGCTGGCCCATTTGTATACCGTTCAGCGTGCACTTAATAATCTCCCTAGAAGACCTCTGGGTGGGCGGACCCCATACGAAATGCTCTTTGGCATAAGAATGTTTGTGCCTGACCTTGAGGGTCCAGACATCGCGGCGCAATCCGCCAAGTTTGATGTAGATAACCATTCTGCTATGTTACAGGACTTACAAGAAGCCCGAGACAAACTTGCAACTACACATTTGCCTTCAGCCACAGATCCTGCGTTGCAGATTCCGGTAGCCGGCTGGCTTCCAAAAGTTGGAGAACTGGTTCGAGAAAAGGTTGAAAACAAAAAAGAATTCGGCCCCTCTTTTCGTGCACCGGTTCCAGTTCTGGGCTTGAAGGGAACACGTACAGTCATTTTACCACCGCTTCCTGGTCGCAAAGAGAACAGATACATCTCAGTTGAAAATGTCAAGCTACAGCGCCTGGCCGATCCTGAATAGTGTCACACCAGCGGTCTCTTGTCCTGCCATTTATCGGACATATGTTCATAGTCCATCTGCGCGAACGATCGCTGATGCTGTAATTGAGATGGTTGATTTGCCTGAATCCTCTACTTTGCCTGAAACTATAATTGATCCCCAACTCTCCACCAACATCGACGAGGACGAGTATACATATCCTGCATCTGAATCGGTGGCACATCAACCAATAACGCCACTTGGCCCGACTCGTTATTCCTTTGATTCGGATTCCACCTCTTCAAAAGTCCCATCCAAGTTCAGTATTTTTGTATCCTGGTTTAGAGACAATTTTTTGATTCCACCCTGGACATACATCTGGTTGGTACTTTTCTTGATTTTTTTGTTCATGTCCATTGGCTTTGTCACAGTGTTTTTTCTACTAATTAATGGTCACTATTTACCTGAACGCTCTGCTGTAGACTATGTTTCTGGAACTTTGGCTCCTCATTCCTCGTCTCACATCATGAAGCGTGACCACACATTTGTGAACATTTCAGCTTTCCCAGTTGCTGATGGCATCGTATGGGATGCAGTGAACTATCAAATCCATGGTCCGACGGAAATTATTAATGTACCTAATGTCCTTCGTGTGTCAATGGGTGATGTAGTACAAAATAATATTCATTCTGATGATTGGGATGTGCATGCCGTTGAAGCATTGTTTGCCGATTTAAAATATTATGCATCCTTTAATGCTGAAGATCTATATATGAATTCTGCTAATTATGCCGATTTGTATTGTTACCAACATTGGGGTAATCATTTTCTCCATAAGCCAAGTGCCCTGCGTAGTTCTGTTAACTACACCCAATGGGAACATTGTCCAAACCCCTTGCCAGGTAGCTCACAAACTCTTCGAAATAAGTTTACCTATTTTACTGATTTCAATCGGTCGAACCCTGCATCCTATTATTTTAGACTTAATACCACATCGACTCAGAAAATTATGTTAACGCACACCAAATTGCTT
The DNA here is from genome assembly GCA_963921515.1 of Calotriton arnoldi. Taxonomy (NCBI): domain Eukaryota; kingdom Metazoa; phylum Chordata; class Amphibia; order Caudata; family Salamandridae; genus Calotriton; species Calotriton arnoldi. Next base: position 281,434 of record CAWUFW010004085.1, on the reverse strand, counting down.
TATTCGGGTTCCTTTTTAAGTGCCCTAGCAGTGGGTGGTTATGAGTACTGGGAGGATACAATAGATTTGAAATCCATTTGGGGCTCCAAGCCATGGCAGGTACAGGGGACCGAGGCATTACATCGTGCTTGCCTCATCCCTGCCCAAATTATGTTCCTCAATGTCTCCATCTATCAGACTACATGTTGGGGCTTAGCAACCACTAAGCAATTGAATACGCCATCAATACCATCCCTGTCGAGTTTTCCTAATGAAAGCTCACGATTCAATCTGTCCCTCGTGTCCCTGCAGGCAATGTTACAAAATAATTCGTTTAATGTTTCTGAGCTGGTTCAGTCACCCTGGTTAGTATGGCCTATATCATCTAATGCATGTCAAATGCGTTTTCACGATTCTGGTGCTAGCTACACACAGAATAGGCCTGATCCGAGGTTTACTGATGCCCGTACTGTCACTACATACTCTGTTGGTAAATTATGCAAACAATGGCTGCAACATTCGTCCCTTGATTCTGTTAAACAACATTTGTCCCTCCTTTCAGGCAATATTGATCTGTCCGATTTTGTTTTGGGACCTCGTGGTCCCCGACCTAAGAGATTCATTTATGAAACGTATAATGAACTCTGGAAGCTATCACAAATTGAAGCTGCTTCCCGTCTTCGGGAAATAGATCAAGCAAATTTGGAAAAGGTGCTTGCTGTTGTTGACAATAGTATTAATACCCTGTCTTCTCGCATTTATACTTTAGAGAATATTGTGTCCTCTGTTGTTGATATTGTACAAGATGATGTTTCTGTGTTATATCATGGTCAGAATCAATTGCGTTCAGTTATGCAGTTTGCATGGACTTTACAAACGCTCAAGTTAGGTAAAGTTCCTTGGCATTTTTTGAACACCTCTGCCTTGTTTCTACCTTTTAACTTAACTGACAAACAGCAATTTATGTCCATGAAAGATGCAACTTACACTCTATTACATATCGAAAAGATGGATCCTTTGCCGTTCTCTGTTGCAGAACTTGATTCTGCTGTATGGCTAGTTCATGGGGTCATCGCTTTACCTTTTTCCTTGTTTGAATTTGACTCGTGCATGAAACATTATCCTGTGGGCCGTTACCGGCCCTTGGGCAGTGCTTTCCTGCATGAACTCTGGTCCTTGCCTTTCATGTATAAATGCCTTCGGGACGGCAAGGAAGTCTTTCTCACGGGGGAGTACTGCGACTCGACTATGGGTCATTCGCTTATTTGTAAACACATTAAATTGCATGGCTCATGTAGCGTTTCCTCTCCTAATCTTGCTTGTGTGCTGAAAGGTATTCCTGCTCCTGTTATTTCACCTACTTTCACTCTCCTTTCCAATGGTAGTTATTTACTTTTAAATAACGAAAACTGTTGTGGCCTGCAGGCTGGCATTCCTTACATTGTAACAGTTTCGCACAGGGTTGTCTGCTGCAAAAATGTGCTTTTTCCTCCCCCTCATGGCAAGGTTGATATCTCTATTTGGCCTTCCATCCCTACCATGGAAGCAGATTTCAATAGACTGAGCAGAATAAAGGCACTATTATTAAACGAGGAAGTTATGCTCACGTCCGCCCGGGAGACATTCATTCTCCAGGTGGCGAGTACCCACAGTGAAATACAGGCCCTTTTAAACACTAATCTCCCCCAACATTTTGGGGAGTTAATACATCGTATTTTTAACGCATCTAACACTGAAGGCCTAGTACACTTTTTTAAGGTCGTGGGGTCGGGCTTGGTGTCCTCCTTCCAAACTATTTTTGGTGTCATCCCGGCTTTCATACATTCTATTTTTTCCAGTGTCTTTGGCGGTTTCCCATTGATCCTCGCTTTAGCGGCTGGTGTCTTGCTCTTAATTTGCTTTCTGCGCAATGGCTGCTCCCCGATGGGACCTGCTCGATCCAGAACGCCTCCAGCTGCTCCGTGAGCGCCTTTTGGCTGGTTTTGGTGTACTGCCATTGGCGACACTGAGTGTGTCATATACTCTTTCATTCCGCTTTGCGTATTTCACTTGCGTGCAACCTGTGATGACTTGTATCCGCTGTCCTTTCACCTGGACTTTGGATTATTGCCTCTCCAATTCGTCATTGTCTGTTCCGGATTTTGTTCAGTTGATGGGTCCATTAGAGGCCCATGAGCAGGACTGTTCCGTTGCTGGCTGTATGGCGCGTGCGGCTGCACTGGGGATTTTGGCGCAATGGGATATCTGGGCGGCTGCCCAGGATCTCCTACAACGAAGCTGTTTCAATTATCACGCAAGCTGTCCCGCATTGCTTCTGGATGCTCCCTTTGTTGAGGAGCATTCCTGCTCTTTGATCTCATGGATTGGATGGCATCTATGTTTTTTGACAATTCCAATGATGAACTCTTGGAGGGTATGGCTTTTCTCTGCACTTACACTTTCATGGATTGACCTGCCCTTCGCCGTTTGGGCGCTCCCTGTGCTCCAACGGCTGTGTTTTTCCTCTGACGGGCCTCTGTCCTGGCCGCTGGACTGACCAGGGGAGGGTGTCTTGTGGATTGTTACCTGCCTTGTTATGTTGGCCTAGGCCTGGCTGCCATGCTGCTTTTCTTTGCGCACGTTACACTGAGCCGGGCCTCCCTCGCCCTTTGCTCGTGCCAAGTTCTTTTGCACTGTCTGCATTTTCTGTTGATCACCTTTTTGGGCTCTGTCGGCACAAACATGTACAAGGTCGCATAACAATGTATTTTGGTTCTTCCTGATATGGCCAGTCTCGCGCACCCAGACATAACATTAGGTGCAATTGCCATGAAGAATTTGATGTGCTTTTAATACTGTGGTTTACTAGCGCTTAACACACTTGGAGAAATCCCTTTCAGTGAGAAGAGCTATGATGTCCTGCTGATGTAATTCTGCATCTAGAGACTGAGGTATGGGGGTTCGCTAGTCAAAGCCCAGAGGTCTTCTATTATTATAATAAACTATCTTACTGCAAGGGGAGGGTGGTAATGTTATTTATACGTTTATCCACTGAGCTCTGAGATGCTTTCCCCGTTTGTATTCTATGGAATTGTAACCATGCTGCTTATATTAGTCATATGCATTATGCTATTAGTACTGACACGTGTACTGTACATTAGAGCACGTAAGTTGGAATAAACATTTTAACCTATCCAGTGTCTCTTCCTACGCACCTTGTGGACAAGTACGAGTGAGTGACGAAAGAGTGTTCTTGCTTCTGCGAGTCCTGAGATAAAGATACCGTGTTCTGGGTTGTCCAATCATTGGTACTTGGGTGCTAATGGGATGCTAAGCTAGTTGGGTTGGGGTTTTTGGGTGCTACGGTATATGGTGGCAAACCACTGTATTCCGGGGTCCCATTTTCCTGTGCATAGCTCTGTGTATGTGCAGAAACCTTATGACAGTGTGGGTTGGTCTTTTGGGTTTTAGGTAACCCTGGGCGTAGTTCGCGTAGTAGCGCTACACGTAGCTACGCGAAGTGCACTTCGCACTACGCGAGCTACGCGTAGCACTATGCGAACTGCGTAGTGCGGTAGGAAATGCTGTTCGCAATGATTGCACAGAGCCGGATGCTTGTCCGCACTGTGCAATCATTGCAAACAGCATCTTGCACAGTGCAAGCGGTCGTTTTCTGCCGCTCGAGTAGATTTGTACTCGAGCGGCAGTTTTCTCAACGCGGACTGGTAGTTTCTCATCGCGAGCGGTCGCGAGCATACGCGACCACTCGCAATGAGAAACATGACCTCCCCGCGTTGAGAATCTCGCCGGGAGGTTTATTTTCCACACTTGCGATCGGCAACTTGATGTTGCTGATCGCGAACGAGGAAAAAGTCTCGCCGGGATGTCATTTTGCTCGCTCGCGGTCGCCAACTTGACGTTGAGGACCGCGAGCAAGCAAAAATGCCCGCTACGCTACACGTTTTTGCACTGTGCTACGTGCACTCGCGTAGCGCATAGTTGCGCAAACTACGCGAACTACGCGAGAGTAGCGTAGTTTTCGCCCAAGCCTAGTTTTAGGGTATAATTGAGGTGCCTTGGTGGGAGGGGTTAGCTAGCATTGCTCCTGTTCCGAGAGGTGCTGATGGCGTTAGGTGTGATCGTCACTGCCGTCGGATTGCTGTAGAGGCCTACCTGTTGTTTTTTCCTGTTCCTGATTCCTGACTTAGACTTTGCCCTTACAAATCTTTTTGAGGGGCCCTGCTGCTCCCCTGGCCAGTGAGCAGATTTCCTGTTTCCTCCTGGGTTAGTATAGATAGAAACCTGAATTTGCATAATCATTTGCAAATGTATTTTGTCTCTGAAACTTTTCTCTCTTCGCCTTTCCCCTCCTTCAATGCACTGTCGATGTGATGTGATTTATCATTTTCTCTTTGCTACTTGTTTATTCAGTGATATTCCATGATTTGTACTGTGTATTGGTACTTGATGAGCATTTATTTCACATTATTTAGATAAACATTATAAATATACACTCTGTGTTCGTTTTTATTTAGAGAGTGTTATTAATTATTGCTATTAACTATTCAACTATAAAAAAGATACCATTGTGTTACTATTTTCCTATGAGTAATGCAGGTTCGGTTAGAGATTGGTAAGTTAGGTCTGTACTTTGCATTTCACACTGAACCCAGCGCGAAGGGACTTTGTTGGGTAATGTAATTGTGCCTTGTTTAGTTGCAAATTGATTGATCTCTGAGCGCTGGATCAGCACTAAAACTTCCTAAAGCCCTTTAGGCGTCCACACGACCAACATTCTGCTAACCACTTAACCAGGCTTATGGTGAGCTATGTATCGAATAAAAGCCAGCATGGACCAACATTACATTATAACACACAAACAACGGTTAATTGTTATAATGTTTCAAGCAACCAGTCTGCCTGGGCTGTCCGTGATTTTTAAAAATGTTTCTGACAATCCGGATGGTTATTGAGGGATAGCAGATTCTTTTCAGCAAGCGAGCAGCCTTTGTTTAGTTTTCCTACTGCTGGTCAAGTATTCAATTTGTGTTATTGTATTCTAGGAACAGGCCTTTTGCATAAAGATGAGGCCTTTTGCATAAAGATTAGTCGTTGCCCTCCTCACTGCCCTAGATTTTCAAAGCAGTTCACTCTGATAAGCCTTTAAAAGGGCTCTCCAGGGACTGATGCCACATTATGGGCTTTATTTCGAGTATGGCGTTCCACAGGACTGCCGTACTCGTGGTGGCGGTACGACCACCACCACACTGGCGATCCGCCTGCCATATTATGAGTGTGGCGGTCGGACCGCCACAAGACCGCCGGCTCTGCCAGGATCAAGGATCCCGCTTTGGCAACGGTCTGAAATGGGCAAGAATATGCTATTGGTGCCGCTGCGGCAGCACCGAGCATATTCTGACTTTCATTTCCACCACCCTTTTCATGGCGGTGAGCCCACCATGAAAAGGGGGGCAGACATGGAAGTAAGGGCCCCCTGCCGCTTCTGGGTAGTGCATGCAGAGGGGCACATGTTGTGTCCCCATGGAATTGCACCCCCATTCCTGCACGGTATGGCATGCCTGACATGGTGCATGCCACACCATGCAGGAACGTGCTGCTGACACTGTCATGGCGGTGGTCTGCTGTTAAGGCTCTCCTATGAGCCTAACAGATCCCCGGTGTTGAGACCGCTGCAGCACCACCCGCACGCAATGGATTACACTCATCATCCAATGTGGGGGCGCACTACGGGCTTGGCTGTCCTCCTGTCGGAGCGGCAGTGGCGGGCCGACAGGAGGACCACCAAACTCGTAATAAGGCCTTATGTCTCATAACCCAGGTAGAGGTCATCAAACAAACCAACACTCTAGAATGTCAATTAGTGCCAATTGTTAAGTATGCAGGGCTTACTAAACAGAAATATATTTTGCATTCACTGATTGGCTCTTATAAATATCTTTGCTGTCCACTTATAATGGAAACAATTTTAGAACATAAACACTTTCTCCTTCAACTGTAATGGAACGTTCAGAATTCCCTGCATGTTTCAGTGTGAATACCCCTTCCAGGTGATTCACAGTACCCTTTTGCCCTAATCTAGAACATCCTATAAGTTCGCGCTGAGCTCTGGATTAATTTAACTTCCCAAACGATTCTATAATTCTCTCAGGGGTTTGTAACCATTTTTTGCTTTTCATGTTACAAAGACAGAGAGTTTACTTATGCTTGGGAAACTCGTTTAATCCTAGTAAATATAGCTATTGGACATAGCTTCCACAGGAGGCCATTTGCTTAAAAATGGGATCGGAATACAGTAATTCACTACTATGATGTCACTACAGTGGTTACGAATGTGGCTAAACACTGTTGAGATACCACATAGAAGAAGCCCTCACTTGTAGTTGGCAGTCTGCCTTCTCCCACCTCTCCCAGGTCTCCATAGAAGTGAGGGAGGTGGAAGAACACAGGAGGCACTCTCCCTGCGCCATCTGCCTTCTCTGCCGTCAGCTTGGGTCTTTGCAAACCCGTGCTGAGAGAGGAAAAGAAGCAGCGCTCACAGAGCCACTGTCAGAGCAGTGCCGGGTCTCTGCTCTCAATGTAAAAGCAGACAGTGTGGCTATTAACTGGTAGGGTGTGGGAGTTGGCAGGGTGTGGTGGGGGTAGGTGGCAGGAGGTCAGGTATGTTTTTTGATCCATCATATTTAAAGAGGGATGATGAGGTATAAGCAGAGGGGGGTGTGGGTCGGTGGCAGGAGACCAGGTATTTTGTTTTATATTTGGAGATGAGCGAGAGAGATATATTTTAGATGGTAGTCTGGATGGGTGAGGAGGAGGCCATGTATTTATTTCTTAATTTTTGGTGGTGGTGGAAGGTATACACCGAGGGTGGTAGTGGTGGGTGGCAGGAGGCCACATTTTTTTTAATACTTTTTAATGTTATATATGGTTCCCCCAAAACTCCTCTGCCACTGTGTACATGTTGGAAGCAGGGGCAGATGATTTGGGGGAAGGGGGGTCATATACAACATAAAGTTACCATTGCATAAACTGTGAGTAACAGGGAGGTTATTCAACTTGGGGTTCTGAGTGACATCATAGACAACTCACGCTTCGCCCTGTTGTTTATTTGATGTCACTCAGAATCCCTCAATGAATAACATTCCTGTTGTTCAAAATACTCATCTATAATTTTGTGGTATGTGTGGCTTCCATTGGGAGCCTATATCATGAACTCTGGGTTCAAAATCTGGTTATTCACTGCAATCATGTAGCCATAGGGGAAAATAGAAACGTTTTCTCACTGGTACTACTTCATAAAGGAATGCCAGGCTTCTCAGTGCACTGCTGGCCTGAGCACAGTTTAGGGACGGGCTTGGGTTGGAATGCACAGAGGGTGGTGGTGGTGTTGGTTTGCAGGAATGCAGGTATGTTTTTTTGTATTTGGGACACAGAAGTGAGGCCATGTTATTTACGATGCCACCATTAGTTATCCCCCCAGTGTAGCAGTTAAAAGCAGGGGCAAGTGATTGTGGAAACCACACATAACATAAAATTTTAGATGGGTAAAAAGTGAAAAACAGGGGTATTTTTCCCCAAGGGTTTCTGAGCGATTTGCTCTCATCTATTTGACGTCCCTCAGAACCTCCTCAGTGAAAAACACTGTTTCCCATCTATAATTCTTTACATTATGTGGCAGCACAGTGCACCACATTATTACTCATTTCTTATTCACAAAAAATCCTAATCTTATGCCATTTAGAGCATCTTTTGTTAATTTAGTGACCTCATGTCAGGCAGAATTATATAGAAATTTGAAAAATGATGAAATGTACAAAAAGTATCCACTTGTTCAGGAGGTGGGCCAAAGTGATTGGGAGTCCAGGGACCAATCAGATTGTCTCCTGCAATTAAGCCACCTGTGCCTGGTCACAGTGAGGCCAATCACTATCCCTTAACCCCTCACACAGCCTTCCTGAAGGACTTTGTGTTGCCATTGAAGCAGGATAGCAGGACCACACCGTTGCACTATTCCACCAGACATGGTTCAAGAAAGTGTAATGGCAGCCTATTTCAGTGCTACACTCCATGGAAGTCTGGTTTGGAGTTCTAACCACACCTTCCCTTGGATATATTGCTTTATAAATCTAGGCTTAAATTCCTTAATGTACAAAACTTGGAAGCTCCTACGAGCGATTCAGTTGCAGAATGTGCTACACATGAAAATATATTCATGCATCCATATTGAGTCAGTCATCTCTTCCAACTCCTCCTCACTGGCAGTGAGTCTATTTGTTTCCCTCACAATCTTCTCAAGCTATTAACTTTGTGGGCAGCATCTCAGCACATAGAAGGTTGCTGCATCTTAGCTTTCCTTTGCAGCGACTCATTTCACAAAGGCTGTGCATGGAGGTGAACAAGCGACAAATTAACAGGGAGAACCGAGCCAGAGGTGAGCCAGTGACCTAGCTTGGCTCTAAGAGCCCGTGCAAAATTTATCATTGACAGACCCTTGGATGGAGGACATTGAATCATTCATAAACACATATGGAGAACTATGTAAAGTGCGCATTGATCAGTCTGCATTTTTTATGCTTGGACTAGCAAACCCTGTGCTTCTGAAACTCAAATTAGCCATGAATTAGCTGAGCCATCTAAATGGCAATTAAATCTTCAACAAATATCATGTAAAATATGATAAAATCTCTCAAGTTAAAAGAAATGCGTATCTTTTTAACATGGGGAAGTGTTTCACCTTGGTACATCAGATTTTTTCACTGGATAGAGAAGCATTTAGATAAAAGTGATAGTTTTTAAACTTGAACTTAGAAACAGTTCTGCCCTTCCCACCCCCGCCCTCACGACAACTAAGAGGCAATGCTGCACCCATGTGCACCCTGTACGTGGTCTAGATTCTAAATATACATGGAACAATATAGTCTAGCAAATCAAATACTTGAAAGTTTTTTTATATAACGAATATCCTGAATATATATTTAAAGATACGTTCATAGGAATAATGAAGAAAAAGGATCCTAGGCAAATAAAATATTTGCCTAGGATCACAAAATTTGGTCAACCAAGGAAGCCAGGATTGATTGATCCCAGGTTTTCTGCTTTCACACTATGCAATTCGGCTGCCAGATGGTTATTCCCATTTCTCTCTCCTGTTTCACAGCGAAGGTTAATGCTTTGCTTTAATTCTTGGCACATAAGCTTAGTTCGTGGGTAGTAGGCAGATGCACATGAAAGCTTGGCTCGTTTAGAGCTCGAGGGTCAAGGTATCACGAGCTGAGCCGGAGCCAGGCGTCTTACTGGAGCCTAGCTCGAGCCTTAAGTGTTTCGCCCACGTCTAGCTGTGTATTCCAGTGAGGTAAAATGAAACCCCACCGCATGTTTTGGGCCACGCCTTACAAATACCAGTAACTGTAACAGTCATAGCTGCTCACACTCCATTCAAGTCTTGGGAAGCATTTTGCATGTCGAGAAGGTGACTATGATTGCTCCCACTGAAAAACGGCTGAGAGATACTTATATCTAAATATAGTTTAAGAGAAGCAGAACAAGGAGATGAATACTAATTTCATATATCTGTGAGAAAGCCAAGCTATTTTAGGAAGTAAGCGTATATTTTCATATAAGCTGTTGATTCAGACCTGTACATATTTGAAGTACCACAGCTTTGAAAAGAAAAATAAGTAAGAATTCCTCACATGGCACCCACTTAAAATAGATGGTCCTTCACTGCTTCTGTTTAATAATATTAAAGGGGTTCAATCAACGTCAACCACTTCCAATTGGCCAACCTAACTTTCCTTGAATGATCCGTAGATCAGAAAAATAAGAGAATTGGGGTCCAACATTGGCCCACGTCCCCTACGCTACAGTTTCATTTTTGCTGTAAAAAGTATGGATCTGCATGTCTGACTCTGAGCTGTTGCTTATGAAAACAGGACTTTCTGTACGCCGCCAAGAGAACTGCTGCAAGTTAGACCCTTCCATCTGAGTCAGATGTAGGTCGGAATTGCTTTGTCTGGACTCTGGCTCTGACATCGAGGCACGCTAGTCTGTCTAGCTACAAAATGTTGCAAGCTGCATAACCTAACCCTTCACTTCACTTAAACTGAAGGTGCTGACTCACTCGTCTGCAAGTGCTTACATTAACGGTGTTCAACAGCGCCATCTACTGTCCAAAGATGTGTTCTACAGAACGTGAAATGTTTGACAATATTCAGTATATCTGCGATACGAAGGCTAGAAGGGCTTTAGAATCGCATGTGCAGCGTACGACTTCTGTTTGTAAAGAGAACATGTAACATTTCACAAGCACCAATGAAATAAAAAATACTTTGCCAATAACCCCTTTTTGAGTCGTCAGTAGAATGATGGTTCTCTTTTGCTTAGTAGTTTGAGACACTTTACCAAATTGTACTTTAGATTATTGGGAAACAAAGTATGGCACTTTGAGTGAAAATTTGAGTGATTGCTGAATTTCAGTTTGACGTACATCAACATGAGAAAACTGGGCCCCATACTAAATAACATTCATGCAGTGCAGTGCTACAAGAAAACCAGCAGTTTCATACAGTGTAATGAAAACGTACTGGGCCTATATGCCAGCTAAGGGGAGCGGGGCCCTCACATCTCCATGCCATCCTTCTTCTCCACCTTCCGCTTGCAGAAGGCTCAAATAATCTAGCTATTCAATAGATTACACTGGCCCATATGCTCTAGATTCAGACCACCGATCTATATTCATCAGATGCAATGAAACATGAAGTGCAGACTCCAAACAGCAGAGCTATCTCTCAGGTTACAATGTGAATGTATCACTGCACCATTCTGATTTATGCAGCTCGGAATGGGGGAATAGCATGGTAAAGCCCTGGCACTACCATGTGTTTCCCTATCAGGGATATGTGAACTCAGAGTATATGGTGTTTGATAAGGTTCCATGGTTGCTCCCTCACATTTCCACAATTGCCCCCTTAATTTTTCACTAACACATAGCAAAATTAAGAAAACTCAGGGTGTTTCTTCTAGACAACACCCTAAGGATTCATCTGGAGACTCTAGTGAGAACAAAAACAGCTTATTGTGTATCTAAGTAAACTACATTGGATGGAGAGAATGAGTAAACCTCCCCTCAACGCTGGAAAAACAGAAATATTTCAAACAGAAATGGAAATTCCTTCTTCACCTCTGTTATCCTAGTCATCGTTCTTTGGACCACAAATCAGCTCTCCAGTTAAGAATCGAGGAGTATGTTTACCATCAGCTCTCTATGCATCCAACATTTTTTGTGGTTCTGAAAATTTGTAAGTTTCAGTTCAAACTGTCCAGAAACAGCCTTCCTATCCTGGACTTGGCAAACAGGGCTACACTTATAAGAGCTATAATTTGATCTTGTCTAGAGTATGTCAATGCCCTTTATATGCCAATAGAAGAGGGCAAATGTATAGACGCTTAGTGACTGTGGGGTAGATGTCCATATAAAAAAATTGCTTTTCTAATGCCTCTTGGACAACCTCTTCACTGAAGTTGGAGTAACAATGAGTAGAATTTAAGAAACTATGATTGGCCCATAGAGCGGTTTAGGAGAAAGAGGCCATGTATTTTAAGGGTCTTTTAAATATTTTGCTGTGGAAAACAATGGAGCTTGTTGACTCAGGTGGGACTTATCACACTCAGATAGAAAAATAATTCCGGAGCAGATCGTTGGCCTCTTCCACAGCCTCACTATGGAACCTATTCCCTTTATCTAGGAGATTGTTGCTAATTACAGCTATACTGGTCACTGGTTGGACTCACAGTGCTGTACTCCATGTTTTGAAGTCACTCAAGCAATGCATATACACACATAGAAATCATCCATGTCATTAGTTCCTTTTGTAGTGTCCTGCTAGCCTAGGCACTGGCCAATAAGTACGCCACACATGGAGAGTAATTTTACACATCTTTTTTTATTTCAAATAGTTTTTATTGGATTTTAACAAGAAAGTACAAAAGGAAAAGGGAATCACAAAAAAAGATTGCACATTCAGCAGTACAGGTTGAAAGATAATGTTTGGTTATCAGGTCTTACAGTTGACATTTTACACATCTTTATTCTGCTGTGTGTAAGTCAGAATTCAACATTCTAAGCCTGTCTTCAACTCATCTCTCCAAAGCTTACGTCACAGGCTTATGGTGTACAGTGGGAACCAAATGAATTCCAGTGTTCTTTTATTGCAAGACCCTACACCTTTATGCTGTGGCAAATAATGAACATATGTGTGGAATAGAACATGCTTACTTTTTTCTTCCTGATCTTGCTCCTTTACCTTTCTTTCACGCTCTGTACATCTGCTCTCCCAAATACCTTCCCTCCTTTGTCACCATTCTGTGCTGTCTCTCACATCTTCCCTATATTGTGGTACTTCTCTCCAAAGCTCTGTCTCACTCTCACGCCCATCACCTGCCCTCTTTCTGTTCAATCTTCTCTAGTCCATGTCCTCCACCTGGCTGATTTTTATTGTCTAACTTTTCTACATCACTTTTCTCTTTGATAACTTTTTCCTAGCTGTCTGTTTCCTCACCTGTTTTCTGTAGCTAACAGCTCTCCTCTCACCTGTCTCCCTCTCTCCTGCATTTATCTTTCTCATTACCTCCCTCTCTCTCAGCTACATTTCCTTATCTAAATCGTTATTTCATCTCTCCCACCTATTTCCCCTCTCAGCCATCTCTTTCTCACCTCTTTGTATCTATTTATCGCCTTGCTGTCTTTCAGTTTTCCTTCCTCTTAGCTCACTGTCTTTCTCAGACGTCTTTTTCTACTTGTCTGTATAATGATCACCTCTCACACCCATTTCCCTCTCTCTCTCTGCTGTCCCCTTTTCACCTGTCTTTCCCTTTGTCACCTCTTTCGCATATATACTCCTCTCACTCTGCTGTATTTCTCACCTGTATGTATATCACCTAAATATCTCTCAGCTCTTTCTCACCTGTTCGCACCTGTCTCTTTATTAGCTGTCTCTTTATCAGCTATGACCTGCATCCTCTTTTCTGTCTGAGCTGTCTTTTACTAGTCAATCTATTTATCTTTCTTGCACGTCTCCTCTGCAATCTCTCTCAGTTTCTTTATCACCAATTTGTCAGTTGTGTGGTCTTTCTGCTCTCATATGTCCCTTTCTAATATGATTGTCTCTTTATCACCCCCTGTCTTTTTTCACGAGGCTGCAGAGATGGATAAGGAGATCCCTCTGAGTTGCTCCCCCACACTGAAGTGGAGTGTGGGGGCTTGTGTTACTCACTGGTGGTTTGCACAAAATATCAGAGAAAAAATATTGTGTGGACAAACTATTCTGTCAAGAATATCGAGGACAAAAATATCATGAAGGTAGGTCTCTATGGGTAAGCAAACTTTAACTATACTTAACTGAACATACATGTACCTTGATGATATATATATATATATATATATATATATATATATATATATATATATATATATATATATATATATGGCCAACATATGAGAGCAGAAAGACCACACAACTGACAAATTGTGTGTATATGTTATCTATGTGATAGAGTGTAATTGCGGAATGAAATATATTGGGAGTACAACATGCATGGTTAAAAAACGTATTCTAGAACATATCCGTGCAGTGAAAAATGGAAACATGACGTATGCCACAGCAAAACATATGTCACAATGTCAAAAGGGAGACTGGAGAGCAATGACCTATTATGGAATTCACATGATCCCCCAGAAGAACGGGGTGGAGACAGAATAAGGAAATTACGACAAATGGAATCCAAGTACATTATAAGGCTGAGAACGAAATTCCCCAGAGGGATAAATAATGACGAAGAACTTTTGTGCACTTGGAATAAGAAGTATCTTTTGGCACAGTGTTAAAAGAAAAGGAATAATCTGCCATACTATATATACTGGTGGTAAAAAAATGAGGGTACTATACCCGACCTTGTGAAAACGATTTAGATAAGTTGTATTAAATGACCAAATTTTAAAAATCACATAATAGAATATATCACCAGCAAAGGGTACTATACCGATGATTTGATCTTAATGCACAAAAAATGTCGTGTTATATACAAATCAATTGCTTACAATAAATGCAAGGATACTATATCCAATATTTTGCGAAAAAGTAAAGCGCTTACGAAGTAATGTCAAAGTCACCATAATCTGTAAAGATCCTGACACATGCGCAATTGTCCTTTTTGTAAATATGTATAAAGTTTTTTTCTTTTTGAAATACACGCACTACGAATCCCATGATGCATCATTATGGCAGATATGGGTATTTAAGGCGTAATGAAAGAAGGACTCACTAACCGTGAAGAAAGCCGTGTGAGGGCTAAAACGCGCTGGTTGAGTGGTGTTGTGATTAAATACATTTCACAAGTATCCTGCTTTGGAGTGCCGCGTCATTTGTTGTCTGGAAATTGAATTTGGGCCAGGATCCAGCCCATACGCTGAGCACCCGCTGTTTGAGCGCTCTGAACCGACAGGATCACATTGTGGTGAATAATTGAGGAATCCAGAGGCGCCCGGATTGACTGCAAACAGAAGCTGCCTGGAATGTAAAACTCACCCCGGTAGAGCGCCGCGTGACGGAGTCGGAGGACGCCGTCGAAACAGGAGTCTCCCGGCGAGGTGAGTGACAAGTTGGTCTTTGAAAGCAGCAGCGATCCGAAGCGGCCGTTGTTTGTTTGGGGAAGCGGTTCAGGACTGTATACGATACATACTGGCATCCAAACAAACCGGCGAGAGCAGGGGAAGTGTAACAAGGGACAAACAAGTACCCTTCACAACACCAAGAGTGAGGCAGAGTCAGGAACAGATGGTGTAATGAGAATATAGACTAATCACTAGAATGGAAGCGCGTGCAGCGAAGCGAGCAACAAAAGCGGCAACAATGTTCAAACTTGGGAATGCAGATGAAAACAGAATGGAACATGTGGGGAATGCTCAAACCAGTATTAATGTGTCACTGAAACAACAATTTAATAACATGGAGAGGTTGTACAAAAAGGAAATCAACAAAAGCTGGGAAATTATAGCATTGGAAAATTACATTGAGGTTAAACGTGTACCCAGAGGTCTACGTATCTTTACAATGCCGACACATCCAGATACAAAAGTGGAATTGTTAAAAGAGTGGGCTGAAAATAATCTACAGTGCTCTCTCAACATGATGCGCATATTAATCAAACATGCTAAAATAGATGTCATAGACATTACAAAAAAATTGGAAGAAATGGAAGAATGTATTAAAAAGAATTCAAATACAGAGGAAATCTCCAAAATGCGCAAGGAAATGGATCTGAAACTGGAGAAATATGAAAATGAAGTCCAGGAACGGAAGCAAAGTAAATTCAAAAGAGATGAACGGGATTACTCACAAGGCAGAATATTAACATTTGCCAGAAGGTTTGACACTCTGAAAAAGAATTTCTCAATGCAACAATTAAAAGTCACAACGGAAAGTACAAGTGAATCTGACTTAAGTGAAGGCGAACAATTGAGTGGTGCGCAAGGAACATCGAGGGTGTCTTTTTTAGAGGAAATGCGATTAATGAACTTAGACAAGTCCCTAACGAGAGGAGGGGGTCGAGGAAGGGCCATAAGCAGAGGCCGAGGAAAAGAAACAGGAGACACCTCGCTTCCACAAGGAAAACCAGAAGGGCAAAGCGAAAGAAGGCAATACCCATTACGCAACCGCAAATAATGAATACCAATCTGATAGTGAACCTTTCGAAGTATCAATTAACACCAAATGAAATTTCACTTTTAAATAAAGGGCTATCTTTCTGTCCAGAAAGTCATTATGATTATACACAAGTAAGGATTGATCTATACAAATATATCAGGAAGTTAAAATTGGCTAAGATTCATGCCAACAGACAAGGAAATAAACAGCCTGAGATCACAAGTCAAAAAGAAATTGATGAGGCTGCCACACCAACTATTACAATAGATCAAATGTCTGACCTGAAAAACATGTTTGACTTGCTATATGACTTGAATGAGGATCAGATATCAGAGCAGCAAATTTTGGACTCATTGGAGATTCAAACAGACAAACGAATTGAAAGTGGATTAAAGAAAAAATCTAGATACTGTCCTGTTCTATCACCCGGAAACAGATTTGACCTTTTTTCTGATGCTATCAATGAAGAACTGGAAAAATTACCTAAGAAACGAAATCTAAACAAAAGAGAGAACTTAACTAGCAAAGAGAGGGAAGCAATAAAGAAACTGATGGACAACAAAGAAATCACGGTGAAACCCGCTGACAAAGGGGGTAACATCATCATAATGGATACAAAGGATTATGTAAAAGAGGCCATGAGGCAACTGAATGATGAATCTAATTATCAAAGAATCAATCAGAATCCTATAAACAAAATGGTGTTAGAATTAAATCGAAATCTACAAGAATGGCACTCAAAAACCTAATCAGTAATGATGAATTAAAATTTCTTACAAAAGATTTCCCTGTCATACCAACAATATATTTCCTGCCCAAAATTCACAAGACACTACAAAATCCACCAGGGAGACCAATAGTTTCTTCATGTGACTCCCTATATGAAAATCTCTCTCAATATGTGGATAAATTCCTGGCCCCAATTGCACAAAGTATGAGCTCATATATAAAAGATACGGGAGATTTCCTGAGAATTTTAACAGGAATTACATGGAGCGATCAATATCTCTTGGTAACAATAGACGTTGTGTCATTATATACGTCAATACGGCACGAGGTAGGATTGGAGGCATGCAGATTCTTCTTAAAACAGCGTAGCATTACAGAACTAAAACATTCAGAGATGCTATTAAAAATGATTGAGATATGCCTGACTAACAATATTTTTCTTTTTAACAAAGAACTGTTTAAACAATGTTGTGGCACAGCCATGGGCATTTCTTTTCTCCGAATTTTGCGAATATAACCATGGGCTGGTGGGAGAGAGAGAGAGAGATAGCATGGAACTCAGAAAACCAAGAAGAGCTTGATCGGATCGTGCTATGGGTCCGATTCATTGACGATTTGTTTTTAATATGGAACGGCACTGAGCATGATTTTAATGAGTATTTTTTTAAATTGAATAACAATCAGATTGGTTTATCATTTACGTGCACCAAGAAGAAAAAGGAAATTGAATTTTTAGAGACTAAGATCTATATTGAAAATGATCAAATCCAGTCCACGCTATTTAGGAAGAAAACTGCTACCAACAGCATTTTATATGGAACGAGTTTCCATCCAAAACCCCTCCTGGAAAGCATCCCCTATGGTGAATTTATCCGCATGAAGCGTAATTGTTCAAAGCAGGAAGATGCAGAAGACAAGATTCAAGAGACAATGCAGAGATTAAAAGTGAGAGGTTATAATGACACCACATTAAGGAAATGCAAAAACGTGCTGATCAAAAATCAAGAGAAGATACATTAATCCCAAAATCAAAAATCCAAGAAACAAGTGAACAGGGACCACCAAGATTTATCACGACATACAGCAAAGAAAGTGGAATGATAACGAACAAAATCAAAAAATACTGGCATTTAATTGCAGGAGACCCAGATATTGGTAAATTTTTAGGACCCCAACCAATTGTTACCTATAGGAAGACTAAAAATCTAAAGGATATGTTGGTGAAAAGTCATTTTCAGGAGAGACCACAAACAAATTGGTTACTGGATCAACAAAGAGGTTTTAAGAAATGCAATGTGTGTAAGGCCTGCAAAATTGGCAAGAACGTCAGGACAATTGTGGAACCAGATGAAAAGCAAATCACAATTGAGCAAAACATTTCCTGCACATCTCAGTTTGTTATCTATGTGATAGAGTGTAATTGCGGAATGAAATATATTGGGAGTACAACATGCATGGTTAAAAAACGTATTCTAGAACATATCCGTGCAGTGAAAAATGGAAACATGACGTATGCCACAGCAAAACATATGTCACAATGTCAAAAGGGAGACTGGAGAGCAATGACCTATTATGGAATTCACATGATCCCCCCAGAAGAACGGGGTGGAGACAGAATAAGGAAATTACGACAAATGGAATCCAAGTACATTATAAGGCTGAGAACGAAATTCCCCAGAGGGATAAATAATGACGAAGAACTTTTGTGCACTTGGAATAAGAAGTATCTTTTGGCACAGTGTTAAAAGAAAAGGAATAATCTGCCATACTATATATACTGGTGGTAAAAAAATGAGGGTACTATACCCGACCTTGTGAAAACGATTTAGATAAGTTGTATTAAATGATCAAATTTTAAAAATCACATAATAGAATATATCACCAGCAAAGGGTACTATACCGATGATTTGATCTTAATGCACAAAAAATGTCGTGTTATATACAAATCAATTGCTTGCAATAAATGCAATGATACTATATCCAATATTTTGCGAAAAAGTAAAGCGCTTACGAAGTAATGTCAAAGTCACCATAATCTGTAAAGATCCTGACACATGCGCAATTGTCCTTTTTGTAAATATGTATAAAGTTTTTTTCTTTTTGAATCATTATGGCAGATATGGGTATTTAAGGCGTAATGAAAGAAGGACTCACTAACCGTGAAGAAAGCCGTGTGAGGGCTGAAACGCGTTGGTTGAGTGGTGTTGTGATTAAATAAATTTCACAAGTATCCTGCTTTGGAGTGCCGCGTCATTTGTTGTCTGGAAATTGAATTTGGGCCAGGATCCGGCCCATACGCTGAGCACCCGCTGTTTGAGCGCTCTGAACCGACAGGATCACATTGTGGTGAATATATATATACATATATATATATATATATATACATATATATATATATATATATATATATATATATATATATATATATATATATATATATATATATATATATATATATATATATATATATATTATCTAGCTGATGTCGCCAGTAGATAGTTATAGTTAGGACCTATTTCCATAGGAAATCCGCTACATTCTATTTGAAATAACTCTTGCGTCGGTTGACGAATCTTCGCGAAATTTTCAAACTTTATGGCCCGCTCCGGTCCGCTCCTACCCTGAAAGTCTCAGGGTGATTCGTCAAGGCTGAGAAAAAAGGGGGGTCCCAAAACGTGTTTTCCCCATTCATTTTCCCATAGGAAACTTTAGACACGGCTACAGCCCGAACTGCTGAACGGAATTACACCAAATTTGGCAAAGAGGTAGTTCTTGGTTCAGAAAGAACCCTTTTGTTAAATGGTGTAAATCCGTTCAGTAGTTCCTGTGAAAATCAAAATGAAAATCACATATATATTTATGGCCGCGTCGGATTCGCGCACCCTGAGCGCACCCTGCGCGCACCGTCCCGATCACGAGCTGCATGTTAATTGGCTTTCAAGTGGCTGTCAACACTCCAAATCAGGAAGTGTTGGCAGCCATTTTGTCCCTCGGTAGAAGTGCACAAAACGCACAAAGGGGGCAGGGTAGAAACACCCTGACCCCCTAGGTCTGCTCAGGGGGTCCCACAAGGACCCCCTGGGCAGAAAAAAGCATTTTCTTTTTTTTTTAAATCGGCAGGATGCGCTCAGGGTGCGCGGATCCTGCCGAAAAAAAAAAAATTCGATGCAAATTTGCCCCCGGGTGGCCCAAGTCCCGGGGGCATGCGGGGGTGGGTTTATTGTTTATATGGGGGGCCTCTAAGGCCCCCCAAGCCCCGGGGACCGCCACCCCCCGGGGCTTAATAAAAAAAAATGGTGCGGGAGGGCTCTCCTGCCCTCCCGCAGCCCCGGGGACCGCCACCCCCGGGGCTTCTTTTTAAAATTTTAAATAACGTGTGGGGGCTCCAGCCCCCACACGCCCCGGGACCACCACCTCCCGGGGCACATAGAAAATAAATGTGGGGGTCCGTTATGGACCCCCAGAGCCCCGGGGACCACCACCTCCCCGGGCTGTGCAATTCAAGGGAGGGGGCCGCGCGGCCCCTCCTGGAGCCCTTGATGGCCCTGGGGACCGCCACCCCCAGGGCCAGCTCCTGCAGTGTCCCGGGGTGCCTACCCCTGGACACTGGAGTTTGCTATGACAGGACGGGAGCCTCGCGGCTCCCGTCCTGTCATAGCAAACTGCTTTGGATATTGGAAGAGAGAGCAGGGAAACCTGCTCTCGCTTCCAATATCCAAAGCAAATTGCTTTCCACACGGGGAACTGCATGTTAGCAGCTCCCCATGTGGAAAAGCAATGCCGGCTCCCAAGGGACGCGGGGAGCCGGCGGGACTGTGGGGGATTGGGGACCCCCCACAGTCCCCAACGGAGAGGGCCAGCCCCGGGGGATGGGGTCCCCGGGGCAAGTAGTGGCTCGGGAGGGGGCCACGCGGCCCCCTCCCCAAAAACAAAAAAAAATTTTTAAAAAAGGAAAGGCCGGCCCCGGGGATGGGGTCCCCGGGGCCTTAACGGCCTGAGGAGGGGGCCCCGCAGCCCCCTCCAAATATTAAAAATTTTTTAAAAAGAGGGCATGCCCCGGGGATGGGGTCCCCGGGGCCAATACAGGCTCAGGGAAGGGGGCCACGCGGCCCTTCCCGTTTTTTTAATTTTATTAAAAAAAAAAACTCCTCAGGCCCCGGGGGATGGGGTCCCCGGGGCAAAAAGTGGCTGAGGGAAGGGGGCCACGCAGCCCCCTCCCAATCAAAAAAAAAAAGAAAAAAAAGACCGGCATCGTGCCAGAGGCCCCGCCCCCTCCCTGCAGCAGTCTGCAAACGCGCCCCTGGCGCGTTTGAGAAGGGAAGTAATTCCCCTTGAATACTGGGGGTCCCTGGGGGCAAACTAGCCCACCAGGAACCTCCAGTATGCGCCAGGGGCTGCGTTGCAGAGAGGTGTACAGAGGCCACGCCCTTTTACACCTCTCTGCAACGCAGCTCTGTGGCGCTTTTTGGAAGTACACGGTGGGCTAGTTGGACTCCAGGGACCCTCAGGATTCAAGGGGACTTAATCCCCCAACTTAAAACGCGCCACGGGGCGCGTTTGCACAGTGGTGAAGGGAGGGCGGGGCTTCAGGTGACATGTGTGCAAACAGGCCCGTGGCGTGTTTTAAGATGGGGAATTAAATCCCCTTCAATCCTGAGGGTCCCTGGGGGCCAACTAGCCCAACAGGTACGTCCAGAAAGCGCCACAGAGCTGCGTTGCAGAGAGGTGTAAAGGGGTGTGGCCTCTGTACACGTCTCTGCAACGCAGCCCCTGGCGGATACTGGAGGTTCCTGGTGGGCTAGTTGGCCCTCAGGGACCCTCATGATTCAAGGGGACTTAATCCCCAACTTAAAACACGCCACGGGGCGCGTTTGCACAGATGTCACCTCAGGCCCCGCCCCCTCCCTTCACCATTGTGCAAATATTCCTCTAAAATCAGCCAAAATACGAATTCTGATTTACTCACCTGTTATCAGGAGAGACCTCAGTGCTGCATCTTTCAGCCCAGTACTGGTCCTGAAAAGTAATTCTAACCGTACTTACCAGTAACTTGAATTTCCTTCCATAGGCTAACATTGACTGGTTTCACTTGGAAATTCTTCTAAGTGTGCAGATTTGGAACTTTATAATATTCCTCTAAAATCAGCCGAAATACGGATTCCGATTTACTCACCTGTTATCAGGAGAGACCTCAGTGCTGCATCTTTCAGCCCAGTACTGATCCTGAAAAGTAATTTTAACCGTACTTACCAGCAACTTGAATTTCCTTCCATAGGCTAACATTGACTGGTTTCACTTGGAAATTCTTCTAAGTGTGGAGTTTTGGAACTTTATAATATTCCTCTAAAATCAACCGAACTACGAATTCCGATTTACTCACCTGTTATCAGGAGAGAACCCAGTGCTGCATCTTTTAGCCCAGCACTGACCCTGAAAAGTAATTCTAACCGTACTTACCAGTAACTTATATTTCCTTCCATAGGAATCCATTGTCTGGTTTTCAGCAGAAAAGTTTCAAAGTGTCGATTTTCACAAACTACAAATATTCCTTAAAAATCGCCTGTATGACTTAAACGCATTCTTTCAACTGTTTACAGGAGATGCACCAGTGCTGGATCCAGGATCCAACACTGAGTAAGAAAAGTAACGATAACACTACTTACCTGCTAAGTGAATTTCCTCCCATAGGATAACATTGGTGATTCTATGTGAAAAAGTTTCTAAGTGTCAACTTTTAAAATACAATAATATTCCTTAAAAATCACTACTGTAACCAAAACGCTTTTACTCAACTGTTTACAGGAGATGTCCCAGGACTGAATCTAGGATCCAGTCCTGTGGTTAGAAAAGTAATCCATAAAGTAACTAATTGCATTTAACTAGAAATTCACATTGAGGTCAATGTTGCATTGTGTTTGAAATTGTGTTGCCCATTGCAACAACTGTAACTACTGTACTTAAAACTCTATTGCCTATTTGCAAACTATTTAAACTAAAGTAATTCATTCTGAGAAAGTATATTTTGTAATGTAATGTATAATGTAATTACAATGTAATTTAATAAATAAAATATCTAAAAATAAATAGTTTTAAAAAATGTAGTAAATCAGTATCAAAAAAATAAATATAACAATTAATACATTTAAAAATTGTCATTTACAAAACCTTTGAAATTCACTGAAAAAACCATAGGTTTCAGACACGTTATAGTTAGAAATTAGCATTTAAAAAACCTTTGAAATTCACTGAAAAAACCATAGGTTTCAGGCACGTTATAGTTAGAAATTAGCATTTAAAAAACCTTTGAAATTCACAGAAAAAAACATAGGTTTCAGACACGTTATAGTTAGAAATTAGCATTTAAAAACCTTTGAAATTCACTGAAAAAACCATAGGTTTTAGGGACAGTTATAGTTAGTTGGACATTTCACTCGTACAAAACCCGTGAAATTCCCCCGTTATAGTTAGTTCAGCTAACTATAACTCGCGCCCGTAATGCACTGCTGATGACGTCACATATTACATCACTCATGACATGGTCAGTGACATCACTGATGACATCACTGTTGACATCTCAAATGACATCACTGATGACATCACTGATGACATCATCCACGTGATAATCTGATGCACCTCCTCACACCCTAATATAACCTTTGATACACCCACTCTAAATTACAGACTGCCATTCGCAAAACCATAGACACTCCAACACCAATAACTACATACCCACTCACTGATTCTTAGGTCTACACACACACATCCACTCACTCACCCGTACAGTCACTCATACTTATGGTCACTCAGTACAGGACTATCATATGCACTCTTATTCCTATATAGACACTCAAACACCGCCACTCATCCATAGAGGAACTCACACACCTAGTCAGTCATGCAAATAATTAAACACACTGCCATTTACTCACCTATACAGTTATACACACACCAGCTCACTTAATCATACAAATACTAGCACATTGTTACGCTCTTATACAATCACTGATACAAGCACACACTCATCCATACAGCCACTATCACAATCACTCACTCTCGCTTATAGCTATTTATATACTCCAACACACATATATACTGCCTTTCACATATGTAGTTACTCACACATGTACCACTGGGACATACATTCACTCACTAACACACTCTTACACACACTTACCCACCCATACAGTCTATCACAGATGCACTCTTGAAACCATCCACCCAGTGAATCACCCACTCACACATCTATACACAGAGTCGCACACACCCCTCCCACACAAACACTCAGGCACCCATACAGATACTCAGACAACCATTCAATAACTCATATACACACTCATGTAGCTATTCACAAACACATGCAGTCACTTACACAGCAACAGACAGACGGATACAGACATTCACCCAGTTTAGTCACTAACCCATGCATTCAGTAAGATACGTTAAATCACTCACTTATAGAGTCAGTCACGCACCTACTAAATCATCCATACAGACACTTATACACCCACTCATTCTTCAATACTTCTTTTCCGATATATATTAAAAATATTTAAACTTTAGAGAAACACACAGTCACTGCATGATGTCATCAGTGATGTCATTTGAGATGTCATCAGTGATGTCATCAGTGATGTCACTGACCATGTCATGAGTGATGTAATATGTGACGTCATCAGCAGTGCATTGCGGAGGCGCGAGTTATAGTTAGCTGAACTAACTATAACGGAGGAATTTCACGGGTTTTGTACGAGTGAAATGTCCAACTAACTATAACTGTCCCTAAAACCTATGGTTTTTTCAGTGAATTTCAAAGGTTTTTTAAATGCTAATTTCTAACTATAACGTGTCTGAAACCTATGGTTTTTTCTGTGAATATATATATACATATATATATATATAGATATTCTTCACCAAACGCCCAAAAGATATATATATTGCGTCAAGGTACATATATGTGGAGTTAAGAATAGAACAAGCCCCCTGGTTTCATAATGCAAATAGGACACATTTTGATTTAGCAAGTGTTGTACATGGATGACGCCATATTATGCATAGGAATATCACACAATATTCCACTTGCCACTGGCTTCCATTGGCATCAGGATTTCATGCAAAGCCAGCCCCCACTATAACAGTAGATTTGGCTTTTACGAAAAGCCTGCAGGTGCTTGCTCTATTCCTGCCCCATTGTGTCCCTTTGAGTAGATTACAGGAGGGCTACTACTCCGTGGCACAAAGCAATTTTGACTCATCACTCACATCAACTCTCTGTGCAAAATAGTTTTTGCACACAAAAGTTGATAGTATTGCCATATGCACCACTGTCTGCCAGGAATCGTGGCCATGTGTTGTGTGATCTCCACCATAAACATATAATAAATGTAGCCTTTAATTATAATATCATTGGTATCATCCAAACCGTATTTTACAAGAAATAAAGGTTTCACTGTTCATAATGTTTGATTCACCTTCCAGTAGTGACAGATGTGGCTTCTTCTGTTTTACCTCTACAGAGAATCAGAATGAGAACCCTTAGTAATAGGATCATGAAAGCATCAAATAGTAGTTACCACAGTGTTTGACACTTGGCATGTTCTGATCACAGAGATGCTCCCCTCTTGGACTCAGTCTGGGTCACTGAAAAATAAGAGTTCAAATCAGAATGACCAGGCCATACTTTTATCCCTAAAACAGAGCCACACCTTATTCGCTTGCTTGTCCTGTAAATGTATCTGGCTGTCCTGCCCATCCCCCCATCTCCAAAAACAGACCAGCACCATGATAACCTGCCTGCTATCCTCACCTCCCCAAATCACTAATACCTGATTGCCTGGTGGGCGTGCCAGCCTAGCACTCCAAAATATTCCTACTTAGTTGCCCTGATGCCATAAAAAACACATACCTACATGTGGTTGCCACCCTATCAGACTCACAAACCAGACCCACATCTGGTTGCCTTTCCCACACCACAGAAATTACAGATCCATACCTAGTTTTCCTGGCTGCCCTTACAGCTCCCAAAAACTGACCAAAACCTTGTTGCCCTGTCTTTAGGCCCAGGCCATAAAACCCCTCATAAATTGTTTTCCTCACCGTACAGGGCACAAAGGCTCAAATATACAAAACAACACAGAAGGTTACCTTTCCCATCCTCCCAGGCTCCCAAAACCTTACTCATAACTTGCAATCCCACCACTCAGCCCCCCTCAAAACACTCATAGCTAGATGTCCTGCCATCCCTCAAAGAACACAAAGCCCCACCTGCTTGTTTGTCCTAACAGCCCCAAACACAGAAAACATGGCGGTTTTCCTACCCGCTCTTCCAGCCCCCAAAACAATTATACCTCATTGCCTAGCATCCATCCATCAAAAAATAGAGACAGAACTGGTTGCCCTGTGGGTGCTCCCAGCCCTCCAAAAACAGACCCATCCCTGGTTATCTTGTGTCCCCCCAAAACACAGACCAATAGTTGGTTGTACTACTCCCCCCTGCCCCCAAGTAATACAAACCCAAGCCTAGGTGTTCTGTCCCAGTCCCTTCCCATAAACAAGGACCCATTACTGATTGTACTTCAACCCTAACAAATAAAATCAATACATTTTGCCATGATCTACCCAGCAGCAGCTCCTCCACTATGGCGGAGGAGCGTCTCCCCACCTGCCAGCAGTCTCAAAACTTTGAAAAATAAAACAATATTGTTTTATTTTTCTTTCCTGGGCCTAGTCTTGGGGGTGGGGCCATCGCGGGGCAGACACGAGGGGGAGTGGTGGGCACTGCTATCAGTGCACATGCCGGTTTGGCCGGCCGTCTCAGGACGACCAAACCGACATGCACACTGTGATGTCTCCAACCTGAGCTGCTTTGCCGGGTTGGAGACAGCAGGCACAGGCTCCCAGTGTCTCTGGGAGCACAAATCCAGGGCACTCAGGCCAAACCTGATGCTGCTCTCATCGAGAGAACAGCGTCTGGAATGAATGCAGGGGAGACTGGGAGCCTGTGCCTGCAGTGGACTGTAGCCAGAGAGGAGCAGAAGAGCGGGGATGCAGCAGGTAAGTTCTTTTTAGGTTTCACCTGCGCAGCGCTGTGCTTGTGAAATCTCTTGTATTTAACATATAAAAGGGACTTGATTTGAATGGTGTAGCTGGTATAGTGGCACTGGGGCCAAAAGTTCTAGGGGCCCCACTAATCTCAGATTATTGCTAAAATGTCAAACTAAACAGGCAGTCACAAGTGCAGTTACCTTGCAGACAACAGGGTCATGATTTCAAAAGTGCAGCAGGTGCAGTGGCACCAGGACCAAAAGCTCCAGGTACCCCACTAAACACCTAATATTGCTATATTTTATTCCTAAACAGGTAACCACAAGTGCAGTTAGCTTGCAGATAACATGGTCATGATTTGAATGGTGCAGCAGGTGCAGTAGCACCAGGCCCAAAAGTTGTTAGAACTCCTCTAAACACCTAACATTGCTTAATTTTACCACTAAACAGGCAATCATAAGTGCAGTTATCTAGCAAGCACCAAGGTCATGATTTCAAAAGTGCAGCAGGTGCAGTGGCACCGGGACCAAAAGCTGCAGTAGGCATTTCTAGAGGAATGCCTGGAGAAGAGACATACAAACATACGGTCCAGACCTATGTGGGGATTTGCTAGATTGAAAGTCCTGCGCCATACTTAGTATGGGTTGGAGATTTACACCACAAATGTTTTGTGATGAGGCTCAGGCTATGCA
Source organism: Calotriton arnoldi (assembly GCA_963921515.1). Classification (NCBI taxonomy): domain Eukaryota; kingdom Metazoa; phylum Chordata; class Amphibia; order Caudata; family Salamandridae; genus Calotriton; species Calotriton arnoldi. The sequence goes on along the minus strand of CAWUFW010004085.1, from coordinate 254,295 downwards.
AGGTGCACTTTCTAGCTGCCTTTCCATCACAAGGCACTTATTTTTCACAACTACCTTTATGTCCTTGTGATGACCAATCTCCACAGACTACCTTACAATTTATTCTATTTTGTAAATTGTATTCAATGTTGAGGAAACTCTTTTTGCTGCCCATTGTTAGGGCAGTCAACATTCGTTATTGTAGAGCCGCTTTTATTTACCTGCAAACCTTACTCACAATCAATATCTGCTTCTCTGCTGCCAAGTATATTGATGGTGCTATTAAGCAGAGGGCTACAGTTCCTACATGATGTTTTTTTAATTTTATGTGGCTTTTATGGATTTTATTTTTATTTCTATGATAGATCGTCATGTTCTTGATCGTAGTACTGACTGTCCTCAATATGTCTGATTTTCTGCTCAGATAACCCAGGTGGACATAACGGACCTCTAATGAGATTTCTTCCAGGACTTCTTTTGGGGTTTTTGTGCCTTTTGGCTTCATCTGAACTCATTGATATTTTACTTGAGAATTGATGCTGTAGGATTATTCATTTATTGCTATGAATTGAGATGAGTATTTTTATTATACATATTGTTCTGCATTGTGCACTTTTATGGTTCAAATGAGCCGAAATAAAGTTTTATGATGATGATGAAAAGCTCCTGGTACCCCACTAAACTCCTAATATTGCTATATTTTATTTATTAAACAGGTAACCACAAGTGCAGTTACCCAACACGGTCATGATTTGAATGGTGCAGCAGCTACAGTAGCACCGAGCCCAAAAGTTGTCAGAACTCCTCTAAACTCCTAATATTGCCATATTTTACTACTAAACAGGCAGTCACAATTGCAGTTACCTTGTAATTGAAAGCAGCTTGATTTAAATGGTGTAGCGGGTGCAGTGGCACCAGGGCCAAAAGTTGTCATTACTCCACTAAACACCAAATATTGCTATATTTTACTACTAAACAGGCAGTCACAGGTGCAGTTATCTTGCAGGAAACAAGTTCATTATTTGAATGGTGCAGCAGATGCAGTGGCACCGGGCCCAAACGTTGTCAGAACTCCTCTAAACACCTAATATTGCTATATATTTTACTACTATACAGGCAGACATAATTGCAGTTATATTGCAGTTAAAAGGGGCTTGATTTGAATGGTGCAGCAGGTGAAGTGGCACTGGGGCCAAAAGCTCTAAGGACTCGACAAAATGCAGAATATTGCTAAATTTTACTACTAAACAGACAATCACAAGTACAGTTATCTAGCAGGCACTAGGGCCATGATTTCAATGGTGCTGCAGGTGCAGAGGCACTGGGGCCAAAAGTTGTCAGAACTTCTCTAAACACCTAATATTGCTATATTTAACTACTAAATAAGCAGTCACAAGTGCAGTTATCTTGCAGGCACTAGAGTCATGATTTCAGTGGTGCAGCAGGTCAGTGACACGGGGCCCAAAGATCTAGGAACCCCTTGAAACACCAAATATTGCAATATTTCACTACTAAGCAGGCAGACACAATTACAGTTATATTGCAGTTAAAAGGTGCTTGATTTGAATGGTGCAGCAGGTGCAGTGACACCAGGGCCAAAAGTTGTCTTAACTTCTCTAAACACCAAATATTGCTATATTTTACTACCTTACAGGCAGTCACAAATTCAGGTATCATGCACGCACTAGGGGCATGACTTGAATGGTGCAGCAGGTGCAGTGGCACTGGGCCCAAAAGTTGTCAGAACTCTTCTAAACACATAGCATTGCTATTACATCAATTAATTCTATTAGTTCCTTCTTTCATTTTTCAAAATGTTGCTATTTCTTACCCGCACTATACCACTAGTAACAGCACAATATGTTGCCTTTTTGTACATAATCAAGTCATAACACTTTAACAGACTTTCTGTAACTTATATTGTACAACTACTCAGCAAGCTACAAATTACAGCTTATTATTAATCACATAGGTGAAACCTAATGCATTTACCAATGCTTGTTTTGTTTGTATTTTCAGCGACGCCCCTTTCCCCTCCCCACCACTCCGCCACTCTGCCCTGACATTAGCTGCTACTGGATCTACCCACCTTTTCCTACCAAAAAACACAGACACAACACCCCAGGCATTTTTTAAATAACTCTAGATAATGGACATACAGATCAATATTTGGGACCAGAAAAAATTGTGAAAATAGCATTTGGCCATTACTCTGAAGGAAGTAGAGGAAGAGTCAAACTGCGGCAAACTAAAATAAAGGAATTTTAAACTTTATTAATCAGGGGTCTTTCAGCTATATTGGGATTGTTAGCATAAACAAGTGATCTCCTGCGGCCCCAGTTTGTCACAGCTATGAGTGACTGAGCCGAATTAGGTTGGTATATAGAGCATAGAGATGACGACGCAAGTTAAACTACAACTGGCGAATTTTAGGGAGTTTCTGATTTCTAAACGTTGATTCTTATCTCATTCCAGCACCTAACTATAATGTCACTTTAATCTTTGGTTTTTCAGTGACTTTCTGATTATTTTTTTTGATGTATCTGCGATCTTATTACCATGCCTAACTATAAAGTGACCCCGTCCATCCAATTAATTATAAATGCTCATCATCTCCAAGGACGTCTCATGGCCCTTCAGGTCGTACTTTATTTACAAAAAACAAATAAAAACATGATAGTGCGAAAAGAAAGTGCCCAATACATGATACAGAATAAACAAGGACATAACCCTACACTCAGAAGGAAAATTGGGTCACTTCACTCTACCATTTCATACGTCACATCCAATGTGCACACTCTCCTTGAGCCCCCCTAAAAATAGGCCTCGTAGTCAACGCGGGAATGCCACAGGCTTTCAAATGAGGGTCAGATACGCTTAAATACAATATATCCAGAAAAATATAAATGCAACTAACTGAAGGAGAGATAATAAAAACAAATATCGATGACTACATTTCACTGTATACTTCACAGATCAGTTCAGAGGAAGGAAGGTTGCAGTGGTAGGAACTATGTCAGATGGACGTTTTTATGCAACAAAAGGGGAAACCAGGAATGAGAGTGGCAGTGGTTCCAGGTTGTGTATCTGAAGGGATCAGATACACAACCTGTGATATCCTATCCATTGGAGACCTATCCATTCCATATCCTATCCATTGTGATATCCTATCCATTGGAACCTGTGATATCCCTATCCATTGGAGACCTATCCATTCCATATCCTATCCATTGTGATATCCTATCCATTGGAACCTGTGATATCCTATCCATTGGAGACCTATCCATTCCATATCCTATCCATTGTGATATCCTATCCATTGGAACCTGTGATATCCTATCCATTGGAGACCTATCCATTCCATATCCTATCCATTGTGATATCCTATCCATTGGAACCTGTGATATCCTATCCATTGGAACCTGTGATATCCTATCCATTGGAACCTGTGATATCCTATCCATTGGAACCTGTGATATCCTATCCAGTGGAGATATCGAAGGACAGGCTACACTCAGGGAGATTGAACTAGGGGCCAAGGATTGTAAATCAGAAAGGGAGCTACTTTGCAATATGGGTCTGGGGATTGACAGAACAAGCAGAAATGACGTTAAACCCAAAGCCAGATATAATGCGATAACTCCACATGATGAGCATTTGTAATTAATTGGATGGACGGGGTCACTTGACATCTAATGTTTGCACACTTGTAGGTTATTTTCTATGTGAAGAGCATAATAGTGAATCTAGCCTATGCTAGTTTATATCGATATAGCAATGAATATATGCACACTTGTGTATTATGCACATTAATTTGAAATGCTACCTTCGCTGGTTCTGCAGAATATGGCATACTTGGCATTGTACTGACAAATGTTAAAATGAGCTATTATATCAGACTCTTTTTCCAGTGATTAATTTGTTATAACTTTATATTATTTGCTTTTCTGTGCTATGATACATATGCGGCAATAGCCTGAGTTTCAATGGTAGAGTACCTGTAAAAATGCTGGTTATATTTTTTATAGATATATTTTTTAATATCAATATGTAAGCAGAGAAGACTGTTTTTTCAAGGACTAGAGCACGATATGAGGTCTTGTATGTCTTTCCACTATGTTTTTTGTTGGTGCAAGAATTATTTTTTACGGTGATAGGGCACCATCACTTTTTGTAAATTTGGCTTTGAGGAAGACCGTCCTGGTGGCAACGCATCAGCCTAAATAAATTATTAACCTGAAACTATCTCTCGAGTGCGAGTCTTACTGGTGTCTCATTGAATCTGAGACGCAAGTGCTGGTGTGATTTATTACAGGACCCTGTGCCCTGCAACTCAGCACCGGCCTCGTGAGGTGGATGCAGCCGGGTTGAAACACACAGGGAGACTGGAATGCATATATATATATATATATATATTACTCCATTCCGTCACCTCCAGGATTTCTCCAAACACGGACAAGGACCCAACAATAAGTGCTTGCAATTATTTTATTGCTCCGTCGCCATTGCGCGTTTCGGCTCGTCCGAGCCTTGTTCACATGACATGGCAAGTTCATTTTGATTCCATTTTTAAAGTGACAGGTGCATTGTGAAATATATCACGTGACAGTGAAAACCATAGACATAAAGAGTAAAAGAGAGTATAATTCTAAGATGAGGCAACTTATATCAGTATTTGTTCACATATTATTTAGGCAGTTATGACATTTGGAATAGATGTCCGTCCTTAATAATTTGGTGGCTTGTGCAGCATATCAAATTATTGTCAAACATTGAATTGTTTAAAATGGAGTTACCATAAAATATGCCCGAGTTGCGTCACTCTCATCATGTCTTGTAATTATTTGCATATCGTGGAATATAACATCACATATTCAAGTTATGTGAGCAAAAAAACCATCGTTTTATAAATGCATTAGAACATGATGGATGTCATGAAGTTCAAACCGCCATAACTGACGTTATGTGCCTTATATTTATGTCTCTTTGTATGGTTCTGGTTAGTTAAACTGATAAAGTGCTGTAGTGCTAAACATAAAGTGCTTGACGTGTTGGTGTGCTGTCGAACTAATACGTAATATATATCTCCGTAACTATTAGGTTTGTTTCTCACAATTGTTGTTAAAATTTATGAACTTGCAAGTGGGGATTTTTACTCGACTTTTGTCCCTAAGAAATCTCATTAATAATTCAATAATGGTATGAATACCAGATAAAGCGATGTTTTTAAATATTGCTTATTTACATCTGATATGGATTTGTGCAAACCTCTGCCAATATAAATCAATTTAAATATACATATATAAATATAAATATATAAATACATAAACAAATACATAGCAGTCTCCAATCTTACAAATTACAAAATATAAAATCATATACATATATAACTTCAACATTGTAAAATTGTAAAATGTTGCTAATATTGGATAAAATCATGTATATTGTAAAATCCATATAAAGTTAATATAAAGTTGTTCTTATAAACAAGTGTATAAATCCTCTGTAGCGTTTAATCCCCTTGGGTGTTTGGAATCCATTTCTAGAATGTATCTCGTTTCCAGTTTTCTAAGTTTACATTCTCTGTCTCCCCCGCGTCTGCTGGGGGGAATTGCATCAATTACAAAGTAACTTAGTTCCAGACTGTTGGATTTATGGAACTCCCTAAAGTGTCGTGCAACAGGATAGGTATTGTCCTGGTTAATTATTGCACGTAAATGTTGCAACACCCTTTTGTGCACTTGGAGTTTGGTGCTGCCTATGTACTGCAGGCCACATGGGCACAGCAGCACATAGACCGCATAATCTGTTTTGCACGTCAATAACTTTTGAATCTTATACTCCTTGTCACTGAAGGGGTACGGTATGTACTCTTGTTGATACCATGTTGGCACGCTTTACAAGTTTTACACTTGAAAAAGCCTTTATGTGTTTGTAGCCAACTGGTTCCTTCAATAATCTCTGGATTAGTTTTCACCAGGCTATCTCTCATGGATGGGACTCTGCTGTAGGTAATGTACACCCTCTGCGGTAGCAGTGGTCCTATTACCGGGTCGTTCAACACTAATGGCCAGTTTTGTTGAATAATGTTCTGCAAGATTCTCTGTTATTTGCTATGTCCCATAATTATTCTGAATTCATTGGTGTTGCGGCCTTTTCCTATCACTCCTGAATCTAGAGTCTCCTGCGTGTTCAACTGTTTATCTCTCAGTAACTCCTCCCTTGTCTGTAGCATAGATTTGGATATGGCTTTACTAATGATGTTGTTGGAATATCCCCTTTCCCGGAATCTCATTCTGCTGTTGTCTTGGGCTTGTTTTAGATCTACATCATTGCTACAAATACGCCTAAGGCGTAGCATCTCCCCGTAGGGTATATTGTTTATTAGATGCTTGGGGTGCGAGCTGCTCGCATGTAATGTAGAGTTGCCCGTGGTTTCTTTCCTATACAATCGGGTCTCAATCTTGTTGCTGATGTAGATTTGTGTATCGAGGAAATTTACTGTAGTTTCATTAATGGTGGCAGTAAAGTGTAAATTGACATCATTTTGGTGAATAGTGTTTACAAATTCCAATGCTTGTTCATATGTTCCTTGCCAAATCACAAACAAATCATCGATAAAGCGAAGCCACATCTTGATATTGTTATCGATGTAATGGCTATGCTCTACCTTGAGGACCAGCTCCTCCCACCAGCCCATGTGAAGACATGCATAGCTGGGAGAGAAAATGGCCCCATTGCCACCCCTCTAGCCTGCTGATACAAAATGTTGTTAAACATAAAAATATTATTGTTTAAACAAAAAGTCACCATCTCTACCAGCATTTTGTTATGTTTGTTATACTGTGTTGGTCTCTGAGCCAAATAGTGCTCAATTGCCTTGGCTCCATCAACATGACGAATACTAGTATATACGGAGGTTACGTCGAGTGCGATCAACAGATATTCATGTTGCCATTCAAAGTTCCTGATTTTTCTTAGGAAATCGCTGGTGTCACGTACATAGGAAGGTAGTGCTTTCACAAAGTCCTGCAAAAAAAGTCAACGTATTGAGAGGTATGTTCTAACAAACTTTCCCTGGCTGAGATTATCGGTCGCCCAGGAGTTTTTTTTGGATCCTTGTGTACTTTAGGGATGAAATAGATAGTAGGGGTGGTCGGGTTCTCCTTTCTTAAGAACTTATATTCTTCCATAGTTATAAGCCCCTTGGTTTTCCATACCGACAATTTGTTGTAAAATTCGTTGTACATTGTTTTAAGATTTGATCCACTGCTTCGGCTGTAGCAGGATCTGTCATTCAATTGACTGAATGCTTCTTTTTGTACTCCTCTTGGGACCAGATAACAATATTGCCTCCCTTGTCACTATTACGAATAAATATACTGTTATCATTCTGCAATCTCTTGATTAAATCATTGTATTGTTGATTGCGTCTGTTGAATATATTTCATGTCGTTTGTATAGTTCTGTTCAATTTTTTAATTCGTGATGTGACTGTTTCGTGGAATATGTCAATGGAGTCCCGGGGGGTGATGGGATTAAATGTGGATTTTGGTTTAAATGGTGTTTGTTGCATAGATATGCCCTTGCTTTGTTCGATGGGATTCAGAGTCTCCACATTTGTATTTACTTCCCCTTCATATTGATGTGTTATGTCATCTCCTTCCCAAAGATCTTCCATTAATCTTAGGAGGAGTAAATCAGACTGAGATAGATTTGAATACATCATAGGATCTGTGAGTTCTTGTCGTCCTCGTTTTCCTTCAGTTTTAGCCAAAATATGGTATTTTTTAAGTTTGAGTTTTCTGACACTCTTGTATATGTCCATTCTAGTGGACGCGTAGTTAATATATATATATATATTTTTATATATATATATATATATATATATATATATATATATATATATATATATATATATATATATTACCTACTGGCGGTCGACAGTAGGTAATAATAGTTAGGACCTAGTTTCCATAGGAAAAGCATTTTTACTTTTGCCAATCTCTTTGGCGCCGGTTGATGAATCTTCGCTAAATTTTCAAAACTAATGGGGCGCTCCGGTCAGCTCCTGTCTTGAAAGTTTCGGGGTGATTCGTCAACCGGGGGCCGAGAAAAAAGGGGGGTCCCAAAACACGTTTTCTCCATGTTAATTTCTGCAGGAAACTTTTGTCGCGACACCAAATTTGGCAGAGAGGTAGCTCTTTGTCCAGAGTGCACTCTTTGCTTTAAATGGTGTAAATCCGTTCAGTAGTTCCTGAGAAATTCAAAAATAAAAAAAATTATATATCTGGTGACCGTGGTGGATCCGCGAACACTCCCGATCACAAGCTTGTCTCTGATTGGCTGCCAACACTTCAAACCAAGAAGTGTTGGCAGCCATCTTGAGAAACAAGGACAAAAAACACAAAAAGGGGGCAGGGTAGAAACACCCTGACCCCCTAGGCCTGCTCAGGGGGTCCCACAGGGATGCCCAGGGCCAAATAAAGTTTTTTTTTTTTTAAAGAATTTTGTAGGGATTTGCGTAGGGTCTGTGAATCCCATCGAAATGTTTTTAAAAATGCTAAGCGGGGGGGGCGTGGCTAACCAACATGGCCGATCGGACGTGATCCCGATCGGCTCCGTCCCAGGCCCTGCCGAATGTGAGGCATGAAGGCATTGCACCGGCTTGGCAAACACTGCTCCTGGATGCCGTAGCAGCGCAGACCGACGCGACCCGGAATACGGGGTTTGGGAGGCTTGGTGAGAGCCCAGGCGAGTCCAGAGGAGCAACAAACGGTGCAGCAGCGCCGAAAGCAAATGGCGGAGGTCCGGGCTCAAAAGGCCGACGCGCAGAGCTGAAGGAAACCCGCAGTGCACAGCAGAGGATACCCCCGGGTGAGCCCTGCCGGCGGCGCCCGCAGGGGAGCGCGGACGCACCGCTTGACCCCGCGATCACTTCCGGAGATAGGCGAGATCGCCTTGGGCCTGACACGGAGCTCCTTGAGATGGCGGACAGCCGCAATGAGCAGCGCGCAGGCGGCCGCCCTCGGGGGTTCGGAGGAGAGGGCTCACCGCGAGCATGACGGCGATGACCTGCCCCAATTAATAGAGTCACGCTAAACGGGGCTGGAGACGACGGGACCGATTCACCAGAGGTGGTCACCCCCTTGGGGTGCTGAAGTGGTCCCAGGGGTCCCTATGGCAGAGCTGTGACCCCCTCCCTCAGGATGAACCCACAGCACAGGTAGATACAGGAGGGGGCCTTTGATCCGCGCAGAGGCTATCTGGATGAGGAGCGCCTGACCCTAACATGGCTGCCAGGAGGCCCTGTCTTGCAGTTTTATGCTCACTGCGAGAGATCTGGAGGCGAGGGTAGGAAGCGACTAGAGGCTGCTACAGAGGCGAATGAGTGACAACCTCTCATAAACCTGCGGACTAAGGGGAAGTCGTGAACAGAGAAGTGGTCGAGGAGGTACCTGAGCGTGACCACCGGAGCAGCGCAGATTCCAAATACGCGAGAGGCGGCCGACGGCTGGCCGGGCGGGGGCCCCCTATGCCACCCAAGCGGAACCTCAACAATAGGGTCTCCAACTACTTCACGGCGGCTGGTAAGGGGACTACGGAGGGAGGAATGACCATGGCACTGACTCGAGAAGACCTCTTGTCTTCCCTGCGAGACTTCAAACAAGAGCTCCGCACAGAGCTGCGGGCGGACATTAAGGCGGACATGGAAGCCTCCTTTGAAACCTTCCGCGTGGAGGTTCGCGAGAAACTAGTGTCGGTCCAGGCAGATGTAGACTCCGTGGGATCACGTACACTCGATCTGGAAGCGCAGCAACAGGAGACAGCGGGCAAGGTTAAAGCTCTGGAGGAAAACACGACCGACCTACAAAGGCAACTACGCGACTCACAACTCAAATGCGAAGACTTGGAAAATCGCTCACGCCGGGAAAACATAAGAGTCCGAGGCCTGGAGGAAGACTGCGAGGGGCCAGACTTGGAGGCGTTCATGGTGGGTCTTTTTTCCTCTACTCTTGGAGAAGATGGCCCGGAGGTCCGACTGGAGAGAGTGCATAGAGTGGGTCCGCGCCTACCTGGGGAGAATCGTCGCCCACGAGATGTTCTGGCGAAGTTCAGTTCATTTAAAATAAAAGAACTTGTCCTGCAAAAAGCGAGGGCCTCCGATTCAATTACCTTCCAAAACTCCTCGTGCACCCTATATCAAGATGTGGCCCAGGCCACTCTCGTACGCCGTCAGCAGTTCCGACCAGTCACCGAACATCTGCGAGAGAAAAACGTCAGGTATCGGTGGACATATCCCTTTGGGATAGCCTTCCTATGGCAAAGCAAACAGCACCACTGCGTGGAGCTAGAGGAGACGGCGACCTTGCTGGGCTTGGAACTCTCCAAAGCCGCTTCGGACCAGGAGGGGACAGCCGTCCGGACAGGCGACATGGAGGACAATGGCGCAGAATGGGCAGGAAAAGTACCAAGACTCCAGTCTGAGGGCATAGCTTTAAGGGAGACGTGAGATTTCCAACCACTGGTACGGAGGGAGGGACGACGGTCTCCACCCGCCTCCCTCTTGCGCTCAGGAGTGGGTCGGATGAGAGTCCTGGAGACTTGGATGGAGCGGAAGACTTGCATCTTCCACGTTTTGCTGTGGATTGGTTGCTCCGACGTCTCGAACGAGGTTACTCCCGGTGCCCGCCACGGCTGACACGTGAGCTGACTGTCAGTGAGAGCTCAGGCTGGGGGGACTTCCAAAACCCGGAGGGGGAGACCTCAGGGGTTGGGCTGTGCAAGACGGAACTGATTAGGCAAAATAAGCAGGGATGGGGATGAGGCTACTCACTGACCAGTATAAAGGTCTCTGCTAACAGCTTCTAGGTATGGGGGGAGCAGTTCCTCATGCAATGAAAGCCTTCTTTCCTTTTTCTTTTTCCTTCTGCTAAGGCAGGGCTGGGAGACGGGAAATAGTAATGTTCCTAGAGTGTTTCTTAGTTATGGACTTCCCCTCTAGGAGGGGGATTCCACACACTCATTCCATATGTTTGTTGTGGTTTTTTATTTTTTTAGTTCGATGTCATGGTGCTATTATTTTCATGGGTTTCGGGAGGGAGGAGGGGGGTAGGAGATCCAGAGGGGTGAGTAGAAGGGGCCCCCACCACTACGGCAACATCCTTTCTTAGGTACTCATGGCAGTTAGGGTGGTATCTTGGAATGCACGGGGGTTGAATTCCCCCAATAAACGCCAGCGATTCTGGAAGTACATGCTTGACCATAATGCTCACATAATAGCTCTTCAGGAAACGCATCTTAAAAAACCGGATGCTCAGAGACTGCGTCACAAGGCTTATCCCCACATATTTAGATCCTCACATTCCGCTAAACAGAATGGGGTGGCACTGATGTTTCATGCAGGGGTTCCATTCCAAGCTCAGGACACTAAAACGGACAGAAACGGGAGGTTCCTCATGGTCAGGGGGATCTTAGGGGTCGCCCATGCACATTTGCGGTGCTCTATGCACCTAATACGGGACAGCAGGATTTCATCCTCTCCTTCCTTATGACTCTGGAAACTTTTGCCCGGGGGATATAGTGCTTTTAGGGGACTTCAATCTAGTCCGTGACTTGGACAGAGACACATCACATTCACATAGGGCTTCAGGGGGCGTTTGGCAAGGCACTGCGCTCACAACTGCAGCGCTTGGGATTGGTGGATGTATGGAGGGATGCCAATCCCACAGTGAGAGACTACTCGTTCTTCTCGCATTCCCACAGAACGTACTCCCGTATCGATTACATTTTTCTGAGCCAAGCCCTATTACCGTCTGTTTTACAATCTCAGCTCCACCCAATCTGCTTATCGGACCATGCCCCCGTAGAACTGACGATTACTTGGCCAAACCCGCGCCCTAAACATGCCCGATGGTACTTTCCACACTTCCTCTGCAGGGATCCTCTCCTTAGAGACGACCTTCGGAAGACTATAAAAGGGTATCTCGAGACAAATGCTCCTGAGGACACTTCTTACTCCACTACGTGGGATGCCCTTAAGGCTGTAATCCGGGGCAAATGCATTGAACTAGCCACTACGCTACGTTCCCAGCAAGGTGCGGAACGTCTCCAACTAGAAAATGACCTTAAGTCCGCGGAACAGACACATCAGTCCCAACCTTCAGTTCAGACCCTTAGGAAGGTCACAGCCCTTAAAGGGAAACTACAGGCCATTTACACTAACAGAGCTGAACAATCTATTCTACGACTCCAATCCAAGGGCTACGAGAGTGGGAATAAAGTTGGTACTTTATTGGCGCGCCAACTAAGGGCTAAACAGGAGCGGGAATACATCAAGCACATAGTGGATGAAAAAGGCATCTCCCACAGAGAGGAAGAGGGCAAAGCTAGAGCCTTTGAGGATTTCTATAGAGCACTTTATACTTCGGAGTCCTCTGGGTCGAGCGACCCCTCGGACTACTTGGACTCACTGGACCTCCCTCGGGTAGGGGCGAACACCAATGACGAACTATCACAACCCATCTCAGCAGTAGAAGTGCAGAAGGCGATTGACTCCCTTAAACTCCAGAAAGCTCCCGGCCCAGATGGATTCTCAGCACACTTCTATCGTACATACGCACCGGAGCTGGTCCCCTTCTTGACTACACTATTTAATGTCATCGCTTCCTCAAATAAGGTCACTCCCTCGATGGGAGAACCAATAGTGGCGGTAATCCCCAAACCTGGCAAGGACCCAGCCCAGTGCTCTTCCTATCGCCCGATCGCTCTTCTAAACCTGGATGCCAAACTCTATTCCAAAATCCTAGCCACACGGCTCGAGAATATCCTACCCGCTCTCATAGATCCGGACCAATCCGGGTTCATTAAGGGGAGACAAACACACGATAATCTGAGGCGTATCATTCATATTATTGAAAAGGCCCGCAAGAAGAACATTCCCACAGCGCTTCTCTCGCTAGACGCGGAGAAAGCCTTTGATCGCGTGGAATGGTCCTTTTTATTTAAGGTGCTCCAACGATTTGGCTTTAGCGAAGCCTTTATTGGAATGATTCGCGCTAACTATCACTCTCCAAGCTCCCGGGTCCTGGTGAACGGGGTGGCGTCCTCCCCTTTTACCCTAACACGAGGGACGAGACAGGGCTGTCCCTTATCCCCCATTCTCTTTGCTTTGAGTATCGAACCGCTGGCGCACAGGATCAGGGGCAACGAGGCGATTAGGGGTATGAGTTTTGGCACAGATGCTCATAAGATCTCGCTGTTCGCAGACGACGTGCTCCTCCCGGTGACGGAGCCCCAAGTATCTCTCCCGGCCATTCAATCGGAACTGGAGGCGTTTAGAAAGGTGGCGGGTTTTAAGGTCAACCTGACAAAATCCTTTCTCTTGAATCTGACAATACCCACAGAGGAATGGAGGGTGATCGAAGGGATGACGCCTTTCCAGTGCACCGCTTCGGAAATTACCTACCTGGGTGTTAAGCTTACCCCACGAGTGCAGGACTTGTATCAGGCCAACTTCTCTCCCTCATGCGTCAATTAAAGTTCGATTTGGGCAACTGGAGTGCGGCTTACATCACATGGCTGGGCAGGATTAATGCCGTAAAGATGAATGTGCTCCCTCGATTACTTTATCTTTTCCAAGGGCTTCCTATTCCAGTGGAGAGAGGACTATTTAGAGAACTGCGAAGCATGCTGACTAAATTCATTTGGCAGGGAAAGAGGGCCAGACTTCCATATAAACTACTCATTAGACCACGCAAGGAAGGGGGCCTGGCGCTACCGGACTTTCAATCTTATTATAGAGCAGCTCAGATACGAGTACTCACGGAGTGGTCATTGAGGGTCTCGGAGAAGCATTGGCTACACATAGATAGACAGATAACAGGGCGCACTATCTGGGACCTCCTCTGGAAACCAAAGTGTGACAGACCACCCAATGCGTATATTAGCACCCCCACCTCCACCACACTCAAGGTCTGGGACACTCTCACCTCTAAGCTTCAGCTTACGACTTTTCCATCCCCCTACACGCCTATACACTTTAATGCTGCGTTTCCCCTGCCTTGCAGGAAGGGCACTTTGAGGCCTGGAGGGAGGGGGATGCCTCACGATATCGCATTTGTTTGACAAGGGAGAACTCCTCACTTTCCAGAAATGCAAGACACAGTTTGCAATATCTGACAAAGAAGAATACCACTACCTACAGCTGAAACACTGGGTGTAGCGGCCCCTGGTGCGGCAGGCCGCTACCAGGGAGTTGCTTCCTCTCGAAAGGTTTGCGGGGTCGGGGTCCTCTTCCAGGGGCTGCATCTCCTTTTTATATGCTCTTATTCAAGAATCGAGCACCAAGGAGACGCCGCGCTTTAAGCACTTTTGGAATAATCTGTTGGAGGCCCCTTTAGAAGACAAGCAATGGGAACGTTTGAGCAGGGACATAGGGAAATTCAATCGTTCCATGTATCTGAGGGAGGCGCATTACAAAATAATGTACGATTGGTATTTGTACCCTCGGAAGCTGAAAACGATTTTCCCGGAAACCTCCGACAGGTGCTGGAGGGGTTGTGGGCTCTTGGGGATTTCAGACATATTTGGTGGGACTGCCCGGTAATCAAACCTTTCTGGAAGGAGATCCTGTCCCAAATAAAACTTATCTTAGGCTACCCCATTCCCAACTATATGGAACAGGTGTTGCTGGGGGTGCGGTATCCACTCCTGAAGAGACAGACACAGAGTGACCAATCGGTGAGGTGGCTGTGCTTGGGGGCCGCCAAAATGTCAGTAGCCGCGGCATGGAAGAAACAGGAGGCCCCATCTCTAACCCAATGGCATGCGCGATTGTGGCGGGCTTTGGCACTGGAGCGAATGACTGATATCGTTGAGGACACTAGGAGAGGCTTCGATTATATTTGGTCACCATTGGTCAGATACCTATCAGAGGGGCTCCCTTTGACAGCTTGCAATCCAAGGCTAAGGGCCCTCCACTTGTTCTTAATCTAAGCCCCCACTGTCGTAGGGAGGGGCTGGTACGGCAAGGCCCATCGGAGGGAGGACCTCGATGACCCAAACCTCATACCTCTTTTTCTGCGCTTTTTATTTGCACCATGACATCTTAGTTAGATTTATTCCCTTTCTTTTTAGGGATAATTAAGTTTCCTTTACTATGTTATTTTCTTGGGAGGGTAGTGGGTTATTAGCTCACATTATTGGAAAGCAACATGTCTAGTTGAAACTGTGTTATATATTCGAAACTCAGCCGCTTGAAAGTGGGGGTAAAATGTAGTTCTTAGGAACTTGTTGTATTCCTGGGCGGATGTTATTATTGAGAAAGGTTGCATATATACTGCTTTTGCTGCACTCTCTGAGAAAAAATTTCAATAAAAATATTTTGAAATAAAAATGCTAAGCGCGG
Source organism: Calotriton arnoldi (assembly GCA_963921515.1). NCBI lineage: Eukaryota > Metazoa > Chordata > Amphibia > Caudata > Salamandridae > Calotriton > Calotriton arnoldi. Next base: position 238,907 of record CAWUFW010004085.1, on the reverse strand, counting down.
TCTTCCGCGCTTTGTTTTCTAGAAGTCCCCGGGTGGGCCAGGTCCCGGGGGCAATGTGGTTAATATATGCGGGGCTGCACGGGCCCCCACAGCCCCGGGGACCGCCACCTCCCCGGAGCTTTTTTATAAAATGCATGGGGGGTGCTCCTGCCCCCCCACACTGCCCCCGGTACCGCCACCTCCCCGTGGCTTTAAAGTTGGTGGGAGGGGGGCCGCGCAGCCCCCCTCCAGGAGCCCTCTATGGCCCTGGGGACCGCCACCCCCCAAGACCGGCTACAGCAATGTCCAGGGGTGCCCACCCCCGGGACATTGCAGTTTGCAATGGCAGGGCAGGAGCACTGCTCCCGCCCTGCCATTGCAAACTTCTGCTTCACTTTATGGAAGCGAGAGCAGAAAATCTGCTCTCGCTTCCATTAAGCGAAGCAAATTGCTTTTGGACAAGAAGAGCTGCATGTTTGCGGCTCCCCTTGTCCAAAAGCGATGCCAGCTCCCGCAGGAAGCGGCGAGCCAGCAGGGACTGTGGGGGCATTGGGGCTCCCCCGTGGTCTCCAACATGAGGGCATACCCCGGGGGATGGGGTCCCCGGGGTAAAAAAATGCCCGGAGGGAGGGGGCAAGCGTTTTAAAAAAAATAAAAATGGCTGTGCCTTGGGCAATGGGGTCCTTTGAGTAATAAGACTGGGGGGGTATTTTTTTTTTCTCGTGCTTGGAATTGCGACCCCATCGCGGCTCTCAGCGCGCCCCCCATGTAATGTGGCGTTGGATTCGCGGATCCATGTCAAATAAATAATTTAATAGTATATAATTTAGAAGGTAGTGTTGCATTTGTGAACTTGCTTTATAGAGTTAGTGAGATTGAAGTTAATATTAAGATTTAATTTGATAGAGTTTATAAGCATATATAAAATTAAAAATTAAAAATTAAACTTGAAAAGTGTATTGTGTTGTAGTACATTGATTTCGTGTTTAGCAGATTCGCGACGGGTTCGCGAATCCACAAAAAATTCAAAAAGAGTATGTATGTTTTAAAAAAATAAGATTCACTATTGTGTTATAGGGTGGCTCTTAACCCCTTCGCTACTAGGCCTTTTCCCCCTGTGCTAAGCCTTTTTTTGGCTATTTGGGGTAGTGCGCGCTTAGGCCCTGTAACTTTTTGACCACATAAGGTATCCACGCCAAATTTGCGTCCTTTTTTTCTAACATCATGGGGATTGTAAAGGTACCCAGGGTTTGTGGATTCCCCTGGAGGGGACCCAGAAATTAGCCAAAATGCAGCAAAATTTTGTTTTTTGGGGGAAAAATGCGAAAAAGGGCTACAGATGAAAGCGTCTTGTTTTTTCCCTGCAAATGGCATCAAAAAAAGGGTTGTGGTGCTGAAATCACCATCTTCCCAGCTTTCAGGGACAAGCAGACTTTTGTCAGAAAACCAACTTTTTTTACACAGTTTTGGCATTTTTCTGGGACATAGCCTATTTTTGCTATTTTTGGTGCTTTCAACCTCCTTCCAGTTAATGGTAGAAATGGGTATGAAACCAATAATGGATCCTGGAAAGCCATACATTTCTGAAAAGTAGACAACATTCTGAATTCAGCAAGGGGTCATTTGTGTAGATCCTTAAAGTTTTCCTTATAGAAACTAACAGTTAAATAAAGGAAAAATTGAAAATTAGTTGAAAAAAACTGCCATTTGTGTCAACGTTTTCACCTGTAACTTCTTCTAATTATGACAGCTATTTGAAAGAAATATACCGTTATATTTGCTGGACCTTTCTGGTTGTGGGGATATATAGGACTTGTAGGTTCACCAAGAACCCGACGAACCCAGAGCCAATAACTGAGCAGCATCTTGCAATGGTTTTTTATTATGTACCGGGTATATAGCAATTATTTTGGGAAAATGTATACATGGAAAAATTGTTATGAAAGACACCTATGTATTTATGAAATGGGAACTAAATGTCTAAATGTAGATTTTAGAAACAGTAGATATTTGCACATTTCCGAAATTGGGAGTACCCATACTAGCATGAGAATTATAGGTCATTTTTCAAAATGACTTATTTTTTACACATTGTCTTTCATTTGGAAGGCAGAAATGCATCGAAAGTCAATAGGTAATAACAGTTGCTCTACAATTCTGTAATACCCTAAGTCTCCCGATAAAAATGGTACCTCACTTGTGTGGGTAGGCCTTGTGCCCACAACAGGAAATGGCTCAAAATGCAACGTGGACGTACCACATTTTCACAATGAAAAATTACCCTTTTTTTGCAAAGTGCCTAGCTGTAGTTTTTGAATCCTAGCTCTGCGGGCACTTAGGGAAACCTAGCAAACCTATACATTTTTGAAAACTAGATACCCAGGGGAATTCAGGATGGGGTGACTTGACTGGCTCTCACCAGGTTCTGTTACCCAGAATCCCTTGCAAACCTAAAAAAGTGGCACCAAAAAAAACACATTTTCCTCACTTTTCTGTGGTGGAAAGTTCTGGAATCTGCGTGGATCCACAAAATTCCACCCACCCCACGTTCCCCAAGGTCTTCCAAAAAAATGGTACCTCACTTGTGTGGGTAGGCCTAGTGCCCGCGACAGGAAGCAGCGCAAAACGCAACGTGGACGCACCACATTTTCACAGTGAAAAATGACCCTGTTTTTGCAAAGTGCCTAGCTGTAGTTTTTGAACCCTAGCTCTGCCGGCACTTAGGAAAACCTAGCAAACCTATACATTTTTGAAAAGTAGACACCCAGGGGAATCCAGGATGGGGTGACTTGACTGGCTCTCACCAGGTTCTGTTACCCAGAATCCCTTGCAAACCTAAAAAATTGGTAAAAAAACCACATTTTCCTCACTTTTCTGTGGTGGAAAGTTCGGGAATCTGCGTGGATCCACAAAATTCTACCCACCCCGCGTTCCCCAAGGTCTTCCGAAAACAATGGTACCTCACTTGTGTGGGTAGGCCTAGTGCCCGCGACAGGAAGCAGCGCAAAACGCAACGTGGACGCACCACATTTTCACAGTGAAAAATGACCCTTTTTTGCAAAGTGCCTAGCTGTAGTTTTTGAACCCTACCTCTGCCGGCACTTAGGGAAACCTAGCAAACCTATACATTTTTGAAAAGTAGACACCCAGGGGAATCCAGGATGGGGTGACTTGACTGGCTCTCACCAGGTTCTGTTACCCAGAATCCCTTGCAAACCTAAACAATTGGCAAAAAAAACACATTTTCCTCACTTTTCTGTGGTGGAAAGTTCTGGAATCTGTGTGGATCCACAAAATTCCACCCTCCCCGCGATCCCCAAGGTCTTCCGAAAAAAATGGTACCTCACTTGTGTGGGTAGGCCTAGTGCCCGCGACAGGAAGCAGCGCAAAACGCAACGTGGACGCACCACATTTTCATAGTGAAAAATGACCCTTTTTTTGCAAAGTGCCTAGCTGTAGTTTTTGAACCCTAGCTCTGCCGGCACTTAGGGAAACCTAGCAAACCTATACATTTTTGAAAAGTAGATACCCAGGGGATTCCAGGATGGGGTGACTTGACTGGCTCTCACCAGGTTCTGTTACCCAGAATCCCTTGCAAACCTAAAAAATTGGCCAAAAAAACAAATTTTCCTCATTTTTCTGTGGTGGAAAGTTCTGGAATCTGTGTGGATCCACAAAATTCCACCCACCCCGCGTTCCCCAAGGTCTTCCAAAAAAAATGGTACCTCACTTGTGTGGGTAGGCCTAGTGCCCGCAACAGGAAGCAGCGCAAAACGCAACGTGGACGCACCACATTTTCACAGTGAAAAATTACCCTTTTTTTGCAAAGTGCCTAGCTGTAGTTTTTTAACCCTAGCTCTGCCGGCACTTAGGGAAACCTAGCAAACCTATACATTTTTGAAAAGTAGATACCCAGGGGAATCCAGGATGGGGTGACTTGACTGGCTCTCACCAGGTTCTGTTACCCAGAATCCCTTGCAAACCTAAACAATTGGCCAAAAAAACACATTTTCCTCACTTTTCTGTGGTGGAAAGTTCTGGAATCTGTGTGGATCCACAAAATTCCACCCACCCCGTGTTCCCCAAGGTCTACCAAAAACAATGGTACCTCACTTGTGTGGGTAGGCCTAGTGCCCGCGACAGGAAGCAGCGCAAAACGCAACGTGGACGCACCACATTTTCACAGTGAAAAATGACCCTTTTTTGCAAAGTGCCTAGCTGTAGTTTTTGAACCCTAGCTCTGCCGGCACTTAGGAAACCTAGCAAACCTATACAATTTTGAAAAGTAGACACCCAGGGGAATCCAGGATAGGGTGACTTGAATGGCTCTCACCAGGTTCTGTTACCCAGAATCCCTTGCAAACCTAAAAATTGGCAAAAAACCACATTTTCCTCACTTTTCTGTGGTGGAAAGTTCTGGAATCTGCGTCGATCCACAAAATTCCACCCACCCCGCGTTCCCCAAGGTCTTCCGAAAAAATGGTACCTCACTTGTGTGGGTAGGCCTAGTGCCCGCGACAGGAAGCAGCGCAAAACGCAACGTGGACGCACCACAGTTTCACAGTGAAAAATGACCCTTTTTTTGCAAAGTGCCTAGCTGTAGTTTTTGAACCCTAGCTCTGCCGGCACTTAGGGAAACCTAGCAAACCTATACATTTTTGAAAAGTAGACACCCAGGGGAATCCAGGATGGGGTGACTTGACTGGCTCTCACCAGGTTCTGTTACCCAGAATCCCTTGCAAACCTAAAAAATTGGCCAAAAAAACACATTTTCCTCACTTTTGTGTGGTGGAAAGTTCTGGAATCTGCGCGGATCAACAAAATTCCACCCACCCAGCGTTCCCCCAGGTCTCCCAATAAAAATGGTGCCTCACTCGGGTGGGAGGCCCAAGTACCCGCGACAGGCAAGGGCCCACAACGTATTGAGGCGACCTCAAAATGGCCTATCACAAAACGACCTCATTTTGCAAGAGGGGTCCCATGACGTTTTGGCCCGGGGCTCGGCGGCCACCTAGGAAAACCTACCAAACCCACACATTTCTGAAAAGTAGACACCCGGGGGATTCCAGGGAGGTATGGCTTGCGTGGATCCCCCAACGTTTTTTTACCCAGAATCCCCTGCAAACCTGACATTTTGCTGAAAAAATCCCTTTTTTCACACATTTTTGTGTGGTAAAGTTGTGGCATCACGGGGCTGACACAAATTTCCTACCACCCAGCATTCCCCCAGGTCTCCCGATAAAAATGGTACCTCACTCGGGTGGGAGGCCCAAGTACCCGCGACAGGCAAGGGCCCACAACGTATTTAGGCGACCTCAAAATGGCCTATCACAAAACGACCTGGTTTTGCAAGGGGGGTCCCATGACGTTTTGGCCCGGGGCTCAGCGGCCACCTATGGAAACCTACCAAACCCACACATTTCTGAAAAGTAGACACCCGGGGGATTCCAGGGAGGTATGGCTTGCGTGGATCCCCCAACGTTTTCTTACACAGAATCCCCTGCAAACCTAACATTTTGCTGAAAAAATCCCTTTTTTCACTCATTTTTGTGTGGTAAAGTTGTGGCATCATGGGGCTGACACAAATTTCCTACCACCCAGCGTTCCCCCAGGTCTCCCGATAAAAATGGTGCCTCACTCGGGTGGGAGGCCCAAGTACCCGCGACTGGCAAGGGCCCACAACGTATTGAGGCGACCTCAAAATGACCTATCACAAAACGACCTGGTTTTGCAAGGGGGTCCCATGACGTTCTGGCCCGGGGCTCGGCGGCCACCTAGGGAAACCTACCAATCCCACACATTTCTGAAAAGTAGACACCCGGGGGATTCCAGGGAGGTATGGCTTGCGTGGATCCCCCAACGTTTTCTTACCCAGAATCCCCTGCAAACCTGACATTTTGCTGAAAAAATCCCTTTTTTCACACATTTTTGTGTGGTAAAGTTGTGGCATCACGGGGCTGACACAAATTTCCTACCACCCAGCGTTCCCCCAGGTCTCTCGATAAAAATGGTGCCTCACTCGGGAGGGAGGCCCAAGTACCCGCGACAGGCAAGGGCCCACAACGTATTGAGGCAACATCAAAATTGCCTATCACAAAATGTTTTGGGCCTTTGCCTGTCGCGGGTACTTTGGCCTCCCACCCGAGTGAGGCACCCGAGTGAGGCACCAAGCTAGTCAATCTCTTCCTCAGTCAAGGCTCCCTCCCGGTTGCCCTCAAATCAGGTCAAGTCACCCCTCTTCTAAAAAAAAACGCCGCTGACGCGAACGACCTCAACAACTTCCGCCCTATCACCAACCTCCCTTTTCTTTCGAAAATCACCGAAAAATGTGTTGCGAAACAACTTTCCTCACATATTTTGGACAATAACTTCCTCGACGTCTTCCAGTCGGGCTTCATCCAAAATTGCAGCACTGAAACAGCCCTGCTGCAAGTGATTGACGATGCGCTGCATATTCTCGACTCTGGGGAATCATGTCTTCTGATTCTTCTAGACCTCTCTGCAGCCTTTGACACGGTTAATCATAGCACCCTCCTCAACACTCTTCAACAGAGAATGGGACTGGATGGCACAGTGCTCAAATGGTTTGCCTCTTTCCTCTCAGACAGATCCCAAAGGATCAAGATAGGGAACAGTCTTTCATCTCCTGTGGCCGTAGGTCAAGGCGTCCCTCAAGGTTCTATCCTGGCACCCACGTTGTTTAATCTCTACCTGGAACCTTTAGGGAACCTCCTTAGCAAATCTGGGATCCTTTACCATCTGTATGCGGACGACACGCAAATCTACCTTAAGGTGTCCTCCGCACACGATCTCTCCCTACTCAATTCTACCCTCAACTCTATTCACAACTGGATGTCAGCCCACCAACTCATTCTGAATCCCGCCAAAACTGAATTCCTCCTCCTCTCTACCTCTCTCTCACCTCCTCCTGTTCAATCTTGGATGGATCAGCTGAACCTATTCAACAACAAACCCATCATTGTCGACAGCGCTAAATCCCTAGGTGTCATTCTTGACAAAAGACTCAACCTAATCTCCCACATCAACTCTATTGCTAAGAACGCACGGTACGGGCTGCGCCTTCTGTGGGGGATCCGTCGGTTCTTCCCGGAGAATGACTTAAAAACCTTGGTACAATCTCTGGTTCTCTCAAGACTTGATTATTGCAATTCTCTTCTGACTGGCCTACCCAAATCCCACCTCTCCCCTCTCAAATCCATCCTCCATTCAGCAGCTCGCTTCATTTCAGGGTCTAAACGAAGCGACCACATCACTCCTATCCTGTCCTCTCTTCGATGGCTTCCGATCGAGGCAAGATCTATTTATAAAACTGCCTGCATCACACACAAAGCCTTACACACGCCCTCCCCTCGTTACCTGGCGAATAAATTGAAATTGTCCGGTGGCTCTCGCCCTTCTCGCAATGCGGAAAAGCTTCTGCTTGAGCCCCCGTCTTCAAAAGGGAAAGATCGATGGCTCAATCCTTCTCGGGCAATGCAGTGAGAATCTGGAACTCGCTTCCCCCACTGCTCCGTGCCACCTCTTCTACCCGGATCTTCAAAGCTGACCTCAAGTCTCTTCTCTTCCAAAGACACTTCCAGAACTAATACTTTCGTTCTCAGACCCCTCTAGGAAGTTCGCTCGTCAGTGTAAAATTGTACTTTTGTCTGTTCATTCCTTATTTTGTGTGTTGTGTTGGTTTTTTATGTGCGTGTTCCCCTCATTACAAGTCCCCTGTGAAGTCACGCCCTCTCTACTACCTCAAGGAAGCTTTTCCACTATAGGAAATTCTGTATTCCAAGCCTATAGAAGTGCCTTCTCAGTGTGTTTTGAGTTACTGCCACTTATTACAGTATTATGCCTTTAGTTGTATTTTGTACCCCATGTATCATATATTTTGTACCCCATGTACCCCTGCTGTATTCACGCCCTCTCTACTACCTCAAGGAAGTTCTTCCACTATAGGAAACTCTGTACTCCAAGCCTATAGAAGTGCCTTCCCAGTGTGTTATGAGTGACTGCCACTTATTGCAGTATTATACCTCTATTTGTATTTTGTACCCCATGTTTCATGCACACCTGTCACTTTGTCCTCTTGGAACTATTCCTCTTTTTGTATTTGGTTTGTTTGTTCTTTGCACAATTGTCACTTTTCCTCATGCAATGTAACGCTTGCCTTTGTATTATGCTCATTTGTATCCTCCTCCTTATGTAATGTTGCTGTTCCTGTTGTGAAGCGCTCTGACACCCTCGGGTAAAGTCCGCGCTATATAAAAACGCATAAATAAATAAATAAATAAAAAGCCATACCTCCCTGGAATCCCCCGGGTGTCTACTTTTCAGAAATGTGTGGGTTTGGTAGGTTTCCCTAGGTGGCCGCCGAGCCCCGGGCTAAAACATCATGGGACCCCCCTTGCAAAACCAGGTCGTTTTGTGATAGGCCATTTTGAGGTCGCCTCAATACGTTGTGGGCCCTTGCCTGTCGCGGGTACTTGGGCCTCCCATCCGAGTGAGGCACCATTTTTATCGGGAGACCTGGGGGAACGCTGGGTGGTAGGAAATTTGTGTCAGCCCCGTGATGCCACAACTTTACCACACAAAAATGTGTGAAAAAAGTGATTTTTTTTCAGCCAAATTTCAGGTTTGCAGGGGATTCTGGGTAAGAAAACGTTGGGGGATCCATGCAAGCCATACCTCCCTGGAATCCCCCGGGTGTCTACTTTTCAGAAATGTGTGGGTTTGGGAGGTTTCCCTAGGTGGCCGCCGAGCCCCGGGCTAAAACGTCATGGGACCCCCCTTGCAAAACCAGGTCGTTTTGTGATAGGCCATTTGGAGGTCGCCTCAATACGTTGTGGGCCCTTGCCTGTCGCAGGTACTTGGGCCTCCCACCCGAGTGAGGCACCATTTTTATCGGGAGACCTGGGGGAACACTGGGTGGTAGGAAATTTGTGTCAGCCCCGTGATGCCACAACTTTACCACACAAAAATGTGTGAAAAAGTGATTTTTTCAGCCAAATTTCAGGTTTGCAGGGGATTCTGGGTAGAAAACGTTGAGGGATCCACGCAAGCCATACCTCCCTGGAATCCCCGGGTGTCTACTTTTCAGAAATGTATGGGTTTGGTAGGTTTCCCTAGGTGGCCGCCGAGCCCCAGGCTAAAACGTCATGGGACCCCCCTTGCAAAACCAGGTCGTTTTGTGATAGGCCATTTTGAGGTCGCCTCAATACGTTGTGGGCCCCTGCCTGTCGCGGGTACTTGGGCCTCCCACTCAAGTGAGGCACCATTTTTATCGGGAGACCTGGGGGAACGCTGGGTGGTAGGAAATTTGTGTCATCCCCGTGATGCCACAACTTTACCACACAAAAATGTGTGAAAAAAGTGTTTTTTTTCAGGCAAATTTCAGGTTTGCAGGGGATTCTGGGTAAGAAAACATTGGGGGATCCACGCAAGCCATACCTCCCTGGAATCCCCCGAGTGTCTACTTTTCAGAAATGTGTGGGTTTGGTAGGTTTCCCTATGTGGCCTCTGAGCCCCGGGCTAAAACGTCATGGGACCCCCATTGCAAAACCAGGTCGTTTTGTGATAGGCAATTTTGATGTCGCCTCAATACGTTTTGGGCCCCTGCCTGTCGCGCGTACTTGGACCTCCCACCCGAGTGATGCACCATTTTTATCAGGAGACCTGGGGAAACGCTGGGTGGTAGGAAATTTGTGTCAGCCCGGTGATGCCACAACTTTCCCACACAAAAATGTGTGAAAAAAGTGAATTTTTTCAGCAAAATTTCAGGTTTGCAAGGGATTCTGGGTAGGAAAACGTTGGGGGACCCACGCAAGCCATACCTCGCTGGACTCCCCCGAGTGTCTAGTTTTCCGAAATGTGTGGGTTTGGTAGGTTTCCTAAGATGGCCGCCGAGCCCAGGGCCAAAAACCTCACTGGTGTGGGTGGTTCAAGTACCCGCAACAGGCAAGGGCCCAAAACGTATTGAGGAGACATCAAATGATCTATCACAAAACAAGCTGGTTTTGCAAGGGGAGTCACCTGGGTTTTGGCCCGGGCCCGGCGGCCATCTTGGGAAGCCTACCAAACCCACACATTTCTGAAAACTAGACACCCGGGAGTCCAGTGAGGTATGGCTTGCGTGGATCCCCCAACGTTTTCCTACCCCGAATGCCCTGCAAACCTCAAATTTAGCTGAAAAAAATCACTTTTTCTCAAATTTCTGTGTGGAAAAGTTCTGGAATCTACGTGGATCCACAAATTTCCTACCACACAGTGTTCCCCCATGTCTCCCGATAAAATGATACCTCACTCGCGTGTGTGGGTCAAGTACCACGCGACAGGAAAGGGCCCAAAACCTATTGAGGCGACATCAAAATTACCTATCACAAAACAACCTGGTTTTGCAAGGGGGTCCCATGAGTTTTGGCCCTGGGCTCGGTGGCCATCTAGGGAAACCTACCAAACCCATACATTTCTGAAAACTGGACACCCGGGGGAGTCCAGCGAGGTATGGCTTGCGTGGGTCCTCTAATGTTTTCCTACCCAGAATCCCCTGCAAACCTCAAATTTAGCTGAAAAAATCACTGTTTTCTCAAATTTCTGTGTGGGAAAGTTCTGGAATCTACGTGGATCCACAAATTTCCTCCCACCCAGCGTTCCCCCGGGTCTTCTGATAAAAATGATACCTCACTCGCATGGGTTGGTCAAGTACCCACGACAGAAAAGGGCCCAAAACCTATTGAGGCGACATCAAAATTACCTATCACAAAACAACCTGGTTTTGCAAGAGGGGTCACCTGGGTTTTGTCCCCGGGCTCGGCGGCCATCTTGGGAAACTACCAAACCCAAACATTTCTGAAAGCTAGCCACCCGGGAGTCCAGCGAGGTATGGCTTGCGTGGGTCCCACAACGTTTTCCTACCCAGAATCCCCTGCAAACCTCAAATTTAGCTGAAAAAATTACTTTTTCCATAAATTTTTGCGTGGGATCACCGTGCCGGAACAAATGTCCTACCACCCAGCGTTCCCCTTGTTCTCCCGAGTAAAATGATACCTCACTTGTGTGGGTGGGCCAAAGGCCTGTGACTGGGAAGAGCCCAAAACATAGGGATTTAGGGTATAGCACCGAGAATTATAAGCGCTACATTTTTAAAAAAATACGTTTTTAGCCAGTTCTGCTTTGGACACCCACACAAGTGAGGTATCATTTTACTCGGGGGAACAAGGGCAACGCTGGGTGGTAGGACATTTGTGCCAGCACGGTGATTCCACGCAAAAATATGTGGAAAATATGTTTTTTTCAACTAAATTTCAGGGTTGCAGGGGATTCTGGGTAGGGAAACGTTGGAGGATCCACGCAAGCCATACCTCATTAGACTCCCCAGGGTGTCTAGTTTTCAGAAACGTGTGGGATTGGTAGGTTTCCCTAGATGGCGGCGAGCCCGGGGCCAAAAAACCAGGTGCCCCCCCCAAAACCAGTTAGTTTTGTTATAGGTAATTTTGAAGTCTCCACAATAACATTTGGGCCATTTCCTGTTTCAGCCACTATGCCTACCCACACAAGTGAGGTACCATTTTTACCGGGAGCCCTGGGGGAACGAAGGGTGGTAGGAAATTTGTGGATCCACGCAGATTCCAGAACTTTCCCACACAGAAATTTGAGTAAAAAGTGATTTTTTCAGCTAAATTTGAGGTTTGCAGGGCATTCTGGGTAGGAAAACATTTGGGGACCCAAGCAAGCCATACCTCGCTGGACTCCCCCGGGTGTCTAGTTTTCAGAAATGTGTGGGTTTGGTAGGTTCCCAAGATGGCCGCTGAGCCCGGGGCCAAAAACCCAGGTGACGCACCTTGCAAAACCAGGTTGTTTTGTGGTAGGTAATTTTGATGTCTCCTCAATACGTTTTGGGCCCTTGCCTGTCGCGGGTACTTGACCCACCCACGCGAGTGAGGTATCATTTTTATCGGGAGACCTGGGGGAAAGCTGGGTGGTAGGAAATTTGTGGATCCACATAGATTCCAGAACTTTCCCACACAGAAATTTGAGAAAAACGTGATTTTTTTTCAGCTAAATTTGAGGTTTCTGGGTAAGAAAATTTTGGAGGACCCACGCAAGCCATACCTCGCTGGACTCCTCCGGGTGTCTAGTTTTCAGAAATGTGTGGGTTGGGTAGGTTTCCATAGATGGCCTTCGAGCCCGGGGCCAAAAACTCATGGGACCCCCCCTTGCAAAACCAGGTTGGTTTGTGATAGGTAATTTTGATGTCGCCTCAATAGGTTGTGGGCCCTTGCCTGTCGCGGGTACTTGACCCATCCACACAAGTGAGGTACCATTTTTCACGGAAGACTTCGGGGGACGCGGGGTGGGTGGAATTTTGTACATCCACGCAGATTCCAGAACTTTCCACCACAGAAATGTGAGGAAAATATGGTTTTTTGGACATATTTTTAGGTTTGCAAGGGATTCTGGGTAACAGATCCTGGTGAGAGCCAGTCAAGTCACCCCATCCTGGATTCCCCTGGGTGTCTAGTTTTCAAAAATGTATAGGTATGCTAGCTTTCCCTAGGTGCTGGCAGTGTTAGGGTTCAAAATCTACAGCTAGGCACTTTGCAAAAAAGGGTCCGTTTTCACTGTGAAAATGTGGTGTGTCCACGTTGCGTTTGGGCTGTTTCCTGTCGCGAGCACTAGGCCTACCCACACATGTGAGGTGCCATTTTTCTCGGAAGACTTTTGGGAACGCGGGATGGGTGGAAATTTGTGGATCCACGCAGATTCCAGAACTTTCCACCACAGAAATGTGAGGAAAATGTGGTTTTTTTGACAAATGTTTCGGTTTGCAAGGGATTCTGGGTAACAGAACCTGGTGAGAGCCAGTCAAGTCACCCCATCCTGGATTCCCCTGGGTGTCTAGTTTTCAAAAATGTATAGGTTTGCTAGGTTTCCCTTGGTGCCGGCAGAGTTAGGGTTCAAAATCTACAGCTAGGCACTTTGCAAAAAAAGGGTCCGTTTTCACTGTGAAAATGTGGTGTGTCCATGTTGCGTTTTGGGCCATTTCCTGTTGCGGCCACTAGTCCTACCCACACAAGTGAGGTACCATTTTTCTCGGAAGACTTTGGGGAACGCGGGGTGGATGGAAATTTGTGGATCCATGCAGATTCCAGAACTTTCCGCCACAGAAAAGTGAGGAAAATGTGTTTTTTTGGCCAATTTTTTAGGTTTGCAAGGGATTCTGGGTAACAGAACCTGGTGAGAGCCAGTCAAGTCAGCCCATCCTGGATTCCCCTGGGTGTCTAGTTTTAAAAAATGCATAGGTTTGCTAGGTTTCCCTAGGTGCCGGCAGAGCTAGGAACCAAATTCAACAGGTAGGCATTCCGAAAAAAAAGTCAGTGCCTAGTGATCTTTCTGCCGCCCTGGGGAGGGGGGAAATCAGGGGCTATTGCCCTGATATTCCCCCGAGGGGGGCAGAAAGACTGTGGCTATTCTTTTGGGGGGTCGGGGGCATTGGGATGCCCATTCTGGTCAGCCCCCACCCCTGCGTATAAAAAGCCAGCATAATCGCTGGCACATAGTGGGCTTTCTGCCCCCGGGGGGCAGATCAGGGGCTACTGCCCCCATCTGCCTCCTGGGAGGGGCAGAAAGACAGTGGCATCTTTTTGGGGTGGGTGGGGGCATTGCCATGTCCATTCTTGGCAGCCCTCACCCCGAACTTTGTAAAAAGAAAAATCCCTGGTGGCTAGTGGGCTTTCTGCCCCCGGGGTGCAGATAAGGTGCTATTGCCCCATCTGCCTCCCAGGGGGCAGAAAGACTGTAGCATTTTTTTGGGGTGGGGGCATTGACATGCCCATTCTGGGCAGCCCCCACCCCTACCTATATAAAAAAATCCCTGGCGCTTAGTGGGCTTTCTGCCCCTCCCGGGGGGCAGATCAGGGGCTATAGCCCCCATCTGCCTCCTGGGGGGCAGAAAGTCTTTTTTTCTTTGGGGGTAGGGTGGGGGCATTTGCATGCCCATTCTGGGCATCCCCACCCCGGGCCTATAAAAAAATAATCCCTGGCATCTAGGGTGTTTCTGAACCCCCGGGGGCAGATTGGTGGCCACTGCCACCATCTGCCCCCTCTCGGGGGCAGAAAGACTGGAATTTCGTGGGGGGAGGGGTGGGGGCATTGGCATGCCCATCTTGGGCAACTCCCACCTCTAAATTTATTGAGGGGAAAAAAAACCCTGGTGTCTAGTGGGCTTTCTGCCCCCCAGGAGGGGCAGAAAGACTGTACCTTTGCGTCGGGGTGGGGGCATTGGCATGCCCATATTGGGCAGCCCCTACCCCAAATTATAATAATAAAAAAATCCCTGGTTACTAGTGGGCTTTCTGCCCCCAGGAGGGGCAGAAAGACTGTACCTTTGCGGCGGGGGTGGGGGCATTGGCATGCCCATATTGGGCAGCGCCCACCCCTAACTATAATTTTTTTAAATCCCTGGTATCTAGTGGGCTTTCTGCCCCCCGGGGGGCAGATTGGGGCTACTGCTCCATATGCCCCCAGGGGGGCAGAAAGACTAATTTTGTGGCCGGGGGGTGGGGGCATCGGCATGCCCGTTTTGGGCAGCCCCCACCCCTAATAAATATCACATTAAAAATCCCTGGTGTCTAGTGGGCTTTCTACCCCCGGGAGGCAGATTGGGGGCTACTGCCCCCATCTACCCCCAGGGGGGCAGAAAGACTAATCATGCCAATTTTTATGGGGGAGCAAAGGCCCTTGCCCAAGGGCCGCTCCCCCTCCCTGGTGCCTAGTGGGTGAATCCCTGCTGGGGATCGCCCTCCTGGGGCGATCCCCAAGCAGGGATCCACTAGGGAGGGGTACCATTGGAAAGGGAGATTCTCCCTTTCCAACGATACCTCTCCTGAGTTTCTACGTGCTCAGGGGGCTGAGATAGCCCCCTGAGCACGTAGAAACTGAAACTGAAATGAGCCTCTTGGCTCATTTCAGTTTCAGTTTCACTGAAATGACATCAGCGCGACCTGCGCGCTGATCGTCATTTCAGGGAAACCAGGGGGGGGGGCCTCAGGAGCTGGGGAAGCTCTTGCCCAGCTCCCGAGGCTTTAGAGAAGAAAAGGGAATCCCTCTGGTGCCCGCACCAGAGGGATTTCCTGTGCAGGGAGTCATGACGAGCTGGACTCGTCATGAGCACATGACCACTGTGTGCCATAACGAGTCCAGCTCGTCATGAGCATGGAAGGGGTTAAAAGAGCCCTTGTTTTCATTATGAGTTTGTTGTAGCTACATGTAAGTGCAGATGCACAGCTTAAGGCTGTTGAGAAAGACTCTGTTCCCTTGATCTGTGAAGTGTACTCCATCACTTCTGTAGATGTCATCCATATCAAAACGTAGATTGTTGTTATAGATAGAACCAATCCTATGGTCTCTGAGGTAAGCAGAAACAGCTTTATTGACATTCTTTCTAGCTTTCTCAATCTGTGGACAGAATTGATTTGACCACTTCTATTTCTGTCTTTGGCATATATTAGAGTATACAAAGACAGTTTGAGGGAAAAGCAACATCAATTGTCAAAGGTATCCTTCATTAGCATTTCCAGAGCTACCCCAGTCAATGTGCCTAGGTCATTGCCACCACAGTGCATAATCATGAGGTCAGGGGGTTGGAGATGCAAAGAGGTTTTAACCAAAGGAATCAATTGGTGGCACTTTAATCCTCTCTGTGCAATCAATTTAATATCCACATTTTGCAAAGCTAGGTCTTTGTCAATAACTCTGTGTTCAGCATACCTTTTGCACCAGAAAACATAGCTGTGCCCTATAATCCATACTGTAAGCATCTTGAAGGGATGTCTGGAAGTAATGAAAAGATGTCTGTAGCTGAGGTAGTCAGTTGGTAGAATGAGAGGTATCTAAAATGGTGGAGAAGATGCTGTTTTTGAAAAAGCAGATAACTGATTGGCTCTTAATAAACATGGTACACTCAAAAATAGGATGCATGTTACTTTCCTAAAGAGGCATGTTTACGATTGGTTATTAAAAAAATTTGAGAGGTACAGTAGATAGGATAAGGTAATATTTTGAAAAGCCAACCACACCTGCTGTTTGAATTTGTAAGCTTGTGTGGTGAACTTGAAAATATAGTGAACTTGAGACCTGCCAGTACAGTTGAATGTTGCAGAAAGTGTTACTATGGAAACTGAGATTCAGCAGAAAGGGGGAAGGGTTGAAACTTTACAGTTGATTTAAAATGTGAAACAGGAACTTTAAATATAAGTGATATGTTACTAAATGAAGGTTTTCTAAGTCATTTGTATGTGTAGAACTAGTGTGTTGTTAAAAAAGTATACTAGTATTGTTAGGAATAGGTGTTTGAAGTCCCGTAAGGGTTCGCGGCTCCATCGCAACGCTACACTGCGGCACCGCGGTGGAGTCGCAACTCCAGAAAATTACAGAAACAGTTTGAGCACTATTTGAAGGTAGTTAGAAAGGGTTAATATGTCTAACCAATAGAAATGTGTTTCACAATTTGAAATAATGTAGGAAGCAATGTGATTTGCTACTTACATTTATTTGTGTGCAGAAAGAGTTTGTCATTACTGGTTTCACCATGCTGAGAGTGGGGCATGACATTTATTGTGTGCAAAAGAAAATCTTTAATGAGTTTGTGATACTTGATTCTCTGCAAAACTATTTCAAAGGTGTGTAAGAAATGTATAAGGTGTGTTATGTATTATGAGGCAGTGCTTCTCTCTTTGTAGTGTAATGTTTCAAAGATGTTATTAAATGTACAGATGTCTATTGTAGTTTGTTTTATTGTAATGAAATGATGTTTAAAATAGTTTGTGCAAAGTGACATGTGTAGATTGGCAGATGGATTCGTGATTATGGTAGTTTGTATGAGTGTGTGGAAAGGTGCAGATGTAGTATGCCGCATAATTGAAGGTGCATTATGGTGTAGTGACTGAGGTATATTGGTACTTGCACTTGTATTTTCACATGTGTAGCTCGTACTGGTTTATGAAAATGTACACTTCAAATACGCTGCATAATTTTAGATGTCTCTATGAATTGGAAAGTGCAGGCTGTCAAGGTTAAGGGACTTTGTAGTCTTATGACTCAAGTATGTGTCTGCTTGCACATGTATTCTCACATGTGTTTTTTTTTTTTTTTTAAGATGGTAGAGGTATAAAATACTGGTATACATATATTTGTATGTTTCTTTTGCATTGGATGCCACTAGGAAAAGGTACAGACACATGCATGCATGGTTTTAGGAGTATAGTGAGACTTTTAACCGACACTTTGAAAAACTTGCTGCTTTGCATTTGCTAGGCCCAACACTCTCAGTAGTTGCTGAATAGTGAAGCTGCAGCACAAAAGTGAGGTTTAAGACTTGTTGGTAGAAGGATTAGTGACCAGGTTAGCTCGTATTGGTCTATGGAAATGTACACTTCAAATACGCAGCATAATTTTAGGTGTCTCTTTGAAATGGAAAGTGAAGTCTGACAAGGTTAAGGGACTTTGTAGTCTTGTGACTCAAGTATGTATCTGCCCGCACATGTATTCTCACATGTGTTATACCTATAAAGATAATAGAGGTATAAAACACTGATATACATGTATTTGTATGCTACTTTTACATATGTTGCCACTAGGAAAAGGTACAGACACATGTATGCATGGTTTTAGGAGTATAGTGAGACTTTTAACAGACGGTTTGAAAAACTTGCTGCTTTGCATTTGCTAGGCCCAACACTCTGACTTGTTGCTGAATAGTGAAGCTGTAGCACAAAAGTGAGGTCTAAGACCCGTTGGTAGAAGGATTAGGGATTAGGTTAGATCGTATTGGTCTATGGAAATGTACATTTCAAATATGCCGCATAATTTTAGGTGTCTCTTTGAAATGGAAAGTGCAGTCTGTCAAGGTTAAGGGACTTTTTAGCCTTATGACTCAAGTATGTATCTGCTTGCACATGTATTCTCACATGTATTATAACTATAAAGATGGTAGGGGTATAAAACACTGGTATACATGTATTTGTATGTTTCTTTTACATATGATGCCACTGGGAAAAGGTACAGACAGATGTATGCATGGTTTTAGGAGTATAGTGAGACTTTTAACAGATACTTTGAAAAACTTGCTGCTTTTCATTTGGCTAGGCCCAACACTCTGACTGGTTGCTGAATAGTGAAACTGCAGCACAAAAGTGAGGTTTAAGACTTGTTGGTAGAAGGATTACTGATTATGTTAGCTCATTTTGGTCTATGGAAATGTACACTTCAAATACGCCGCATAATTTTAGGTGTCTCTTTGAAATGGAAAATGCAGTCTGTCAAGGTTAAGGGACTTTGTAGTCTTATGACTCAAGTATGTGTCTGCTTGCATATGTATTCTCACGTGTGTTATACCTATAAAGATAATAGAGGTATAAAACACTGGTATACATGTATTTGTATGTTTCTTTTACATATGATGCCACTAGGAAAAGGTGCAGACACATGCATGCATGGTTTTAGGGGTATAGTGATACTTTTAACAGACAGTTTGAAAAACTTGCTGCTTTGCATTTGGCGAAGCCCAACACTCTCAGTAGTTGCTGAATAGTGACGCTGCAGCACAAAAGAGAGGTTTAAGACTTGTTGGTAGAAGGATTAGTGATTAGGTTAGCTTGTATTGGTCTATGGTAATGTACACTTCAAATACGCCGCATAATTTTAGGTATCTCTTTGAAATGGACAGTGCAGTCTGTCAAGGTTAAGGGACTTTGTAGTCTTATGACTCAAGTATGTGTCTGCTTGCACATGTATTCTCACATGTCTTATACCTATAAAGATGGTAGAGGTATAAAACACTAGTATACATGTATTTGTATGTTTCTATTACATATGATGCCACTAGGAAAAGGTGCAGACACATGCATGCATAGTTTTAGGGGTATAGTGAGACTTTTAACAGACAGTTTGAAAAACTTGCTGCTTTGCATTTGGCTAGGCCCAACACTCTCAGTCGTTGCTGAATAGTGAAGCTGCAGCACAAAAGTGAGGTTTAAGACTTGTTGGTAGAAGGATTAGTGATTAGGTTAGCTCGTATTGGTCTATGGAAATGTACACTTCAAATACGCCGCATAATTTTAAGTGTCTCTATGAAATGGAATGTGCAGTCTGTCAAGGTTATGGAACTTTGTAGTCTTATGACTCAAGTATGTGTCTGCTTGCACATGTATTCTCACATGTGTTATACCTATAAAGATGGTAGAGGTATAAAATACTGCTATACATGTATTTGTATGTTTCTTTTACATATGATGCTACTAGGAAAAGGTACAGACACATGCATGCTTGCTATCAGGAATATAGTGAGAATTACATCTCTATACTCAAGCACTAGGTGTGCACTGATGAAAAGAGGCACATATCACTCTTGGACTCATGAATTCACTTAGGCATTCTTATTCAGTTATGCAATCAAGGAGGCACTACCTATACACACTTCTAATCACTCAGACATTAACCATACATTCATATAATCACCCAGACACTACTATTCCACTCAAACATACACTCAGGCAGTACCTATGCCCTCATGTATTCCCTCAGACACTACTGATGCACTCATGCAATGGTCCAAGCATTACCTTAACACTCATACTTTCTCTCAGGTATTTCCCATACACTCATACAATCATCCAGTTACTACCTCTGCAGTGATAGAATCAGACAGGCAATATCCGGTCACTCATCCATTATCTCAAGCTCTACCCATACAATCACGGAATAAACCATGCTTTAGCCTTGCACTCATAGGGGCATATTATCAAGGATCTGCGATAATTATCGCAAAGCGCCCTTAGCGCTGTTTTTTTTATCGCCGGCCATCGCTGGATTTCCTCGCTGTGATAGCGCTGTACTATCAACGCGTATCGCAAAGGCGATAGGAAATCCAGCGATAGCGAGTAAAACCAGCAATAGCGTGAGAATTCCAGCGCTAAATTAACTGCGCTAATGAAAAGCTTGCTAATAGGCAAGTGTGTACTTAACCTAACAATCCACCCCCCATTGACAAGATGGTTAAGGCAAGTTTTTTTCAGGCGTTAAATTCCAGCAATAAGCGCGGTTAGCGCGACTTTTCTTATCGCTTCGCGGGCATTGATAATAGAGGGAAGTTGTGTTTGCGACTGTTTCAATGGAGTTTAAGTCAGGAACGCCTACTTTGCATGTCATTAGCGATATATATCGCTGACAGGCTTAGAGATAAAAAACGGCCGCTATCGCCAAAAACTCACACTAAGGCCCGTTAGCTGCATCTTGTTAATAGTGTGATAAAAATATCGCCGCCATAGCGGCAGAAAAGTGCCGCTAACGCGGCGATAAAGGGCTTGATAATATGCCCCATAGTTTCTCTCAGGTATTTTGCATGCACTGATCCAATCACCCAGGCAGTATCCCTGCACTCATGCAATCACCCAGGCACTACTCTTGCACTGAACTATTCTCTCAGGCACTACCCATCCACTCATCCATTCTCTGAGGCACTACCGATCTACTCATACAATGACCCATGGATCACTCTTGCAGTCATCCTTGTACTCAAACACTAGCCATGCACTGATCTAAGCAGGCAGATATTACTCTTGCACTCATGAATCCACTCAGGCACTACCAATGCACTTAACCAATCAGCCAGGCAGTACTCCTGCACTTATGCAATGACCCAGGCACTACCCATGCACTCATGCAATTAAGGAGGCACTACCTATACACACATCCAATTAATCAGGCATTACCTACGGAGTCATGCAATCACCCTGGCACTACTCTTGCACTCAACCATTCACTCAAGCACTGTCTATGCAGTCATCAATTCACTCAGGCAGTACATATGCACTCATCCAATCATGCAGGCACTACAGTTGGACTAATCCATTCACTCAAGTACTACCCATGCACTCATCCATTCCCTCAAGCACTACCCATGCGCTCATGCAATAACCCAGGCATTAGCCTTGCACTTATACTTTCACTCAGGTAATTCCCATGCACTCATACAATCACCCAGGCACTACCCCTGCACTCATGCAATCACCCAGGCACTACCCCTGTACTCATGCAATCACGGCCATATTACCCATCAATCATCAAGGAACTACTCTAGCACTGACCTATTCACTTACGCAGTACCCATCCAGTCATCCATTCTGTCAGGCACTGCATATGCACTCATCCAATGACCCTACCATTACTCTTACATTTATCCTTTTACTCAGGGACTACCCATGAAGTCATACAGTTAAGGAGAAACTACCTATATATACATTCAATAAATCAGGTATTACCTATGCAATTTTGCAATCACCCAGGCACTACTTTTGCACTCAAAGATTTACTCAGACAATATCTATGCACTCATCCATTTCCTCAGGTACTACTGTTGCACTCATACAATGAGTGCAACTTGTACTCAAGTACTAGCTATGGAATGAACTAAGGAGACAGATATTACTCTTGCACTCATGAATTCACATATGCACTATCAATGCACCTACCCACTCATCCAGTTAGTACCCCTGCATTCATGGAATCACCCATACACTACTCCTGTATTCATGAAATCACTAACATACTACCCGTAGACTTTTACAATAACTCAAGCACTACTGTTGCACTAAACTATTCTCTTAGGCAGTACCTATGCAGTCATCCAATTACTGAGGCATTATTCTTACAGTGATAGTTTCACTCAAGCACTACCTATGCACTGATGCAATCACCTAGACATTATTCTTCAAGTCATAAACTCAGTCAGACAGTAGTTATGCACTCATCTAATCACCTAAACAGTACTTCTTCACTTATACATTCACTCAGGCACTACTCATGTATTCATGTAATCAGTCAGACAGTATTCTTAAACTCAACCATTCACTCGGACACTACCTATGCACTCTTTCAGTGACCCAAGCATTAGCCTTGCACTCATGCAATCATTAAAACACAGTCTTGCATCTTTCTGCACTTCTCTTGTGTCTTTCTGCACCTCTGTTACTCCTTTCTGTACTTCTGTTTCCTCTTTCCACATTTCCGTTGCTTCTTTCTGCACTTCTCTTGACTCTTTTTGAATTCCTCTTGTCTCCTACTGCACTTCTCTTGTCTCTTTCAGTAAATCCGTTGCTTGTTTCTGCACTTCCCTTCCTTTTTTCTGTACCTCTCTTACTTCTTTTTGAACTCCTCTTGCCTCTTTGTACACCCCTTTTACTCGTTTCTGTACCTTACTTGCCTCTTTCTACACCTTTCTTCCTCTTTCTGCACTTCTTTTGCCTCTTTTTGCACCTCTCTTGCCTCTTTATGCATATCTGTTGCTTCTTGCTGCATTTCTTACATTTTTCAGTAGCTGGGTTCTTTGAGTATTTCATTTTGCTGTTTCTAAACCTTTCTTTTTTTTCCTGTCTCTTTTTTTCTGTATGACCACCTTTTCTTCTGTTTTTGCAGTTCTTTTGCTTGTTTTTACACTTTTCTCTTTTTATGTGTTATAAATGCAATAGGAATTTAATTGTAATTTTGTGCTTAGTTGTTATTTTCAATATTGAAATGTTATTAATGTTAAATTTTTAATTGATGTAACAAACTAATCAAACTATTATTTGTTTTTTAGAAAGATATTTTGATTGGATTATAAATAGAAGACGGCAAGAAAACATGAAAAGAGAAGAGAACAAAGGAAACACAAGTACTTAATGAAAACTAAGAAGAGTGGAGTAGAAAAACACCAAAAGGTTGCTCAGGATAAGGGGCCAGATGTACGACCTTTTGCGGCCGTAAACGGGAGAACCTCCCGTTTGCGGCCGCAAAAGGGTAATAGCATGTACAAATGCTATTTTGCGAGTCCTTGACTCGCAAAGTAGCATTTGCGACTCTCGCTATTAGGAAGGGGCGTCCCTTCCTAATAGCGAGTCAACATGCTATGTGCTAGTGTTTTGCTACCACATTTGTGGCTGCAAAACACTCACAGTTTACCACCTACTTCAAGTAGGTGGTAAACCACTTGCAAAGGGAAAGGGGTCCCAAGGGGACCCCTTCCCCTTTGTGAGTATGTTGGAAAATATTTTTTAAGAGCAGGCAGTGGTCCCAGAGACCACTGCCTGCGCTTAAAAAAATGAAACAAACAGTTTCATTTTTCTTTTTTAAATGCATCCTGTTTTCCTTTAAGGAAAACGGGCTGCATTTTTAAAAAAAGCTGCTTTATTAAAAGCAGTACCAGACATGGTAGTCTGCTGAGCCCAGCAGGCCACCATCCCTGGGAGGGCTGTCATTCCCAATGGGCTCGCAAATTGCGAGAGGCTCATTAATATTAATGAGCCTCGCAATTTGCGACCCCATTAGGAATCGCAAACAGTGTGAAATACACTGTTGTACATCGGAAATTGCGCCTCGCAAATTGCGACTCGCAAAAGAGTGGCAATTTGCGATGCACAATTTTCTTGGTCGTATATCTGGCCCAAAGTGTCTTCTGGTAAGAGAACTAAACAATTTATTTAAAAATTTGTAGAGAGATTAAACGAACAAAATAGTAATCCAAGCAGAAAATAAATTTTTACAACAAAGCACAAGCAAGTAAAGAGATACAATGGAAAAGAAACACATGTCACAAAAAGACAGAAACAATTTAAAGACATACGTGTACGTATGTTTTGGAATAGAGTAATTCAAAATTTATTAAAAGATTGTAAAAAGTATAAAAAAAGATCAGCAGTATATAAGAAGAAGCAACAGATTGAAAGTGTAGTAGATACTGCTTTTGAATTGAAACAAAAATTATTTGTATTGGTATTGAAGAGAATGAAAACATTAAATAAAACAATGCACTTTATGAAGGAGAAAAGCAAAAGAAAAAGACTGGTTAATAGAAGTAACTTTTGCAAAACTTTTTCTGGTGAATGGAAGCACACTTCTAGTACTGAGCCTTTCTTTAATGAAGAAAGCTATTTTCAACAAAATACATTAGTTCATGCAGTTGATACCAGTGGTCGATGTTATGAGATGAAAGATGGTTGTCCAATTGAAAAAGAAAAGATAGTTCCTAGAAACGTGGAAGAAGTAATAGCTGAAGAAGTTCAAGGGAGACATACACAAGCTCCAGTGTATAAGTGGGATTGTAGTAGTATTTGTAGTATTCGACAGGAATCTATTGATATATTACGAGTTTTCTTACGAGAATATGCCAAAAACTGTTAAACAGAAGATTAAGATGTTGCAAGGACTAGATCCATGTAAAGTAAGAAAATATACTAAGTTGCAGGGTCATTATCTGGCTTGTCTTTCTAGAAAAGTGTGTAAAAGTACATTTCATCATTTAAGAATGTTAGCAGTACACCACTCAGAAATGCGGAAGTTAGTAAGGAGATTGTACTACGTAAAAAGTCCTGCATTATCTTTAAGTGAAATGAACGCACCTCTTTTGCATGGTTCAGTATCGGATGTAAAAAAAGTTTGTGATGATATAGAGTTTCATTTCTTTGGTTCACAGGAGGAGTGTAGAGAAAGTGACAGCTTGATAAGTGTAGGTGTTGAAGAACAGGTGGAAGATATTAGTACTGATAAGTTTGCAGAAGAAATTACAAAGTTTAAGATAGGTTCATCTGAAAAACAAAACTATGTTTGTATTTGTTGTCAACGTACTCACTATAGAAGTCAAACTAGGAATGTTGATGTATATTTAAAAAGTGAAAAGGAAAACAATGATAAATGGCAGCAATTTGGTGCTTATTTGTTGGTGGAAGGTTGTTTTGAGTTGGGTACTGATCAACGTATTCGTAAATATTGTTACAACAAGTTAGAAGAGAACAAAATGCCAGCTAGAGCTGTACATAACAACTTAGAGTTGGTAGCTATACCTCAGGAACTGGCAGATTTAAATGCATATGAGTCTATTCTTATTCAATCTGTGCACCCGTTTCAGGCCATTGTTCGTATGGAGCCTAAAACAGGTAAGCTTTCTCCAACAGATTTACAAAGAGGTCTGAAAGGAAGAGTTGTGTACTTACCTTTAGATTTTAAGAAAAATATTGAAACTGTTGGTATAGAGAGAGAGGAAAGTGAGCCTGTAGTTATTCTAGTTAATGGTGTACCAACAAAGAGTCGAAAAATATGGCAAGAGTTAGTAGATGTTACCAAACTTCAAAAGGCTATATTATATCTTGTACAGAACAATATTTATTAGAAAACTGTAAATGTGGAAGAACAGGAAATATGTTTAGAAGATGAAACAGAAATTTCAAGTGGCCAAATAGAAAAAGTGGACAAGTCTAGGAGTGAAGAGATTTATGAACATTGCAGTATACATCCTCTACATTCAAAAGAAGTGATAGAAAACAATATTGAATTATTTCAAATGAAGAAAGCGAAGGGAACTCCCTGGGAAAAAAGTTTAGAAGCACGTTGTTTTCCACAGCTGTTCCCCACTGGAGAAGGTGGACGATATGATGAACGAGCAGTACAGATTCCAGCTTCAGAAAACCGTTCGACAAGATTGAACTCAGAAGATCCAAGATTTCGACAGTGTATTCCATGTATATATCATCTTCTCTTTGAAAGTGATTTGTCTGCACTTTCATATGCAGTGAACCATATATTAAGAACAGGAGTTCATCTTCCACATGGTTCGGCAAAAGAATTCATGGATAAAGTTCAACAAACAGATGAACAGTTAGAATCTCAGTTAATAAATTTGATGGTGTGTCAACGTGGTACCAATGAGTATTGGTATCGTCGTCATGGAGAACTTAAATGTACGTTAAGAAACTTAGGTACCCCTACATGGTTTGTGACACTTAGCTGTGCTGAATAAGCGTGGGATGATTTACTTGAATTTCTACGAGAAGCAAATTCAAATGTAAAAAATATTGAATTGAAGACAGCTGGAGAACTCTGTTCGTTGGATCCTGTAAATGTCTGCAGATATTTTAATCATAGGTTTCAAGCTATGATGTATTTTATCTGCAATAAAAATAATCCACCTCTTGGAGAAGTAACTGATTTCTTTTGGCGAAAAGAGTACCAAGCCAGAGGTGCTCCTCATATACACATGCTATTATTGTAGTGTAGCTCCTATTTCCCTAATAGGCTCTGCGCATTGGAATAATATCCCCTATAGGTTTGACATAGGACTATAGTCAGTATGTCCCTATCGAGTATATTAAACTTAATTACTTGTGCCAGCTAGCTCAGAGGCCACTAGAAACTCCTTGACAAACAAGAAGGGAGTAGTTTCTGGCAGCCGCAAAACATGACCACTTTGTTTCCCTTTAGAATCAGAACGTGTCCCAGAGTCGTAGAAACAATAGATAACTATTTCACTCAGCTCAATCGTGCATACTTAGTTTTCCTCAAAGTTACACAGAAAGAATAGACAGGCGTTTCAATAAAAGGTTTATTGAACAGTCTTGTTTCTTGTGTAAGTAAAATGTGCTGTTACAATCACAAGACAGTATGCAAGATAAATAATGTACAGCGTGAGCAGTAGAAATAAATAATCCTGCGCTAGCATGATCTTTAGTAGATATTCATTTACATAAATAACACAGACTAAAAATGCGAGTACTCATACGATGCGTTTCTAAGCTAGTTCTACCCCAATGTACCTAACCTAACCTAGGTGTAGGGAGAGGTATGAAGTAGGTGAAGTATTCCTTACTATGGTATACTAAGAGTATGTTAAGTCTAGTATGCCTAGTATGCCAAGAGTCCCTCTAGGTTTCTAGTCAGCTCCATACCTTGAGAATGAGAGAGGTGGGAATCTCTTGCCAGACTCGAACTCCAACACCCCGCGAGGGAAGTCAGATCACTGGAAGCTGGACTCTCTGCGTGCAGGGATAACAGCATCTTCTCAGTGCGTCAGGCCGGGAAACGGGCTCCTCTGAAGTCGAGGTCTCCTCTAGTTTACAAGGGCTGGGGAAGGTATATTTATACCTGAGAGGTACCTCAGAATGTTAGCATTGACGTTAATCGGACAGCGGAAGACGTCATGAATGAACCCCTAAGGTATAATGGTCCATGCATAATAGATGAGTCCTTGAAGAAATCAATAGTCCTGTGCTAGGGAAACTCCCGAAGCCTAAGGGTCTGTTCTTCAAGAACTCGTTGTGACGTTAGGGTGGACGGATGTCGGAGACCATGCCTGTATTTGGAGTGCACTGTTTAATGCCTAAATAAGGACTGGGATTTTATGCCTATATAAGGGCAGGGCGAATTGTGCCTATATAAGGACATGATACAGGAAAGCCCGTGTATGGACACCCTAAGAGGAATACAACATTATGGATCAAGAATCCTCCAAAATTTGGAACTGATACTGATGAAAGTGTTTTGTCTTTCATTGAACAGTATGTTACCTGTGCCATTCCAAGAGAAGGAGGAGAAAACACCTTGAGACAGCAAAATTTTATATGAAGTGTCGATTTGGATTTCCACGTCCAATAATTTCAAAAGGAAGAGTAAATAGTTTTATGTCAGCAGTAAGGCATACAATAACTCGGAAATCTCCAAAGAATACATACAACTTAAAAAGAACTGAAGATTCAAAGTATATTAATGACTACAATCCAGTGATTTTGACAATGTGGAATGCAAATATGGATATTCAATATGTTGCAGATAATTCAATTGCTTTTGCTCGCTATGTTACATCATATATAACTAAATCTGAAAAGAAAGAGATGAAAGAAATGTGGGAAGAAATTTCACAGGAAAAGAATCTTAGTAAGAAATTGTACAGCTTTAGCTTGAACATGCTTTCCCACCAAGAGATCGGATCCTATGAATGTTCGGATTTGTTGAGCTCTGCCAGTTTATATTCAAAGTCAGGAGGAATCATTTGGGTAAGTTTAGGTCTTGCCTGCACACGAGATAGAGTATTGAAAACATTACAAGAAATCGAATTCTTAGCACTGAATGAACCAGAAAGTACATATATTGTTAAAACTAATATGTTGGATACATACTATCCCAAAAGGCGTCCATATCTGGAAAACGTATGTCTCTATGAAATACTTCAACATTATAGCTTTAAAAGAAACATTACAGAAAATATAGAGGAAGAAAAATATGCAGTAATTGGGTGTGACAGATGTTTGGTAAAACATGCCAAAGGAAATCTTATTAACCACCGAAAACTCAGTTGTGAAAGTCCAGATAAGAGGGAAATTTTCTATTTAGCACTTCTGCAACTGTTCAAGCCTTGGCATAGTGAAGCGGAATTACTTGTAGATTTTGACTGCTATGAAGATTCTTTTAATGCATGTAAAGATAGCATTCAATGCACAATCTTCCCAACTTATCTACAAATGTTAAATGATGAGATTGAACAAGAAACTACTATTGCAGCTGAAATAGTTAGAGACAGTTCTCAAGATAGTCAAAGTTCGGGTCCACTAAGTCAAGATCCACTAGGACAACCAATTATTGAAAATGAAGCAGCATTAGCCATGAATGAAGTAGAAACTGCAATGCAACAAGCACAACAGGATATTATTCAGTTGGAAAAGTTAGAAGAACAACTAAACATTGAACAAAAAGAAATATATCTACAAGTGACAGAACAGGTACAACATGGTTTGCAACATGAAAAAAAGAATGCCAATGCTCATCGTTTAAACCTATTCTAATGTACATCAGTGGTCAAGCTGGAACAGGAAAAAGTTTCTTAATAAAGTTTTGACCAGTTATCTATACAAAACTACAGAATCACATTTATCTTGTGTTGTAACAGCTCCAACTGGATTAGCAGCACACAACATTTAATGGATTACTTTACATCGATTCTCATGCTACCAGTTGAACATGAAAATAAATTGGAATATCACAAGCTATCTGGAGAAGCTTGTTATGAAGTCTCAAGAGCACTGAAGAAAATGAAACTTCTAATCATTGATGAGGTGAGCCTGGTCTCAAACTTAATGCTTGCCTTTGTACACTTGAGAATGCAACAGATTTTAAAAACAGATTACGATGTTTTGTTTGGAGGAAAACATGTAATTGTATTTGGCAATCTACTACAACTTACTCCTGTAAAAGGGCAACCTGTTTTTAAAACACTTGTGCATGAAGATACAAGAAAATCTTTGGGAAGTATTGGAAATGTGAACATTTGGTCTCATTTTGAATATAAAGAATATGCGACAAGCAAGTGATAAACATTATGGAAATATTCTTCAAGATATAAGAATTGGTGTCTTGACGAAACATGGTAAACAAGCTTTAGAAAGTCGGCTACTAAGGAACTTGGTTACAACGGAAAACACAGCAGCTGAAATAATGTACAAATGAAGTGGAGAAGAGAAGTCTATAGTTTGCCTAATGCCTACACTGCAAGAGTGTTCTACATTCAATCAAGACCTTTTGAAACTGGAAAAACAACCAATAGTGAAATTTGAAGCTATTGATAAAATGGAACACCAAGGAGTAACTATTCTTCTCACAGAGAAATTACAGTCAAAATTGGATTCTTTGGAAAAGTCTGTATCTAAGACTGCAGGCTTAGAAAAGACTTTACATGTATGTATAAACTGTCTGGTTATTTTACGGTGTAATTTGAATGTAGAAGAAGGTTTAGTAAATGGAGCAATGGGAAAAGTTGTTGATTTTGTAAATTATCAGAACAGAGATGGAATAGAATTTTTGAAGATAAAATTTGATCAGATTAAAGAGGTAAGACAGATTGGGCATTGTGTTGTACGTTTTTTGCTTGTAAAAGACTTGTATGTTCACAGAAAACAGTTTCCTTTGTCTTTAGCATATGCAGTAACTATTCATAAATCTCAAGGTTTAAGTATAGACAGTGCTTTTGTAAATATTGGAAGTACAGTGTTCAAAGAGGGAATGGCATACGTTGCATTTTCTCGAGTAAGAACATTATCTGGTTTGTATTTGATTGATTTTGATGAGAAAAAGGTTAGTGCTGATGCAAATTGTGTAAGAGAGTACAATCGTTTAAAAAGACTTTATACTCCTCATTTAGGTGAATATCCCATATATGAGAAACGTGTAGTGTGTCCAAAACGGAAATATGTCAAACATTCAATTGAGGTTCAAAAAAGAAAACCATTGAAGAGAATTGTGAAGGTGTAAAGAAAATGAAAATGGAAAATGTTGATGCGATTGTAGGATACCAGTTGGAAAACAGTTCAGATAGCAACTGCTATGCTAATGTGATTTTGAATGTTGTGTTTTATCTAGAAGAGCTTCAATGTGAAATTATGAAAAATCATGAAAAAAGATTTTGTTCTTTATTAAATCATGTATTTCAACAGTTGGTAACTGACAGAAGTAATATCCATACTGCTTCTGGAGTTCGTCATCTTTTGGATATATGTACTGGTTCACTGACATTTACTCTTAACCGCTTAACCGCGGCGGCAATTCCGCTGCGGTGCGGCGGTTTAGCGGAGTGGGCGGGGCCGCGTCGGCCAACGGACGTTCGCAGCACTACAGAGGTAGTGCTCGCGACGGCCGTTGGCCGACAGACGCACGCAACGGGTTAATGTACAACAAGATGCACAAGAATTTCTAATGTTTATGCTTGGAGTATTAGAACATGAAGGAATACAGATTGAAAACTTATTTGGAGTAAGTTACAAATGGGATCATAAATGTGAAGAGTGTTCATTTACTTCCAGCACTGAAATAGACACAGAACGATTCATATACTTGACGATACCAGATTGCAAATCAGTACCTTTTAACAAATTAGTAAAAACAGCCAATCAGGATATGAAATGTTTGCATTGTAAATCAGAAATGTTGACTACATTACATATAGAAAGATCTGGAAAATATCTCATTTTAATGTTTCAACGTTGTAGAGCAAATGAAAGAAAATTGGAAACCAAAATAATAAAATTTGTTGCAACTCAAATATCTATTTCAGGAAGAACTTTTATAGCAGTGGCTATTATTTTCCATGATGGACCTACTGCAACATCTGGACACTATCCTGTGTATTTAAAGTGTAATAAAGGATGGACACATTGCAATGATGCCCACTTGCAATTCAAATCTAAGTTGCCTTTCGATTTACAAAATACATATTTTATATTTTTGAAGCCAAAGTTTTGAATACATTATTCGGCCTATTGGGAAGATGTCAACATGAATTAACAAATATATATTGTATTTTTTTGAAGCGAAGGTTTTGAATACATTATTCGGCCTATTGGGAAGATGTGAACACGAATTAACAGATTTACATTGGTTTTTTGCCAAGTGAAAGTTTTGAATACATTATTCGGCCTATTGGGAAGATGTGAACAGAAAGTGGACAGGATTGAAACAATTACTATTTATAATTAGTGTTTGGGTTATTATTTGTGCTAATTAATATTGCATTTGGAAAATTGTGTTTAAAAGCAATAGTTTATATATTTGTTGTCTATATTGTACCAGATGTAAATGAGAGTATACATTTTAGCAAATGTACTTGAGAGTAATAAGAGACTTAATGTACAAGTTGGACGTAATTTAGAAACTGTAGATAGGTAAACATATAGGTACACATATTGGTAATAATGGTTTGTGGTAATTTGGGGTTTTTTCACAATCTCGTTGATTGTTTTTTCCCCCGCTGTTGTATGATGATACTACGTTGAAATCACGGTGTATGGTGAAGTTCAGTAGAATCTGAGAACAGCAAAAAAGGGAAACTGAAAATGTTATGTAATTCTAAAATTATGTTGTGTTCTTAAAAGTGTAATATTTTAATTTCTGTAATACATTACATTATATAACATTTTTTTCTTTTTCTTTACAGTAGGTAATGGTGAAGATTGAAAAGTGTTTTATTTCAGTTTACGACAATACTATTCTAAAATAGTTCAACAGAGTTATGTATCTAAATTACTAAAAAAGGTAAGAACACATAACATAATATGCATGATAACATTCATATATATGTTATTTATTTCCAATAAAAATAATGTTGAACCTTTACACTATTTAAAAACTTTCAGATATCATCGGACAGGTACTATCCCTGCACTCATGCAATCATCCAGTCACTACCCTTGCACTCATCCAATCATTCAGGCACTACTATTGCACTCATCCATTCTCTCAAACACTACCCATGCACTCATCCATGTACTCAGGCACTACCCATGCACTCCTCCAATCACCCAGGCAGTACTCATGCACTCATCTATGCACTCAGGCTCTACCCATGCATTCATCCAATCACTCAGACACTACTATTGCACTCATCCATTCCCTCAAACACTATCCATGCACTCATCCATGCATTCAGGCCCTACCCATGCACTCCTCCATTCACCCTGGCAGTACCCATGCACTCATTCATGCACTCAGACTCTACCCATGCACTCATTTAATCACTCAGACTCTGCTATTGCACTCATCCAGTCCCTCAAAACACTACCCATGCACTCATCCATGCACTCAGGCTCTACCTGTGGATTGCTCCATGTACTCAGGCAGTACCCATGCACTGCTCCAATCACCCATGCACTACCCATGCACTCATTCATGCACTCAGGCACTACCCATGCACTCATCCAATGACCTAGGCATTACCCTTGTACTCATCCTTTTACTCAGGCAGTACGTATCCACTCATCCAATCACCCAGGCAGTCGCCTTGCACTCATCCATTTACTGAAGCACTACTCTTGCACTCAGTCAATCACTCTGGCACTACCTATATACTCTTGCAATGATCCAAGCATTACTCTTGCACCAATCCTTCCACTCAAGTGCTACCCATGCACTCATCCATTCACTCAGGCACTACCCCTGTAGTCATGCAATCACCCATGCACTACCCATGCACTCATCCATTCACTCAGGCACTACCCCTGCAGTCATGCAATCACCCACACACTACCCATGCACTCATCCATTCACCCATGCACTACCCATGCACTATTGCAATCACTCAGGCTCAACTGTTGCACTCATTCATTCCCTGATTCACTAGCATGCACTCATCCAATTACTGAGGCAATACCCCTACACTCATGCAATCACCTAGGCAGTACCCATGCACTCCTGCAATCACCCACGCACTAGCCATGCACTCATACAATCATTCACTCACTACTTTTGCACTCAATCATTCACTCTGGCACTACCTATACACTCTTGCAATAACTCAAGCATTACTCTTGCACCAATGCTTCCACTCAAGCGCTACCTATGCACTCAACCATTCACTCAGGCACTACTCCTGCACTCATGCAATCGCCCAGGCAGTACCCACACACTCATGCAATCACTCAGGCACAACTGTTGCACTTATGCATTCCCTCATTCACTCAGGCACTACCCATGCACTCTTCTAATCACCCAGGCAGTACCCCTGCACTCATGCAATCACCCAGGCACTACCCATGCACTCATGCAATCATTCAGTCAGTACCCATGCACTCTAATCATTCAGTCAATCACTCTGGCACTACCTATACACTCTTGCAATGATCCAAGCATTACTCTTGCACCAATCCTTCCACTCAAGCACCACCCATGCACTCATCCATTCACTCAAACACTACCCATACACTTATGCAATCACTCAGACAGTACTCATGCACTCATGCAATCACTTATATACTACCCATCCACTCATGCAATCACTCAGGCACTACTTGTACACTCAACCATTTACTCAGGCACTACCCATACACTCATCCAATAATCCATGCACTATCCATAGATTCATCCACACACACATTTATCCAAGCATTCAGTTTTTCTACATACAATTTTTCTATTTTTAACCAGTATAGGTGGTTCCGTGAGAACCTTTTTTTTTTTTTACTATTTTTAGATTTTTTTGTATTTTCAAACAATTTTTTATTTTTTTGGGTGTTTTTGTCTTCTTAAAAAATTGAAAAAAATTGAAAAGTCCAACATGACTGGTTAAAAAAAAACAGAAGATTGTCAAACTCAAAAACAATGAACACTTGTGTGTTTTTATTATGTTAATGTTGGCATTAATGCATTGCTCTCCAACACACAGGTTTGCCTGACATTTTCTGCAGTTTAGGCTAGCATCTGCTAGCTCAGGAAAGATATGTGGCTGGGGTGTAGATGGAACTGCTGCTCCTGATGTAGATGGTTGAACAGCATCAGCCTGGGCAGCTTGCTCTTTCTTTTCACGTGCCATCACTTCTCTGGCCAAGCGAGTCGGATGAATTGTTTCAAGATGCTTTTTCCTGAATGATGTTCCACATGAATATTTTTTCTCCGATCCTCGCGAAAGGACTTTGTGGCAGAGAGTGTGAATTACTTTTCTTGCATTGACCTTTTTCTCCCCTTCAGGTACTGTAAAAAAAAGCCTACACAATGCTTTCCTTACATTTTTTAACAGGCTCCTCAACTTCTTCAGGATCTTCCAGCAGTTCTTCTGGATGACTGGATGCCATAATAGTAAAGAAGTCAAAACACCAAAAACAATAAGCAATTGGAAGAGCCTACAAAAAAGATGTTCTGACAGGAAGACACACCCAAAATAAGAGGAATAAAACAGGTGTTGGATCCTCCCTCTAACAGAATGAAAAGCTTTTAAACCAATCAAAAGCTTTCCTTCTATGTCACATGGATTCGCGTAGGGTAGGCGCACCCATCGTGCACCCGTAAAATCTGGCACAGTTAATTCTAAAGTATAAATTCCTCTTTATAAATTGTTTTCTAAAGTATATTAGTGAAAGTCTTTAAGCAAACATGATATTTAAAGTTTCCATAGTGATATTTTATTCTTTTGAAATTACACTGGAGTCGCGTCTCCTATGCAAAGCCAGAAATACGCGCCGGCAGGGTTCGTGCAACCATCGCGTAGAACCGCGTTCCATACGTGATAGCATCGCGTCCACAAAAATCTGTCAAGAACATTTGAAAACAAATTTAAAACACCTTTATTACTGTTTTTATGCACTCAGTAATAAACCTCTACGTCCAAAACATATATTAATTCGTTCTAAATGTGTTTTTGAGATTGAGATTCGTGTACCGGATCCGCGCATCCATCATGTAGGTTTGCGTAGGGTGCGCGACCCTTTATTTGAAATGTAAAATAAAAGGTAAAAAAGATAGTTATCATAAGAATACAACAAAACAACTTTCATAGTAGTAAAAGCAATCTTACACATTTTAACTATACAAACAATACTTGAAAAAAATACTGTACATTCTAGAAAAAAATTGTTTTTCAATTGAAAATTATATTATATTATATCACACTGATCAAAATTACAAATAATAAAACAGTGTTAATTTAAGTAGAGAATACTATAAATCATTCATCTGCTTTTTTTATGTTTTAAAAAACAGTTTATAATTATTTTAAAACATAATAAAAATACTTAAAAAGACAGACAGAAAATTAAAAAATAGTTACAAACATTTTTTCAAAAAAGAAATGTACAAAAACTTAGAAATTCACTGAAAAAACCACAGGTTTCAGGGACGTTATACTAGGAATTAGCTTTTAATAAACCATAGAAATTCACTGAAAAACCAGAGGTTTCAGGGACGTTATAGTTAGGAATTAGCATTTAAAATACTTTAGATATTCACTGAAAAAACCACAGGTTTCAGGGACGTTATAGTTAGGCTGACATTTCACTCGTACAAAACCAGAGAAATTTGGGCGTTATAGTTAGCTGAGCGGTTGTATGGGTGTCTGTGAATGGGTGTGTGAGTGTGTGTGTGACTGGCTGTGTTGGTCTGTGAGTGGGTGTGTAAGATGTTTTGTGGGTCTCTGAGTGAGTGTGTGAGTAGCTACACAGGTATGTGAGTGGGTATGTGAGTGGGTGCATGGGTGTGTGAGTGCCTGTCTGAGTGCCTGTGTGGGTATGTGAGGGGGTGTGTGAGTGGTTCTCTGGGTCTCTGAGTGAGTGTGTGAGTGGCTGTGTGGGTGTGTGAGTGGATATGTGAGTGATTGTGTGGGTGTGTAAGTCAGTGTGTGAGTGGGTGTGTGAATGCACATGTGACTGGCTGTGTGGGTATCTGAGTGGTTTTGTGGGTCTCTGAGTGGGTGTGTAAGTGGCTGTACAGGTGTGTGAGTGGGTGTGTGAGTGGTTGTGTGGGTGTGTATGTGGGTGTGTGAGTGCCTGTATAGGTCTGTGAGTGGTTCTCTGGCTTTCTGAGTAGATGTGTAAGTGGATGTATGGGTGTGTGAGTGTGGGAGTGGTGTTCTAGGTCTCTTACTGGGTATGTGAGTGGCAGTATGGGTGTGAGAGTGTTTGTGTAGGTGTGTAAGTGGGTATGTGAGTGCATGAGTGGGTGTATGAGTGTGTGTGTGACTGACTTTGTGGGTCTGTGAGTGGGTGTATGAGTGGTTTTGTGGGTCTCTGAGTTGGTGTGTGAATGGCTGTACAGGCTTATGAGTGGGTATGTGAGTGGTTGCATGGGTGTGTATGTGGGTGTGTGAGTGGGTGTTTGAGTGCCTGTGTGGGTCTGTGAGTGGGTGTGTGAGTGTTTCTCTGGGTCTTTGAGTGGATGTGTGATCAGCTGTATGGGTGTGTGATTAGATGTGTGGTTGTGTTAGTCAGTGAGTGAGTGAGTGTGTGATTGAGTCTATGAGTGGGTGTATTTTTCTAAAACATTGGGATCGGGATCCACAGATCCATCGTGGATTCCCACGGGGCCACACTGAGCACCGCAGAGGACCTGCAGATACTCGTGCACACCGGAAAAGCATTTTTGGTCAATTTCTTGGCCATGAGGGGTCCCTCACAGACCCCTCCATCAGTCTCAGTGGGTCAGACTACCTCTATCCTGACTTCTTATATCCTATTTACACTTTATTCCCCCCCCCCGGCATCGTGTGCCATGCCGCAACTTTTCTCCCTTCTCTCAGGTTGCAGCCAGCCAATCACGGCATTGCTGTTGGCGTGTGTATCCCGTATACACCACGGTGGATCTGCGTCTCTACATAAATCTTTTTTCTTTGATAACTACAAAACTGCTGAATAGATTTACACCAAATTACAAAAAGTCTGGACCAAGATCTAGCTTTCTGCCAAATTTGGTGTAATTTCATTCAGTGGTTCGGGCTGTAGTCGTGCCTAAACTCCCATTGGGTAATTGCATGAGGCTAAAGCATTTTGGGACCCCCTCTTTTTCTCGGCCCCTACGTGACGAATCACCCCAAAACTTTCCAGGTAGCAGCAGAAGTGAGTTGCACAATAGTTTTGAAAACTTCATGAAGATTTGTCAAAGGCCTCACAGATTGCATTTAACAATTACTTTGCACAAGGAAACAACTTTCCTAAGAGTCATCATATCTCTTCAGTGTGATTTTACATTGCTGCGCAAACTTAACCCCTTGCATCCTGGTTTTGGTTAAATACTTTTTGTTGAAATGCATTAAAAAAATTGCCATGGCTTAAACCATATAGGCAGATGCACCGAATATAATATGCAATATATTAGCATTGTTGTGTGAGGGGAGGATTATCATAAAGCGCTCTGACACCTTCGGGTAATGTTCGCGCTGTATAAAATCGCATTAAATAAATAAATTAAATAAATAAAAAAATAAATCATGGCTCATTCGACACTTCGGCTCTCCTGAATCATGGCTTCTCTCTGTACTCAGCAATGGAAATACATAGCATATTACAATCTGTATATCTACATGTTCACTAAGTATAATGCAGCATAACATAAAATGTCATGTCAGCTATGTTTGTGGTCCAGAAGCCAAGGTGGTGAAATGTCGAGGGAGGAGTACTGTGAAAATCTGGGGGATATGCGCCATTTGAATTATATCTTTATATTCTGAAGCTTAGACACAAATTTAGGATCACTTGAACTGTTGTGCATAGATTGCTGGGCATTCAATAAGTTCTGCAATAATGTCTATTGTTATCCGGCCTGCACTTTGGTTTCAGAAATAGACATCAAGTGCATGATTGGATGCATTGCTTCAGAATTGCCATGCAGGATCTAGATGAGCTGTGACTGTCTGTAAAATAACTCGTGTCTATCGCGTATTTGTGTGTTTGCAAACCAGCAAAATTACACTGATTATTTACCAAGCCCTTCGTCATGGCAAAGTTTAAACATTCTTCAGAGAATCTATTAATTACCGCATCATTAGCTTAACTCAGCTTGCTGAAATCTTGGCAGCAACTGCAAAAAAAGGCAATTAATAAGATAAAAAGAAGACCAGCTCGAGGCTCAGATTTAGACACTGTTGTGTACAGTGCTGGCTTGGCAACTGATTTATGTTTATCCAGAAATTCCCTAAGCCAGCCCTTTCAGCAGGCCATTTTGACAGATGTCTGTACAAACAGTGACAGGCTAATCCGGACACAGCTGCTAATCAAGAACAAAAATGTCTCCCCGCAATTTGGGTGTGGAGTCACGATCAAACACGAGAAAGGCGTCGACTGGCATAGCACAGCGGTGCGTGAGAGTGACGGGTCGATGGATAATAGCACGCACTTTTGGAACCAGGAGTTCTGAAATATCATTCAACATAAGTAGGTATTTATGGAATAGTTCAGCAAATTCCTTCTTCGACTGACAAGGCAACAACCTTTTTTCATTATCATTAGTTCTTCAACGCAGCCTTGATCTGTCATAGGTAGCAGACCAACATAACAGGTGGCAATTTCACATATAGTGGTGATGACATTCTGTTGTCATGGCAAAACGTAAGCTATTGCATCTACAACCCATACATCAATAATTGGTAGTAAAGGCATGTAGATAGCGTGCCTCCCCTCTCCCCTTGCTTTTGACATATATGTATCCATTTACTAAACTGTTATGTTCTTGAGGAGTTCATTTCCATAATTGTGTTAATAACACAACACGTGCTGAGGGCTGATCCATCAGTGCTAGCAGATGTATAAAAATTATTCGCACTGCTGCTAGCCATTGATCAATGGATGGGAGCCAATCACTTGAACCCTAACAAAACAAAGATAATGGTGATAGAGTCTCTCCTATCAATTTGGCCAAATGTCACATGGCCTCTGGAGATGAGTCCATTACCAACTGCGGTTGACAAGGCAAATGACCTAGGAATTTGGTTTGACTCAGGTCTCAAAACAGCACAACCAGTGGCTTGCGGCTCTGTTGGCAAGTGCTGGTTTTTATGTCTATATGCAACTTAATTTTTCTTTTCATACCATCAGTAAGATAAGTCTATATATAAAAGAAGTATAGGACATACTGGGTTTTAGATCAGCCCTTCTCATCTATTGGCTTTCATATGTTTTTCATGGCTTGCCATTGCTCGAACATGCTGGCCACCAATGCCATGGTATTTTGAGGATGGTTACATTGTTCTAGTAGATTTTGGGAATGGGATCAAGCTATCTGGGTTCTTGTATGTATTTAATTTGCTTTACCTTCCGGCACAATGACTTTTTAGCTGTTGATTTATGGCTTGACTGCTAGCTGTTTGGATGATTAAATCTGTCATAAAACAATGTCAAAGTGCCATTCATTAATCGTCCTTGTGCATTCATTTCTAAAGTTTGCTGTCATGTTAACATGTTGTTGGATTTGCAGCTTTTTAGTTCACAAAGCAAAGATGTGTAGGCATATAGGCTTTCTTAAAAAGCAACACAAATATTGGCCCTTTCTCAAAAGTTTCTACTATGCGTCTTTTTTAAGTTCACTGCTTTCAGTACAATGTCATCTTCTGTCTTGATTTGATGATACTGTTCAGCAAAGGGCCACGTTTTAAAAATATTGTTATTATTAATATTATTAATATTACTTCGAAGGAAAAGCAACTACATGCACTTCTATTAATAAACCATTATTTTTCTTCTCTTACATTGCACCCTCACCGTGCATAGTGTTGTGATCAATAATGTCAGTTCAGATGTTGCATTCATATTATCAATGATGTTATAGAGCATGTCATGGGTGATGTAATATGTGAAGTAATAAACAGTGCATGGTGAGGGCGAGAGTTATAGTTACTTCAGTTAATTATAACCAGTGAGTTTCAGTGTTTCTTTGAGTTTAAAATGTAATGTTTTAACTGACATTTCTACCTAACTATGACGTCACTTAAACCAACCATTTGTTCAGTGAATCTGTCAGTTTTTATAATATAAATTAAGAAATTATAACGACCCCTAACTATAAAGTCAATTTAACGTTTGTTTTTTCAGTGAATTTCTAGGGTTTTTATACCATAAAGTAATATTTTATTACAATACCTAACAAGACCTACACCGTGCCTGTGGCCAGGCCCTGAGCCCAAGACGCTGTTGCTTGCCAACCCCATGTCTTGCAGCACCCCAAGGCGCTGTTCTTTTTTTCGTGATGCCATAGTACTACAGTAATACCGCAAAATTACACAGTCTTTGGCTATGTCAGGCATGTGGTCTTGGATGCCTAACCCGCCATATGCCTAGCCCCCCACAGACAGCCAACGCTCCACCACCATGGCCTTTTCCTATGTGCAGCGTGCGGTTGGCCACAGTGCCTAGGTGCAGGTGTCCATGACCCTCGTTGGTGGCCAAACTCTATGGTCATGCAGCGCCCCAAGCCTCCACCCTTTATTTTTGCTGTACGGTGGTACTAATGCGAAATTACCTAAGGGCGAAATTACCCAAATGACAGGCACTTTTTTCAGTATCAAAAAGCAGCAGCCTCATTATCTGTCCTGATGCATTTCAGCTCTGCCACGAGCCTTGATCACAGGCGAACAACATACTGATGTAAAGTGACCACGTTCTTTTCAAAGTCAGACTCCTTGATAGTTCAATAGTCTTTGTGGCCTACATTCCCCAAAATGCACGTTGAAAGCCAGTATGAATACATTTGGACTGCAGTGCTTTATATTTCAATTACATTTTAATGCTCTAAGAAAAGTGCAGCAGACTTTAGTAAGAATAAATTCATTTTCAAAGTGCGTGTGCTCCCAATATATTTTAACTGCCACAGTCTTTCAATGTCTCCTGCAGCATCGTCATCCACATTCAGTGAGAGGAGGTCTGAATATCCCTCTCACCTCCCTTGCACTTCTCCACTTACTCATATTGTATCAGGGTCATCCTTGCATTTCTCTTGTGGAGGAGGCTGGTTTTATATATAGATAGATAGATATATATACATATACATATAGAGATAGATAGATAGATAGATAGATAGATAGATAGATAGATAGATAGATAGATAGATAGATAGATAGATAGATAGATAGATAGATAGATAGATAGATCAAGAAGAATATGATGACGCTCTGTTTGTGGACCACCAGGCACTTTATTCAACATCAAAAAGCAGCAGCCTCAATCTCTATCCTGACGCGTTTCAGCTATATAAATATATTATCACTGAAAAAACAAAGGTTACAGGCACGTTATAGTTAGGTTGACATTTTACCCACACAACACCATAGCAATTCATCAGTTATAGTGATACTTGTGTTAAGAAACTATAACTTGTGGCCTAAAGTTACTTAACAGCATGAGTTACAGTATATTTCGATAATGGATGCAGCCCCCCTCACCGAAGCACGATAGGGCCCCAGGGACCCCATACCCCAGGGCTGCATGTTTCATAAAAGGGGAAGAGGCAAGCGGCCCTCCTCCCGAGCCACTATAGGGCCCAGGGGACCCAATCCCTGGGGCCAAATTGTAATAAAAGGCAGAGTGCCGCACCCGGACTCCCTCCCCAAGCCATCTCAGGCCCAGGCCCAGGGATCCCTTTCCCTGGGGCCACATTTCTTAAAAAAGAGGAGGGGGCCGGACTCTCTCATCCTCGTGTCGGTATCCGCCATGGGTAGCCCAACCGTGGGACACAGTGGTTCCCTACCCGGGAGAGTGCGGGCATACCCTGCCGCTCTCTCCCGGGCAGGAAACTCAACTTTGCTCCCACCCGGTCGGAGCTGATACAAAATGCAGGGCATAAGCAAAGATAATGTGCTGGCTCCCACGGGCACCCAATATGGTGGTGGCAGGAGAGCCAGCTGGGGCTGCTGGAGCCTCCCCCTGCAGGCCCCTATGGCCACCACATTGTGGGTCAACCAACAATTTAGGAAATGGCCTGCTCCCGCAAGGGAACATAGCTGGGGCCATGGGGGCTGCGCAGCCATATAGTCCTATTAGTAGGGTGTGGGGGAAAAGTAGACTCTCAAATTTGACCTTTTCACAGTATAGTGCACAGTAGGGTGTAAGGAGACACTTGGATCTCACTGACACCCACAGCATAAACCCTGTGCATAATACACTATGAGGGGGGAGACTGGCCTTTCCAGTGAGATCTTGCATGAAGGTAACCAGTGTATAGAGTAGGGTGTGAAGAGACACTGCCTCTCAACTCACACCATTCCACAGGCTCAGCAGTATGCATAGTAAGGAAAGTACACACCTTACATGTTAGACCTTAGTATTCCATAGTAAGTATAACACGTACTGGCCTCTCCACTGAGACCTCTCCCAAGGAAAATAACAATATATACTAGGTTGTGGGAATGGATTTGACTGTCCAGTCACAGCTCTCCCCAGGATGACAGATATATACATTAGTGTGTAGGGAAACATTCTCCTCTCCACTAACATCTATCTCCAGAATAACATGGATGTGCAATACGGTGTTGGCAATGAGTGCCCTCTAGACTGACACCTCTCCCTAGACCAACACGAATAGGCAGTGGTGTCTGGGGAGGGAATGACCTGTCCGCTAATACATCTTACCAGGGTGAGAGGTGTCTTTAGTACGGTTTGAGAAAAATGTATCTCTCTGCTCATACCTCTTCCCATGCTGACAGGTATGCATAGTAGGCTAAGGGGAGGAACTGCCCTGTTTGCTGACAGATCTTTCTTGCATGATATATCTGTGTAGTACATTTTGTAAAGAGACAGGCCCTCTCCTGTGGCCTGTGTCTTGGATGATGGGTATGCAAATAAGAGTATGAAAAGGGGCTTACCCTTCTGGTCGCAGCTCTCCCCAAAATGACAGATGTACAAGTAAGGTGTAGGGATGAAATTACCTTTATGCTGAGATGTCTGTCTTCCAATACAACTATACAGACTATGGTATGGAAACACACTACCCTGTCAGTGTGGATATTAGTTCACTTGCTCCTCACCTCCCAATAGTTTTTGCACCCACATGACCTCCTTGTATTGCTCCCTCAGGGACACTCAAAAGGAAATTGAGTTCCCTGAAACCAGCAAAGGCACCGGGACCCGATGGAATACCTGGTGACATCCCCCGGAGTAGCATATGTGCAAAGTATACTGTGGGTAGAGGATGTTCTATCTGCATGTACCTCTCTTCATAGGGATAAATGTCCATAGTGGAGTATAACATGGAGTATCCTCTCTGTTGAAAATGGTGTCTTGCACAACTGGTGTCCATACTTGATTTTAGGGACATACCTCTCTTTCAGACATCTTCCAATGGTGACAGTCATACATAATACTGTGTGTACAGCAGGTGATAGGAGTGCATATTAGAGTATGAAGATGCACTGCTCTCTGTGCCAATATGTCTCTCTTCTATCAGAGGTCCCTATGCTACAGCATGGACAAGTATTGATCTTTCTAAAAACAACTTACTGTTTCATGACAAGTCACCATTGCTGCATAACAAAATAATTGCCTTCTCCATTACCAAGTGTCTCTAGAATAAAAGATGTGCTTACTACCATAGAGATACATATACATGCAGCAGCATATTTACAGTCCCTGAAGAAGAAACAGTTTTGATAAATATCGCAATGCTATAATGAAATTGAAATTTAATATAAGTAGTGAGTAAACAAATCAGTAGTACACTAAAACCTTTTTATTACAAAAAACAATTTAACAAGATTACAAAATTACAACTACGTTAGCAAACTATATCATCAATTATAAAACAAACAAAACAACCAACTTCACTAATTTATG
The DNA here is from genome assembly GCA_963921515.1 of Calotriton arnoldi. Taxonomy (NCBI): domain Eukaryota; kingdom Metazoa; phylum Chordata; class Amphibia; order Caudata; family Salamandridae; genus Calotriton; species Calotriton arnoldi. The sequence goes on along the minus strand of CAWUFW010004085.1, from coordinate 195,063 downwards.
GGGTGCAGCCTGGTGAACCCGTACCACCTCAGCCACCTCAACCTAGCAAAACGTCTTTGGTATGGCAGGTTTTTTTTTAGGCTAGCTAGCAAAAAAGTCTCAGTAAAGTTTCTCATGCGTACAGATTTTTTTAAAGGAGTTCACAAAGGCTTGCTCGGGCACAGTTAGATTGCGCTGCTGGACTACAGAGCTCTTCATCTGCTTCCACATCTCTTCAACCAGAATACACTGTGCCTGCTCAGGTACTCAATGCTGAACAAGACGATAATTCTGCTTCCCTTAATAAGGCCCTTTTTTGATGCAGATAATTTTTTCCTCTGACACAAGTTTCCATTTTCCTTTTAAAAAAAGATAAAATAACCAAAAAGATGAAAGATACACATTGATCAATACCTGATATATCACTCTTTTCACCTACAATAACATATTTATATCTAGTGCACCAGTAACTTGTTATTCTTTTCTCCTGAAAAATTCCACACCATCAACCACCTGATTTTCATATTTTCAAAATTAAATTATAACATGCCATGAACTCTGCTTCCATAACAGTTTATAAAGTAATGCAGTCATCTTCACACACCTTTGCTAACACTCACCATAGTGTTTCACACTAGAAATAGCGATATTACCATTCAAACACCTCAAAGGGCTAAAGTATATGTACAGGGAGGTTCATAAAACACTAAGGCTTGAATTAACATTTTCCATAATCTTTCTTTAATATATTGAGAAACACTGCTTTTTTTAATACAAGTACATACAGCTGGAACAGTTGCTTTTTCAACACAATCTGCAATTGTTGCTGATATCGCTCTGCATTCTAATGCCTACCACTCAAAACTATATTGAGAAATCTGCACCTCCCCAAACATCTTTTCACTCTGTAAACATAGTGTAGAATAAATCGTACCAACATTAGTACACTTACTAACACTTCACAACAAAGTTTATAAAATATATTATTAAATATCTGAAGTTCTTTCTTAACAGCAAATAAAGACAATAATCTATTTCAGTTCCACATAAATTCACTTCTGCTGAGCACAACTGAAACAGACTTCCTTCTCCTTCAAAGCACCAAGGACAAACTGAACTATCTCTAGTACTGCAGCCAATCACATCACAGCATTTTTTTCAACCATATAATAACACTGGTAACTATTGGTTGAGCCTTGGCCCTTTTCTTTTTTACTTCTCCCCATTTGATCACACAGGACTCTCATGGGATCGTAAAACACACTGTGGCAGGCCCAATAATTTTCCATGTGGGTCTTGCGAGTGTCTCACGGGATCGCACCAATCTCATGCAGCAAGCTTTACCCGTGAAGCTTGCACTCTACTCTTACAAGTCTCTTGTGGGATGGCAACATACTTGTAGGGAAATAGTAGTATGTGGGAGGGACTAGCCTCTTCACTAAGACCCTGTCATGTAGTTCCCACTAATCCATAGGACCTTCACTTTTGTTGGCCAACATAAACTTTGGGTGTGGTGCCCAAGCTGATTCTGGGCAACCCCGCGAGATATGCTAGCTCACAGTGCCACCATAAGCCCCCCCTAACCTTACCAGGGAGCGAATGGTTTCTGGAAACCACTGAACATGACAACCTTGCCTTCTCAGGGATAATGGAAGCAGATCTGAACCTTTCGCTTAGTCACTCGTGCTTACTTGTGCTCAGAGAAATATACAGAATACACAGCTGGATGTTTTCAATATATTTAATTAACCAACATTATTCTTGTATTGAATACATGTACTGCAATAATCAGTAGACAGAAGAAGGGAAAAGTGATTACAAGCACTAAAGGTGTATATAGTAGATACAGTTCTACCATGGTGCTAAAACAGTGTGTATATATATATATATATATATATATATATATATATCCATGGCTTGCTGTTGATACGAAGGAGAACAGCAGATTGATTGATAGATAGCCTGGGACCCGCCACCCCGCCGTGGAACGCCGTCGCTGGAGGCTCGGGTAAGGCGATTACACTTTGCTGTGGGATATATATATATATGCAGGCAAATAAACAATATAAACAAGGCAGTAATCATGCGTACTCCTACTATGCAAACCCTACTCTGAGTGTATCTAGAGTGTGTGTAGGTGTGAAACCAAGAATCCCCCCAAGGGACGATCCAACCCCATTACCTTGCGGAAGAGAATGTAGGAGCCCATCTTGGTCACAAACTGGACACCCCCCTCATGGAGATGTCAGACCGCTGCGTGGTGAAGTCTCAGCATGCAGGGACCTTCGGTGTCAGCTGAAGTGCCTCCTCTGCTAATCTTTTTGGGATGCTTTTTATTTATAATAGAAAGCAGCCTTGTTATCTGCGTATAGATTAGCAATGTTATGGATATATAGATAGCCCTGTTGCCCCGTGGATGAAGATAGAACGACATTTGTGCATAGTGCGTAGAAGGCCTTGTACATGATGTTCGAGGCATCGTGATAATGTTCTGTAAAGCTAGATGTTTAAACAAAGTAGTTTCAGAGAAACTAATCCCAACAGTGTTGTGCGTGCAAATATGTGCAAAAGGTCACAGCCAAAATGTTATTGTGAAAAATTGGACAAGAAATTAGCTGCTTCGCTACATGGGCCTAACCCGGGCACACAACAACCTGTTTCTTCGGTAAGGTGGGTTCATACTAAGGTGTGAGAAGGGACTGCCTTCTCCTTTCAAACCTCTTACTCAAATGACCAGTATGCATAGTAGGGTATGTGAAGGGACAGTCCTCTCTGCTGAGACCTCTCTCTTGGATGACGGGTGTGCATAGTAGGATGTGTGGAGGGATTTCCTTCTCTAATGAGGCCTCTCGGTCAGATCACAGATATGCATAGTTGGGTGTGTGGTGGGACTGACCTCTCTGCTAAGACCTCTCTCTTTAATGATAAGTGTGCATAGTAGGTTGTGGGGAGGGACTGGGCTCTCCATTCAGATCTCTATCTCAAATGACGGGTGTTCATAGTAGGGTGTGGGGATGGACTGCCCTCTCCTTTTAGACTTCTCTCTCAGACGACTGGTGTGCGTAGTAGGGTGTGTGGAGGGACTGGCCTCTCCTGTCAGACCTCTCTCTCAGATGACGGGTGTGCATAGAAGGGTGTATGGAGGGACTGGCCTCTCTGCTGAGACCTCTTTCTGTAATGATAGGTGTGCGTACTAGGTTGTGGGGAGGGACTGAGCTCCCCTTTCAGACCTCTATCTCAGATGATTGGTATGCATATAGGGGTGTTTCGATGAGCCTTAACTCTACTCAAAACTCTTCTCAAACCAATGAGCATAAATAATAGAGTCTGATAAACACCATCTCCAGTAAGACTCCTTCATACAGTAACAAGTGTGCATAGCAGAGTGTATTCAAACATCACCTTCTCCTTCCTCCTTTTCATGAACCCGCTAGAGTCTTGCGAGCTCGTAACATTGAAAAAAAAAAGATTTAACCATCTAATCATCACAGTGCGTTTCTCTTACACACTTCCTCTCAAAAAAAGCACCATAATATGGATTCCTACTAATAGAGTGCACTGAAAACTCATCTAGTCTTTTTTACTATTCATGAACCCACAAGAATCCCATGAGATCACAAATATTATTTAAAAACGATATACATTTATTTTCTAAACAGTAGTCATCCCTTGAACACCTCCTCTTTAAATCTAGGGGGCAGCATGTCATTCTGCTGACCCCTTATATAACTTTTTTACTTAATTTTGACAACACCTCCAATTTTTCACAGTAAACAGTAATGGCTGCCATTTCATTTCTAACATTCTAAAAGCCAGCCAATCAGAGTGATCGTTCTCGCGGGACTCGTGGGAGCCTTTCACTCCCGGGAGAAAGTGAAGGCTCAACCAAAAAACAGGCCTCTCTCCAGTGATAGGTCTCCATTTTTTATTTCGCACTATGGTGGGAGGCTCACAGGACTCTTGCGAGCCCAACTGCCAAAATATACAATTATTTTTTACCCTTAATATCTCAAAAACTACTGAACGGATTTACATCAAATCACAAAAAGCAGGATCTGCGGGCCAAGATCTAGCTTCCTGTCGAATTTGGTGTAATTCCGTTCAGCAGGTTTGCTGTACCCATGTCTAAAGAGATCTATGGACTAAACTTTGTAGACCTATTCTTTTTTTCTACATGGGCTGCAAAGAAAAAAGGTGGGGTGGGGGGACACATTTTTCCACCAACGCATTTTCCATAGACTTTTTAAACAGACGTAGCTGCAAAATGGGTGAACGGATTTACATGAAATTTAGCAGGAATATAGATTATGGTATGGAAAGGGTCCTTTTTGTTATTTGATCTGAATTTGTTCAGTTCAATTCAAAAATCTTTATTTCAAGCCAAGCTCATAAAACACCAAGTATATATACACACAATGTACAAAAAATCCATCTCAAAATATAAAAGTTATACAAGTTAAAATTCATGTATTGAAAACAGCTGAGAAAATGAGAACATCTCAGAAACGTCACATCATGTGCGAAATACAGTACTAGTCAATATCAGACTAAAGGGGCTGGTGATGTTGCCTCCTTGCCATTAAAAGATTTATTAAAGATCCTGTCCTGCTTTCTTCCTGGTAAGCCATACACTGTGCAAAAATCTACTCAGACAGAACACAATTAAATCTGAGGAGTCCATCTGAAGGATCTGTAATGCCTCCAGGTATGACCTGAGGCTCAGATTAATACATATGGGTCAGATCCATCTTCTGGTGGAAATTTGATATGCAGCGCAGAAGAAGAGGACATGAGGCACTGATTCACTTGCCTGGCTATCGCATATATAGAACATGTAGTATTAGATGTACTACCATTAGACCATTTAGCAGTGTATTCTTTAACTTTTAAAGTGCCATAATTTCAAACATAAAGTTTTTGATCTGTTTGGCATGACAGAGTCTAAAAATTCATTCAAAAGCAGGAAGAGGTTTGAATAATAAAAACTTGGCAGTTAAAGTGACCGTGTGCAGTTTAGGATTGGAAATGAATATTATATAGTCCTAGTACACCCTCTTTAGTATAACCTTTGACACCAGTTGCAGCAGCTGGGGTTTATCCCAGGAGGTTGACAAGCTCAAAGTTCCAAAATATTTTTGACATGTCTGAACACGGGTAGGGAGCCAGAACCCTTAAGACCCTGTATCTCTTCCAAACTCTTCCTATAGATACTAAGTTCTGGAGTCTCCCACAGGTAAATCCAGTGTTACAGGTGTCATAAAACTGCCAACTGATCCACTTTTTCTAAAGCCAGATCAGTATAAATAGGTAGCAAAGTCGTGCTCACTGGCAAGCTGAGGCGTGATCTAACAAGGAAGTTTTGTACAGTAGCCATGACTGTACAATTTTCCGAATACAAAATTTCTGCCTTTCAAAGAGCGGCTGACTGTTCCTTTGCCTCATACTTATAAGGCAGGAGCTACTGCACAAGCTTCTGTGATGTTTTACTACTTCCACACTTCTATGAGACAGAATGGCCTTGCTTTTTGCAATGTGAGGATCTACTATCCAGACCCTGATCCTTAAAAAGTTAAATCCATCGGCTTTCTCCAGAGCGGTACCCCCCATTGCAAACTTTCCCCTGTAGGATGTATGTGGATTAATGGTCATAAACTTTGTTTTGAACTATTAGTTTCTAGGCCATTGTTCGTACAATATGCCTGGAAGTTGTTCATCAAGTTTCTTAGACCCATGGGAGTGCGGGACATAAGCAAGGTATCGTTCTCAAATAGTAAGGCAGGTACGGGAAAACTATTGAGTCTTGGACCCTTATGGGTACAATCAAGCATACTGGCATTGACATCGCTCAAGTGAAGGGAGAGTACAGTGGGTGCCAAGATGCACCTCTGATGGACTCCACTCATGACAGGGATGCGCTCAGACAACTCCCCCTGTGGCCCTCCACCTCACTTGTACATAATTACCCTCATGGATTCTAGCCAAAATGAGGACCAGCAATTCTGCCGTCCCTGTGGCTCTTATATGGTCCCAGAATTTATTCCTGGGTACCAGGTCGAAAGCCACTCTCAGGTCCACGAAAGCAATTAACAAGTGGTCATTAAGGATTTTAGAGTATTTCCAGATTATCAAAATGACAAAAGGCTTGATTGATGGTGCTAATTTTAGACCCGAAGACAGCTTAAATATCTGGGAAACAAATAGCTCCCCCACAAACCAACCTTGAGGAGCAGACAATAACCTGCCACAGATTTTTTTGTGTTGTTTAAGAGACTATTTGGCCTGTAGTTGACAGGGGAGCCGATCTCCCCCTTTTAATGGATTGGAATAATTATAGCCTCATCCAAGATTCAGGTACAGGGGCTCCTGTCGCTACAGCATTAAATAATAGTCTAAAATAGGACCTCCAAACCTTTGGTTCTGATCGCTAAAGGTCACCAGGTATTCCATTGGGTCCCGGTGCCTTTGCTGGTTTCAGGGAACTCAATTTCCTTTTGAGTGTCCCTGAGGGAGCAATACAAGGAGGTCATGTGGGTGCAAAAACTATTGGGAGGGGAGGAGCAAGTGAACTAATATCCACACCTATATCAACAGAATATAAAGACACAAAGTGGTTAACCCATTGATCTGGTTGTATCAAATGTTCTGTCATCGTGGACATCCCGACTGCATGGGAAATTATGTGCCATAACCTAGTCATGTCCCTCAATCCAAAGGTTTCAAGCAACTCCAACCAATTTGTATCATACCAATCTTCATTTGGTACGATTCAGAAGCCTGTTGTAAATCATCCTATTCTGTTGAATTAGCTTTGGGTTGCTAGCTTTGATAGATTTGATTAGCTCAGTTTTGGCTTTTCTGCACTTGCTTGAGTACCATGGGGTTACTTAAGATTTAGGATTCAGCGATGCTCTACCAGAAGATAAAAGGAAGCATTCTTTTAAAGAGCTAAAGAAGGGATGATGGATCTCAGAAATGGGGATTTTGAAGGGCTCAAGATGGGTATACAGTGCAAAAGCTGTGCAAAATCAACAGTAAATTTCTGTATGAAACAACTTGTTTTGGAGAACACTGGGGCATTTCACCCTCCTCCAATCATTAGGAGCAATGGGTTTCCCCATAGTTTCTGGCTCCAATGGGGCAGATTCATTTGGGTGGAGATCTTTCATAGTCAGGATAAAGGGGTTATGATCACTGTCTTGCTTTTCTTTGATAACGAAATGTACTATCCATGACCAGATCCTGGTTTTCAGCAGTATATAATGGAACCAGCTAACATGTGAGCCCCTCTAAAATGTATGCTTTCTGTTCCTGGCTGATTTAGACCTGCCATTGCAGGCTTTAAGCCTGTGCTCTAGATCAAGGGAGAATACTTAGGTGGCACACATAGAGCACTTTCTGAGCGTTTCCACATTGAGAAGAGGGATACCTCTCACCTCACCCTCCTTTTCAGTGATCTGATGTAAAGCATCTAAGGACTCAACAGTAACATTAAAATCACCTCCCATGATTAAGAACAAACCAGTGGCGGCTGGTGACATTTCAAAGTGGTGGGGCGAGTAAACTTCCACTGAGAGTGAGTTCAGACCTATAAAACTGGCTATCCTATCTCTGCTGAGCGGTTTTTGAAAAACGCAAAGCACAGAAGCCAACATGCACCTACTGTTCCATCACCTGTGAAACTACAAATGATTCTCTGAAACTCCATCTTGGAGTAATCTAAAACGAGACAACAAACCCATGCCACACATTCAAAGGAGCCTGAATTTCACACATTCACAGAAAGGGTCACAAATTTGGATTACGTGTAGCGTTTCTTTTGCTTTTAAATAAATACTCACTGAAAATGTGGGTGAAAATATCCAACTTTTGACATTTGGTTCTTCAAGCTGTACAACAAACACCCTGGTGTTGAGGCAGGCTAAAGTAATGAAGATTATATAACGCATTGTGAAATATTAATTGTCACGGAACCAGCATTTCATGATCACTCTCAGCACCATTGTTTGCCCCGAGGTGATTGCCACTTTTTTTTTTAGTGGTGCCCTCCGTACCCCAGCTCCCCTTCCGGGCCTGCTGACAGGCATTTCCACACCTGCAATGGCGTCACCATCTAATTAGGTGCTGCAGTGCAGGCGGCGAAATCCCGTCTCAAGCACCAACGCGGGTCAAGGTCCGCATACCCACTTTATTCACCTGTAATTGGCCAAAACTCTCACGTCTCCATGTCAAGCATGCCTGCACGTATTCGCAGTCCTGCATTCATAGTGGGAAAACCAAAGTACAGGTAGCAGGATGCAAAGTTAAAATGAGGACTTTATGAGCTGCGCACGCGTGACCCTGGGGAGCCAGAGAGCTCCGTTCTGGCTGCATCTGCCCACCCTAGGTGCGGCAATGTGTATGCTTCCGGGGCACCTCTGTGCTGTGCAGAATTCATGGTAAGGCGGATAGCAGATACTCGAGCCTCAGCCAAGCGTAAATACAGCCCTCATCTGGCTACCCCCCGTGGGTACTATTATTAAGACCAGGCAATGCACAGGTAAAAAAATGAAATACATCCCGGAGGTCCCAGAACTCTCGTGTTTCCCAGGTCCATTCCCGAGTAGCTTACCAGTCCGGGTTTTTTTTATTTAGATTCCGGAATTTGTGGTCCTGTTTGTAGCGCATCTTGAGAGCTCTGAGCTCTTACTGCAACAAGCTTACTCATGCAATAACTAATTCACAAAACCTTGGCCATCCAATGCAAAGCTGTCAGAAATGACATCGGATTTCAAAGACGATTCATGAATCAAGGAGCCGCTGCTGCTCCAGAGCATAGGCGCTCGATTCTTTTCCGTTACTCTGGGGGTGCTCCCGCGCCGTGAATAAATTAAAGTTAACCCCGCTAAAGACCATGTCTAGGGGAGGGGTTGAAACCAAGTGAAAATGTGCAAAGTGTGTGTAGGCCAGGGGCTCGGGCCTGGCATTAAGTAAGTAAAAGGGAGGGAGTGTTCCGTGTAAGGTTGGGAGCCGAGGTTTCCGAGGCTAGAAGCATCAGTTCCAGCCGTGGCCGGCATGCTCACGGGAGGGGGGGCGCGGGAGTGGATTGAATAACAATAAAAAAATAAAAACCTACCATACCACCGGCTCCGTTCCTGGCCGGTGTGATGTCCCTCGTGTTCCTGCTGCTTTCCTGCAGGAACAGGAAGCAGCCAGCAGGCAGCCTCCTTCCCCGGCCCTAAGCCAATCACAACGCTGCAATGGCAGCATTGTGATTGGTGAGGCGCAGCGGAGAGCGCCCCAGCCGGGCCATTTTCTCTATGTAGGCTGCTGCATGCAGCATACATAGAGAAAACGGGAGAGTGCGCATGACTGGGTTGGTCGGCCCTGGGGCCGACCAAACAGTCAGTACCCTCAACAGTGGGCAAGCCACTCCCCCCTTCCCCCTCGAGCAGGACTGCCCACCCGCCCGCCCACAACCAGGCACTCCAGGCACTTCTGCTTTCTCGCAGTGCGAGAAGCAGAAACATAAATGGTAGTTTTACCATTTATGTTTCTGCCTTCTCGCACTGCGAGAAAGCAGTGGGGCGACGCCCCCACGCCCCAATGGGGGAGCCTCCACTGGAACAAACGATCCGTTGATGATCTTAGATGTTCATCCATTAGTGTCAGTAGGATCGACTCTTTATAATTTGCTACAGTTTGATTATAAACATTATACATTTTGAGCAAACTTCCTAGATTATGTTTCAAAATTAGGCCACGCAGTTCTGAGGAATTGAAATGCAGAATCTTCACTGTAAAATGAGGAGAAAGTTTAATCCAAGTCACCAAACCGTTGGAGGCCATCCCTGACTTAGCTGGTATGGCTGGGACATGAAATGTTAAATATCCTAATTCATAGTGCGAGTCTACTTTCCAGGTCTCCTGCAATAGACACACTTAATGTACTTCTATAAAACTATGCCAGTCAGGGTCAGATAATTTATGGGAGAGTCCTGCAATGTTCCAGGATAATATTTTAAACTGATTACATGGCTTCTTATGATACAGAATAATGGAATTTGACCTTGGAAGGACAATGGTGAGGAGGAGGCAGCCCGGAGATGCCCCAGCAGGTAAGTGCCTTTTTTTAAATAATTAAATTAGGGAGGGTGGAGGGGCCGGCTAACTCCGCTCTGCCACGGAGTCAGAGTTTTGCCTGAACTCCGCATTCTCAACGGAGTGCGGAGTAGGCAAAACTCTGCAAACTCCGCTGGCGGAGCGGAGTTCTCCACCCGGGGTTACTTAGAGGCTGGGCTGTAGAATTTTGAGGGGGCAATGGCTCTCTTGGAAATCTGGAACCAAAGGGCACTTTTTAAACCATCACTAATGTAAATATTAATAATTGGAATTGGTGTCCCAGCTTTGGTTATACAATTAATAAATATGAATCATTCCACTGCGTCAAGATCATTGTTACCTTCTTCTATCTCAGTTGGTATTCTTGGGACTGTGTTCAGGTTTACTTTGCATTATAAGATGTAAAGGAGGAATGATATGCCAATGTCGGGGATTATATTCAAAACAGATTCTAGAACCGGAAAAAGGTTTGGCGCTTAGATTAAGGTCAATCCGCTCCTCAGCTATCCAAGTTTCTTTCACCCTTAGTTCAATATAATAGAAGCGGCCATTGAGACAGATTTTAGCAGAAACAATGGGCCCGATTCACAGAACTAACTTAAGACAAAATCCTAAACTTACTACCATTTTGGTATTCACAGAAGGCACTTACTCATTTTGGTATTCACAGAAGGCACTTACTTACTCATTTTGAGTAACTTACTCATTTTGAGTAACTTACTCATTTTGTGTAACTTACTCATTTTGGTATTCACAGAAGGCACTTACTCATTGATGAGTAAGTGCCTTCTGTGAATACCAAAATGAGTAAGTTACACAAAATGAGTAAGTTACTCAAAATGAGTAAGTTACTCATTTTGGTATTCACAGAAGGCACTTACTCATTGATGGAAAATTGCCTTCTGTGAATACCAAAATGAGTAAGTTACACAAAATGAGTAAGTTACTCAAAATGAGTAAGTTACTCATTTTGGTATTCACAGAAGGCACTTACTCATTGATGAGTAAGGGGCTTCTGTGAATACCAAAATGAGTAAGTTACTCAAAATGAGTAAGTTACTCATTTTGGTATTCACAGAAGGCACTTACTCATTTATGAGTAAGTGCCTTCTGTGAATACCAAAATGAGTAAGTTACACAAAATGAGTAAGTTACTCAAAATGAGTAAGTAAGTGCCTTCTGTGAATACCAAAATGAGTAAGTGCCTTCTGTGAATACCAAAATGGTAGTAAGTTTAGGATTTTGTCTTAAGTTAGTTCTGTGAATCGGGCCCATAATCCGACCTGATGACAAAATAGTAGGGTGTAGTGTGCCTATTCCACTGGATAGTCTTTGGGTTTTTTAAAAATCCTCTTTCTCCCTCTCTCCATCTTTCAGTCATGAAACATTAATCATAAACAATTTAGTGCCTTCTGCTCTAGACAGGATTTTTGTAGGGAGATCACTACAGGAGTTGAAGCGGTGCCCTTCCCTTGCTCCAATAGCATTGTAAGTTTGGTGGATGCCATCAGCTAGGACAATCTGAGTCTAGGTAATAGCCCAAACATTTGCTAGTTTAGGCAGTAGGATGGCTTGTTACAAGGCCCTTAAGAGGAGATTTTGCCGAATCCATTGTCTGTGATGTATAACTGTAAATACCATCCATGCCTACCTCCCAGTAGCGGCCATTAATATTGCTAAGTGATGAGGCGGGGAGAGGGGGAAAACAAAAAAACAAAAAAAACAGATCCTCGCGTCCTTGTTAGGAGCCTGATGCACACTGCGCAGGCTCCCAGTTCTCAATCCCAGCGCTGCTCTCATGCTGGAAATACTATTTCCAGCATGTGAGCAGCGCTGGGATTGGTCTGAGCGCCTCGATTCGGTGCTGAGACATAGACTGGGAGCCTGTGTTAGTTTCTCCACCCAGCTGTACAACACAGCTCGGGTGGAGGAAGGCTAAGTGCGCATGACGGTTTGGCTAACCCCAGAGGGCCAGCCAAACCGTCATGCACACTTGGCAGTGCCCACCACCCCCCTCCTCCCTGGTGCTGCAGCTGCAGCATCAGTGTGGGAGGCCATGCCCCTCCCTCAGCTCGCAGCCTGCTGGGCTAAAAATAAAATAATAATAAAAATGTTTTATTATCATTTTATTTTGTCCTTTGCCTCTGCTGGCTTTTAGCAGGGAGGTGGCGACGCTCCTCCACCATAACCAAGGAGCCGTCCCTGCTACCTTCCCAGCTGTAGGTCTTCCAGTGCCAACACTGAGGATCTGATGACCTACCCTAGCGTGAATAGAAGTGATAGACAGAGGATTTGTAAACTCAGCTGGCTTGCCTACAGACTTAGGGCCTCATTTACAAGCCCATTGCGCTGCCGATGCTTCACTGTTTTTGATGCACCAGCAGCACAATGGGCTTGCCCATATTTACAAGGCCACATAAAGTACCCTACGTGACTTTTCATTGCCTTGTAAATATGGCCTCATTTCACACATTACTCTGCATGAAAGGGGCGTTCCATGGGTGTTGCAGTTTGCGTTCCCACGCAACATCCATGGAACCTGACACATTCCCAGATTTACAACATTTTGTAAAGCTGAGAAGGCATGAGAATACTATGCCCCAGACGAGGTGTTGGAGTGGAGCAACAAGGAGAAATACTTGTATTTCTCCTCGTTTTTTCCTCTTTTTATGCGTGCTGCATTCTGCAAAATGCACTGAAAGAGGAAAATGCCATCAATGATTGTTTTTGTGCAGGAAGGTGTCCTCTACCGCACAACACAGGTACTCTTGCAACATGATGCAAGGGTGTCTGCATTGGCGCACGGCTGCTGTTTGTGCGCCGGCACTGGGGAGAAGGACAGGAATGTAGTGTATCTTGTAGACATGGTGCATTCCTGCCCTTTTCTTTTGCCGCAAGGCAGCGCAGCAGAAAGGCCTGCTGTGCTGCCATGCGTCAACATTTTGTAAATGAGGCCCCTAGTCCTTAGTGTTTGTAATTAATCAATTATGTTGGTCAAAACCTTAATAGGTTCTCTTAGATGGCTGACTTCTTCAACAAGAGAATGAATAATCTGTATTGTTCTATATTGAAAACAGGATCTGAACTGGACGGGGAGGTACAAGTATTTTGTGTGCTCATGTATGCAGTGAAAATCCTAACAGTGTTCTTTATGTTTCTTTGTTTCTTAGCACCGAGACGCCTTGGGGTATTTGTTCGCGCTTTACAAAACTCAAAATCAAATCAAAATCAGTGAGTTGTTTGGCTGAGGAGATGTGCTCTTTAGATTCCACAATGAACAAATGTTAAAATTTGATAGGGCATTCTATACTAGAAAGATCAGCAGTTAGTACAGGGGAGAGAGCAAGCCTCGCAGCAGGGGAGTAAGTTTGGTTCACTCCCACCGGGTCCTCTGGTTAAGCAACCTTCTTTGTCTGAACATTTAATGTTCTAGAAAGGGCAAGTGGCTTGGGAATCTTTTGTACTTCAAGGATACTGTGGTTCCCCCTACCCACTGGTGTAGGTAACATACTGAGAGGGAGTTTGATAAGTTCAGAAAAAATATCTGCCCCTTTGGGTATATTCTTCCCACCATTCGCAGGATTTCGCTTGTTTCCCAGAATTTCTCCAGTTGTGTAATAAGGGACAAAAACGTAGGGATATATTGGTCTGTGGTATACTGCGGTACATTCACGGCACACCATGGTACATGGAGATGGTGAAACACAATATTATTAGTTAATCAAAGCCTTTGCAAAATTAATTGGCAGCTGTATTGTTCAGAGCACACTTTGTCTTTGTTCTGTTTTCTTACGTGAAATATAGCTTACTACTCTTTTTGTAATGTATAGGAAGAAATGAGGCAGTTTAGCAAAGTCTACAGACTTAGTGAAAGTATTTTTATTGATTTACATATTTAAAAAAAGGTTACGATGTACCGCAGTACTTTTGCAAAATTATCTAAAAAGTACTGTGATGCCTATTGAAATAAAAAAAAATATATATATATATGACAAAATAAATTAGACATATTATAGGTGGCTTTTAAAAGAGCCCTTTTTTTGAAAACATATCTATTGGTCAAGCCACGTTTTGGGGTTTGAAATGAAAATATGGTTTCCATAGGTTCAAAAATAAACAGCATCAGGACGATATGGTGCTGCATTGACATATTTTATATTTAAATGAAAAATGGAAGACATTTTATGATCATGAAGGAATGCTGACAATGCCTTGTTCACATGTCTTTGAGTCTTTTCAAACTTAGCAGCATTTACCGTAGACCACTTCCACTTTTGTCTCTGACAAATATTTGAAAACACAAAACGTGTGTTCAGAAACATAGACATTAAGATGTTAAATGACTTCTTCATCTCAATTTTCAATCTCACTCCAGTTAAGTGTCCTATATCATTGCCACCACAGTAGAAAACAATAAAGTGGAGATGGTCACAATTACTAACAGAGGAATGTAGAGGGAGTAACTGATCCCAATTCAAACCACGTTCACTAATCCATGTTAGTTCAACTCCTTTCAAACCTAAATCATTTTCAACACCTACTTTCTTAACATGGTGTCTGGCCCAAAAAAGAAAGCTGTGCCCAACCAACCAAACCCCAACCATCTTGCACACACACTCATATACAAAAATAAGGAACACAGAGACAGACAAACAAATATATAAAGAGTCGGATGATTGGCCATAAGGAAACAACATCATAACAACAACTTAATTTTGAGAGGAGGACAATTACTGGCTTGAATACAATTTGGGCTACTAATGTAGCACAATCCTACCACAAACAAACGAGGTAAGAAAAGAAACTAGTCTGCAGCAACAATGTTTAACAAGCATTAGAAAGCCATTTGAAACATACATTTCTGGTCACGTGACAATGAAAACAAATAGAAAACTAGATAAGAAATGAAATTAAGAAGCAAAGCATTATGTGAGTGGTAATAACACAAAGTGGCTATTAACACAGCCCAATACTACTAAATACAACCAACAACCATAGAGACTCTGCTGACTGTTGGAAAGCAATAGAGCTCCATTTCTTCTTCAAAGACATAACAGAGAAATTGAAAATTATACCTCATCACCTCCATCTATATATCACTACATAAAAAAGGTACATTTCTATATGGATCTGTGTGGCTGTTCCAGGAAATTGTACTTATGAGATGTATTTAGATAATTCATGAACTAAGTCGTTAGGTGGCCTGGCATGGGTGATGACATTTGTAAAAATCTGCTCTAAGTATTGATGTCTCACATATATCATATTACTTAGTTAGATTTATTAAAATTTAGACATGCATATCTATGAGTTGTATTCACAATTCAATTGATTTGTTTTCTCCAGTTTTGTATGATGACTACTACCATATTATCATCTTGAACTGTAATTGTTCTAAATGATAGCATAGTAGGGTAACAGAAATGCTAGTTTTGTCTGAAAACACATCAAAAAGGAAAACAATGATGGATCGACTTTGAGTTATGTTTTTTAAATACAATCAGATATCACTGTAGTAGTCTATTATCAATATTCCATCTACTGTGAAGCCACCATAAGGTACATGTTTCACTTCACTACATTTATCTCTATATTAAATACAATTTATGGTTAATATTGGTAGAAGCTCTTTATCTTTTGAGACATTTGGTTAATTCTGAAAATATTTTTTTCTTGTTTTCTTTTCTTTAGGATTTTTCTGGGATTTTTCTTTCACAAGGCAGCTCAACCAACCAAAACAATAGACTCAACAGGAAACAGGAGGATAACAAACATATTAGGCTGTCGGGGACGACACTGGTGAGCCATGATGAGCTCATGATGGATGGTCATATTTCTCATGGCACAATGACAGTATGGCAGAGGAAACAGTATGATGCTGTACTGCCACATTTCTCTATTATATCACAATTCTGGCTGAAAAGATGTAGTGGCACCACAGTAGCAGGAGCAGGTACTGGTGGAGGAACAGATACACCTGGTGTTGGTGGAGGTGCTGATGGAGCAGAAGAATTAGAAGGTGGTACTGGAGGGACAGATGCAGCGGGTGATGGTGGAGTTGCTGATGAACCAGATGAAGTTAAAGGTGTTGCATTAGCCGAAGAAGTGGGTGCTGCCGATATTCCTGCTTCGGCCTCTTCTATCTCCTTCTGATGCCTTCTTTCTGCACGTGCCAACCTAGTGGAATAAATTGCCTGCAGGTGTTTGTGTTTTCTCATTCCTGTGGTATCAAAGGTACATTGTTTAAGGTTCCCACATGAAATAACTTTATTATATAGGTGCATATAACAAGTTTGGAATTAACTTTTCTCTTTCCAAGTGGTAAAGAAAAAAATCCCATACAATGGAGTCCTTCAATTTCTTCCTACTTACCACCCCTTCTTAGAAACAAATTCTTTTTTTTTTTAAAACATGCAAATTCAATGAAAAATCAAAGGTTTGAGAATAGTTATAATTTGGAAACTTATTTTAATATTTCTATACAAATCCAACTTAACCTTCAGAAACATTAGAAATTCAAACAGTAGAGATATAATTTTATAGTTTTAACGTAAAGTTATAATTTATGCCCAACCAAAACTTACCATAACTCGCACACCTCTGTACAGAGTGTTCTTAACTTGCTAGTCAGACTAAACAGACTAAATTAACTATAACTCACACCTTCCCCATGCACTGCTTATACCCTATCATGTTACATCACTTATAACATATTAATACATAGCATTCATAACAACACATATGACATCCCAAATGGCATCATTTATGAGAAGACTATGCATGGTAGAGGGCCGAATTATAGCTAAATTTGTCTGGATAGCGAGTTGACAACATTCTGTATGCAGGTGTGCTAGTTACAGTAACTTTTGGGCAGGGTGTAAATGACAACTTAAAATTATAACTATAAAGTTATAACTATAAATTTTGACTTTCTAATGTTTGTGTAGTTTAGGTTGGTTTTGTATGGAAATAATAAATTACATTTTCCTAACTATAACTAACCTTACACCTGTGTTTTTTTCATTGAATATATATATACATATAGATATACATACGCCTTCAACGTACATATATGTGGAAATAAGAATAGTACAGCCACATTAATCTCTATATGCTTACCTTGACGATATAATGGTAGTTGATATTTTGTGCACAATATTGTTGCTGGTTGTTATTTTGTCACTCAATATTGTGACATACAAGCAGCTGAGTGGGTATTAGATTATAAGCTTGAAAAGTTTGATAAAAAACATTTAGTTGCAGAATGGAGTGATGGATCATTTGAATGCACTTTTAGGATCAGGGGAGGCTTAACTAATGATTCAGGGAATTGTGGGCCATGATCCGTTGCCGAGAGCCAACAAGGATTTCTATGATCTTAGGTTCATGGTCTTACGAAGAGAAGTGGTAACATAGTGGGCAAGTCAAATATGGTCTTCGGGTGGAAGGCTGGTACTCAGGAATGGACTGATGTATGCAGGCCGAAAGACATGTACATCAGGGCATCTGAGTCTCACTAAATATTTTAAAATTTGGGGCCTGTGGAGAAAGGACGGAGGTGTATCTTGAATAGTAGAGCGAAGCCTGAGTTGGCTCGCGGGCAAGGTATTTGCTGAGTGCAGCCAGTAGAAGGCACATTGTCAGTTGATATGCTGCTATGCTCTTTTATCTGTTGCACAAGTATAACTGTGCAGCTCCTCAGGATTTTTCGATTTTGGAATTTGCAAAAGAATTGCAAAATTAAGACTTTTATAAAAATCCTGCAAGGTTTACAAAAGCCACCGCAAAATACCTAAATCTTTAAAAAAAACTTTTTTTAAAAGACTTGGAATCTCATATGGCCCTCATTATATTGAATGAACATTTGTATGTGTGGGATGCACTCCATTTCTTCAAAACTTAATCAAAACTATTCCTTGAATGCGTGCAAACTGGAGTAGTGCCATTGCCCAAACGACACCCGAATAAACAACAATTTTCCAGAGTGGGGCGACCTCTTGCCCCAGCCAGTTGCACTGCTTGTTGCGCCACATTGGCAATATGTAAACTTTCAAATTAATCCGTCTTATCCACATGCTCCAAAATAATCATTACTTTCTTTGGTTCAATATCTTTATACATCCACACGCGGTATTCTGTGCAATTTTCCAAGTTTCTACTGTTCTGTCTGTGCCCCTCCGGACCTCTTGAAAGAACAAGATCAATGCAAAGTCCATTTTTAAAAAAGCAGCGTTTATTCTGTACACCCAATGCATTTCGGGCTGAATGGGGATATTGGCACGCTTAGTTTAAGGGGTGAAGTCAAACAGCACCACAGACTTAGAGGCTTGTTGTAGGCATAAATAAGCGTATTGCGATGTAAAATTGCATTATTTGAATATTGTAGATGAACTTGTGATGACAATTGTAATTAGATGCTTAATCACGTATGTAAGTGATAATTGTTTGTTTTACCATTACTTATAGTGACCCCTGACGAAGGGCATTTCAGCCCGAAATGCATTGGGTGTACAGAATAAACGCTGCTTTTTTAAAAATGGACTTTGCATTGATCTTGTTCTTTCAAGAGGTCCGGAGGGGCACAGACAGAACAGTAGAAACTTGGAAAATTGCACAGCATACCCGTGTGGATGTATAAAGATATTGAACCAAAGAAAGTAATGATTATTTTGGAGCATGTGGATAAGACGGATTAATTTGAAAGTTTACATATTGCTAATGTGGCGCAACAAGCAGTGCAACTGGCTGGGGCAAGAGGTCGCCCCACTCTGGAAAATTATTCCTCATTATATTGACCCAGCGCTGCAGAAGAGAGGTGTTTTCATTCTCTCTCTCCTGCTCTGCGATGCCGCTATGAGCTTCCTGGAGGCAGAGTCTGCCTCCAAGAACCTCAAAGCAAGCTGCGCCGGGCCTGCGCAAAAAGGAGAAAGACTGCTGGAGACTGGAACACTGCAGGTCTGTGAGCATCCCGGCCTTCTTTAGTAGTTTTTCTGCTTTCCTTTTTGTTGCTGTCAAAAACATTATGCTGCTTGGAGGTGTTACATTAGCCCCCTCCACCCACCTCGCACCTTACACTAAGATGAGAGGATGGTGCGGGGGCACATTAACAGCCCCCTCCATCAGCATGTGTGTCATGCTGGGAAGAGCAGTAACTAGATGGTGCCAGAGAAAATGCAAAGTTTAAACTGTACTCCTTCTGGCATCAGACGTCACATTCCTCAGCTCACACTGGTTGTGTGGTTCTGGTTTGCTGGGTGGGCCAAAATATTTTTGCAACAGGCACATTTGGTGTCTATTGAATAATTATTGCACATTTTGCATCTTTTGTCTGCAGTTATCTTGTTTGAGGACCGCAAAATTTGGCAAACAGGCTGCGAAATCCCAGGGGGGGGTGGTGGTCTGTCTGCGACGTCAAGGAGTGCTTTACCCTAGCCTTACAGCAGAAGTTCCGACGTACTTTTTTAGGTCTCGCCTAGGCAGCGCATGCGCTGTCTCTCTGAGACATCAAGTAATCTATATGTTGGGTGAAACCCCGCCTATTGCCGGGTAATAGCTCCTGCTGCTCGCCATTTGTTTAACGTTGGCATACCTCTTGTTAGCTGGGTTTTTACTCGCTGTTGATCCGATACTGACTTCCGTTTAGTCCGGAAGCAGCAGCGCCTAACTACTGTTTTCGTCCGCTTTTGTGTTTGATGTGTGTTTGAGGGGAACTTTCTTTTACGTTTTTTGCAGCCCAGCATGCTGAGTTGCAGTTAATATAGGAGGTAAACAATAGCAGCCGTGCGCATTTATATTCTTTATGCGCGTGTCAATATTGCAGCTTTTTTTAAAGCAGCACGTCAGCGGAACTTTCACGCTAACGTAATAGGTTATCGTCATCACCCTCCGTGGGTGGCCCCCAGCAGCGCGGTTGCATTCGGTTAGATGAAATGGAGATCGCAGCATGCTCCATAGTGGTTTGTATACCGGGCCGCGGGCGGAAGCAGTATGGTATTTCTATATTTTTGGGAATGTCTTGTATGTAGTGTCACCTTCGGGCATTTATCTTGAAGCACAATATCTATTTTTCATCACAGTGCACTGGATAACGCAGTTACAGTAAACTTCACTGAATGTAATCAGTAAACGCCAACCACGGCATGTTTATGTTGGTTACACTGGGATGAAGCGTGCATCAGGTTTTTTAACTCAAGCAGTATTCTAATTCTCATTGTGGAATAAGCTTTAGGCTTCACAGGGAAATGTGATCATGGTAAACTTCACTGAAAGCAATTGGCAAATGCCGACCATGGCGTGTTCACGGTTCTTACATCGGGATTAAGATTGTAAGGTTTTAAACTCGCGCAGTATCATGGTGGCCAAGACCATCTGGGTAGCTGTGTATGTACGGCCGAGCGCGCTCAGCATAGGGAGTGCATGTCATTTCAAACACAACAGCTGTATTTTTAAGCCCAGATTTCGCATATATTAACTTTGTTCAGGCTCACCACGACACACTTTTATTGGATTATGCTACTCATTAGAATTCTTAGGTGCTGATATTTACCTACATTTATATTTCTTTATTTTATGATAAAGAGACCCCTGAAATAGGGTCATCCGACCCGGAATGCATTGGGTACAGGCATACGCAATTGGAAATTATTTGATATATTGATGGAATATTCAGTAACAATACTAGAGTAAACACAGAATTTTGATCTGCAAAACAAAGACAAAGGAGAAGTGTGAATAAATAACAGTGAAACCTAATAGAGGTGTGAAAAGAGTAACATTTAAAATGTTCGTTTGGGGTTTTGTTAAGAAAACCATTTGGTTCGTATGTTCAATGCGTCCAGGGCAGGCAAGTGGGGATCCGCTACCAGCCCATTGGGTCATAATATCTTTAATACCTGACCCTGCTTGATACAGGGTGATGTCCACATGGGGGAGTGTCGTCAAAACCCCTTTGTTCTTATTTCTTGCTCCGTGGGTGATCCTTTTTTTATCTGATTGAGTAAGTATCTCCATTTCTGAGGCTCAATTCAAGTGGTCTTCAGCGCCTTCTCTCATTGCTCCCTACAGTAAATTAAAAAAAAAAAATGTAAGTCCGTTTTTATATAGCGCAGCCACTCACCCTTACGGGTCTCAAGGCGCTGGGGGCCGTAGTGGAAATTAAGTGAGCTATTGTCCAGAGTCACATGGTGCTGAGCTGAGGTGCCGCCGGAACCGGGGATTGAACCGTGAACCCTGTGCTCCGAAGTCAGCTGCCCTGGCCGCTGCACCACACCTCTCCACAGTGCTACTTTTGAGGATGATGATGATATCCCAAAGGAGTGAAATGGGGGCATGGCTGCTGATACTCTGCCCTCAGCATGAGCTGCAGGTGGCTGCAGCCCGGGTAGGAGCTGCTGAGCAAAAGGTTCCTCCTCAACTTCGACAGACTGATGAGTGGACTTCGAGGTGCTTCTGTCATAGTGGCTAATAATTCATACCTGCTAGCAGTGCCTAGAGGAGAGCAGCTCCTTTCAGAAAAAGTCCCATCCCATTGGTACCGAAGACATGGAGAGCCTGTCCAGTCCAGTCCACAGTCCAGTCCAATCCAATCCTCTGCATCGTTTAATTGTTCTGTGCTTCTGGTTCTCGTGACGCACACTTTGGGACATGCAGAATTTTAATCTGGATTGTTAGTTTGTTTTTACCAAAACTCTCCTTGTATTTCTGCCACGGAACTCGAAGTACGTCTAAGTGACCAAACAAACATATAGAGTGTCACTGAATCAACTATTGACAATTGACATCTCCTAAATTTAAATATTGATCACGCAAGCTTAGCGTTATAACCTATCCACTTTACAGTGTCTCAAAAATATTTAACAATCACCGACATTGCCCTGTTTGGGCGACTTTTTGAGATGCACTTGACATCATGTGTCAGTAATGAATTTCATGCAGTGGCTAAAAACTGAGGACATATATGGTTTCGAGGAAGAGGGACATCTGACAGAAGCTGGAAGATGCCCTCCCTCCCACCATTTCTGGGGTACCCCTGCTCTGTTGAGAGCTGTGAGAACTGTCAGGTGTTTGACGTAGAAGCCTCCGTGCTCATATACCACAGGGCTGACAGCTGTGGAGCATTTCAAGGCCCACCCAGGGTATGCCTGGCCTCTTACACCCTTTTATTTATTTTCAAGTGTAAACCTTTATGGTCGCAAACAGTACAAGCATTTGCAATGCAATAGGTCTCGCATTTACGCGAGTTTAAGCTATTGGCATTGTCGATGACAATGCCTTTTATTTATGTTTTAAAAACCAAAACATAAATAAAAGGCATTGTCATTTCCAATGCCAATAGCTCAAACTCGCGTAAATGTGAGACCTATTGCATTGCAAATGCTTGTTTTGTTTTGGAGGGAAACACCCACAGTGTCAGTGCCGCTAGCTGGTTTTTGTTTTGTTTTTCTAAAACAAACTATTGCAGTGGGAGGTTGTTTTGTTTTTAAACAAAAACGTTTGCTGAGCGCATTCCACTTCTCTGAAGGCATGTAGATCTCCACCAAGTACAGCAAGATCTCTAAATATGGAAGGCGGGTATCGACAAAGTTAGTGGAGGTTATGACCTCCGCCACTGGTGGGTAGTGCGCTGCCCGCCATAACTCTAAATAACCTCTTAAGTTATAATAATAAGTCTGCACAGTTGAGTTCATGGCGCAACAGAGTAATGGACCAGGTCAATGTTATGACCCGGTTAAAGATGTTAAAAAGCAAGTGTAATAGCTTGTTGTTTTCAAACTTTTTCAAATTAAATAATTTTGAACGAAATACAAATGACATAGTCAGTAAACATTACTGAACTACACCTTTTTCAAGAAACCTTTAAAATTAAAGTCATTTCAAACAAAAATCTTGAAGTTTCAACCTACATCCATCAAGGAACTGAGAAATATATGTTGTTGTTATTTCTGCTATTTGGAACATTCATAGTACAGAATTGCCTATTTGTATGCCATTGTGACACCTTCTATAAAAATCACAACATAAATTAAGAAAATAAATGTAAACATTAATCAAGAAATAAAGACAAGAATCACATAGGGAATTGTAAGAGAATTATGAAAAAACAAGGCAAGCTGCACAGCCGATCAAAGTCTGCAACAAAATCTTCTGCTTTGTTTTTTTTTGATGGGGCAAAGTTTCTGGTTGTAGCTGTATGGGTTCTATGTTATGTTAGTCTGTTTATCTCTGTCTCATTAAATATCGGATAAAGTGCCCCCTGCCGTACATGATAAGAAAACTGTAAGTCACTGAGGAGTTCTGTGACCAAATAGAGGAAAGAGGTCAAGTGCTGATGTTCCTGTATAAGTTGAAGGAACTCTGAGGTGACTTGAAATGTCCTTACAGCGTTCAGAAGGGGGCATTTTATTTCTTATAAGAAATGGTCGAACCCTTCTCACAAACCACTTAAATTCTTGGTACCTTCCTCTTTCATATGAAAGTGATAGTATTGCTGCAGGCATGAAGAGTAAACATGAAATCTGTAGGTTTAAATTAAACACAACAATAAGCAACAAGTAAATTGTTGTAAAAGGATATTAGAATTAATTAAAAGTAAGTCAGATTTTTAAAAGAAATGCTGTAACTCAGAATGTGTATAAACATGTAGAGGGATTCTTTGTTTCCAGTAATTGCTCATGGTGGGCAAAAAATAAATATGTTGCTCAGATAGCTCCTTTCTACTGATCACTGTTCATTTTAGAAAAACAAATCAGAAGAAGGAAACCCACATTCTCATTTTCTTTATTTAAACTGAAGCTGTAATTATGCACTGTGGCCCACATTTCACCTTGGCAGTTGGCTCTAGCAGCAGGGATCATCACATCACAACTCAGCTATAATAACTTATTACAGTTGAGTAGCTATGTCATTCCGTTATTACAGGTGACTAGAGACGTCACAACTCAACTGTAATAAGGGAAATAGAGTTGGGCTTTTATACGAGGATTGGAAGCTCTTATGTATTATAGATGGTTTACTTCCCATGGGAAGCAATGACTTGTGAAGACTGGCACAGGTAAGAAACAATGAGTGAGGGAGATAGGAACATCTTTAAATATCTTGGAATTTTGGGTATAAATAGTTTTTTGGTGGTGAACTTAGCCACAAAAAAGTAAGTGAAAAGATTAGTAGACTATGGGCCTGATTTAGATCTTGATGGACCGGTTACTCTGTCACAACGGTGACGGATATCCTATCCACTGAAATATAAACCCATAGGGTATAATGGGATTTATATTTCGGCAAATGGGATATCCGTCAGCGTTGTGACGAAGTAACCCATCTGCCAAGATCTAAATCAGGCTCTATGTTGAAGAAACTGGGCTGACTATATGATCAGCTGGAGCACAGTGTTACCAGGTTAAGCCTCTGCCAGGCAAGCCTAATGGAGTTCTACAACTACAGGACTTGGAACTTACATAAAGCATGAGAAATCAATGTGGTACATTTGAATTGTTTCCAAGTCTTCCACGTAGTTTTAGACAGAATACTAGGTTAGAAAAGATAACCTTAGTCTGGGTTCTAGGTTGGAGAATTAATTTAGCACCTGGCTGAGCAACTGTTAAGTTAACATGGTTGTAACCCAAATTATTCAAAAAGAGTGAGAGACTAGAGCAGTGCCATTAGAATGTGTCCTGGGACCTATCTTTTTTTCTGGCCTTTCAGTAACACTGTGGAAGGACTTTAAGAGTAGTTATGTCTATCTAGTGATCATACTAAGATGATACCTTGAAGTGAGTGGGAAAATGAGGAGAGTCTAAAAGAAAGATGGTGGTCACCTACAAAAACTCCTAGTGTGACAAGTGTTGCTTAAATAGAGGAAATTATCACAGACATTGTTGGAATTCAGATGAAATTGAAGAGGGAGGAGACAAGATGGCGGACTGACGCCATCTCTGTGAACCAGCACACAGCGAGGCTCCCGAGATTATACCCCCCTGCTTAAACTACGGCGATATGCCTTGTTTTGAGGAACGACTAAAAGGTGGTACTGAAGGATACTGAAGGGTGGAGAAGAGAGAAAGAATTCTTTGTGCATTTATAGCATCCATTCGGGATCCTACTCGAAAAATCAGCGACTAATTGGCTTACCAGTACTACAGTTTCGGATACGCAGTTCTGAAGCGCTGAATGCAGGCTATTGTGAGGATTGGCCTCAGGTGCTCGCCGTCCACATACGTGGCTGTGCGACTGGCGGCTCGGCGCTTTTCATCCTGCTTCGGTCCTGGACCTGCTCTCCGACCGCGGAACGCTGTCTTACTCGAGGGTATGGCGCCACCGAAGAATCCAGCCAGAGGGACCCGGGCAGCAAATCGCTTGCCGGTGAGTTCAGTAGAGACTCTGGTGGGCGTTCGGGCGGCAGGGAAGGCTGAGGCAGTAAAGGTAGATCCCATTAAACAGACTGCAGGACTTGGCAAACCAGTACTACGTTACCTGCATTCAAGGAAGTCAGTGGAACTGTTGGAAACTGTCATAGAATCAGCTAATGGTAACAAGCTGGTTGAAATAATTACTAATGCTATATGCGAGCAACAAAGTATCATCGACATTGATTCCCCTGGTTCTATGAGAGTGAATCAATTACAACCCTCGCAGGCATCTCATCAGTCTCAAGCCCAGATGCAGACTCCAGAAACGGATAAGGCGGATAAGGTGGAAAGCAGGGGGAAATCTGCTGAGACACTGGAGATCGTCGAGGCTGGTGAGATGGAAGTCCTGGATAACTTGGGAAATTATGGGGAAAATATGGACACAGCCATAGACCAGGTGGTTAAATATGATATTCTATCCGAGGGGGAAAAGCTGATATCTAATGGTGAGCCCTCGAAGTCAGGGGCACAGGCTGCTTCCTCGGTAGATGGCGCAATAGAGCCTTTACCCGCAGGCGGGGACACCAATAATCCCAATATTTCAGACTTTTTCGATTTAGAGCAAAATGATATATCGTCCGGGGGTGAGCATACTCCAATTATTTTTTCTGCTGAACATATAGTTTCTAATGCTGCTAATACTAATGCTGCTGATTCTGTATTGATAAGTGACAATAATATGTCGTCTAATTCTAAGTTGGCCCAAGAAGAGGAGCAGAAGAGCCAGAGCCCCTCTGATCCACAAATGGGGCAACGACCTCAAATAGGTACAAAGGAAAAACAATTGGTACCTTCAGCAACCCCTAGAAAAAAGAACTTTAAATCTAAAAATACGAAGGATACGAAGAAGATGCAAAGTGTACCTAACATGGGGTCGGGTAATAGGAAAACGATACAAACCAAAGATCTATCAGACAACAGCCCCATGCGGAGATGGGTACAATCTAAAGAGGGAATTAAGACTGTGATATCCAGATTATCGGATGTTGGCTTAACAGATGATGTTATTAGTGCTGTTAAGGCCGCAGGTGGTTCAGAATCTGGCCCAGAGCTAATCACAGTAATATCACCTGAGAGACCTGGGGACGTAAGCTACAACGGACTGTCTCTGGTATCTGGACCCTTTCAGCTATCTCATACGTCAAATATGGGGGAGGATCTCCAAAACAAAAGGGCTCAGGATAGCGAAGCTCCAATACTGTCACTGATTCTACAAGCCCTGAAAGATCAAAGGGAAGAGACACAAGAGCTTTTCGCCCAAGTCAGAGCCCAAGTCAGAGCAGACAATCACAGTATACAGCAATCTCTGAGAGAGGTGACAGTGAAAGTTGGGACTATGACAGATGAGATAGCGGAATTGCAGCAGAGAGTAGTTTACCAAAGCAGTAAGTTCAGTTCAGCAGCATGAGGACCAACTTATGAGTGTGCAACTTAAACTAGAAGATTTGGAAAATAGACAGAGGAGACAAAATTTAAAAATGTTTGGAATCCCTGAAGGTCAAGAGGGGTCAGACCCCAGAACTTTCATAGTTCAGGTATTGCAGAAGGCTTTCCCGGACCTCGGGGACTGGGATTGGGACTGCCAGATTCAAAGGGCCCATAGACTTCTGCTGGTGCAGCGCCGGCAAGATACTCGCTATCCAAGACCGTTTCTGATCTGCTTCGGAACTTTTTTGTTACGACAAGCAGTCTCTTTAAAAGCGGGTCTAAGATCACCGGTTGCTGTGGAATCTTCTATTTTTTTTCGTTCAGACTTCTGTAAAGCAACAATGGACAGGAGATGGCAGCTAAGACAGTTAATCGATCCACTAAAAGCCACGGGGGCTCAAGCATTCTTGCAGGAACCTGCTCGTCTGAAGATCATAAGGGGTGGTCAAACATTTTATTTCTCTTCTGAATCAGAAGTGAAGGAAATATTGCATAAATGGCAGAAAGATGGGGCTGTACAAAAACAAAGATAAAGTTTGAGGTCTCCGGGGACTGTTAGGAGGTCTGGGAGAGCAAAGTCGGTTTTCTTACTTTTCTCTTTTTCCTTTTTTGATCTTGCTATACTAGATCGATAGACATGCTAAATTATCTTTCTCTTCATACTTTTTCTTCCTTTTGTTTTCTTTCCTCTTCCTTTGCAACTTATAGTGGGGGTGGGTTTGTCTCGGGAGCTACTGTGGAGTCTGGGTTCCAGTTAGCTGCCACTCCAGCGGCAGCTGTAAGAAGGGGATGATTCCTCCTTCCAGACGCGGGGGGTGGGTGAAGGGGTAAGGGGGGTAGGAGGGGGGGGACCACGGGAGGTGGTTAGAAAAGGAAAAAGTCAACATAAGGGTACTAAGAAATGAAAAAAAATCAGGATGGATGTAAGCTGTTTTAAGTCAACTGAATTAAATAATAGAAAAGGCAGCAGGTAATTATTTCTGAGATGGGGGGGTCAAATGTTTAGCTTGGAATGTGGCAGGTCTGAACAGCAGGATTAAGAGGCAATTAGTTGCCGAAGAATTAAAAATGTATAATCCTCAGATAGTTATGTTATCGGAAACGCATATTTCCTATAAGGATCGAGGCCTGCTAAAACAACTAGGATTTGAAGTGGTAGTGAGCTCGGCACAAAATGCTTCTATCCGTGGGGTCGCTATCTTGAAGCACAAACGATTCAGAGCTGGAGTGGGTAAGACAATGTCTGATAAGGGGGGTAGATGGGCTATTG
The DNA here is from genome assembly GCA_963921515.1 of Calotriton arnoldi. Classification (NCBI taxonomy): domain Eukaryota; kingdom Metazoa; phylum Chordata; class Amphibia; order Caudata; family Salamandridae; genus Calotriton; species Calotriton arnoldi. The sequence continues at coordinate 166,884 of CAWUFW010004085.1, read as the reverse complement.
CACAGATGGAGATAGAAGGAAAAAAATACGTCTTTTGTTCACTGTATGGTCCTAACATAGATGATCCTACTACAATAGATGTTGTAAATATGGAACTGTTGAACTGGGAGGGGGAACGGCTGGTGATGGGAGACTTCAATTGTATTATGGACTATGGGATAGACACTACAAGGCGAGGGGCTTTTCAAAGGATGCGGAAGACCCGGGCTGCAATCGGGGAGTTGGATCGGCTACATGTAATTAAGGATGTCTGGAGGACTCTATACCCAAATCTAGCGGGCTACACGTATTATTCTGCCCCGCATAAGCTCTACTCCAGAATTGACATGGCTTGGGCGTCAGATAAAATTTTATGGTCTAGTTTTATGGAAATTTGCCCGAGGGTTACCTCCGATCACAATCCTATCCTTCTCTCATTTAAGATCTTTACTGAAAATAAAGGGCCCAGATCTTTTTCTTTCCCTAGGTATCTATTATCAGACGAAGATTTTGTGGTTCAGACAAGGGAGCATCTTAAGGAATTTTTTTAAATAAATATTGGGTCGGCCTCCCCTATAGTGGTCTGGGACACATGCAAGGCAACCATTAGGGGATTCACCCAACAATACATCTGGAGGCAAAACAAGGAATGGAAAAAGGCAACAGTAGAGACTATTATAGCTATTCGCACAATAGAAAATCAACACGCAGAGGCAGTCTTGAGAGGTCTTAAAAATACAGAGGAATTGGGGTATGCTTTAATCGATCTTAGATCAGCGCTGAAGAGGACATTTAGGGAGAAAAGCATAGCAAAACTCAGCAAATATCGGCTATCTCAATATGAGTGTGGCGAAAAAATAGGTAAGATCCTCGCATTTAAGGTAGCAGATGATAGGGCTAAGACTTTTATAAAGACGATTAAGGGGTCTAATAATATATCGTATGAGCGCCCACAACAGATATTGGAACAATTTGCTGTCTATTATCAAGAGTTATACACCCCAGAGATCCAGCCAAAACAGAAAGATATACTTAAGTATATACAGAATAGTTCTCTGGCAAGTATGGGGGATGAAATATCTCATTCTCTGGCAAGGGATATTACAATGTAAGAAATAAAATTGGCAGTTAGCGTTTTATCTTCAGGCAAAGCGTCGGGAGAAGATTCCATACCCTTGGAATTTTATAAGACCTTTAAAGACGACTTGCTGTCACCATTTAGTCAGGTAATAAGATCTATTGGAACAGAGGGTAGGGTTCCCGAATCATGGAACGTGACGCAAATTGTCTTTTTTCTGGAGAAAAAAAAAACCAGCGGATGAGTGTGGGTCGTATCGGCCAATTTCACTTATTAATGCCAACGCAAAAATTTTTGCAAAGATCCTGGCGAGTCGCCTTGCTCCAGTAATGCCTAGTCTGGTATCACCTCATCAGCATGGGTTTATTCAAGGGAGGGACACCACTGATCACGTAAATATGGACGTGACAGCTTTTGATGTGGCAAACGTAAGGTCAACCCCACTCGGTATGATTTTGTTAGATGCTGAAAAAGCGTTTGACCGAGTGGGGTGGGACTTTTTGTGGACCATACTCTCAGCCTTCGGTATTAAAGGTCAATTCAGGAAACGGGTACAAGCTTTATACGACAAACCCTGCGCTAAAATAACATATGCTGGATTGCAGTCCTCCATTTTTCCGATTCTTCGTGGTACCCGCCAGGGGTGCCCCTTATCACCACTGCTATTCGCTCTTTATATAGAGCCATTCATCTCAGTTTTGCAAAATCAGCCACTAATTTGTCCCTTTACGTTAGGGGAAAACTCTCTTAAGGTCATCGCATATGCAGATGACATTGCAGTGTTTTCAACGGAACCGGGGGAGGCACTGAAAGTGATAATTGAAGAAGCAGGGGGGTTCGGGGCAATCTCAGGTTACAAACTAAATATCAATAAAACCCAAGTTCTCCTAAACCACAAATCTCCGGTTCCAATACAGGGGGTCTGCTCGGCTGCCACTTACTTGGGTGTCAAGGTGGCTGCACAGATAGACAGGTTAATTTCTCTAAACTATGAAACATTGCTGAAAGAGACAGTCAAGTCACTTAAGAATTGGCATAAGTTGCCTATAGGTATTACTGGGCGAATAAATATTATAAAAATGAAGATCCTGCCCAAGTTTCTTTATTTGTTTCGGTCTATCCCACAGCGGGTGACTAACTCTTTTTTCAGGTGGCTAGAGGGAATCTTAAGTAGCTTCATATGGGGCTACAAGAAAGCACGACGAGCGATAGATCTGCTAAAACTCCCCCTCAGCCAAGGTGGTCTCGATTTCCCTGATTTCAAAATGTATTTTTGGTCAGCTTTCATTGGTCGTCTTCGCAGCTTTATTAATCCTGCGAGTAGTACTTTTTTTCATAGATTTATGCTGGGTGAAGAGAGTAATTTGTTTCTTTTTAGAACTAATGATCCGAATTACTACAAAGGGTTACATTTAAGACCGCACGAGATAGCATATCTATATGTCGTGCTATCTCGCTTAAATGTAATGCATCGCTCCTCCATGATAAATTCCCCCTCTGGTACAATCCAGGTCTGCCAGAGATATTCCACGATCCTGTGGGTAAATGCTGGGCCAGCTACAGGGTTGTATGTCTAGGTGATCTGTATGATTACAGCGGCTTCATCTCTTTTGAAAAATTTCAGATACAGTATAAACTACCAGATAACATGCAGTTTAAGTATTATCAGATCCGTGATTACTTTATACGGCACTTAAATCTGACGAACATATCTGATTCTGACATATGGAACTGTTTACATGCCATTAATGAAAAATCTATGATTAGTAGAGCGTACAAAAGTCTGAGCACTCACAGATTAGATGATTGTGTGAGAATAGCTGATCGTTGGAGTAAGGTTATGGGGACACCGGTCTCGGCTAACATTATATCACAAGCTCTTAGCACTATAAATAAGGTTGTACACTCTTCTAATCTGCGACTACAACAGTACCGTACAATATGTCTATTATATTATACGCCGAAAAGAATAGCGAAGTGGTCATCTAATAATTCGGTCAGTGATCGGACAAAATGTCCAAGATGTGACTTGTATGCGGCGGACATAAAACATATGTTTGTTACATGCCCAGAACTGTCAACATTCTGGCAGAAGGTCGCTCAAGTATTGTCTCAAAAGCTGGGGATAGAAATACCTTTAACGACTATGGAAATAATGATGGGAAGCCGGAACTTGAGATCCAAAATTGAAGACTTATTAACTATCTTACTGGTCTCTGCAAGACTGACAATAGCCCGGGTTTGGATCTCATCAAAACCTCCTTCGGTAATGGATTGGTGGTCGTTAGTTAGACAGACATACGATATGGAACAAGAGCTGGCCAAATCGAAGGGAGCTCGCTCTGTATGTAAATTTAATACAATCTGGGGATCATTGTTTTAAGTTCTAACTAATAATATTTGAAATTTACTTTGGTCTTGTCATGCTCTTATCCCCATGTATGTAATTAATTATTTTGTAATTATTCTTCTGAGGTGTATATGTCTTGAGTATGATGTTCTGGTCATTTTTCCCTTGTGTTGACAAATAAAAAATATTTTTTTTAAAAAAGGAATTCAGATGAAATTGTTCAATTCATTCCTTTAGAAAGTGAGTATACATATGCTTTAAATCTTTTAGATGCAAATATATTTTAACACAAATCTTCACTTGTCTTGATGTTCTCCCATTGTAGATCCTTAAACAGTGGATTGTGCTGTATGGAAACCAACATCAGGATAACCTTAGGTGCATATTTAGGAACAAATATGGACGTTCTACCTGTTGCTAGAACTGTGTTTGCATTTTGTAGAGGAAGTCATTCCTTAAGAAGTGTTGATGTAGTTACCAAAGCAGTACATTGGTTTAGTTGCAGGTGGGTCGGAAACATATAAATGACTTGGTGATGAATGAGACAGGAATGCTGAGACAATTATGCAAATGTCATCATGCATTGTAAAGAATAGTATTAATATCAGATTGTCAGGGGTGATGGTAGAAAATATAGAGATTAGGGTTTGCATTTTTGAAAAGGAAGAGGGTGAGTATTTTGATATGCTGGATTTCTGTTAGGGAGGAGGTATTCCTGATATGGAAACGGAGGGCATTTCATAGTAGACTCCAAGTACCTGAAAAGATCCTCAATCTGCAAAGGCACCTAGGGATCTATGTTCCCTCCAAGGTGCGCGCACACACATCCTTCACCAAGCGCTCAGAATTAATCTGAAAGCGCGCAGATCGCTCCAGGCATTAGAAAGGAGAGAACCTGGTGATTGTTAGCAGATCGTCTTTTAGAAAGACGATCAGTGTGAAAGGCAGTGTCTCTCCTGACACTGACGAAAATAAAGCGACCCCGCTGGGAAGGGGATGGAGGTGTTGGACCCTGTGGTGGTAGAAAGCTGCACAATAGCCATCCCGTGCAGAGCACACAAGGGGGCTACAGAGGAACCGAGCAAGCTTGTTTTACTATTAGCCTGGGGGTGTGAGCTGCACAGAGGGGCTTTCGCAAGGTCTGCCTCTACAACACAAAATGTCCTGTCTTTAGAAGACATTACAAGTGAGAGACGGTGAATTGGCAGTGTTTATTCACAGGGCTGCTCTCAAGCAGGAGCTGCAGTTAGGGTCGCCACCGTTCAAGGGGAAAAATACAAGACATTTTCAAGAGTCTACAAGGGCATGATATAGGACTGTAAACAAAATCGAATGTACTTATTAGTAACATGACTTTTCTGCCTTTTTTACCTTAATTATTTGTAAGGCATTGTTAACTCCTCTCTGGTTCACCTTTGAAAATGTTTTCTATTTATATTTCCTGTTTGAAGTTGTTCAGATAAGGGCTAACAATACTGGCTTTAAGTGATTGTGCTTATTTTTGTACCAACGGGACATTACAATACCAGTGGTACAAAACCAACCAGGGACTACCCTTACTGCAGTCCATCATGCATCCTGCACAAAGAAGGTACATCACCTGGAAATTATATGGTACAGTATTTGGGAAGCCTATCGAAACCCTGTACTGAAGCACTTAGATGCCACTGAAGAATATAAACAGCTTCACTAAATGGGAGAGACTGAGCAAAGTGTTAATGTAGCCCCTGGCGAGGACCACTGGAATTATGCAGCATGAGGCAGCCAAATTATGCGGCACGGTTGACTAAATTATGCGGCACGAAAAGGCAAATTTTGCAGCATACTGCTGCACATTTAGTGACAGTATTACCTCATTATTTTGTCTCTTTTACATTTGTTAACACTGTTTGGACATAAGTTGCGCCTCATTAGTAGCGGTTTAACACTCACATTTAGCAATAAGCAACAGAAAGTTCCCTAGATGACAGAGGGTTATTTCTCCCCTTATGACATTGGGACTATACATGAGAGCGAGGGTAAGGAGGGGGGTTAGTCTGGTTTTTTTTTTTTTTTTTTTTTATCTTTTAGGTTCTGGTTTTAGGGTTATGTGGACAACTGCTTGCCTCACATAACCAATAATGCTCAGTTGTTACTATTATTGCTACCACCCTGAGATCCTGCTTACTTATTTGTGTTCAATTCGAGCCTGCAAAACATGTTTCTTGTTTGAGTATTTCCAGCATGCCGAGCCCAAAGCGAATAACAAGTGATTCATCTGTATTGAATTTGAAATTCCTGTTTATTTTTTCATGTTTGCAGAGCTTCAGCAGTGGAAAGTGATGTTCTGTATTAAACTGAGGCTCCTACATTATACTGATTATGTAACTTTACCCCAAATCAATAAAGTTTATTGGACAAAAAAGCAACAGAAAGGTGACCATTCAACCTTTGCAATGGGCCTTCCACTGCAAGTAACACATGCTGTTGCATTTTTAGTATCTTTTGAACTGTTTGAGCTAGAAACTCAGGGCCTCATTTATGAAAAGTGTTGCATCGCTGCGGTAAAACAGCGATGCAACACTTTTCACTGCGCCCTCCTTGCGACACCATGGATGCGCTGTAGTTACTGTACAGTGCTCCATGTCGCAAGGAATGACAGATGCGTCAGTAATCCTGACATATCTGTCGGTGCAAAACTCACGCATTGCTGGAGTTGTGTCGTAAGCATGACGCAACTCCAACAATGCATGGGGGAGGCCTATACACATTGCACTGTGTCACCCTTACACCTGCTATGAGGCAGGCGTAAGATTTTGATGCAGTGGCATCCTAGAAGTGGCTCAGTGAAATCTGATAGATTTCACTGCGCCACTTCTATGAGGCTTTCTTGTTGGGGAACGCGCACCCTGCATACATTATACCTGACGCAGGTATAATGTAGCGCAGGGGTTTACAAAGTGATGCATCTGCCTAGATGCGCCACTTTGTAAATATGGCGCAACGCGGCGCATTGTTTACGGCGCCGCTGCGTCACGAAAATTGACACAACGGTGGCACAAAAGTGTTGCAAGGGTTCTCATAAATAAGTCCCTCATTTTTTATGTTAAAATTTGCAGATTATGCAGCAGATGATGGATTGTGACAAATGTGGCAAATCCATAATAATGCGACAAAAGCTGCCATAGCACAATCACATAATTCCAGTGGCCCTGCCCTTGACTTAGAGGTCCGTGAACAGCACCCAGTACAGAGAGTAGGCTATGCAGGTTGTCCCTCTTAGCAGCTGATGAGATTCTAACCTAAAATAGGTGACAACCTAAATTAGTCACTGGCATCGCTCTCCTGTCTTATGTTACTCACTGCCTCCCATCCCAACCACTCCTCTGAATGCAGTCCATCTTTGTAGCCATTAAAATCGCACTCGCTCTTTTTTTTTAACTGTATATCTTTACATTGTTAACTTTTAGGAAAGCAAACAGTAATTTATTTCAAATATATAATTTTATTTCCTGAATGAGGGACTACATGCAAGATGGCCAAAGGTATTTTATTACCAAAACATTAGAAAGCATGAGAACCGCATGGGAGCAAGGAGGTTTGAACTTTCTGAGATTTTTGTGGCAGTTATAGAAGCAGAAAATTATTTGTGCTTCAAGCAGAATTGGTTTGAGGTCCAGAGTATGGCCATTTTTGTTTCCGTTACCAAGGGTGGTTCCTCTCCGGGTCGGACTGGGAAAGAAAATATGTTTACAAATTGAGGCTTTTAAGGGCACGCTCTGTAAGTGTTTTGCAAGTTATGGAGGACTGTAGGGATATGAGCTTGCTGCAGGCAATGGTTTTTAATATCAGGGAAATCAATAATAAAAACCGGCCCACCACACCATAAAACAGGCCCAAAAACAGCCAACAGATTGGCTTAAACACTGGCCTGTCAGGCCAGCCCATTGGGCGCTTCCTGACTGCCTTATCGGCCAGTCCAACCCTAGTTGCTCTTGTAAATGCAGTTAGGTCTATGTCCATTTTATTGCAAAATGCAAGATCAGCCTTTGCTTGTGTAGCCATGCATTATAAAGTTCAAAGCTCTAAGCAGGATGTGCAAGCGAATTGGTAATGTAATTAATAGCTGTGTTCCAGCTGTATGCCTGTTTGTAATGTTGATTGCGTGTTATACAGCAATAGAAATATAAATTTAATGGTCATTTGTTTGGACATTACACCCAATCTGAGAGCTGCTGTGTGTCTGTTTAACAATAAATAATATACTAAGGCACAGATTCTCAAAAGTTTAGCGTCGAGTTAGCGTTACTTTTCCAACGCTAACCTGACACTAAGCCCGTTATGGGATTTACAAACCAAAGCAAATAAATATTTGCATTGGTTTGTATGGAAAAGTAACGCAAAGCAGTGCGAAATGCTGCTTTGCATTGCTATGCGTTAAGGGGGTGTTACATGAGTGGTACATGGGCATTCCCATGCAACCACCCATGCTATTTGACACTAAACCCAATTCACTAACATTAGTGGAAAGCGCCACAAATTAACATCACTGAAAAGCAGGCGTTAAACAGATAAATGTTTACATTTCTCCTTGCTTTTCCGACTTTGCAGCACACATACAAGTAGGAAAAGCTTTTAGACATGTCTAGGCATAGTATTTTGTACAGGAAGGGCACCCTTCCTGTACAAAACCTATGCTAGACTCAGACACGCACCCTAGCGCTATGGCGCTAAGGTGTGTGCCTGGCACACAGCTGCTTAAATCAGCACCGGTGCTAGGGAGAGGGAAGGGGAGTGCCATTTCTCTGTGAATATGGCACTCTCCTGCTCTCTCCCTGTCACGCAACACAGCGCAGCCTCTTAGGGGGCTGCGCTGCATTCCGTGACCGCTTTGAGAATCTGGCCCTAAGAATGAGTTGGAAGACATCAGATGCTCACTGTGCCCAGCCTGTAGCACCTGTGCTTGAGAAACAAACACAGTGCTACATATCAGTGGGTCTGGAATGTGTTTGTTTTTAATCTTAGCAAGACGTTAATTTATAGACTTTTCCAAGCTAAAAGTACAGAATCAAGCTTCACTGTGTAATGTAATGTTAGAACCATACCTCCTGCAACCCTTTGACCACAACCATTTTTGTTTTATTGACCTAAAACTTATTTGTTAATTGGTATCTTAAGTAATATAACTTTTTATGATGTAATTACGGTAAAAGAGTGCTTAATGTTACTTCTGCTACTCCTGACATTTTGGCAAGGTCCTGTATTAAACAGTGTGAGTTAACAGCCAGTGAGATTCTTGAAACAACAATAACCTGAGAACACTCCAACCACCCATAGTAAACAGATTAAAGTGTTAGATTATATATATATGTTGAAAAGAAAACCACAATTTTGTGACTTTCGGAATCTTTAGAATTAGTTGGGGTGTGTTGGAAGGTTTTTATTTTCAACAATCTTTATTGTAACCATGTTAGACCAAAGGCAGGACTCGAGGCCAAGTAGTGTTCGATCAGCTACAGTGACAGATAAGGTGGTTATTGTCTTTAAACTATGCCTATTTGGTCATGAACATTTTATAAAATCATAATGATGCATGAATGAAAATTGTGCTTGCACTATGCACTGTTGCTCATTTATTCTATGAAGCTTTGTTCAAAGGCCTCGCGTATTTGCATATTAGAGGAAAGAGTTTGGCATGAAAATACAGATTAGTTTTTATTATACAGATATTAGCAACCTTTAGGCTGATTCTAAGTACTATCAAATTTGGTAAAATGGGAACAGAAGAAAACATCGAAATAGTGATTACCCAAGAGAATATTATTTAGCAAAATGGGGAGGCCTATATTGTGTAGTGTTGTATGCCCACACCACTGAGCTGCTAAACATTTGAAGACTCCTATGAAGGTTTTCTTTTACAGCATTTAGTACCCAAATTGAGCCAATGACAGGACATTGGAGACAAAGGAATAATGACAGGACATTGAGAATTGAACACCAAATCTGTCAGTGGCTAGTCGCTGAGTCTGTGGTTGATACTGTTGCTTATTGTTCATCTCTGAGGGCCTGAGACACTCTTTCCAATGGAATACCAGTTGTTTGTTTTGTACAGCTATGTCTTCATGTGGGACAGTCAATGTGAAAAGATTCAGTCTCACTCCCTTTTGAAAAAAAAAATTTCTTAGGTTAAACGAAGTACTCAAGGTATGGGTACTACAGGATGTCGCCTCCTGTCCTTTAGGCGAATATAATATGAACTAAAAAAGATGCCCTTTCCTCGGGAAGGGTCAAACCTGTAGACTCTCCAAAGCGAACTTGTCGCTTTTAAACAAATAATTGGTACAACTTCTTGAAATTCAAACAAAGTGTTTATTTTATCTTGTATCCAGTTGTGGGTATCCGATGTATTCAAAACCACATCAAGGTAATATTATATATATCTTTTCAAAATATTCTGGTGCATATATTGACTTATATATGTTCTGTTTGTGCTTCACAGAAATATAACATAGCCCCAATGCATTTCGGGACCAGCCCTTCGTCAGGGGTTGTTCTCTATGGACAGAAACAAAGCGTGTGTGAGTCCAAGAACTATCATGAATGCGAAAAATTTGCGTAATCTGTGTTTGTGTTTAAACAAGGTGAGTTAAGTGCAAAGAGAAAGTGAAGAAAAGTGTTCTCATTGACACCTGATGTCTATGATAGATATGCTGTTTATGAGCCCAGGAGAATAGAAAACCAAAAGTTTACCGCTGTGGGACTATGAAGTATGTATAGGAATAAGGCGGGAAAAGAATGCGAGGCCGGTGAAAAGATGTTAGCAGGGTACCTTCGGTGCATAGAAACAAAAGAGTGAATGGAGATATAAAGCGATGGTGCTTCATTGATATAAACGGGTGAAAGACGGCGAGAAACGTTGCAGTGCCCGTGCTTCAAAAGATTCTCAGTCACTAAATAGTGATCACCAACTTGCCAATGTGCATTAAACTTATACTATAATGTCGCAACACGTGTCCCGTACCTGTAAAGTCCATCTAGATATACGCCGCCGGTGAATTCTTCTGTGAAATGCGGGAGTAGACTTGCCCCGGATGTTTTAACCAGCGTAACCCGGAAGAATAAGGCGCAACTCGGCGGAGCGAAAGAATACGTTGTCTAGGTAACGAGAGAAAGCAGGAAGCGCCTGCATTATGTGTCCGTACGTGGAGAAGTAGATAAGGAAAAAAGACTGTGAAAAAAAGACTAACGCTGCTGAATCAAAGTTAGAAAACGAAAGTGGCAATGTGAGATACAGGTTTAGAATCAAAAGGGATATGAATCATAAACGGCGCGAGTGTCTAAATGTTGAAAAACCTCATTCATGAAAGGTTTGAAGGGTGCTTGTTGATATACAATGTGTACATGTAGAGTGAGATGCACAGTTGCCGCTAAGCACAGTAAAGTGGACTTTCATAAAACCAAATATCTTGTAAATTACAAGTAACAACTTAATTCAAGTCTTTCGTTTAACCCCTTTGGGTGCAGTGAGTTCAATTTGTGAATCCAATAAATTTCACGCTGGAGTAAGAATTTTTTGTTGTCTCGTCCTTCGCGCTCTACAACTTGTTCGAGAATCATGTACCGAAGTTGGCTGATATTGTGATTGTTCTCTGCAAAGTGAACGGCCACTGTGGATTTGAGATTCTTATTTCGTATGTTGCTTTTGTGCTCCGTAAGACGGATTTTCATTTTGCGTTCTGTTTTGCCTACATAAGGTAGGCCACATGGGCACTTCAATAAGTAAATTACGAAGTTTGTGTCACATGTAGCGTTAACTTTTAATTTGATGGAAGTTCCTAGAGAGGGATGAGTAAGTGTGGTACCACGAATGATGTTATTGCAGCTCCCACAGTTATAGCAGGGATTTGTCCCTTTGTATATTTGATCGCATGGCTTGACAATTTCGTTGAGGGCTTGCTTTAAATTTTTTGTGCGTTGGTAGGCAAATATGGGTGATGGTTGAAAAATTCCTTTGAAATCGTTTTCCGCTTGTAATAGTGGCCAGTATTTCATGATGGTGTGTTTGATTTTAGAACTCTTGGTTGAAAATTTAGACACAAATACTGGTCGTTCTGCTTTGGTGCTTGTCGGTGTTTTGGGTACTAGTAGCTGTATTCTTTCTTTTAATCCCACTCTGGTTTCTGCTTCTTGTAGGATGGAGCTGGGATATGCTCTTTGAATGAATTTGGCTTTGATCTTTTCACTATTTACTTTGTAGATGGTGTCAGTAGACGATATACGTTTTATCCTTAATAACTGCGAGGAAGAGGCCCGGACACAATCGTCGAACCCGGAGGGCAAAGCACAAAGGACTGTGGCGCACCCATAGCCAAATCGACCAGAAGTCACAAAATCTAGTGATTAACATCTCAAAAACTGAATTATCACCTTTGCAAATCAACACCTTACAAAAAGGAATGTCATATGTTTCCACTTATGAATGAAACGAATTAGAGACTCAAATATGTATATTTAAATTCATGAGATCATTAAGATTAAAACATTTCTTTAAGAACATTGTGGATTCTCAACCGAGAGAAGATCAAGGAACCCTCATGGATCTAAATCCCAAAAGCACATTTATGGCTCCCGTGGGACAATTCCCTGCTATAACTGTGGGAGTTGCAATAACATCATTCGTGGTATCACACTTACTCATCCCTCTCTAGGAACTTCCATCAAATTAAAAGTTAACGCTACATGTGACACAAACTTCGTAATTTACTTATTGAAGTGCCCATGTGGCCTACCTTATGTAGGCAAAACAGAACGCAAAATGAAAACCCGTCTTACAGAGCACAAAACCAACATACGAAATAAGAATCTCAAATCGACAGTGGCCGTTCACTTTGCAGAGAACAATCACAATATCAGCCAACTTCGGTACATGATTCTCGAACAAGTTGTAGAGCGCGAAGGACGAGACAACAAAAAATTCTTACTCCAGCGTGAAATTTATTGGATTCACAAATTGAACTCACTGCACCCAAAGGGGTTAAACGAAAGACTTGAATTAAGTTGTTACTTGTAATTTACAAGATATTTGGTTTTATGAAAGTCCACTTTACTGTGCTTAGCGGCAACTGTGCATCTCACTCTACATGTACACATTGTATATCAACAAGCACCCTTCAAACCTTTCATGAATTAGGTTTTTCGACATTTAGACACTCCCGCCGTTTATGATTCATATCCCTTTTGATTCTAAACCTGTATCTCACATTGCCACTTTCGTTTTCTAACTTTGATTCAGCAGCTTTAGTCTTTTTTTCACAGTCTTTTTTCCTTATCTACTTCTCCACGTACGGACACATAATGCAGGCGCTTCCTGCGTTCTCTCGTTACCTAGACAACGTATTCTTTTGTTCCGCCGAGTTGCACCTTATTCTTCCGGGTTACGCTGGTTAAAACATCCGGGGCAATTCTACTCCCGCATTTCACAGAAGAATTCACCGGCGGCGTATATCTAGACGGACTTTACAGGTACGGGACACGTGTTGCGACATTATAGTATAAGTTTAATGCACATTGGCACGTTGGTGATCACTATTTAGTCACTGAGAATCTTTTGAAGCACAGGCACCGCAACGCTTCTCGCCGTCTTTCACCCGTTTATATCAACGAAGCACCATCGCTTTATAGCTCCATTCACTCTTTTGTTTCTATGCACCGAAGGTACCCTGCTAACATCTTTTCACCGGCCTCGCATTCTTTTCCCGCCTTATTCCTATACATACTTCACAGTCCCACAGCGGTAAACTTTTGGTTTTCTATTCTCCTGGGCTCATAAACAGCATATCTCTCATAGACATCAGGTGTCAATGAGAACACTTTTCTTCACTTTCTCTTTGCACTTAACTCACCTTGTTTAAACACAAACACAGATTACGCTAATTTTTCGCATTCATGATAGTTCTTGGACTCACACACGCTTTGTTTCTGCCCATAGAGAACACCCCCTGACGAAGGGCTGGTCCCGAAATGCATTGGGGCTATGTTATATTTCTGTGAAGCACAAAAAGAACATATATAAGTCAATATATGCACCAGAATGTTTTGAAAAGATATATATAATATTACCTTGATGTGGTTTTGAATACATCGGATACCCACAACTGGATACAAGATAAAATAAACACTTTGTTTGAATTTCAAGAAGTTGTACCAATTATTTGTTTAAAAGCGACAAGTTCGCTTTGGAGAGTCTACAGGTTTGACCCTTCCCGAGGAAAGGGCATCTTTTTTAGTTCATGTGGGACAGAACATCAGCCAAGGACTTGATGAAGCTGGACCATGTCTCAGCCTGTAGAGCCATACACTATCTCCCAGTTAAGGTTTGCACCCATATTTATAGGCTAAATCTGTGTCTCCTTGATTATTCTAGGCCCTCATGGAGGTTTAATTCCCTAACCCCAATTTCTTCCATAGAAATGCACCTTAATTTTCAAGTGATCTCAATAAATTGATTGAATTGAAGACACCAGTGTTTTATCATATATTATTGTACTGTGGCATTGTACAGCAAACGATAACCCTCAGGAGGCCCCAAAGAGTTTTCTGGATGTTTGAGTAAGAAAAGTTGTTGTAGTGCGGTATAACTGGCAGAGTGTTTCTTTGCACTGACCTAAATGTAGTAGGTTTGGTGTCATAAGTGAGGTTGAAGGTATGCTCCAATGAGATGCAGTCAGTCTGTAGGAGCATTTATGCATGGAAGTGAATGTGAGTGAGAAATAGTACATTGGGTTGCCTACACCTCCTGTTACATCCTATCACCTGCACCTGAGGAACCATTTGCTAGGGAGCAGTTAGCTTTGCTTTTTGGTGACCTTGACAATTGTTGATTACCCTTACTCATTCCAGGAGGGTTGACCAGAGCTTGAGATCTTCTGAAATTGAACAAGTAGTAGAGTTCTGTCATTTCTTCAATTGATTCCACACTAGTGGATCTTAAATATTCCATTGTTTGAGTCCAGAAACCACTAGAGGTGACAGACCAGCCTACAAATGAATTTAAATATGTTTGCCTGCCTTTGCCGACTGAGAGGGTAATTGGAATCAAATCAAAACACACATTAAGCACTTGGTAGCTTATACACAGCATTTGCTTGCGTAGGGATTTGTTGCATGTCACTGCACGTAGCCTTAGCTGTGGTGCACAAACACCCTTCTTTGCCGCACACAGCGGAACAAAATTAGAGGGAACATTGCTAGGGATGTATGCACAGTATAGAGGTGATGATTGTCAGATCATAGAGCATGAGTAGGAGGGTATGGTGGTACCAGCTGGGGGTGGTATGCTGGAGCGATGACGTTGATGGTTTTGTAGACTATCATGTAATAATCCCTCTATTTTGCTGATATTAATCATGCTGATGTCTGTGTGTTGAGATGGAAATTGGTAGGTGCAAGTTGTAAAGTGTGCATGTGGTAAAACCAACAGTTTTGTCATGGGGCATAAGAGTGTTTAGGTAGGGTCAGCAGCAGGCTATTATAGAAATCTGGTTTGCTGAAGGTGATTGCTTAAAAAGGGAGTGTTGATGAATTCTTATTCTGAACAGCTGGAGTAAAGCAGCTGTAGTGGTGATGATGATAAATGACTTCAGAGTTATGCTCTGTTCTGGCTGTGGGAGTGAGTGATGCAGGGTGATGGAGTGTGGAGGTTGGTGGACAAATGAGGTGGGGAGCTATAGACCTTTGAACAGTTTGACATGAGGGCACGCGAAGAAGGGAAAACGAAGGTAATTAGAGTGCTGCCTTCATAATGGTGAAAGGAGAAGCTGAAAGATGTTATAAAGTTACAGAGGGAGGTGATTTAGATGGAGAACTGTACAAGATCCAAGAATCACCCTTGGGCCATGCCAACTGCTGGAGGGAGGAAGGGTGTGGCAAAGATATTGCAAAGCAAGAGAATGCTGGAAATGAGAAATTCAAGAGTAGGGAGAGGAACTGTTCATGATCTCTTCTGGAGATTCACACGGTGATTAGTGTCAAGTGTATGGCTAAGAGATGAACTCTATTCAATCCAGCAGAGTCATCCAGAAAAATGAAAACAGATTAGAGGCTTTTGTAACCAGAGATTGTGTTTTTTCCACCTGATGCAGCATAGGATGAGAAGCTGGATTGAGGGACATATTAGAGATGGATATTGGGAACCTCAGTGCAGCACTTAATGTAAAAATGTATGTTGCACAATGAGGTTTGTCTGGTTTCTTTTAAAGATTATTTTGACTAGAAATCAATGCTAGCTCTTTCTGTGGAGCTAGATGCTGGGAAATGAATTGGTGTCACTTCTTGTAGAGTTGAATGCCAGGTAATGGAGTAAGTAGTCAGTGCAGACATGTATGTACACATTATTTACTTATATTACTCCTGAAGTGCCTGCATTCTATGTCCTGACACCTACTCATGTTACCCCAGGATAACACAGTGCCACTCATTTCCAAAGTGTATTTTTCCCTGAAAAATTAGAATGTACCCATTGAAAGCCGCAGCATCTTCCTCCAAAGCTATACAAGCTTCATCCTCTGTCAGCCTGGGCCAGACTGTTTCAAGACACCAAATGCATCTACACAATGGCTGGAGAAAGAATAGAGAAGGCTCCCAGTTTTATCTTGCAGGAGGTTCAGATAGCTTGGAGGAGATCAGAGACAAACTCCCTTAGCTCCATGGAGGGGGAAGTAATTTTCATGGAAGCATGGGCAGCCATGTATATCGAAGCAAATCGCACATCAGTGGCCCACCTTTGGTAAGCATCAGTGTTTGGTGAGAGAGGTGCACAAATGCTGGGATTACATCAAACAGTGGACACATGTTTATGTATTTATATCATTATTTATTTGATTTACTAATTTTATTGATTTCTCTTTGAGAAGCGCACTTTAACATTTTGCGCAAACATTTTGTACATAACTCCAGAGGTGAAACATAGCATGATATGTAATTGTAATAGGGAACATATATAATCGGTCAGATGGTTGAAGCGTTTGTGTGTAGATGATAATACATGCATACAGAATATAAGTACAATACATCTGCTTTCCTTTTAATACTGCTCACAATGTCAGCTCAGATACTAGCAGGTGGCTCGGCGATCTCACTCTCCTGAAATTCTCAATGGTAACATACAGTTAGGTGAAGCCTAAACTAATGATCAATCCCATTGAATAAGGAAAAGTAAGCAATTTCAACATATTTTAGTGACAAATAAACAAAAAAAAATGTCTTCACATTTATTTATTTTTTGTATCTTGTTTCAATTTGCTCTCGGGTAGATGTCTTATTGAATTTGTTTACAGTATTCCAAATGGTGCAAAAAACTCCACGCTTTACTATATGAAAAAAACATCCAGCCTTAAAGTTCAAGTTTTATTAGCACTTTCCAGTTCCTTTCCTGCTGACTTTACACACGCCAAAACAGCTTTTGAGAGAGAGTACAAGCAATAAAATACAGGACATTGGTGTCGAAAGGAACTCTGGCTTGTCGGTGCGGATATTTTAAGTCTATAAAGTCGCATCCAATCAGTTTCATGCATGAAGTGAGGGAAAGCTGCTATGAGGCACGGTTCGAACTCGGGGAGTGTTGTTTCAGATACACCAAGGTGTGTTACCCAAAGGAGAGAAATAACAAAGGTTCGTTAACATAGCACCACTTATTTTGCGCCCTCGAAATAGCCCCGTACCCAACAAGACAGTTATTGGTATTACAAGCCTGAGCAGACGTCTGTGTCTATGTTGTGGGGCTGGGGAAGTCTCATAAAGACAGGGACGTCTCCATCTTCCGGCCTCACAAATGAGTTTGAAGTCTTTAAATGGCGGCCTGTTCCATTAAGCCTCGCCATTGGCCCTTTCAACCCTGTCAGTGTGCCTGTCTGCAGAAAAAGAGAGCGAGCAGTGCAATAACTTTAGCAAAACTCCAGGGACAATGGGAATTATTGCAGGAGGAATGGTCTTCTTTTACAACTTGCTTAAGATAAGGAGTGGGCATTTTGATGCATACAGAAGCCTGACATTTCGCTGAATAGCAAACCCAGAATTCTTCACTATAAATTCATTCGCAGGGTGTATTATAATTTAACCATTAGGGCTTAAGTGGACATAGATGTTGATGCCAGTTGCAAAAGATGCTGTCGCTCTGAGGATGACAATGCACCTGTTCTGGTCTTGTCCTTTGTTACTGTACTACTGGCAGAAGGTCTTCTTTGATATCTCTGTAATGATAAATCACTAAGCTACTTCTTACTAAGGGTGGGTGAAAATTCCCCTCCGCAGGCGGAGTTTGTGGAGTTTTGCCCACTCCACGTTCTGCTTGGAATGCGGAGTTCTTGCAAAACTCCACCAAGCCCCGCGTGGCGGAGTTTTTTCTCATGTATTGCTCTCCAACATTAAGTTGGCGAGCGTGAGCAAGAATCTGCATCCCCTAGTGCCATTTTCGGGGGCTAGAATGCCTTGCAGTGAGATCTGTCAACACGGGCGGTGACGACAGGTGAGAAAGCTGCTGCTCTAGTAGGAAATCTACTCCAGCAGCAGAAAAGCAGCACCTTCTGGCGTGCCACGTGGTGCCGCTCGTGCTGATTTTACAGTGCGGAACAAGCTTTCGGCATGAAATATCAGTGTGAGCAATGCAACATTCCGAATTCCGCCCGCTCGTGGAACTCCGCGGAATCTCAGGGAGTTTTTATGAAACTCCGTGGAATTCCGCAGAGTGAAACTCTGTGAGTTCCGCTCACCCCTATTCCTTACCATTATTAGCTCTTCTGGGCTACGTTTGTGGCATTCCAAATTCAGTTCAAAGATACGCACACATGACACTACTAGCTAAGAGAAGAGTGGCCATGTGCCGGGAGAGGGGTTTGAATCCGACTAATGTAGACTGGGTGAAGTACATGGCTGATTCATATGCATACTTGATGTATGTGCCACCTCTGTGCCTACATGCTGTGAAAAGGGGATGGGCAGACTTAAGTGAGAGATGATTTATATGCTTTGACATGCTTGCAACTGAATAATTTTTGAATTGCCTGTTGACTCGTCAGTATGCCACTCCACCGTGTAATGTGACGTCAATGATATCTGCCCTGGCTGTAATCTTCATACACTTGCTGTGCTTTTGAATGCTGGTTATTAATATTACTATTGAAAACTTAAATAACACCCAAAGCAAAACCCATGGAACGCCCCTTTCACGCAAAGTGCTGCGTGAAAAGGGGCCATATTTACAAGGGCACGAAAAGCAATGCAGGGTGGCTTCATGTGTCCATGTAAATATGGAGCACCACACTGCGCTGTCTATGCGTCACAAAAAGTGACGTACCGGCGGCGCAAGGGGTTTTGTAAATATGCCCCAATGGATTTAGGCCCAGAGCTCTGTACTGGGGGTGAATGTTTGACATTGTTCAGCATTCCGTCCATCAATTATTCATTTGCATTTGTCACCCCGTGTGGGATGGGTATGCCCAGGTGTGAGTCCTGTGCTCACCATGCCACTGGATTCAATCTAGCCTGGCTGATGAGGGGTGATACCCGGAAACCGGTCCCAGGATGCTTGTATCCGGTCCAAGGAGGATCTGGCCTGGCAGTTCGGGCTGGACTGTTCCCATGGGGAGCAGGGTCAAGGCTGATTTGCATATGGCTGGGTTTAACCTGGAATGGCATGGTGGGCAAAAAAACAATAGATTTAGGCCCAGATCGCTGTACTGGGGTGAATGTCTGACATTGTTCAGCATTCCATCCATCAATTGTATTTTTTGCAATCTCTGCTGCATCATCTTCCCTTGAAACTTTTATATTTTTGGGGGAAAATCAAGTAAGTTCAGGTTAGTACTTTGCAAAATGTTTGTTGTTTGAGGGACAGCAGGCACCACCACCATTACTTTTTTTCATTTTGTTTGTTTGCTACTGGACAGCCTGGATTTTGGACTAGGGGGTGCAGGCCCATATGGAATAAATGGATAAGAAGGTAAGGGCAATTGACATTTTGGAGATAGTGGAAGCCTGTGATTTGCAAGTCGCTGAACTTCCCAGCCGTTTGCATGTGGCAAATTGCAGCAGGGTAGTGAACCCCAACAAATCCCAACAACTGAGTCTTCAGTCAATTCCCCACGGTCAAGGGGTGAAGAAACGACGGGCTGCAATTCAATACAGATAACAAGCAAGGAATTATTTGAACAATGTAAAGGCAAGGTATATATATATATATATAAAACCTGAAAAAAGATGGTTAAAGTAAGGTATAGTTAGCTGAAATGTTTAGTAACAAAGTCAGTGTGCCTGTCTGCAGAAAAAGAGAGCGAGCAGTGCAATAACTTTAGCAAAACTCCAGGGACAATGGGAATTATTGCAGGAGGAATGGTCTTCTTTTACAACTTGCTTAAGATAAGGAGTGGGCATTTTGATGCATACAGAAGCCTGACATTTCGCTGAATAGCAAACCCAGAATTCTTCACTATAAATTCATTCGCAGGGTGTATTATAATTTAACCATTAGGGCTTAAGTGGACATAGATGTTGATGCCAGTTGCAAAAGATGCTGTCGCTCTGAGGATGACAATGCACCTGTTCTGGTCTTGTCCTTTGTTACTGTACTACTGGCAGAAGGTCTTCTTTGATATCTCTGTAATGATAAATCACTAAGCTACTTCTTACTAAGGGTGGGTGAAAAATTCCCCTCCGCAGGCGGAGTTTGTGGAGTTTTGCCCACTCCACGTTCTGCTTGGAATGCGGAGTTCTTGCAAAACTCCACCAAGCCCCGCGTGGCTGAGTTTTTTCTCATGTATTGCTCTCCAACATTAAGTTGGCGAGCGTGAGCAAGAATCTGCATCCCCTAGTGCCATTTTCGGGGGCTAGAATGCCTTGCAGTGAGATCTGTCAACACGGGCGGTGACGACAGGTGAGAAAGCTGCTGCTCTAGTAGGAAATCTACTCCAGCAGCAGAAAAGCAGCACCTTCTGGCGTGCCACGTGGTGCCGCTCGTGCTGATTTTACAGTGCGGAACAAGCTTTCGGCATGAAATATCAGTGTGAGCAATGCAACATTCCGAATTCCGCCCGCTCGTGGAACTCCGCGGAATCTCAGGGAGTTTTTATGAAACTCCGTGGAATTCCGCAGAGTGAAACTCTGTGAGTTCCGCTCACCCCTATTCCTTACCATTATTAGCTCTTCTGGGCTACGTTTGTGGCATTCCAAATTCAGTTCAAAGATACGCACCCATGACACTACTAGCTAAGAGAAGAGTGGCCATGTGCCGGGAGAGGGGTTTGAATCCGACTAATGTAGACTGGGTGAAGTACATGGCTGATTCATATGCATACTTGATGTATGTGCCACCTCTGTGCCTACATGCTGTGAAAAGGGGATGGGCAGACCTAAGTGAGAGATGATTTATATGCTTTGACATGCTTGCAACTGAATAATTTTTGAATTGCCTGTTGACTGGTCAGTATGCCACTCCACCGTGTAATGTGACGTCAATGATATCTGCCCTGGCTGTAATCTTCATACACTTGCTGTGCTTTTGAATGCTGGTTATTAATATTACTATTGAAAACTTAAATAACACCCAAAGCAAAACCCATGGAACGCCCCTTTCACGCAAAGTGCTGCGTGAAAAGGGGCCATATTTACAAGGGCACGAAAAGCAATGCAGGGTGGCTTCATGTGTCCATGTAAATATGGAGCACCACACTGCGCTGTCTATGCGTCACAAAAAGTGACGCACCGGCGGCAGAAGGGGTTTTGTAAATATGCCCCAATGGATTTAGGCCCAGAGCTCTGTACTGGGGGTGAATGTTTGACATTGTTCAGCATTCCGTCCATCAATTATTCATTTGCATTTGTCACCCCGTGTGGGATGGGTATGCCCAGGTGTGAGTCCTGTGCTCACCATGCCACTGGATTCAATCTAGCCTGGCTGATGAGGGGTGATACCCGGAAACCGGTCCCAGGATGCTTGTATCCGGTCCAAGGAGGATCTGGCCTGGCAGTTCGGGCTGGACTGTTCCCATGGGGAGCAGGGTCAAGGCTGATTTGCATATGGCTGGGTTTAACCTGGAATGGCATGGTGGGCAAAAAACAATAGATTTAGGCCCAGATCGCTGTACTGGGGTGAATGTCTGACATTGTTCAGCATTCCATCCATCAATTGTATTTTTGCAATCTCTGCTGCATCATCTTCCCTTGAAACTTTTATATTTTTGGGGGAAAATCAAGTAAGTTCAGGTTAGTACTTTGCAAAATGTTTGTTGTTTGAGGGACAGCAGGCACCACCACCATTACTTTTTTTCATTTTGTTTGTTTGCTACTGGACAGCCTGGATTTTGGACTAGGGGGTGCAGGCCCATATGGAATAAATGGATAAGAAGGTAAGGGCAATTGACATTTTGGAGATAGTGGAAGCCTGTGATTTGCAAGTCGCTGAACTTCCCAGCCGTTTGCATGTGGCAAATTGCAGCAGGGTAGTGAACCCCAACAAATCCCAACAACTGAGTCTTCAGTCAATTCCCCACGGTCAAGGGGTGAAGAAACGACGGGCTGCAATTCAATACAGATAACAAGCAAGGAATTATTTGAACAATGTAAAGGCAAGGTATATATATATATATAAAACCTGAAAAAAGATGGTTAAAGTAAGGTATAGTTAGCTGAAATGTTTAGTAACAAAGTAACGTTTTACACTCCAAAACCCACAGGCATTCACCATTTATAGTTATAGTTATCTCACGTAACTATGACTTGTGCCCTGAGGTAACTATAAATCAAGCCCCCGTTACTTTAACCTTTGTTTTTTTAGGGAATTTCTAGGGTTTTTTAACATGAAGTAATATTTAAATATGATACGTAAACCCACCCTTTCTCTGCACATGGCCTTTGCAGCAAGGCTCTGCAGCCAACCCCACACTGAGCACAGCCTTGGGTCGTGCACTGTGGGGGTGTTTGGCCACAGAGCCTGGCCTTCAGCTAGGCCCTGAGGCCAGCCACCCCAAAGGCAGCCAACCCCACACTGTACACGGCCTTTGGCCATGCTCGGTGGGAGGTGGGCCACAGGGCCTGGCCCTGGGGACCCCATCCCTCAGGGCCTTTTTTTGAAAGGGAAGGGGGGCACATGGTCCCCCTCCCCGAACCTATTATGGCCCTGGGGAGCCCATACCCCAGGGCCATAAAAATTATTTAGGGGAGGGGAGCCGCATGGCCCCGCTTCTCGAGTCTCATTAGGCCCTGGGGACCCAATCCCCAAGGGCCATATTTATTTTAAAGGGGGAGACTGCATGGCACCCTCCCTGAGCCTAATTAGGCCCTGGGGACCCCATCCCCCAGGAACTTTTTTTTAATAAGGGGGACGGGGACGCGTGGCCCTCCCTCCCTGAGACTTATTAGGCCCTAGGAACCCAATAGTAGACCCTAGTGCCACTACTTAAAATAAAGGGGAGGTGGTCATGCGGCCCACTCCCTGAGCTTTATTAGGCCCTGGAGGCACCATCCTGAAGGGCAGTTATTTAATTAAAGGAGAGGAGGCTTGTGGGGCCCCCCTCACTGAGCTGTGTTAGGCCCTGGGGACCCCATCCCCTAAGGCCATTGCTAAAAATATGGGGGAGGGGTGCCATGTGCCCGCCCTCCCCGAGCTGTTATTGGGCCTGGGGATCCCATTCCATGAGCCAGCATTTATTAAAGGTGGATGCACATGTGTCCTCCCAGGGCACCCACCATATATTCCTTGGGGGCGTACTGTCCTAGAGATATTTCATGGACTTGTGGACTGCCTCATGGAAGCCATTTGGGGGCTGCCGGGGGTCGCACCTGCAACCCCTGGCTTGCCCTGTGCAACCCCTGGCACTGCCTACGCGACTCATGTCTTCACTGGTTGCAAAGGCAATGACAAGTACAGAAACTAAACGGTGCCCTGATGAGCACAGTTTACTTTCTGCAGATCTCGCTGTGACCTGGGACATTAAACTTTGGTTCATTTAAACAAATACATTTAGCGGTACAATGCACTCTCTCTTGATTAAATTAAAATATGAACTACAATTTAAACAACATGTTTCTGATTTTTTCAGTACTGTAAAACATGTAAAATGATGGGTTTGAATAAAAACATCACCTCTGTGCTTTGCATAGGTGACAATGCATTATAAGTGTTCATAGTGAAAATGTAGTAATTATGATCATTAATAAGCTAAATTAATAATACAAATTTACATTCAAAATATGGTCTGTGGTATTAGGAATATAAATTGTGGCCAGTGTTTCTAGCAAAAACATCATGTTTCATGCAGAAATGTGCAATGTTCCTAACGTGAGAGCACCCTATGTAATAAATAAGTGGAATATATAAAATACATATTTATCTGTGTTAGTAATGGTTGTATTAATATGTAATTGCTTGCCTAAGGGTTTTTTAATGTCAGCAATGTCAATTATTGTGATGACTTCACAATTAAGATCATGTGAAATCCCTTTCTGAGAGAATTCACTGTCAAAGATCATATGATGTCACTTCCTATGATATCATTGGGTCAAAGGGAGGATGTGATGTCACTTCCACTACCCCAAATATTTTGGTGAATTGACGTTCGTGGATGGCCTGATTTGCATATAGCTGGGACTGAACTGAGGTGGCAAAGTGAGCTAAAGAACGATGATGGATTCAACCCAGATCTGTGACTGGGGGTGAGTGTCTCAAAAGTTTCAGCGCTACGTCCATCATCTCCTTGTGTTTGCTTTGTTCGCCCTGAGTTGGCAGGGTATGCCCAGACGTGGGTCCCTTGCTCACTTTGCCACTGGATTCAAACTAGCCTGGCTGATGAGGGCTGTTGGCCCGAAACCGGTCCCAGGATGCTTGTTTCCAGTTCAGGGAAGACCTGGCTTGGCAGTTCAGGCTGGACTGTTCCCATGAGGCACAGGGTCAAGACTGATTTGCATATAGCTGGGTCTGAACTGAGGTGGCAAAGTGAGCTAAAGAACGATGATGGATTCAACCCTGATCTGTGACTGGGGGTGAGGGTCTGAAAAGTTTCAGCGCTCGGTCCATCATCTCCATGTGTTTGCTTTGTTCACCCTGAGTTGGCAGGGTATGCCCAGACGTGGGTCCCTTGCTCACTTTGCCACTGGATTCAAACTAGCCTGGCTGATGAGGGCTGTTGGCCCGAAACCGGTCCCAGGATGCTTGTTTCCAGTTCAGGGAAGTCCTGGCTTGGCAGTTCAGGCTGGACTGTTCCCATGAGGCACAGGGTCAAGACTGATTTGCATATAGCTGGGTCTGAACTGAGGTGGCAAAGTGAGCTAAAGAACAATGATGGATTCAACCCTGATCTGTGACTGGGGGTGAGGGTCTGAAAAGTTTCAGCGCTCCGTCCATCATCTCCTTGTGTTTGCTTTGTTCGCCCTGAGTTGGCAGGGTATGCCCAGATGTGGGTCCCTTGCTCACTATGCCACTGGATTCAAACTAGCTTGGCTGATGAGGGCTGATGGCCCGAAACCGGTCCCAGGATGCTTGTTTCCAGTTAAGGGAAGACCTGGCTTGGCAGTTCGGGCTGGACTGTTCCCATGAGGCACAGGGTCAAGACTGATTTGCATATAGCTGGGTCTGAACTGAGGTGGCAAAGTGAGCTAAAGAACGATGATGGATTGAACCCAGATCTGTGACTGGGGGTGAGTGTCTGAAAAGTTTCAGCGCTCCGTCCATCATCTCCTTGTGTTTGCTTTGTTCGCCCTGAGTTGGCAGGGTATGCCCAGACGTGGGTCCCTTCCTCACTTTGCCACTGGATTCAAACTAGCCTGGCTGATGAGGGCTGTTGGCCCAAAACCGGTCCCAGGATGCTTGTTTCCAGTTCAGGGAAGACCTGGCTTGGCAGTTCAGGCTGGACTGTTCCCATGAGGCACAGGGTCAAGACTGATTTGCATATAGCTGGGTCTGAACTGAGGTGGCAAAGTGAGCTAAAGAACGATGATGGATTCAACCCAGATCTGTGACTGGGGGTGAGTGTCTGAAAAGTTTCAGCACTCCGTCCCTCATCTCCTTGTGTTTGCTTTGTTTGCCCTGAGTTGGCAGGGTATGCCCAGACGTGGGTCCCTTGCTCACTTTGCCACTGGATTCAAACTAGCCTGGCTGATGAGGGCTGTTGGCCCGAAACCGGTCCCAGGATGCTTGTTTCCAGTTCAGGGAAGACCTGGCTTGGCAGTACGGGCTGGACTGTTCCCATGAGGCACAGGGTCAAGACTGATTTGCATATAGCTGGGTTTGAACTGAGGTGGAAAAGTGAGCAAAAGAACGATGATGGATTCAACCCAGATCTGTGACTGGGTGTGAGTGTCTGAAAAGTTTCAGCGCTCCTTCCATCATCTCCTTGTATTTGCTTTGTTCGCCCTCAGTTGGCAGGGTATGCCCAGATGTGGGTCCCTTGCTCACTTTGCCACTGGATTCAAACTAGCCTGGCTGATGAGGGCTGTTGGCCCGAAACCGGTCCCAGGATGCTTGTTTCCAGTTCAGGGAAGACCTGGCTTGGCAGTTCGGGCTGGACTGTTCCCATGAGGCACAGGGTCAAGACTGATTTGCCTATAGCTGGGTCTGAACTGAGGTGGCAAAGTGAGCTAAAGAACGATGATGGATTCAACTCAGATCTGTGACTGGGGGTGAGTGTCTGAAAAGTTTCAGCGCTCCATCCATCATCTCCTTGTGTTTGCTTTGTTCGCCCTGAGTTGGCAGGGTATGCCCAGACGTGGGTCCCTTGCTCACTTTGCCCCTGGATTCAAACTAGCCTGGCTGATGAGGGCTGTTGGCCCGAAACCGGTCCCAGGATGCTTGTTTCCAGTTCAGGGAAGACCTGGCTTGGCAGTTCGGGCTGGACTGTTCCCATGAGGCACAGGGTCAAGACTGATTTGCATATAGCTGGGTCTGAACTGAGGTGGCAAAGTGAGCTAAAGCATGATGATGGATTCAACCCAGATCTGTGACTGGGGGTGCGGGTCTGAAAAGTTTCAGCGCTCCGTCCATCATCTCCTTGTGTTTGCTTTGAATTCATGCTACTATTTATGTCTGCATGTGCCTATTGGTGTATAGGGTGGAGGTGCCTCCAGGAGTGCAGGCACAGTGGCCCGACATTGCATACATGCCAACACACCTGAATCAGGTGGGAGAATCCGGATTATTTAAGCCTAAAATGTCTTTATGTTAGAAGTCTCCCTCCTGAAATTGCCACTGCTTCCATGAAAATCCAAGGTGAAAAATACAGTCCCGCCAAGGTTTTTTTTTCAAACTCTC
The DNA here is from genome assembly GCA_963921515.1 of Calotriton arnoldi. Classification (NCBI taxonomy): domain Eukaryota; kingdom Metazoa; phylum Chordata; class Amphibia; order Caudata; family Salamandridae; genus Calotriton; species Calotriton arnoldi. The sequence continues at coordinate 140,208 of CAWUFW010004085.1, read as the reverse complement.
CCTATTTAATATTTCAAAATGTTGGCGTGTATGCATTATCCTTTGTTTTCAGCCACCTTTTTTCCCGATGTGCTTGCATATCAATTTCTTGAATTTTTTGGCTGTGCTAATTGTTGTCTAGGGCAGTTTGTATTTGAGTAATTTTTAAAGTTTACAGGTACTGCAAAGGCTTATGAATGGGCCTCAGGTGCTAGAGGGCAATGTAGGCAACGCGATCAGCACGCTGAGAGCAACCATGGGCTTTTGGGGAACCCTGTCGTTGTCTGTGGCAGGCAGAGTGGCCTTATTAAAGATGGTGGCCCTGCCCCGGCTGCTGTACTTTTTTGGCACCCTCCCAGTATGGATACCAAGGGCAAAGTTTAAGGAGCTGGACTCCATGATAACATCGTTCTTATGGGGAACGGGACGCAAGCGAGTGGCTCTAACCATGCCTAAGAGATCGTCGGCGACAGGGGGCCTGGCGTTACCTAATCTAGAGCTGTATTATTTGGCGGCACAGCTCAACTGGTTGATACAGTGGTTAGCAGCGGGATGAGACCCGGAAAGGACTCAATACCCGTTCGCGCCAACAGAAGCGGAACAGGCAAAACTGGTGCTATGAGTGCGCAGACAGACAACGCACGACACTATGGAAACTAAAGTAATCACTAAATGCTGATTTGGGTACTTTCAGCGCGCAAATCATAAACTCCCATACTCGCCCGAGCTACCACTGAAGATACTTAGGGGCCTACCGCACAGGGGGAACTGGGGGGGTGTCGATGTCTGGGAGGAGGCTGGGGCGCGGAGAGCGGGAGATCTGTACTGTGATTCAGAAATGCTCCCCTTTGAGGACTTCCGGGCCGCATATGATCTGCCTGCCCCAGGGCCACTTTCTAGTACATAGGGCACTTACCATGAGCATGCGAAAACATTGGGGGACTGGAACTGTAGAGCCCCAGGCGCTAGACGGGTGCAGATATGTCTCCACGTCAGCGGGGAGGATAAAAACAGTCTCTTGCCTAGCCATGAGCCAGGATATCCAGCAACCTATGGAGCGATTGCGAGCGCAGTGGGACGAGGACTTGGGAATCCCGCTTCCAGAAGAGGCCTGGGAGAGTATAGTTGAGGGAACGCTAAAGGCAACCAGGAACGCAAGATTTAAACTAATCAACTACTATGTCCTGCAAAGGGCCTACCTCATGCTGACGCGTAATATTATTATTATTATTATTATTATTATTATTATTAATTTAATCTTATAAGGCGCACAGCTACGTGGAGGTTTCCCGGCGCCATCGGACTAACGCAACAAGAAAGGGAAAGCATTATTGATTAAATAACCACGTTTTGAGACCTTTGCTAAAATTCGTGTAGATATTTTCATGTCGAAGTGGTGTGGGGAGTGCGTTCCATAGTGAGGGGGCCATTTAAGAAAAGGACCGGCCGCCTATACGTGACCGTCTAATCCTGGGTACTAAATATTTGGCTTGAGTAGAAGATCGAAGAAGCCGTGTTGGGATATAGGGATGGACTAAGGCACTCAAATACTGTGGAGCTGTGCCCATTTTAATATTATGCATATAACACAGGGCTTTGAATTTGATGCGGTTCTCCGTCCTAAGCCAGTGGAGGTCGCGTAGGTAGCCTGAAATAGATGTCTTGCTAGGCACCTGGCAAAGCAGTCTTACCGCCGAGTTCTGTACTACCTGCAGCTTTCGAACCACCTCCTTATTGGCTCCTAAATACAGGATGTTGCCATAATCAAGCCTCGAGGTAATCAGGGCCTGAACCACAGTTCTTTGAGTGGGAACAGGCAACATCCAAAGTATTTTTTTGAGCCATTTTAGGATGGTGAAGCAGATTGAGGCGACCCTGACTGCTCGCTGCCTCATTGATAGCTGGTCATCAATGATTATGCCTAGATTGTGGACTCATTCCATCGGCTGGGGAAGGTCACCCATCTGAGGAGGCCAATGTCGGGGGCTCCAAAGGTCTTTGTTTCTACCGAGAATTAAGACCTCTGTTTTTTCACCATTAAGTTTTAACATGTTGGCATGCATCCAACCAGCTATATTTTGCAGTCCTGCCTGAAGAGAAGATACCTTAAATGCCTCATCGGTAGACAGAGAGAAGATTAGCTGGGTATCATCCGCGTATGAGTAGATAGATAACCCAGCTTCTTCTGCTATAGTGGCCAGGGGTCTAACGTAGATGTTGAATAATATTGGGCTGAGGATGGAACCCTGTGGAACTCCATAGGGAGAAATATGTGACTTTGAGCTTGCTGACGATGAAAAGACCTGAAAAGTCCGGTCAGTCAGGAAGTCTGCAAGCCATTTGAGTGCTTTCCCGACAATGCCCACAGATTGAAGAGCTTTAAGTAGTGCGGTGTGTGACACAGTATCGAAGACGGCACTCAAATCCAACAATATGAGTGCCACAGTTTCCCCCATATCAAGCCGTTGACGCAGAGTTTCTGTAACTCCCAAGAGCGTGGTCTCTGTTGAGAACCCCGCTCTAAAACCCGATTGTGACACATGCAGAATTTTTTGAGAATCAACAAATTGCGTCAATTCTTGATTTATATGTTTTTCTAAGATTTTTTAAAAAACTGGAAGTAGAAAGATTGGGCGGAAGTTAGATAATTCCGACGGATCAGCGCCTGTTTTTTTCAGAAGTGGATGCACCATAGCATGTTTCCATGCTGCTGGAACGACTGCTTCTTGCAAAGACGCATTAAGCCATTCCATAATAAGTTTGAGTGCAGATGGTTCCAGTTTTTGAAGAATGGGGATGGGAAGGAGATCTCTGGGCAAGCCGGATTTAAGACTATTTAAAATGCGGCTGAACGAGATGATCTCCAACGGCTGCCAGTTTTCTAGCGTATTGGTAGGCGCAATGCTCTGGTTTGCCTGTGGAGCAACATAGCCTGATGTGGAGAGGGAGCTCCGTATTTGTTGCCCCCCATTAGTTGTTGCCACATTCATTTCTGCATAAATTTTCTCCACTTTGCTAATAAAAAACATTTCCGGGTAGAGGAGGCGGCTTGCCCTAGATGTGGGTTTAGGGAGGCACATGTTTTGGGACTGCCCCACACTAACCCCATTCTGGGACGAGGTCCTCCATGTGTTGGGGACGGTAGTAGACAAGGAAATCCCACACACCCTGGGGCACTGCATCCTGGGCTGGTTGCCGCACACAGCCAAGACTAAAACAACCGCAAAATTCCAGGACCTAGCCCTAGTACTAGCCAAACGTGAGATCACCAGGAACTGGAAATCAGCAAGGGGACCGAGAATAGGGGCATGGAGGCACAGACTAGAAAAATGGGCAAGTGCGGAAGGAAGATTATTACTGGCAGAGGTGGAGAGAGGCATAGGCACCATTGACAGAGCCAGAGCATGGGGACAGCTAGTAGATGCCCTGACGGCACCTGAGCAAGAGCAGGAACAACCAACTCCAGGTAGCACCCCTCCGCGAAACCAAGCGGCAGATGAGATGCAGGGCAGTTAGAGAGGAGACAGGGCCCCGCTGGGAAGGTCCCCCCTTTTTCCCCCCATATCGGGCAAAAAACAGGTGGAACACATGCTCAATAGATCCAACCACAGGGAGGTACCAGTCACTAATCATCATCTGAAGAAAGAGAGTAACTAATGGACGGAACTCAAGAGAGAGGGAGGGAGGGCGGAGGGATGGAAGGGGGCACCAGTTGGGGAATTTGAATCTAATGCAGCAGCAATACACCGAGAATACTGTAAGCAATATATAGACTGAACAGTATGTAATGTGTTGATATACTAAATGCCAATAAAATCTGGTTTTAAAAAAAATAAAAAATAAAAATAAATAAAAAATGAATGGGCCTCAGGCACAGTTTGAGTATATATTGGTGTAATTCTTTGCCAGCATTGCTACTTATGCTTATTGGTGGGGGAGCAAGGGACTCCCAGGCTGGCAGCCATGTTTCTTTGTCTACCATGCCTTCCCCTTCCTTGCCATGTGCTCATCCATAATTTTGTGAAACCAGTGTGTCTAATAAGTGGCTAATTTGTCTTTGTTCTCCAGGCCTCTGCCTTCTTTGTCATGTGCTTATCCACCATTTTGTGAAATCAGTGTGTGTCTACATAAATTGCCATCTTATCTTTGCTCTCTGTGCTATATCTTGCTAAGCCATGTACTTGTTCAACATTTTATGAAACCAGCGAGTGTGTCTAATCATCGATTATTAGTGATTTTTATGGCATTTTTTAAAAGCCTTCTGCTGACATCATTGTATAATGGCACTTTAAGACTGGAGCCTACATATTTTCTGTTATATTGTGCTTGTGGGTTGATAGTTATTATTTAACTTAATCAGCCTCCCTCTGGCTCCTGTATGAGTTCCAAGGGCCCTTGAGGGACACCAGAAATCTGTTTCCCATTTTTAAAAGCTTTTTTCCACATATTCTTCCACATTGATTTGCGCCCTGCACCATGATTATTATTATTTGTAATGAACTGAATCTATTTTTACCAGCCTCCTGCTGACTCACATAGGGCTTCTATGGGCTTTGGAGGGGCACCAGTTATTTATTATATAGCGTTTCACTGGGTTTTGTAGCGCTTTATTTAACAAAACAATTAGTTTACACATGGGTATATTATCATGATGACTTGTATTGCATTGACTCGAATGGTCAAGACTGACTGTCCTACATCTTATTCTTTATTGTCTGCAGGTGGATCAGACTGAGACATAGAGATCTCTGTGAATTAGTTGACACTGGCGCTCAGAGAGCTCGCTGCTAATTTTTACTGTTCATGCTGACCAAGAAGAAGTGAAGAAGATGGCACCTAAGAAACAAGCTCCTGCCAAGGAAGTAGCGAGTGAAAAGAAGAATCTGTTTTCACTACTGATAAAAAGCTCTCATCCTTTTTCTGCCAGTCTGCACAATGTGGCATACCTGCTGCACCCTTTACTGGGCCTGTAAACTCTCCTCCCAGGTTTAAGACTTCTTTACACTTACCCTTGGTGAGGACCACATTACAGACTGCACAGTGAGACGCAGACCAGAGCATCATGGTAAGCTCGGGGTGAGGGGCATAATGGTCCTGAGGTCCTGCTGGCCAATAAGAAAAACCAACACCCAGTCCAGTGGGAAAAGAACCTAAAATGATAGCTGTTACTTATAGAGAAGAACCTCAACAGATAGAAGGAGGAGCTAATGATGAAGAAGATGTTGTGAACATGAGAAGCAGCCTTATTGCTCATAGTGTGAACTCACTACAAACAGCAACCTCAGCTTGGCACAAAAAAAGAGGGATGCAAAGGTCACCCCAAATCGTCCAAGCAGCCAATCTCCATGGAGGTTATTTGAAGTGGATTCATCACAAAAATCAAACACAACAACCCACCATCACGGCTATGTTCAGCAAGGAGTCACGGTACCACTGAACCCATAATCTGATCTACTTATACAATGGGAAAGTGTCCAAAACGTTACAGCTTCACCTCCCCCCTTTTTCTTTGGTGAAAGAAGAGTGGTTTCTGAGACTTGTGGAGGACCTTTGTCCAAAATAGAAGGGTCCAAGCCGGCCCTATTTTTTTAATTGTCACTGTACCACAAATGCACCATCAAGTGCTGAAATTAGTTACTGACACAATAAAAGAAGTGCTGTACAGTCCACCCATTGCTACAGACATGTGTGCCAGTTGTTAAGTTTCAGACTACATATACATCTCTGCACACTGGGTCAGTTTTTCAAGGCATTTATCAGCATGCAACAGTTGCAATGTTCTCCATGGAAAAAGCATACACAACTGCCAATACCCTAGAATAATTCAATACCCAAATCTATGAATGGCTTCAACCCAGAGGTCTCAGCATTGAATTCGTTGCCACTGACAATGAGAGCAATATTGTCCAAGCCACAGCAGATGGGAGATATTTGAGAGTGCTAGGTTTACCTCATTGCACAATCTAATTGTGTAGGACATCCTCATAAAAGAGGTAGTGCACAACATAGTGGTCCCCTGTCGCATGATTTGCACTCATATTAGCCATTTCTGTAACGCTCTGATGCAGTTGAAGATCATCCAGCACACACAAATAGAGTCCCTGTAACAGCCCTCATACTGGAAGTCTGAACCCACTGGCACTCCACATTCTGCATGCTACAACACCTGTTTGAGCTGTATCGGCCTATAAATGATTGTGTGCTACAAAGGAGGGTATAGAACTGCCAAAGCCATGATGTTGGAAGTTGACAAATGGAGGCTAGTATTGTGCCTGATCCTAGTGCTAGTGCCTTTTGAGGTTTTGATGTGGAAAGTTAGCAAGGAGGTGTGTACCATAAGCCAACCAATACCATTGTTGCAGTTGCTGGAGGCCTGTTTGTGTCAGGTGGAAGAATCATTTACCAGTATCAATATAAAAACAGCTGGTTTGATCTAAGGCTTAGTACTTTGGGTACAAATCTCAGGCTACAACAAGAAATTGTCTCCTGCGAAGGACATGCCTGTGCCACTCTACAGGGTCCATGGTACAACCACCGTTTGTGCTTTTTTTACCATTAGATGTCTTCAATTATAATACCTGTGCCTGAAACAAAGCAATTGAACTGGAAGATGAAAGATTGCAACTTCGAGAACAAAGAAGAATTGAATTGCTGTCTTACTCTTCACCAACCTCTGGATAGCACGGTGGTGCCCTTTGGTCAATAAGCATGTCACCACTGCAGCAGCCATGTCACCATTACATGTCACACTTGCTACTAAATCAGCAACAGCATTCCTTCCCCCAACCACTGCCATAGACTGCTATGGATTGTTTTTAGGTAGTTCAAGGACTTAAATCAAGCATGCAGGAATAGGAAACTTAGAAACAGAAAATGTCAACAACTATGATAATAGACAACGACAACAGAGTAGCCCAAACATAATTCTACGTTAATCAAGAGTCAATGATCTTTAGACATAGGGACAAGGAAAAGTAGACAGAACTCAGCAGACAGACAATAAAATATCTAGCATTTCCTATAGCCAATGTATCTTCTGAGCGGGTTCCCAGTGCACATGGTGCAATTGTAACAGTCAGAGGAACCAGTTTCTCCCTACAAAACATAGAGAGACTGACAATGATCAAAGCAAATAAATATGTCATCATTAAACATTACCAGGCTCCAGAAGACACAACAGTAAATGAGAGTGATTTCTAAAACATCTAAAGTGCAGGGAGGGATCATCCTCCAAAAGAATCCCCTGAATAGAAAGATGCACTCTACATTCTGGACTAAAACGTAAAGCTAATAAACTAGCACACCAACATTGTAACACAACAAAAATGTCAGCTGTAAAAAGAAAAAATGTTTTTTTTTAAATATTTTGTGTACCAAGAAACTTAAATTGACCAGTGTGCATGGCACAGGCAGATAATCAAGGACATTTTGGCCAGGTGACTGTGTGGTGGCAAAGACAAGTAATTCAATCTTAGGGTCATCCCTAGACTTTGCAATGAACAGCAGCCTCTAAGTCTGCAATGGATGCTTCCATTTCTTGAAAGAGCAATTTGCCTCCCATGCCTAACAATTCATTTCCATGCTTGGCTGTCAGTGAAGGTTCAAAGAACTGCATTGCTTATGCATTCCTTGGCTCCCATGGAAAAAGAGAAGCACAAATACCTCACTGGTTTGGAACAGGTGACTTGCATTAATAAATGCACAAAAATGAATGTAATCGATCGAAGGGGCTTTGTTAAACTCATCTACTCTCTCATTTACAGATTAAATGGATTAACAGATTTACACCATACTTGGCATCAAAATAGACATTTACTCAGAGGGTGTGCTTTCTTGATTTAGTATAAATCCGTTCAGTAGTTTTGGGGATATTAGCATTTAAAATAGGTGCTGAGTGGACTTTAAAGGGTTAACACTTTTGTATAACTCTGCCACTGAAACTCACTCAAAACCACTGACATTTGCCAGTTATGTTTTGTAATGCATACATAACGCAACTTGTAGTAGCACACCATGCAAAAAACACACCTCCCTGCTAAGGATAAACATGCACAAAAACACAAACACTTACCTTGAAAGCAACATTTCAGGCGGCCTTGGGTTATGTTGTGAGTTATGTGCATATTCCAAAGCATAACTGGCAAATTTCAGTGGTTTTGTTTATTTGAGTCTCAAACATAACTATCTTTTTTGGCATACGAAATGGCAGTGGCTATGCTACAGTATTCGCACATCCCAAGCCGTACCAAAATTAGGGAAATAGTTACAAAGAACCACAATAAATGAATGAGGTAGGTGCTCTCATGGTACAAAGACCCTGCCACCTAGGGTGAGATGGCCAGAACTGGGAATCCCCCTGATCTGCAAACTAATGAAGCAAACAGTACCAAAGCACACAGAGAAGTCCAATGATTATGATGTATAATCAGTAAGAAAGTAATAAAAAATTTAAATATATGTTGGTATATTAACCGTCCTGGCTAGATATATGCTCTGTTATCAAACGGCTATTTTGATGACTGTCTGCATTTCTTGACTCTTATTCTGCCTTGAAGGTAGGACGTGATATCGCCTTGAAAAAGTCTCTGTGACGAAACACGTGTCGTTGATATTTCGTCTTTGACGCAAGAAATGTGAATAACAAAGGGAAGAATAAAAAAGACCAACATATCTTTGAAATCTTCATTACTTTGTTACTGGTTACATATCTTATTCATTGGACTTCTCTGAGTGCTTTGGTACTCTTTTATACAATAACTATCTTTTTTTAACTGTGTTTATTTCAGTGAAGATAGACAGATGGATAGATAGATAGATAGATAGATAGATAGATAGATAGATAGATAGATAGATAGATAGATAGATAGATAGATTTCATTGTCCTGTGCCATACTTTATGACTGGGGCTCCACGCAGCTTAAAGAAGTTATGGAATTAGAAAGAAGCTCAAGGGTCTTATGCCTCTTTCTTTGAACAGCATACAAATTCAGCACAGAAATCCCATATCTCTTGCAAATCCAGTGACAAGCAGAAATTCCTAGAATCAAGGAAACACATGACTGAGCCTCCCTGCTTCCCAGTTGTGGATCCCTTGAACTATAGGTATTGATCTTAGATTTACCTCTGCCTAAGACAAACGGTGTATTGCCAGTTGTCCAATGCTTGTTAATATATTTTGCTGGTCCTCATATGTTTTCTAAAATAAGCATTTGCTGTAGTGTTGTCCATTCAAATGTGAACCTCTTTGTAGTGTCTTGTTTTGGCAGTGTAAGGATGATAAGTGCCTGTGACGCTGTGGAATTGGGAGAGCAGAAAGAATGTGATGATGCAAGAAAGGTAAGTGTGTTTGTGGTTAGGTGAAGACTGGCTATCGGAGGGAGGCTAAAGTCCTAACAAGACGTATGGAACTGGTGCTGCACCTAACGACGCAGCTTGAAATCGAGAGGTTACTGCCTTCTGCTTGAATACCTGCCCACCAGCAACAACTTTTTGGAAACAAGATTTTGGAAGTGCTTGAAAGATAATGCAGGAAACCTCTGGAGAAGGGGTGGAGCTACTAATTCCGACTGCAAGCACCTGTCTTATGATGGGAAAGGGCCCTGAGACTAGGAAGGTGCACCCTGGGGTTCTCCATCAAGTCTTCCTGCTGGACATTAGACTTCAAATAGGGAGGGAGGACAAACAGGAGAAGTATTCTGGACTCGAACAGTAGCAGAAACCTTGGCTGGAGACTACCCATGCTCAGATCTGTATTATTAACATTGTGTAGGAGCAGTAGCTCACGGTGAAGGGGACAGGGCAGGTGAAGCCCAGTGATATTCATGACATCATTGGGTAATGGATTAGGTGCTTTGAACAGCTGGTCCGCCATTCAACAATCTGCTGCCCCTGGGGTAGACACAGGTTTTCAGCTGCACTGGCAGCAGCGCATTAATTGCAGTAGGGTGCCTGACCCAGTCTGCACATGCGCACCCAGTTAAAAGTGCACTGGCATGCAGACCGAGGCAGTGCATCCTATTCATATTACAGTCCCAAATCAGTTTGTCATAACCCTTGCATAATGATCTTCGAGATGGCAAAACATGTGCCATATAAAATTGTGCCCATGGGCATATGGCATGGTGACTGCGGCATGATGGCAGGAGACTTCTTGCGCCGAGATACCCCTCAGAGGGTGATTCGTGCATATAAATGATTGTAACATAACTTAACATCAGGGACTCTAAAATAACTCTATCTCCCTTTACCAATAGTCATTGTCTCAATGAAAGTTCCTGTCTCTCCCGAAACCCCTGCAGCTTCTCATTCTGCACTCCAGAGGAAATGCCTGCAATGGGTGAAGACTTGATGTTTTGGTGTATATCACTGGAACAAACTCCTTGTATATGTAGCAAACAGTCAGGATATGGATGGTCAACAGTTCAGAAAGGGTGTGTGAATAACCCAGGGGTCCTGATGAATCACAAGTCCAGCTACTTGAAGCAGCTCCATCCCAAGGCCCAGAACTTGGTAAGCAATCCTGGTGCTGCCTTTGGCCTGAATGGTATAGCTATATGCACTGGAAATGTTGATCATGCACCTGGAACGGTGGTATGTATTCTGGAAGTTAACCAACAAGAGGCAGTCCACTCTCTGGATCTGCTCTAACTCTGGGCAACATCTTCATCTGCTCTGTCATCTTTGATCCTGATCCAGCGCTATCAATTAAATTTCTTCTCCTATATGCTTTGGAGGCCCAGGTACAAATATCCCTTTTCCACAACTATATCCATATGACTGTGGGGCCCATAACACCGCATAAACATTCACTCTCTCATATATTCCCTGGATTTCATCCGTTTTACTTAGGAGAAAACAGTAAATGATTTGCTGGAAGGAGACGGGATACCTTTTAAAACGACATAATACTTCTCAAACTTTAAGGTATTCCGCTCATTGGTCGATGGACCAACTAGTAGGAATCAGCTGATGGTGATTAAGACCAGCTCAATCACTATAAACCTTTTAAACATTTACATTTATCATTGAGCTAAAGAACCACAGACTCATTGTTTTAAAGATAATAAAGTTTATCTAATTTTTAGAAGCATGAATAAGTTTCAAATTTATTATTCAGATTAATACATTTATCATCATTATAGGAATAAATTTAAATTGCAATGCATACCTATTAGATGGAAAAACAAAGTTCGTCACAGCAATGAATTCAGATCACAGCATAGAACTCCCGAAAAACTGTCTATCTGTCCTGTAAAACAGGCCTTCTCGACGGATCACCTATATGGTGTTTCCGCCACAATCCAGTTCTTTTCCCCTTTAGTATTTAAGAATAAAAAGGTCTAATAATATTAAAAATGGAAAGTCTATTAAAAAGCAAAAGTTTCCCCAGCAGCAGCGTTCCGTGCTCAACAAAAATATAAAACAGCAGCAGCAGCTCCCCCCTCCCTAAGAGTAGGTCTTCTTATACCCTAATACTAGCTTACTAAGTGAAAATGTTACATCTTTGGGGGCGAGATTCTCTCTAATTGGTCCATTTGGGGTCAGTATACATCTCATTATGAATATCCTTGCTCCAACCAGTTCTTTGTGGAAAGTTCATACTTCTGTCGTTTCTCACAGGTTCATGACATTACCCATCCGCACATTGGTCTCTATCTGTATCCTTTTTCTGATACTTTAAATTGAACAGTTCATTGTTTATTCACGTATTCACTACAACTTCTCACGCTTTTCGCTATGTCCTTCTTTGGCACACGTTTGTATAATAAGGTCATCGTAGCCTTGCCACGCTTCCATCCTAGGCTTTGGGACGGTCACATGATCCCTTTGTTCACAGCTTTTCTCACTCTCGGAAACCATCTTGCGCCTGCGTACTCTAGCTTGTTTGCCTCAGCAGCCATTTTTACATCGCGGCACAACAGGCCTAAGCGAACTATTTATAAGGATAAACAGAACATAGTCAAGAATAAAGAATATAAGCCTTTTCGTTTCCCTCCCATCATTCTACGTACCCCAATTAAGTGTTACCTAGCAAAAGCGACATATAAAGCTATTTCTTACTTACCAACCGCTTTACTTTGCCACCACACAGTTTATTTCCAAGCACAAATCATGCAATTATTATTCTAATTAGTACGCAAATCATTAGGTTTATGTTATCCACGTTAACAATTGTAAGTAAATTAGTTTGCACGGATATGGCGTGTTACCCATAACCCTTATCATGACATATACATGGTTGGTTATTTACTGAGACAAACCTGTGTGTTAATTATTCAACATAAATATTAGGAGGTTAAAAAAAAAATGTGTTTACCCTGCTCCATCAATCCACACAAAATTGTGATGCCAACAGATACAGATTCCTTACCCATAGCATTTCTTGCCACTGTGTACTTAGTGGATCTTGTCTGCCAGTGCAAACCCTATGATGGGCTACTGGATACTAAAAAACAGCTGATTCTGCTGTACTTTTATTATGGGTCAGAGGGCAGCAAAAAAACATACATTTCTAATTGAACAAACAGCAGTGCCCTAAAAATGCACAGACTGATACAGGGTGGAGCAGATGAAAGGGTGAGGGGAGATTGAAAGGTCAAATTGAAGATCAGAAAGTAAAAAAATAGACAGTTAAATGGATTGGGTGTCTGTAGTAATTGAAAGAAAGTCCATTCCATGTTGTATGGTAGTCATTCCAAGTATTTATTTAAGTATAGAAGACATGTAGAGGAGAACCCCACCAGGAGCAGCCTCCTGCTGCTCAGCCCTACTGTAACTGACTCTCTGTCACACACCCAACATTCTATCATGCACTCTCTCACCAACATTCCACACAGGCTGAACAGCAGGTATAACAGTGTCACTGTCTTGCTGCACCCTTGACAGGCTTCATTGCACATATTGTGAGCAAATTTGTACTCGCGAGAGGATCAGCAACACATATTGCTAGGGAATTGATATAGTCAGTGGCTGCGAAGGCCTGGCATGAGGTGGAGAGAAGAAAGTAGGCAGAATTAGTATCATCAACACTGACACAAGTGATTGAGAAACTCAACATGACAGGTGTGCGGGAACTTAAGGCCACTGACGGAAGTGACGTTTTTCAAGTTCAGATGATCATTCCTGTGGTACTTTCACGCTCCTTTGTGCCACAAACTCTAGCCCAGTGTTGTACCTTTTTTCACCCCATCTCTCGTATAATTTCATTTTCATCATATTTTTATGAGGTTATACCTTCGCAAAATGTAGCTATGATGTTATTTATTCTCCTCTGTGCCACGTTTCTGGATAAACACACATTCAATAACAAATCATCCCCAAAACACCTGGCAAGCACATGATGTCAGTCCTCACCAATATTTTTGCAAGTTACTAAAACCTGTGACCGATTTAATGCACCTAAGAGTGGCTTCCGCTAATTACACATTGAGCGGGACATGCAGGGGCCCAAACACCTCGTGCCCTGTTACTATAGATCTGTGTAGAGCTGCCAGGGAAACAATCACTTTAGGATATGTCATTCTTTACCACACAGCCAGGCCACACCTGTGCTAAGTTTATGCACGGATCTTCAAGTCCCAACAGAGAATCTAAGCGCCCTTTTTGGGTGTGAGTGAGTCTTGCATTACACGTGCCTCTCTGTAATTGCAAAGCTACTGATTGCCAAGCGCGTGAGCGCGGCCCTTTTCCTAAACAACACACTGAAACCTGCAGCTCCCGGCATACCAATGTGTCTGCTTCTGTTTCTTTCTTCCTTGCCTTTATTTATTTTTCCTTACCAGAGGGGATCTTTTTCCTCAACCCTGCTTTTGTGTGTGAGTGCGTGTTTACACAGCTGAGGGCACCAGCCTAGAAGTAGGCCTCTCCACACCTTGACGCAGCTGCGTGGCTGCCTGCTCCCCGTCACGCCACGGCGTGAAGCACACACGTCTCCAGCAATCAGAGTTGGAGCCACAACTTTGCCGCTGCACCTGTTTTCTAGTTTACTTAAGGTGTTGCCTGCCTCCATTCCAAAGGTCGCTCGTGTTTAATTTTCTATCACTACTCGCACGGATTGAAGAGATTTTGCTTATCCCGCCAAACTAGAGCGTTTGATTACTTCTTCCTCTGAACTACGCACCGCCCTAAATAATTGTGTATTTGCATGACTCAGTCGGGTTTTTTAATAGCCCTGGCTGAAAGGGTGTTTTCGCCACAGAAGGTGTTTCAGAAAAATGTATTGTATTTTTAATCAAAAATTGGAAACTTTAAGCAGCTGGGCATCGCGGGCAGCATCATATTTAAGCGCTTCGACGCCTCGTCAGGGGTAGTAAGCGCTATATAAATGCAATTACAATACAATACAATACAATATTTATAGAGTCTGGAAGCTGGTTCGACAGGGGCTGTAATACAATTAACGCCCGAGTTCTTAGAACAAGCCTGCGTCTACTTTCCTTGCTCCTCTGTCGCGAGACAGCGGTTTCATTGGTACCGATCAAATAGGTGTTCAAATAAAGTCTAATGTCAAGAACGTGGCTTTTTTAGCAGTCCTTTGAGGATCTAAATTATAATAGAACACCTGGGAAGCGTTTCACATACATATGACGACCAGATGGGCTCTGATGGGCCCAGCAAATAACACAGATCATTCAAGAACGTTCGGTTCTCAGTTTATAGTCTTTCCAATTGAAAAATGAAACAATTTTAAATATCACCAAATAAAGTTGAAATAAGGTGTAAAATCATATTTTCCAGATTTTAATCTGTGGAAGTCACGGTAGGAATAATTTAGTGACTAAATTGCAGCTGTTGTTCCTTTTTTCATTTCCGTAGTTGGACACAGGTTTTGGACCCGCGGGCACGAAAGTTGATGATGCTCCTTTTGCCAAAATGTTAGTGGAGAGCAGCAGACTGGGGAAAGTAAAATGGTTAAATCTCAGAGGGCAATAGGTAAATTTTAGGTAGTCACCACAGAGCCAGTGAACACAATGGGTGCAAAACCATGAACAAGAACTTGGCCTCTTATGGCCTGCCTTCTTTGACCAATCAGGGACGACCGTTTCAACATTCTAAAGGCTCGCCCTAGTGGCAACCGATACATGAGGTGGCAGCAACTAACCTTAAATATAAGCAGTGCATCTCTAGTTGCCTATGAGAACCTTTCAAATCAACTTCAAGCCCCAATGTCCGTGCTGTCTGTGGCCCACCTTTCGGACCACCACCGCTGCCCACGGAGAGCTCGCCCTCAGCCCAGACACTTCACTACTTCACCCTGTGCAAGGGTCCAGTGTCTTCTGTCCAGTCTCTGCTCCAGGCAGACAAACTTGTCACATGCCGACAGTTGCAGGGCTCAAATGATCATTACCCCTCTCACATAGTCATTCCTGACACCCTGCCGCACGTCCACCACCATTCAGAGGCAGGAAATCAGACCATTTCAACCATCAACCTTGGCAAAGAACTGAAGAGGGTTCTTACTCACAAGTCCAAGGGCGTGGATGTAGACGGAATCTGCTGTCCAGCAAAAAGAAAAAATGCAAGGCATATAACACCTCAATTTCACGACAAAATATCATACCTATTGATGCAAACCAATTTTTAGTCCAAGTTCCTTTGCTCTTAGTACTTCAGAGTAAAGATAATCATAGGTGCTTGAAGTTTAGGGGTTGGGGGAGGGGATGTGAAGCACCCCCAAAATAACCACGCTGGAATTTAGAAGGTGAATGAGCAAGAAAGATGCCTTACATTTTTTTTTTTTCATCTTCTCACATTTGCTGTCCATTCCAAGACAGAGGTCACATTTCAGGCTGTTTTCTGACAAATTGTTGCTTATTTTAACATGGAGATTGGTGTTTAGTTTTCTTTCTTTGACTGCACAGCTAGAGGGTTTTGCAAAGTGAAATATCTGGCAATCTTGCCGGAGTACAGGGCGAAAGGAAAGGCTGTAGGATGTCAATATTTTCTAACACACTTCATTTAAATACTTGCAAGATAACCGTACAGATATTTCAAAATATGTCAGCAGTTATGAAAGCACAAATTAAACACATTTTTTTTGTAATTCTGAAGTTTAATGGAAACAAAGATTTATGTGCTGGTTTTAGAAGTAAAACTGTATGTCAGTGTGAATTTTGTAGCCATTTCAATGGAAATGAGCTATCCGTAAAAGGGGGTGTGTTACCACACCATGCTTTAATAATATACTTTTGACAGCGTGCTCTAAAATGCACCATCAACTACATACTATACCCTTTCCTTTGCTTTGAATTACTTAGAAAGAAGAACTTGGACTAAACATTGGTTCGCATAAACGATAATTTGTCATGAAAGTTTGTATGATATCTTGTCAGTAAATTAAGGTTTCCTATGACTTTTATTTTTTGATTGTCACTAATCTGAGTACCATGAGAGTATCCAGAAAATTAAAATACTCCCTCACGCTGAGCCGTACCTCGAGCATCATTTGGTGAGCGAAGTGAGTAAGCGATACCCACCCTAGAAGAGGTCCCTTCATACCACTTTCCATCCCTCAATCACTTCAACCTTTATGTGTTTCATCTATCATTCTTCATCCATCTTTACACAGTTATCCATCTTCACCACTCGATTCCAGGCTTCGTTTACTGTTTATTTCATCCAGTCTTTCACCATTAGTCTTCCATTCATCCTTCCATCTTTCTTCTCACGGCTCACATTTATCCATCCTTTTACCCATCCATCCATCCTTTTTCATCCATACATATTTTGCCCTTAATTTCACAATTCACAATTCACACATTTATCCTTTCACCCTTCCATCTAGGTTTTGATCTATCCAACCTTTCATCATTCCATTCATTCTCTCTTTCACCCACCCATGCAAATGTTGTTTACCCTTCCATCCATCAATCCATTCACCCTTGCATCTGTCCTTTCATTCTTTAGGCCCTTCCTTCTAGGCACAGTTTCTTCCTTCTTTTATAAGCCCCTCCTTCCACTCTTTCTTCCTGCCTCCTTCTCTCTCTCTCTCTTTTCTTCATCATTTCCCCTTCTGGGCCTCCTTTGTTTTTAAGCCCTTTTATCTTCAGAGGTGCAGGCACAACAGGCTCTTAAATAAATAATCAGAGTTTCTAGATTCAGCACCACCTCGCTTAAGCTGCTAAAGAGTTGGTTCACAATGACACTTTTGGGCCCAGAGGACACGTCTAGTCAAGGCAACCAAATGACTCTGACTTAACAAATGATACAGATTCTGACATAAGCACTGGACACAATAACGAGGAATGTCCTTTCCCATCAGGCATTTCACAAAAATGTCCTCCTCCGCTGAACTTGACTTGCATCACAGCCAAACCTGTGCTCCAGACATTATCTTTTATCAACCTGATGCTCCCAGAATATATAATGACAGCTTACAACTAGCCTATGCAACAAATGCCATCCCAGCATCTATGAAACCTGCTAGATGTCCAATCAAATACTAGAATTCTATCTCTGGATTCCAGAACCAGGCACGCTCCAACATCCAATGTCATTCACCGCAGGCAATACTAATCTCCCAGTGTAGAGCTAGGTCGGCATTATCAAGGACCTTGTAAGAGATCATTTGTCTCACACCTGGCCGTCGCTAAACCCTGGTTCTGTGATTCTGAAGCCACCTCTAACATTAGCACGTGTCCTGACCACCAAGTCGCAATACCCTGTACAAAACCAGAAACAGAAGTAGGGGATGTGGAGCAGCTTTGACCTTCTATGAAAAAGGAGCTATGGACTCCTTTGAGCACATCTTGGCCAAATACTCAAGACAAGAAGCCATGCCACCTACCTCATTCCTAAAGTTATCTAGCATCCACTCTAGCGCCTATTAGGTTAATCAGCAAATCTTTATAGTCTTGCTCAAAACTTGCTATCATTATCTAAGGATTCCTGCATTGCAGAGGGCCTCAACATTTGGAATGATTATCCGTTCAAATCATTCTTAAATTCATATTTTTTGTTGAGCCTTTCACTCCCAAGAGTTGTTCATTCAGTTTGGTGCAAAAGTTTTTTTTTCTCAGAATTTCTCTGATAGCTTGTTCAGTATTGGTGCAAGCCCTTTGTCAATAGCTTTTTGTATGATGATTTATCAATTTTTGGGGAGGAATTTTGTAATAGTTTGTTTTGCTTCTGAGGCAGACAAATCTAAATCACAGAACACAAACAAGGAGTATGTTGTCATTAATACGCTGAGTCTGGCAATAGCAAATATCCGTAGGCTCTCCTGGGGCTTAGATTACACTGCTAATGTAAGAAAAGTGGGATTATTAGTTGGGGTGGTTGTGAGAACTCACAATGTAATAATCTCACTAATCCGTATTAGGTCCAGTTATGTTTCTTTAAATCAAATGTTAGCTCAGCCCTGGGTAGCTATGCCAGGGCAGTCAGGCTTAACTCAAAAGAAAACAAGTGTGAATCATTTATCAGTAAAAAAACAGTCAATAGGTAACAAACATGACACAATAAGAATCTCAATCCAGCTCATAAAAATAGCATATATTTTTTTCTTTAAATAGACGCCCAAACTACAAAATTCAAATGAAGGGAACCGGAGTTATGATTTTGTAACATTTTCACAAATCACTGCTTTTCACTCTAAAAAGTTATAAAAGTTTCAGAAAGTTTTGTAAATCACTGTTTTTCACATTTAGCAGTAGTTTATGAGCCTCGAACATGAGGGTCCAGGGCAACGTTTAAGTTTCAGGCTGACTGCGATGGAAATCGTGCTTGGATGCAGGTGCTGGGTTGGTGCCAGTCATGAATTTATCTTTGCACTTAGAAACAATACTGGTTCTTACTGTCGTCGATGGTGGAGTCGGCAGGGTACTCTGCAGCTTGAGTCGAGCCTTGGGTTTGACATTGATGGATCGGTGAGGTCCAGTGGTCCGATGAAGCCCTGGTTTTTGATAGTGTTTGAGGTTACCAATGAATTGCCAAGTAGCTGTAGTCTATGAGCCTCTTGCTCGATGTTCAAAAGTCACTGGGGCCGATTCACAGAACTAATCTGAGATAAAATCCTAAACTTACTACTTTTGGTATTCACAGAAGGCATTTAGTAGTAGTAAAGTTAGGACTCCTAACTTTACTACTACTAAACTGAGACAAAATCCTAACTTTACGACTTTCGGTATTCACAAAAGGCATTTAGTAGTAGTAAAGTTAGGAATCCTAACTTTACTACTACTAAATGCCTTCTGTGAATACCAAAAGTAGTAAGTTTAAGATTTTATCTCAGATTAGTTCTGTGAATCGGCCCCAGGGACTTTTGGCTTTGGCACACAAGTTGCAATACTGTGGCAAGAAAGATTACACTCTAGCAAATGGTCCAGGACCTGAGAGGGACCTCTTGGGGGCTAAAGCTCAATCTCTCGGCTACACCAGCAGAGCCCAGGGCAAGTCCAGTGGTTACTATATAGCTGGGCAGTTTGCAGGTGCAGGGCTTCTTTAGATTTGTGTCCCTGAAGCTTAGTAGAAGGCTAGCCAACTAGCCTTTGGAGTCCACTCACTGGTCTTTGGCACAAGCGAGAGCAGGTTCAACAGCAGGAGCAGCCCATCTCTTTCTGAAGTCCTGTTCTGTCTCAGCAGGTGCAGCCCCCACTGGTGCAGCCTTTCTTCGTGAGGTTCATAGGTTCAGCAGGTGCAGTCCATCAGTGGTGTGTTGAGGCTGGAACCCAGGGGTGCAACTTGTTTGACAATTTTAAGTTTGCAGGTGCAGAGGACTCATTAGTCAATGGGGCTACAATTCCCCGGGTAACCTTACCCACCTTTACATAATTTCTTGTAGGGTTGGCATTAAACAATCCCACAATGTACCTCTCTGCTGAAATCCAAAATGTCAGGATCCTTCTTACCCGGGACAGAGCAATGGGCACACCCCTGAGGTGTGTCTAGTATAATTAGCCATCCCTTCTGGAAAATCACTTCTGCAATTGGTTTTCCCTCTTTGGAGAAGAGGCCAGTCTGTCTACCTACACAAAGGAAAGTGCAGGTTGCAGTGTGACTCCCATGTGCCTATCAGAGGCGGTAGCCCCTTTGAAGCTGGGAGATCTATGGCCACAGACCTCTCGCCATCCTGCTTGAGGAGGTCACACCTCCTGTCACCAATACTCCTTTTGCTCTGTGTTCCTGACAACTTAACATCTCTTAGCAGGAGGACAGCAGGCTGTCCCGGGTGACAACTTCTGTAGCAAATCAGAAATGGCTACAATAACTTTGGGGCAAGAAACTGGTGACTTTCTAAACTCGCCTTTACTTTAAATCCAACTTCAGCAATAAGTAGGATTTAATGTATCAATCAATTTGATACCTTGAAGCACTCAGTAGCTCCAAATAAACGTTTGCGCGTAGCATGTGGGCTAGTGAAACCCCATGTTAGCCAACTGGACAACTGGCCTTACTACAGTGAAAATGTCAATTTCGAGTTTTCACCATCAGGGCATGTTTAAATTTGACATGTTCTTCTTTTTGATATCTGCCACCCTGCCTTTTGGGCTACTAATGCCTGCCCTAGGAATGACTTATAAATATTAAAAAGGAAGAGTTGGACTTGGCAAAAATGGTTATTTTGCCATGTCAAGTTCTCATTTTAAAAGCTGCTTAACTAGGCTGCAATGACGAACTAGAGCAATTTAGATTCCACCTTTTCACTTCGTCACAGCAGTGGTGGCACAATAAGTGCTGCAGTCCACTGGTGACATTGAACTTACTAGCCCTGGGTGCACTTTGTATCATATACTAGGGACGTATAGGTAAGTTAAATATGCCAATCAGGGATCAGCCAATTGCACATACACTTTGAGGGGGTCGGAGCACATGCTGTGGGGCCTTGTCAGCAAGACCCAGTGCACTTCAGAATCGAAAATCCAGCAGCATCAGTCCAAAAACTGGGGGGAAGAAGTGATTATTTTAAAAAGATGCCTTTCCTTGCAGGTACTAAAGTAAAATCTACACATTTCAGTACACTTTGGCATAATCACTAGTGTACCAATTGAAGGTGACAGGTATCAACCCAGGAACATATGTTCTTTAATTATGCACATTCTAAGGAATATATTGTAAAGAAAGATACATCTGCCCAATCCTTTTGACCCACTTTATTGCATGGCCAAATAGGTTGCAGAAAATGGGTGAATATTTATTACTTTATTACATTTGGTATTATTTTCTTATATTTTGAAAATGTAGTAAAAAGGTAGCCCCTTCTGTTAGAAACACTCCATTGATGATGATTGCCCTATGTATCGATGCACTGAGGTCATTGAATATCAGAGTACCAAATGTGATTATTTTGATTAGCTGTGGGTTGTCCACAGATGACTAAGCATTGGTTGTGCATGCACTGGATTTCAGAAAGAACTAGGAGGACTACTGGTTTGGAGGTGTTTTCAGAAGAAACTTTAGTAAGTATACGGGTTTGGGGCTCCGCTTGCCACCTGGCACTTATTAACTTTGGTGGCTTACAGTTGTCAACATACATTGTAACTGCTACACCAGGCTCACATTTTGGTACTGTTTATACTGCACTAGCAACATCTGATTCTGAGATCTAAGATGCAGGACCAAGAACAGAAATTAAATGCTGCTTTCAAAGAGCAACTTTAGCATTCTGTGGTTGCCCCCATTGTGATTTTCATAGCCTCTAAGTAGTAAATAGAAGGATGTCGATCAGACATGGGTAGGGCTCCTACCACCAAAATAGAAGAAAGTTCACTGGTACTAGGGGGGCGGGGGGGAGGATGGAAAGTTCCTCACTGTGCCTGACACATAGATCCTAAATTATTGATTATTTTCTTCATAGTGCCATGTAAACCAGACAAAGCGATACCAAAGGGGATGATGGACGGAGCGTTTGAGCTAATCAAACACTCACCCCCAGTCAACTGATCTGGGTTTAATCCATCATCATTCTTTAGCTCACTCCACCACCCCAGTTCAGACATGGCCATATGCAAATCAGTCTGACCCTGTGCCTCATGGGAACAGTCCAGCCCGAACTGCCAAGCCATGTCTTCCCTGGACCGGAAACAAGCATCCTGGGACCGGTTTCTGGCCATTCAGCCGTCATCAGCCAGGCTAGCTTGAATCCAGTGGCAAAGTGAGCAAGGGATTAGGGCGAACAAAGCGATACCAAAGGGGATGATGGACGGAGCGTTTGAGCTAATCAAACACTCAACTGATCTGGGTTTAATTAGCTCAAACGCTCCATCCATCATCCCCTTTGGTATCGCTTTGTTCGCCCTAAGTTGGCAGGGTATGCCCAGACGTGGGTCCCTTGCTCACTTTGCCACTGGATTCAAGCTAGCCTGGCTGATGACGGCTGAATAGCCAGAAACCGGTCCCAGGATGCTTGTTTCCGGTCCAGGGAAGACATGGCTTGGCAGTTCGGCGCTGGACTGTTCCCATGAGGCACAGGGTCAGACTGATTTGCATATGGCCATGTCTGAACTGGGGTGGTGGAGTGAGCTAAAGAATGATGATGGATTAAACCCAGATCAGTTGACTGGGGGTGAGTGTTTGATTAGCTCAAACGCTCCATCCATCATCCCCTTTGGTATCGCTTTGTTCGCCCTAAGTTGGCAGGGTATGCCCAGACGTGGGTCCCTTGCTCACTTTGCCACTGGATTCAAGCTAGCCTGGCTGATGACGGCTGAATAGCCAGAAACCGGTCCCAGGATGCTTGTTTCCGGTCCAGGGAAGACATGGCTTGGCAGTTCGGCGCTGGACTGTTCCCATGAGGCACAGGGTCAGACTGATTTGCATATGGCCATGTCTGAACTGGGATGGTGGAGTGAGCTAAAGAATGATGATGGATTAAACCCAGATCAGTTGACTGGGGGTGAGTGTTTGATTAGCTCAAACGCTCCATCCATCATCCCCTTTGGTATCGCTATGTAAACCAGACAAGCAAGAGGAAGGAAAAGCCCAGCCATTCAAGCCTGCTGCCACTTTTGTTACGAGTCCACATGGTGTACATAGTATACCAACCCAACACTCCCTTCTTGTCATAAGGCAACCATGTTAGGGAGAGAAAAGGTCTTCCATGGAGGCCTTTTCTTCAATGGTGCAGTGGCACCTCCCCTCTCCTGTCTCCCTCTCACAACAGAGTGCGATGCGGGAAAACAGAGATTATACTGGTCGGAGTGCTATACTGTGTTCCGCTACATTCCCCTGCAGCACTGTCATCAGCATCTATAGGTGCCACTGCCTTCAAACCTCTCAGAGTGGATGTGAGATCAATCAATCAGGTTTCTTGTAAAGCATGACTACTCACCCGTTAGGTCCTCAAGGCGCTGGGGGGAGATCTGCAGTTCAGTCGTAGAGCAAGGTCTTGAGGTCCTTCCTGAATTGAGGCAACGACAGTGATTGCCTGAGATGTAGAGGCAGGGAGTTCCAGGTCTTTGCAGTGAGGTAGAAGATGGATCTTCCTCTAGCCTGTTGTATTCCTCTTAGGGTGTCAGTATATAGGTTTTCCTGTATCATGTCCTTATATAGGCATAATTCGCCCTGCCCTTATATAGGCATAAAATCCCAGTCCTTATTTAGGCATTAAACCGTGCACTCCAAATACAGGCATGGTCTCCGACATCCGTCCACCCTAACGTCACAACGAGTTCTTGAAGAACAGACCCTTAGGCTTCGGGAGTTTCCCTAGCACAGGACTATTGATTTCTTCAGGGACTCATCTATTATGCATGAACCGTTATACCTTAAGGGTTCATTCATGACGTCTTCCGCTGTCCGATTGACGTCAATGCTAACATTCTGAGGTACCTCTCAGGTATAAATATACCTTCCCTAGCCCTTGTAAATCAGAGGAGACCTCGACTTCAGAGGAGCCCGTTTCCCGGCCTGACGCACTGAGAAGACGCTGTCATCCCTGCACGCAGAGAGTCCAGCTTCCAGTGATCTGACTTCCCTCGTGGGGTGTTGGAGTTCGAGTCTGGCAAGAGATTCCCACCTCTCTCATTCTTAAGGTATGGAGCTGACTAGAAACCTAGAGGGATTCTTGGCATACTAGGCATACTGGGCGTAGCATACTCTTAGTATACCATAGTAAGGAATACTCCACCTACTTCATACCTCTCCCTACACCTAGGTTAGGTTAGGTACATTGGGGTAGAACTAGCTTAGAAACGCTTCGTATGAGTACTCGCATTTTTAGTCCATGTTATTTATGTAAATGAATATCTACTAAAGATCATGCTAGCGCAGTATTATTTCTTTCTACTGCTTACGCTGTACATTATTTAACTTGCATACTGTCTTGTGATCGTAACAGCACATATTACTTACACGAGAAACAAGACTGTTCAATAAATCTTTTATTGAAACGCCCGTCTATTCTTTCTGTGTAACTTTGAGGAAAACTAAGCATGCAAGATTGAGCTGAGTGAAACGGTTATCTATTGTTTCCACGACTCTGGGACACGTTCTGATTCTAAAGGGAAACAAAGTGGTCATGTTTAGCGGCTGCCAGAAACTACTCCCTTCTTGTTTGTCAAGGAGTTTCTAGTGGCCTCTGAGCTAGCTGGCACAAGTAATTAAGTTTAATATACTCGATAGGGACATACCGACCTCAGTCCTATGTCAAGCCTATAGGGTATATTATTCCAATGCGCTGAGTCTATTAGGGAAATAGGAGCTACACTACATGGCGCCCAAACGTTTGGTAAGGTGGTAATTTAACGTTAGATACTGAGTAACTCAGCCGTGCTTTTTCTCTCAGAGACCCCTACCCATATACTCCAAAAGACGTCTGGAGTGGGCAGGGTTAAGTATCCGCCATGGCTACATAGGGAAGCACCCTATATATTAGCTGTTTGGTCTGCTCAACGTTGAAGGATACAGTGTTCCAAAATATTGTGCACCTTATCTTTGTTTCCTTGAAACTTGTTCTACACTTTTCAAAAAACAAAATGCCTGACTCCGACAACGATGAAGTTACGGGTCAACCAGCTTTAAGAGCTTTCAACATTACCGGTTTAGATGGAACCGAGGAGGGCGTTATAGACATCCCTCAAAACTTAAGAAGAGCCATCACTCTAAAACTCATAAAACACGGCCTACCACCAAGAGGCGGTAAAGCAGTTTTCGTGATAGAGGCACACGAATCCTTTCAGACAGAGGTATTCTATTCATGGGTAATATTTCCTGAATACAATCCAGTTACAAAACTGTTTCACTTCTACAAAGAAGATGATCCACCAGAGGAATATATTCCTTTCGAGGACATTGAAATTCCACTAACATACCAGGAGCATCAGCTCTGGTTTAAAGGCGCCCTAAAACATCACAGAAACATTACCAGGCTCGGTCCACTAGGTAGACCAGAAGCAACATGGCCGATTCTAGCCGGCTACACACCTCATCCTGAACTGGATATAATGTCAGATGAGGAGTTACTTACTAAAATAACAGAGTTAATAAAAATCTACAGACAACTAGTCCAATATGTCATGCGGACTTTCACAGTCCAACCACCATTGACACTTCCAAATCAGATTCCTCAACAGGGGAATACACTAAAAATTACACCACAGACTCTATACGCAGTCATGGGTAAAATGCCCACAAAACGTGAGCAAATTCCTTTCTGGATAGCTCAAAAAATTACTCAAATCGAAGCAGTATTTCCAAATACTAGCCCGTATGAGAAACACAGAATCCTAACAATCAGTTTACCAATGGGGATCACACCACAACTGGAAGACTGCACCACTTGGGGCTCAGTCTTTGCTGCCATCTATACTAAAACACATGGTATTCCATCAATTGCGGTAATACCAGATGTCCTGAAACAAATTCAAAATGAATACGGGGCAGAGCCTGCTCTGAATTTAGGTATGAAATTACTGAAAAATTTCGACCAGGTCTCACCAATAATATTATCTAATATTAAAGGAGAGGCAGCAGCAGTGGCGATCCGCCAACGATTAAGGGAATTCGATGTTACAGAACATCAAACTGAACTACCCAGAATAATTGAACAATCTTATGCAGAATTAGGCAGAGATAGTTTGGGTGGAAGACCAGTGAAGCCAAAACTATCTGAAAGTCCTGAGAAGGACTCTATTAAACAAACTCCTACATCTTCTAAAAAGAAGTGGGAAACTACTAAACAAAACTCAAACGAGAAACGTTCTCAATCCCGAGGTAGGTCTCCTCAAAAGGAGCCCTCTGAAAAGAGGTATAACCTCAGGAATAGGGATAATTTCAAAAAGCCTGACAGGTATCAAGATACTGATACACGTTCCTCTCGTACCTTTCAGATCTCGTCAAGGACTTCGAAAAGAAGAGGACGGTCAGAAAATAGAGAAGAACGCGTGAAATCCAAGGAAGAAAAACACGCTACAGAAAACAAAACAAAACCTCAATTCTCCAAAAAGAAAGTAGCAGGTCTGAAGATCAGACATGCTGAGAATACTGAGAACACAACTCAAGAACGGAGAATGGGCTCAGACAATGCTGGACAGTGCAGCAGAAGTCACAATAGTTTGCCAGAACCTGAAGGAACTTCTGGAGATAGTGGACTTGAATGAGTACATCACAGTTGAGACTGTAGACACCAGGGTTAGTACTCCACAAAGGTTATATGAAATAACACTCCGAATGGAGGGAGACATGCCTAGACAGGTGAAAGCACTCTTTTGGGAAAAACTTTCAAGGGGCTATGACATACTTCTAGCAAAAAAAGACTGGCCACCACAATTTGTCAGGGAGTGCCCACATGGCGAGGACATTATTATGCCTGCCTTCTCCAACCATATTCCAATTCACCTAAGATATACATATGCCAGGAAATGGGCAGTTGCCCAGGCCCCAGCATTATATAAAAATCATGTAGGATGGGATGAGGACTCACCTCACCATAAAATACATCTGAAACATGAACCAACTGCACAAAGGCAGTACCCAATAAAGCAAGAAGCTAAAAAACAGGTCAGGGAGATCTTAGATCAAATTGAATACCAAGGGGCGATTGAAACATGCACCTCCTCAATGAACAATCCTTTGTTTCCTGTCTCCAAACCAGACAACACCTATCGTCTAGTTTTGGATTACAGACACTTAAACACTTGTTGTAAAACATTTGCAGTGCAAAATGCACATAGCACAGCATTAATGAATAACATTGTGCGTAAAAAATATAAAACCACATTGGACATCTCAAATGGTTTCTTTTGTCAAAACATAGCACCTGAAAGCAGGTACTTAACAGCATTCTCCATAATGGGGACCCAGCGTCAATTTTGTCGACTCCCACAAGGGTTCAAGAACAGCCCGGGGTTATTCTCAGCGAGAGTAACGGAGTTACTACAAATTTATGACAATGAGGCATTGTCCTATGTCGATGACATCTATCTAACGGACGATGACCTGGACAAACACTTGAAGAGGGTAAGCACCATTATACTGGGCATCGCCTCTGAGGGCTACAAGTTCAACTTTAAAAAGTCCCGAATTGCCCATCTCAATGTCCTATTTCTAGGATATGAGCTTTCAAGTGAAGGCAAGAGCTTGGCAGCTAACTTTTTAGAAAAGTGTGCGCTGCTCCAACCTCCAAAAACACTAAAAAACTTGCAATTCATCCTGGGTTTCCTAAATTTTGGAAGAACATACATTCTAAATTACGCAGAAAGGGTTAAACCTCTCTACGCATTAATCAAACCTGATTTTTCAATCAAGAATTGGACACAAGAACACACAGAAATCTTGCGTTCACTACAGGCTAACATGTTAGCAACAAATCACTTACAAACACGCGTAAGTCAACGCAACCTGGTGATCCGAATAATTTCGGGTCAATGCGGATTCACCTACTTAACATTTAATGAGGGTGAAAAAATACCAATCGCATACAAATCTCATTTGTAGACACAAGCGGAAATGCGCTTCACTTCAACTGAAAAAATTCTGACAGCAGTTCAAACCGCTGTAGCAAAAGAAAGAGCCTTAGCCCAAGGGAAACGCATTATTGTCGTAACCCCAGTACCAGCTTTAGAAGCGGTCACAAAAGCAAGCATTCCAAATGCTAAAGCATTACATCCAAGATGGATACAATGGGTTAATTCTCTTGCTGCAACAGATGTTGAATATGTTTTTGATCCCGATTTAAAAACACAAGCGTTCCTGCAATATGAACAAGAATGTCCTCTGCCCACTCAAATTCTGCCTCTCGATCAGTACGAATTCATAATTTACACTGACGGATCCGCACAACCCGCAACAGGGGGTAAGCAAGCCTACAGTGCAGCATGTGCAATCGTTAAAGGTCGCATGCGAGATGGCATCTTCAGACCTATGGTCACAAAAACTCAATCTCTAGGAGATTGTACAGCTCAGCGAGCTGAACTACAAGCATTCAAACTGGCACTTGAAAGTACAGATCGAGAATTCCCCACACTGATAGTGTGCGATTCCTTTTACTGTGTTCAGTCGTATAATGAATATATACAAAACTGGCTTGAAAATGGATTCAAAGATGCGAAAGGTGGCACAATAAAGCACAAAATGCTTTGGGAACAAGTAGTTCGGTTGAAAAACGAACTACCAAAGGCTCACTTGATCCACACACTGAGTCATCAACGTGATGGCATTCACGTTGCAGGGAATTCATTGGCTGACGAAGCTGCAAAGGGGGCTGTTCAGACGGCTTCCGTAGCTGCGATCACTCGTTCAAAAACAAAAATAGACAGTGAGATAATGTTGGCTGTCAATGCTACAAGCAAAGGTAGTGGTGCAGCGTTACCAAAAAAGTTTCCACTCAAGTACTCTTATGTAATTGATGCAAACAACGTTCCTTTTGCTCGAATCCCTGGAGTGGGGGATAGGGTAATTCCAAACATGGAACGTAGAGCAGCTTTGATTTATGAAGCACGTTTGGGGGAGGGTCTGTCACATCAAGGGATCTCTAAAACAATATTGACATTAAAAGAGATGTACTGGTGGCCTGGGATGAATACAGAAATACACATATTCATCAATAACTGCATAGACTGTAAGGTACAGCGTGATACTGACCGCCACCAGACACCATGCTACGAATGTAGCTGCCCAGTACAGACACCATTGTTAGACAGCATTAGACTATCTACGCGCATGCGTCCTTCTGAACAAATGCAATCCCACAAATACTGAATCAAGGTTCCTATGGATATGGCCTCAGCGCTCGGCTGACGCTCGAACTGTTATAAAAGATTTGCGAGTCTTTATCGGCACAAACGCAATAGGCACGCTACATTCTGACCAGGGCCCTGCGTTTAGCTCTCGGGCTTACAAAGAAGCCATGGCCAGTCTGGGCGTTGCATTGCGGTACTCCTCTCCATTCCATCCTGAGGGAAATTCGGTTGTGGAAAGGAAAAACCGGGACATAAAGCAGTCTATAACAGCTAGGGTATTAGGTTCGGGTGATGGGTGGGTCAAATATCTTTATGGGGTCCAACGCTCATTGAACAACCTGTCAAGAAGTTCTCTAGGGGGGGTCACGCCATATGAGGTCCTATTTGGGACAAGAATGTGGGTACCAGACCTCGATCACGTAGGCACAGTGGTGGAAAATAAAAAGTTTGATATCAAAGATCGTTTGGCTGTTTTACAGGAACTCAATGAACTAAGATCGAAACAAAGCAACGTATTCCTGCAGCCAACCACCACTGGGGAAAAACCGGCGTCCCAGCAAGGCCTGTCTGGATTCCAAAAGTTGGGGATCTAGTCAGAGAAAAGATTGCGGACAAGAAGGAATTTGGACCTTCTTACAGATAACCAGTACCTGTCCTAGCAGTTCAAGGAACAAGAACAGTACTTCTGCCGCCCCTTGCTGGAAGAAAGGAGAAAAGATTTGTGTCCATCGACCTCATCAAACCACAGTATGTGGCCAATACTAAATAGTAGGCCTTGTGGACTCCGACCTAGTAGCAGACGAACTCCTCTCGCTACTATCCAAGAGGTTCAGACTGAAAGACTGATAACCATCGAGAATTCAGCAGTAACAGATGAAGGACTAAGCAACAATGCAATGGAACTCATCCCTCTTGAAAATCAAGTAACAGTTCGTCCAAATACACCTGTCTACACCAATGTAGCAAGTGATCAACTGGTTCCAGCGATTTCTACAAATCCTGATGCAATTTCAACAATTGACAGAACTGCTTCTGGCTATTTCATTAACTTTGATACGTTCTCAGAAGATCCGAGTGAACCTGAAACGTCGCCAGTATCATTAACATTCAAGCAGCAAGTACAAGACTTTCTTCACTTTCTGAAAAAGACTTATCTGGTTTCCCCATGGATTGAACTCTGGATTATTTCTGGAATATTTGTTTTCCTGCTTTGGCTAGCTTTGGTTATGACTATGAGTGTGCTTATAAATGGCAGATACATCCATGTGAACACTGAAAGAAAAGATGTGAACTTACTTTTGAAACCTCATAAATCTTCCCATCGTGAAGCAAGAGACTTGTCAACAGTGAACATCACAGCCGTTCCTATACAGGATGGTATAGTATGGGACAAAACAGATTTTGATATTTTTGGCCCGACGGAACAATTGAACATTCCACATTTGTTTAAAATTTCACTAAGTGATCTCATTTCGTCCAGTACCTATTCTGATGATTGGGACTTTAAGACTGTTAACGACATAGGGGCCGATTCCGATTTGGGCAGGAAATCTCTCCGACCGAGCCGGACCCGGAGAGATTTCCGACCGAATCGGACCCTAGCAGTCCGACCGAACGAGTACGATGCGTTCGCATGCTATCGGACTCGATTCGGTCGGACTCCCATTGAAGTCAATGGGAGCCGGTCGTACAACGCGTACGCGGGCTCCTATTGACTCAATGGGTGCGAGCGAACAAGGGCGCCCCCTATAGCGGGTACGCGTCGAAGCGGGTCATGCCGTACACGCACAGGTAGGGGGGACCCATGGGTCCCCCCAGTGTGCGACTTGCGCGGCTAGGCATACAGGGGGGTCCGACACGGACCCCCAAACTGCGGCTCCGACTGCTCTTTCGAGCCGGACGGCGCGAGTCGGTCGGACTGCTCGCGGCGCGCATCGTACTTACCCGGCCGGGGAACGTCTCCATTGCGCGGTGCGAGTCGTGTCCGTGCGAGTCGGTCGGAGCGGTTGGGTCCCGCGAACGAGTCGGTCGGCGATTTCGCGTACGTTCGCATCGTACTCGCTCGCCCGGACGCACGTCCGACTCGGTCGGGAATTAGGGCTCCGAATCAGATCCGGTAATGCCGAGTCCGATTCGGAGTCCTACCGGCCGAGATCGGAATCGACCCCATAATGTTTGACCTAGAAAAATCTGCTGCATTTTCTAAAAGTGAATATTTAGAGGGTTCATCAGACTATGAACAGCTGTATTGCTATAACCACTATGGTCATCATTATTTGCATAAATCTGCAAACCCTAGAAATGTGTTTATGTTTAACCAATGGGAGCATTGTCCTACACCACCATAAGGTAGTTCAAAAACATTTGCTAACAAGTTTCCATATTTTTCAGGTTACAATACATCTGATCCAGAAACGTTTTACTATAAAAATGTAAACAAAACAGGACTGAAAATTATGTTAACAAATACAAAACAGATTTATTCTGCAGCATTTATTGTCCAACTGTCTAGACAGGGTTTCGTCTTTTGGAAACACACAATAGACACAAAAACTGTCAGGGGTACTAAAGATTGGCAAGTGCAGGGGACAGAAGCTTTATTTAGAGCCTGTATCATCCCTGAACAAATAATGTTTTTGAATGAAATTGTCCAACAAACATCTTGTCTTGGTCTAGCCAAGAGCAAAGAGATGAAAACACCTTCTGTACCAACACCTGCAAGTGATAACAATACACAGGCAGCGGTTACAGTTGACAAAATACTACAACTCAACAGATCTAATCCTGATTGGAGAAAATGGTTGATCTGGCCCACAGACACGAACAACTGTCAGGAAAGATCCCTGAATAAAACTCAGGGCTTTACTATTCATAGGCCAGACCCAAGATACGTCCAAAGACAGCATCCGGGGGTAGTAACAACATACAGTGTAGATAAATTATGCCTCGATTGGCTGCAGAAATCTACACTACAGGATGTGAAACAACACTTATCCTTACTTAAAGAAGACGCAGACCTTAGGGAATTCTTGCTTGGACCAAGAAAACCGCTCCAAAAACGTTTCATATATGCCGGCATTTATGCTGCCTATAATGAAGCATGGAAGGTGTCACAGATGGAGGCCGCAGAACGAATACGTGAACTTCATCGTATTAATTTAGAGAAAACTCTCTCTGTAGTCGACAATGGTTAACAACTTTGTCCTCCAGAATATATTCTTTGGACGGCATTGTATCCTCTGCTATCGACATACTGGAACAAGATTTAGCCATGTTACAGCAAGGCCAATCTCAATTACGTTCTATTGTGTTATTAAGCTGGACGCTGCAATCTTTGCGCACTGGCTATGTGCCTTGGCGTTTTATCAACACGTCAGCTCTGTTTGCAGAATACAATCTAACTGATAAACAGATCGAACTGGCACAAAGAGGAGCAAGGTATACAGTGCTGAGCATTGAAAAACTGGAAAAGTTACCATTCACAGTGGCAGAAAAACCAGCTACAGAATGGCTTATTCATGGCAAAATCACACTACCTGTGACTACTTTTCAGTTTCAGTATTGCCTCAAACAAATGCAAGCAGGCAAATATGAAAGGTTGGGTAAGGAATACATTAAGACATCTTGGAATTTACCGTATACATATAGATGTTGGAGTGGGGATCGTGAAGTGTTTTTAAGTGGTACACACTGTAAAAGTGCACTGAGCGGTTCACTTATATGTCAGGACATTTCTTTACACGGGGCTTGCAATGGTTCTGTGGCAAATTTGTCTTGCCACCAGCAGGGTAAACCAGTTGCTGTGATTAATCCAACGTTTGGACAACTTTCTAATGGGAGTTACCTCATGTTGAATGATCAGAGTTGCTGCGGCATGTTGCCAGGCATCCCATATCTAGTAACGGTCAACTCCAGGGTCACTTGCTGTATTGTTTGCCCCAATAGACACAGTCAGGGAGTCGCCTTTGTGGCCTTCGCTGAACGTCTCTTTTATAAGATTTGATACTTTTTTTATTTTTTTTTATTTTTTTTATTTGGGTTTTCATACATAACATGGTAACACATTATCTTGAATCAACAGCAGAGTACAGACATTTCATTACACAATCATTTTGACAAGCGCCTAGTATGGGACAATCCGGATAGTCAATAGGCAATACATCGACATTTAACCTAGTGTATATGTAAGCGTGCTCTGTTGTGGGTGCGACAGCAATGCAGGATAAATAATCTCGGCCGCGTTTTAACTGAAAACAGTCCTCTCTCTTGCATCTACTGGGAGCCCCTCTGCAGGAGGAGATAATTCTGGAGAGGTCCCCATATATCTGTGGGCCTAGAGGCAATTGGCAGCAGCTCTATATAGGTTGTGGTCTGTTCCTGGTAATGCACTAGGTCAGTCAACCATTCCTTGAATTTCGGTGTGCGTCATCTGCCCCATCTACAGGCTACCCTGCATTTGGCCATCAACAGAGATATGCCTAGGAACTTCCGGTGTGTTTTGGGGATTAATGCTGTGTAGCTCAAAAGGGCCACCACAGGATCCCTGTCCAATGTTATGTCTAGCATCTTCTCCAGCGCCTCATGCACCTCCCCCCAGTAGGCTTGTACTGACGGGCACTCCCAGGCCAGGTGTAGAAAACCAGCTCCCTCACTTTTGCATCTGTCGCATCTGTCATGGTCAGTTAATTTGAATCTATATTTTTTAACGGGCGTGTAATATAGCCTCTGCAGGAATTTATAATGCAGCACCCGCAACCTGTTACTGGCCGAGATTTGCGATGTCTGGGCACAGCAGTAATTCCATTGCTCCTCAGTCAACTCCCGCCCCAGCTCCTCTTGCCAGTGCATGTATGCTGAGCTGACAGGTTTTTCTTGTGTTGCGCGTATGCTTTTATATAGTCCGGACACCAGGTGGCTACCCCCTGCAGGACTTAACAACGTGTGTAACGGAGGTAGGATTTCTGGCTCGTGGGGGAAGTCCGGTAGAATCGCCCTCATCCCTTGTCGTAACCGAACATATAGGAATAAGTCTAGCGGAGTAGACCGTATGCCCTGAAACAGGTGCTCCGAGGAGCGGAAGGTACCGTCCTGAAATAGGTCCCCCCACATATTTATGTGAAGCCGTTTACAGAGGTTCAGGAATCCTCTTTCCTGTAATAGGGGTATATCAGGGTGATAGGTTAACGGAAGTCGCGGGGAATACAGAAAGGGCGACGAGAGTTTGTCTCTAATACAATTCCATGCATCTACCCTGCTGGTTACCGTGGTGGGAGGTGTAGAGCGTGTGCGACGCGGGCCGTGTATGATGCCGTTCAGGGGAACAGGATCTGCAAGCCAATCTCCTGCGGCTATTTGCGGCATGTATCGTGGGGGATATATCCAATAGAACGCGTACTGTGCCTGTGCACTCCAGTAGTACAGCTCGAAGTCGGGTATATCCAACCCGCCCTGTTCATATGGTCTGATGAGGCTGGACCATTGGAGTCGTGGTTGCCTCCCTCCCCAGATAAGCGTGATCAGCGCCGTCCGTAGCGTTTTAAAAAAGTTTGGCCCTGGGTGATAGGGTATGTTGGCAAACAAATAAAGGAACTGTGGAAGTACCACCATTTTTATTAGAGAGGCTCGACCAGCGAGCGATATAGGCAAAGAGATCCATCGTGTGACATTGCTGTTAAGCCACGTAATTGCTGTATCATAATTAAGCCGTATAGTTTCCTCTCTGTCTCTCGTCACCTGTATACCGAGATAGCGAAGTTCAGTATCACACCATTCCAGTGGGTAATCAAGTGGGAATTGTGGAACCGCTGGTGTGAGTGGAAACAGCTGGGACTTCCCCCAATTGATATTGATACCTGATAGTCTGCCGAACAATATGAATTCTCGTAGTATGGGGTTAAGATTGTGCCTGGGATCCCTGATATATAATGTCACGTCATCCGCATATAAGGATATCAATATTTGGCGTAGGCCACATCGAAACGCCTTATCTTGATGCCGTTGTCGCAATCTAGAGGCCAGGGGCTCCATTGCGATAGCAAATAGTAACGGGGACAGCGGGCATCCCTGGAGTGTGCCTCTCGAAACAGGAAGTGAGTGAGACATATGGCCATTGATCAATACTCTGACAGTGGGCTGGTGATACAGCATCTGAATCCAGGATATATATATCTTCGGAAACCCTATGCTATGCAGCACCCCAAACAGATAGTCCCACTCCACAGAATCAAAAGCCTTTGTGGCATCTAGAAACACAGCTGCAAGTGGGAACTCTGGCGCCACTGTCTGTACAAGCGAGAAGAGTGTGCGAAGATTGTGGTTGGTTGCCCTGCCGGGGACAAAGCCTGATTGGTCAGGTAGAATGAGGTTTTCCATAAGAAGATTGAGGCGATTGGCTAGTATCTTAGCCAAAATTTTGGTATCACAGTTGATAAGTGACAGGGGTCGATATGAATCGCAGGAGCTAGGAGTTTTATTGGGCTTTAGTAGAGATGTCACCAACGCTTCCCTCATGGAGGGGGGTAAGGTACCAACCTCCATAGATTCCTCATAAACCTCTTTAAGGACTGGCGCCATGATATCGATATAGGTTTTGTAAAATTCGGCAGGGATACTGTCTAATCCAGGCGCCTTGCCATTTTTTAAATGCATAATCGCTTCCCTGATTTCATCCAATTCAAAGGGCTGGCTAAGGAATTCTCTTTGCGTGTTGCTAAGCCACCCCAGCGTTATATCTCCCAGAAAGTCACCTAATTC
Organism: Calotriton arnoldi; assembly: GCA_963921515.1. Classification (NCBI taxonomy): domain Eukaryota; kingdom Metazoa; phylum Chordata; class Amphibia; order Caudata; family Salamandridae; genus Calotriton; species Calotriton arnoldi. The sequence continues at coordinate 104,362 of CAWUFW010004085.1, read as the reverse complement.
CACTGTTTCTTGGCGGTGTGTGGTGTATAAGGTCTCATAGTAAGCGGTGAATGTGGATAGTATATCCAGTGTGACCTATGTATTGTCCCTTCTGGACTTTCAATTTCTAATATATGGGACGTGAACCTGGGGCCTCTCGTCGCTTCAGCTAATGCCTTTCCTGGCCGTTCCCCTTCGCCGTACTTTCGAGCCACCCAGTATTTACTCTGAAATTTCACCTCTCTAGCAGCATTCTGTTCGTATTCTGTCAATTTCTCGCGAAACTCTGCTTGCACCTGCCCTGTCTCTCCTTTACTCATTCTGACCTCTAACCTCTTCAGATCCTGTTCCAGCTTTTGGATTGTACGCCGTATGTCTCGAAGTACTCTGAAACTCTTTGAGATGCAATACCCTCTGATAGTGACTTTGAAAGCCTCCCATATTATTTCGACATTATCAACTGATCCCTTGTTTCTCATAAAGAAGTCCCTTATCTCCTCCCCCAACTCGGCCTGAAAGACCGTGTCCAGCAGAGCATGGGGCTGCAGTCGCCAGCGTGGCCTGGGAGTGCCATATCCCGGTGGTGTGAGTGCCAGCCTCACAGGGCAATGATCTGAGAACGTCCGGGCTGGGTGAGTTACAGCACGTATAGCGTCTCCTAGCCCTCTTGAGACCAGACAATAATCAAGGCGCGCCCATGTGCCCGTGCGTGTCGTGAAGTGTGTACCCTCCTTCAAATGTGGGTGAACGTACCGCCAACTATCCACTAGGCCGCCTTCCTCCACTATACCCCGCAATGCTTCTTGGGACTTATTATAGTGGTGCATATTTGGATTGGACCTATCCTGTTCCGGGTTAAGGGCCACGTTAAAATCTCCACCCCAGATGACATGTGTGGAGCCCACGTTCAATATTTGCCCCCATAACCTAGTGAAAAAGTCTGGAGCGTCAACATTGGGGACATAGCAATTGACCAGCGTCACAGAGTCTCTACCAAGTCTACCCCAGGCCAGTATGTATCTCCCTTGTGGGTCTTCTATCGCTCCCGCCAGTACAAAGGGTGTCTGTTTTTTGATCAGTATGGCAGTGCCTCTCGCATAGGAGGAGTATGATGAAAAGAGTCTCGTGCTAGCCCATTTACTGGCGAACGTGTTTACAGCCCTTGGGTCTATGTGGGTCTCCTGGAGCATAGCCAGTTGCACCCGCTGTCTGTCCAAGTATGCCAGGACCTGTCTCCTTTTTCGCTGATCCCCTAGGCCCCTGACATTCCAGGACAAGATCGTCAGTGTGTAGTTGTCATCCGCAGCCATCACATTGTCTCACAACAAGAAGCCCAGCAACTGATGTATCAGTTATGTGAAAAATTCGTCCATTTAAGCACTTATCGATTCCATATGTAGTGTGCCTGTCTACTGCAACAATGCAATGCATTTCCCGCGGCTGCCCCCCTCCCACCTCCCGTGGCATCCCAATCATGCCAGAAACTGTCAGCCCGTCCCCATTCCCTAGCCCTACAGCCCCACCCCCTCCCACTGAAGCAGCCCTAACCTGCCAGAAGCTTACTCCCAGCCCCCCCTACCCCAACAGATAAAAACAAATACAACTATCCAAACTGCTATGTAACCGTACATATATTAATCATCAATGGGGGGAGTACCCGTTGGGGGGATTACCCTAGGTGCCTGCACAGTAGCCCCCACCCGTTGGGTCCACTAGGGATGAAGCGCGTGGACACCAAGGGGCAGAGGGTGCCCGGCGTGACATATAGGAAATGGCTCATAAAGAAGAACAGAGATTAGAAATAGTGAGTCTATTGGTCTACCGTCCTCCGTATCTGCGGAGCCTGCCACTTCTGCTCCGCCAGCCGGTAATCATTTTCTATGTTTCTTATGTCCCAGTAAGTTCAAGACTTGGATGAGATATTCATTCCACACTTTCTTCCACTCCCGCCGATGCAGACTGCTGGGATGATGTTGACGGTTCGGTGTCATGGTTCGTTCTTTTCAAGTGCTTTAAGAACTCCTCCACCTGCTGTGGTTTTGTAAAGAATCTCTGTTTACCTTGGTGGGTAACCCTAAGTCGTGCCGGATATAACAATGCGTAGTCAATTTGGGCCCGTCGCAGCTTATTTTTGACTTCTATAAATTTCCGTCTTTCTTCCTGAACGGTTGGAGTGAAGTCAGGGAATATGGAGAACGCATTACCATCATATGTCAACTGTTGAGTGCTTCTCTCTGTGCGGAGTGCAACGTCCCGGTCCCTATAATTCAAAAGACGTGCTATGATAGGGCGCGGCGTGCTCCCCGGCGGCGGACGCGGGCCCAATGATCTATGCGCCCTCTCCACTATGAATTGATTGGAAAAGCCTTCCGCCCCAAACGTCGAGAGCAACAATTTTTCCACATATTCCTCCATTCTTCCTGTGTTGGTCGACTCAGGGATACCAAGAATGCGTATGTTGTTGCGCCTACTTCTCGCCTCCAAATCTTCATTCTTTGCGGCAATGATTTTTAGAAGCTTATCCATTTGGGCAATCTGTGTTGTTACCTGGGACGTAGTGTCTTCATTGTCAGAGATGCGGCGCTCAGTTTCTTTAATGCGATCCTCGTGCCCTTCTAGTTTATGTGCAATGGCGTCCATGCGCGTGGACATGCTATCCACTTTGTCTACTATGGTAGCGAAGCCTTGCCGAACTTCTTGCAGGATGCTTTGTACCTCTGTGGATAGAGCGTTAGCGGTTCCTTGTGCGCTCTCCCCTTGTCAGCTTCCTGGTCGTCCGTTGTGTTGCGGGTACTTCTTTTAGTGGTGTCAAAGGAAAGTTTGGGTTGGCGATTATCTGGCTTCCCCATGTTGGCCTCTTAATGCGAGCTGTCCGTGTCCCCGTATTATTATGGTGTACCGTTCGCAGGGTGACTACAGTCTCGTGCGCCCCAAATCACGGTATGCCAAGGCAGTACTATGCCAGTATCCAACACTTTTGCCGGCCGAGCTCCCGTATAGTAGTGAACACGTTGTGAGCTCCAGAATACTGTTGTTGCCGGTTCGCTGACACTACCAGTGTTTTATGTGCAGAGGCTTATCGCTGTTTCCATGCGCTGTGGCCTTGTTGATGGAGCGATGCTGGGGGCTGAAAACAGTGGTATCACCATTCGCGTATGTATATTGTTCATAGGGCCATCAGTTGAAGGGGCAGCGCTCTTGTTATGGGGTTAAGGTCTCACCCTGTCTGTACCTGCGTGTTGTTTACACCTTTGCACGTGTCTATGGGGTACTAGACGGTACGCGTGAGTTCATCAGCACAGTTCCAGCGGGGGGGAGCTCGATGGTTCAGCAGGTGTTTGTTGGCGCCCTGCGAGTAGGCCCGGGATGGCAGCTAACGCTGCGTGCGGGGGTGCTGTCCCTCCTTCTTCTTACCACCGTGAGTACACCCTTAGGATTCAAAGCTGTGTGTGCAAGCAGGCCCCTGGTCCTCTGGTCGAGAGAGCTCGATGTGTACATGGTGCAGAGAGCCCGCAAAGGGGCCCGTCTCCAGGGGCCCACCCCAAGGCAGCTCGGCAGCACGCCGCGCCCGCTTCTATCAGTGGCTCCGCACCCGGAGGGTAACTCGTTGGGGGAGCGTCGGCCGCTATGTTTTCCGTCCCGCTGCGCACCTACTTGCTCACGGCTCGCCCACGCTCCGCCGTCCCGATCTCAGCCCTCGCACACCATCTCGCTCATAGGCCGCATCTGCCGCTCCGATCCCGCAGTAAGCTAGTACTCACAGGGGGTGCTGTAGCAATTGTGCACCTGTCTCCATTCTCTTCTTCGTCGTCCGTCACATCCACCAGGATTGTCAGCTCCGACGGTGCGCAGGAGCAGCCCCACCCGTGTTGTCCTGCTGTGGGCAGGCTCCGGTGTAGGCGGCGTAGTCCACTTACAGTTCGCAGTGCTGGTGGGCCCAGGCGCCTCGTGGCGATCCCCGGGCTTGCGTAAGAATGGAAGCCGCTCCTGGGCACTGCGGCTCGCTTCTTCTGTCCGCGCTGTCACCTCGTCATTAGCATTTCTCAGGCACGGAGGCTCCGATCCGGCCGAACTGCAAACCGGAGCTGCAGCAGACCGCCAGCTGTCTCGGAGGTCAGTTTAAGCTGGGTTTATGGCCATTTAGGTGGATATTTGTAGGATCTTTGACGCTGGGCAGCAAGAGCCTCACTGTAGTGCGGCCATTTTGCGTGTGCGCCACCTAGCGCCCCCAAGATTTGATACTTTAAGCAGAATGAAAGCCATGCTTTTACAACAAACAGTGCCTTTGAACTCGGCCAAAGAAACCTATGATCTACAAGTAGCAAGGACTTCGGCTGAGATACAGACTTTAATGCGTACAAACTGCCCTATACATTTCGTGGAAATGATAGGACGTATCTTTAACATGTCTGATACAAGCGGAATTGTACATGTATTTAAGAGCATCTGTTCCGGTCTGTTAGCACCTTTCCAGGCAATACTCAGAATAATCCCAAACTTTGCACATTCGGTGTTTGGTGGCATACCATTAATTCTAGCACTTGTTGCCGGAATTCTATTTCTCTTCCTGCTATTACGCTATGGCCAGCCTATTCGCAGACATCACTCCGAGCGAAGTGGAGAAAGCTCTCCTTGAACGAAAGTGCTGTGAGCGAATAGTACAGCTTTTGGGCATGACTCGTCTACGGGAACTTAATAATACGTGGTTCCTGTCGTTCAGACCAATCTGGCAATATTGCATCTTACCTGTTCTACGATGCCTGCTTTGCAGTGAAGAATACGTGTTAGACACCTGTCTAACATTTCCATCAGCAACGCCAACGGATATCGATACTCTGCTGGACCCGATAACGGCCCATGCTCTGTGTTGTCCCCAGAGGCTACCAATCCTGATGACGGCATTCATTGAGATCTCACAGACGCTTCCGGCTGCTGCTGAGGTACGAGATGGATCTACAGGCACACAGGTAACAACGGACGCGAACATTGCTGCGGCATCCTATGCTGAAAGCGATGCTTCACATCTCTGTGCAATTAATCTACTACACGAGGTGTTCAGAATGTCACCAACTACAGTGGACGATATTTTGTCTACAGAAATAGATGATCTCATGTTTACACCAGACCCATACACTGACTCTGATTCAGCCCACAGTGTTCCAGAGATGCAGTAAAAATTTGGCCTTCATATTTCAAAACTTGGAACTCTTCCCAAATAGAACTTTTTTCCGTTTTTTCAAATTAAATGGCAAATCAATTTGCTTGAAGTAGAACTATTCTTATAGTACGGACTTTGCGGTACTTCCTCAGACACTTTATCATCTTCTTTGTCTAAAAAGTTCATTAATTTCCATGACATGAAAAGACTTTGATTTTGAACAACTTATCGATCATTTTTTTTTTTGTCACATGTAAATGTTACTGCTTATTTCATTCAAATTGCATTTGATTTCCAAATATATGCCTGAAATGAAAAGCAATGCTTAAAATGTACAGTACCTTTTGCATTTTAATAGGTTTTTAAATGCTTTTTAATGCTTTTGAGAAACATTTTTAGCAATATGCGGTACTCCATTTTATGTTTAGCATTACTATGTTTAGCATTTTATTATTATCGTACACACGAAAATGGAGTGGGTGTTGTTTTCCTCTTAGGGTGTCCGTATATAGGTTTTCCTGTATCATGTCCTTATATAGGCACAATTCGCCCTGCCCTTATATAGGCATAAAATCCCAGTCCTTATTTAGGCATTAAACCGTGCACTCCAAATACAGGCATGGTCTCCGACATCCGTCCACCCTAACGTCTCAACGAGTTCTTGAAGAACAGACCCTTAGGCTTCGGGAGATTCCCTAGCAAAGGACTATTGATTTCTTCAAGGACTCATCTATTATGCATGAACCGTTATACCTTAAGGGTTCATTCATGACGTCTTCCGCTGTCCGATTCACGTCAATGCTAACATTCTGAGGTACCTCTCAGGTATAAATATACCTTCCCTAGCCCTTGTAAATCAGAGGAGACCTCGACTTCAGAGGAGCCCGTTTCCCGGCCTGACGCACTGAGAAGACGCTGTCATCCCTGCACGCAGAGAGTCCAGCTTCCAGTGATCTGACTTCCCTCGCGGGGTGTTGGAGTTCGAGTCTGGCAAGAGATTCCCACCTCTCTCATTCTTAAGGTATGGAGCTGACTAGAAACCTAGAGGGACTCTTGGCATACTAGGCATACTGGGCGTAACATACTCTTAGTATACCATAGTAAGGAATACTCCACCTACTTCATACCTCTCCCTACACCTAGGTTAGGTTAGGTACATTGGGGTAGAACTAGCTTAGAAACGCATCGTATGAGTACTCGAATTTTTAGTCCATGTTATTTATGTAAATGAATATCTACTAAAGATCATGCTAGCGCAGTATTATTTCTTTCTACTGCTTACGCTGTACATTATTTATCTTGCATACTGTCTTGTGATCGTAACAGCACATATTACTTACACGAGAAACAAGACTGTTCAATAAATCTTTTATTGAAACGCCCGTCTATTCTTTCTGTGTAACTTTGAGGAAAACTAAGCATGCACGATTGAGCTGAGTGAAACGGTTATCTATTGTTTCCACGACTCTGGGACACGTTCTGATTCTAAAGGGAAACAAAGTGGTCATGTTTTGCGGCTGCCAGAAACTACTCCCTTCTTGTTTGTCAAGGAGTTTCTAGTGGCCTCTGAGCTAGCTGGCACTAGTAATTAAGTTTAATATACTCGATAGGGACATACCGACCTCAGTCCTATGTCAAGCCTATAGGGTATATTATTTCAATGCGCAGAGCCTATTAGGGAAATAGGAGCTACACTACAAGCCGTGGTCCTGCGGATTTGTGGGATGGTGGCCAGGGCCAGTTGGGCGGAACGGGGAGATGAGATAAAAATGTCACGGTCCTGCTTGCGAATGTCAGTGTGGTCACTCAAGATGGAGGTATGCATACTGTCTAGCATCTATCCTAAACTTTCAGGGTGCGCGCAAGAGCCATGGAGGAGCATTGACAGGCGGATGTGCATAATGCATACCTGTGAGTGGCAGTGCAGCCTTATTTAGAAAGGAGAAGGGAGCAGTTTGGAAACAAAGCAGAGCAAGGCGCATAGAGTCAGGAGTTATAAAATGGTGATTGGCTTGTTTGTAACTCACGTGACTCTTTGTCAAAGAGTAATCCTTTGTTGTGGGGACAAAAAAGCCTTTGAGCAGTGCAATTTAGACCCCACCCTCACATTTCACAGAAATGCAATTATATACGTGCATTTGACATTATATTCACTGTGTGCCTTAACTTCATTAACGTGTTTAAAGCATTAAAATGTATTAATGAATAGTATTTATTGTAGAGACTAGAGATTTAGATACATGTGTCCTAATTTCAGTCTAAAAATGAAATCATGTATTCTCTATTTATGTTTTCCACTTACACTTCAAGTTATATTTGCTTATGTAAACATGTATTCTTTTACTCAAGTTTTACATTTATTTCTCAAGTCACATGTGTATATGTATAACCATGTATTCGAACTGACATTCAGGGGCATATTTATGACTTTTGTGGCGCAGGGCAGCCCAGCAAGCCAGCTTGCTAAGCTGTCGCTGCATCACAAGGAAAGGGTAGGAATGTGCTGTATTTATCCAATACAGTGCATTCCTGTCCTTTTCCCTTGTGCTGGCACCATTTTGGCAGGTAGCGCCGATGCAGGCACCCTTCCACCATGGTGCAAGGGTGTCTGTGTTGTAGGTAGGATTGTTTTTGTGCAGGAATGGGCACCTTCCTGTGCAAAAGCGATCCTGAGAGGCGTTTTCCTCTTTCTATGTGTGCTGCAGAATGCAGCACACTTAGAAAGAGGAAAAAATGAGGAGAAATAAAGATATTTCTCCTTGTTACTCCTCTCCTCAGAAGGTGTAAGATTTTGGCACATTCCCAGGCTTACAAGTCCTTGTAAAACTGGGAATGCGTCACAATCCATGGGAATTACGTGGGAACACCCACTGCAGCGCCCATGGTACACCAACCCAGGGCAGAGTAGCGCAACACAGCGGTTTTTGCTGCGTTGCGCTTCTCCAGATTTTATGCTCCTGAATCAAAGACCATTAATAGATGACCCTGTATTTGAGAAGTTTCTTTATGGATCATCTGTTAACATTCATTTGTTTCTGTATTATTGTGGCTATCACAATTCTGTATCTTATTCTGTTGGATCTCAATCAACTGAGATACTTCAGTTTACCTATCGTACTGATGTACTTATTGAATTTACACTTGGCTTGCATATTTACTGGATTGATTGGTAATCCAAATAAAATCCTTTAACCATATTCAGCAATTCCTGGCCCTTATTGTGGAGTCACATGGACTTGACAAGTTAGAAATGTATAGTTGATGTTTTCCCCCTTTCAATGCTTCAAGTCAGCTATCAAAGATCCGTACGACAAATGGGGTAAAATCTTTAACAACTTGAGAGATTACGTTGTAAGGCCCATCGCTTCAGCAGCCTCAAAACCCCTTGCCAAAAATACCTTGGCATTAGTACAGCCTTGCTACCTGAGCTCTAGGAAAGGAAAGTACTGGATGTCACTTCTTGTTGCAGATTCTTCATGCTGAGGATATTTTCTAGGACTATGTGCATTCCAAGGATATTTGAAGCTATCTTTTTCTATCAGGGTTGCCTTATGTATGTGTGTATTTGTGTATTTATTTATTTATCTGAAGACATTGTAAAGGGAAAACTGTGACCCCCAGGGTATCCTGACATTGAGAGAGCATGATCTCACCTCTGGCTTACTCTGATACAGTAAGAACCTAACACAAAAAGATAAACATGGGGGAAGATTTTGGAAAAGCCACGATTTGACCAGTTTTCTAAACTTAGATAGTTACACTCAACACAAGCTAAATGAGGAATGTGGTTGCAGATCCTGGCAGTCTAGATCAAGATGGGTCTGATACCTACTCATGCTTTTTTTTTTGTTTTGGGAATTCTTAAATAGAAGACCTGAGAGGTCCTCAATCAATCAATCAATCAATCAATCACAGAATTTGTAAAGCGCGCTACTTACCCGCGAGGGTCTCAAGGCGCTGGGGAGAAAAAAGGGGGGGGTGCTGCTACTGGTCGAACAACCAGGTCTTGAGTAGCCTCCTGAAGGTCAGCAGGTCTTGGGTCTGTCGTAGGCTTAGTGGAAGGGTGTTCCAGGTCTTGGCGGCGAAGTGGGAGAAGGATCTGCTGCCGGTGGTAGTTCTTCGAATGCGAGGGACGGTGGCGAGGGAGAGGTCGGCAGAGCGGAGTTGGCGGTTGGGGACGTAGAAGAGGAGTCGTCTGTTGAGGTAGGCTGGGCCAGTCTTGTGGAGTGCCTTGTGTGCGTGGATGAGGAGTTTGAAGGAGATTCTCCTGTCGACGGGGAGCCAGTGCAGGTTCCTCAGGTGGGGGGTGATGTGGCTGTGGCGTGGTACATCGAGGATCAGGCGTGCGGAGGCGTTTTGTATGCGTTGCAGTCGCTTGATGAGCTTGGCCGGGGCTCCCGCGTAGAGGGCGTTCCCATAGTCAAGTCTGCTACTGACGAGGGCCTGGGTGACTGTTCTTCTTGTGTCTGTCGGGATCCACCTGTAGATCTTGCGAAGCATGCGGAGGGTGTTGAAGCAGGAGGATGAGACTGCGTTGACTTGCCTGGCCATGGAGAGCGTTGAGTCGAGGATGACTCCCAGGTTGCGTGCGTGGTCGGTGGGTGTCGGGGCTGCTCCCAGCGTCGTTGGCCACCAGGAGTCGTCCCAGGCTGAGGGGTTGGAGCCGAGGATGAGGACCTCTGTCTTCTCCGTGTTCAGTTTTAGTCGGCTGATCTTCATCCAATCGGCGACGGCCTTCATTCCTTCATGGAGGTTGGATTTGGCGGCGAGGGGGTCCTTGGTGAGGGAGAGGATCAGTTGAGTGTCGTCGGCGTAGGAGATTATGTTGAGGTCGTGCTGTCTGGCGATGCGTGCGAGCGGGGCCATGTAGATGTTGAACAGTGTTGGGCTGAGGGACGATCCCTGGGGTACGCCGCAGATGATCTCGGAGGCTTCGGATCGGAATGGTGGGAGGCGGACTCTCTGGGTTCTGCCGGTGAGGAAGGAGGTGGCCCATTCCAGGGCCTTGTCTCGGATCCCTGCGTCGTGGAGGCGTGCGCGTAGAGTGCGGTGGCAGACAGTGTCGAAGGCGGCGGAGAGGTCCAGCAGGATGAGGGCTGCGGTCTCACCGTTGTCCAGCAGGATCCTGATGTCGTCGGTGGCGGCGATGAGGGCAGTCTCAGTGCTGTGGTTGCTGCGGAACCCCGATTGGGATGGGTCCAGGATGCTGTTTTCTTCGAGCAGGGAGATGGGCCGGAAGTTCTTGAGGTCTCTCGGGTCCGCCTTGGGTTTTTTGAGTAGGGCGTTGATCTCTGCGTGTTTCCAGCTCTCTGGGAAGGTCGCGGTCTCGAAGGAGAGATTGATGATGTTGCACAGGTGGGGTGCGATGGAGCTGCTGGCTTTGTTGAAGATGTGGTGCGGGAAAGGGTCTGACGGGGAGCCGGAGTGTATTGTGCTCATGGTCTTGATGGTGTCCTCAATGTTCACGCTGGCCCAGGCTGGCAGGGGGTCGTGGTCGATGGTGTGCGGCGGGTCTGGTGCATCGATCTTAGTTGGGGCTGTCTGGATGTTGAAGCTGTCGTGGATGTCGGCGATCTTGCGGTGGAAGAAGGTGGCGAGGGAATCGCACAGGGGTTGCGACGGCGGGATGTCGTTGGTGTTGGAGCTGGGGTTGGAGAGTTCCTTCACGATGTTGAAAAGCTCCTTGCTGTTGTGTGCGTCAATTGTCTAGTTGGAACATATTGTTGGAATTTGGTATGAAGAAAAGTGGGACCAACACGTTGGACAGCCCTATATGCAATGCATAGGGATTTAAACGAGACCCTTTTACATATAGGTAGGCAGTATAATTTTAACAAATAACTTGAAACCAAATGTTGCCTGCCTAGCCCCAGAACCATCTTGGCAGCGGCATTCTGCACTACCTGTAACTTTCTCAGTGGCTGTGATGGATGGCAGCTGCCAGTCATTTGAATCATTCTATAAGGCAACAGGAGGTTTTACAGACTCCTTCGTGTAGCGCAGGTGCAGATCCCTCTGAACTATCAAGTATAATTTCTATTTAAAATCTGGTGCCTTAAGATTAGATCTCAATAAAATGTTTCCATTTTTCGAGAAGTCCTCCTGAGAGGAAATGGGTACAAGCATATTGTCATCAGCCAATCAGTGTTGTCAACTCATGGCAGATGTCTACTGACAGCCAATGTTCTTGACTGACAGCCATGTATTCTTTGTTTGGTCAGGTGTACCATCAGCTTCCGCCTGAGAATGACTTTGACGTGAAGTTGTTTGAATGATTGGTATCTCCAGAGGCCCAGGTGTAGAGGCTCTTGTGTTTTCATGAAGATACTAGGTTGGGGTTAGTGAGGTGCACTGACATATACTGATTTGGGAAGATTTAACTCTTTTACCTATATTTAAGCTGTAGTGTTAAGCAGTATATAGAAAAGTCATTCTCAAAGTTTTCTGTTTAGCAAGGTATTTCAAGTCTCTGTACAACAATTCCTGTTTTTCTTTTGAGATGTGTGTGGCCGGATGAGGCGCAACTTTGCCTAGCACACCTTTGCTCTTCCTGGGAAGCCACTCCCCCCATTAGTATGGCCACAGCGACCACTGCGGAGACACCAGACGCAGAGAGTTTCATGTTCCCACAAACTCGGAGTAGAATGCACCTGCGGCCAAGGTTGATTCGGGCTGTGTGGAGCGTTCCCCTTCTTTCCCTTGACTTCCCTGAACTCAGCACCCCGGAATCTGGATTGGACTGGGTGTTGTGCTGCCAGCAGCACTCCCCTTGCTGCTAAAACGACCCTTCCCCGGACACTGGCCTCCAACCTAGAAGTTGATGCCCCCCATGGCTCCTCACAGCCCCACACTTCAAATATTGAAAGGCAGGGGGGTGTGGCTTCGCCGCGGAACGCAATGGCCACCAACTAAACTAGCTCCGTAGCACACCCGACCGCCTTCCATAAATCCGCTTAATAATCCGTCGCCCGTGCAGTAGGGGGGCCACCGGAACCACCACTGAGGTTGGAGCACCGAAAAACGGCCTCGCACAGCCGGCGGAAAGTGAAGAAATCGGCGTTTCATGCTGTGCCTTCTCGGGACCGGAGGCCGGGAGCTGCTGCATCGGAGAGTTGGGCGTGGCGCACTGTCTGGTCCGGCCCCTTGTGAACGCAAGGCTGCGGACGTACCAGCTGTCGGACCTGTGGCTGAAGGAGAGGCAGTATGGGTCCTGAAATCATGTCCCTGACGCGAGTGGCCGTGGCCCGATCGCCCGCGATTGGCGGGGGGGTGCTCCTGCCTGGGCCGCGTGATCGAAGCCCGCGGAGGAGGCTGCAGTTGGGTGTGCCGGCTGGGGCCCCGGCCGGAGTTCCCGACCCTGCGGTATCCTGGGCATGAGTGTTCCGACCGGCCAGCCGTAGTGAAGGTAGGAGACGGCCTGTTGTGGGACACTGAGCGGCGTAGAGGCGGCGGCGCGGCTGTCGGTGCTGCGGAGCGCCTGGTACGGACTTGGCCCGTTGGCCTTGGGAGGACTGAGAGTTGAGGCAGGGCCTGCGAGAAAAAGCTGACCAGGCCTTCCCAAACGCTGTGGAGGGCCAAAGACTGGATGGGTGGCCCAGCGGAATAAACGAACACAGAGACCCAGTACTAGAACCGCTATTGTCGCGGTGGAGAAGGAAAAGAGGATGCATTGGTCCCCACCAACCGATAACACGCACTTGCAGTGACCTGGTGTGTGGTGCCACTCCCCCCTGCCGGTGCTGGTGCTAGAGAAACATCATAAGTGAACCGCAAGTCAAGGCTGGGCGTTGCGGGGCGGAGGGGATTACCGCTGAGGAGGGAAAGACCTGAAGTCTAAGGGAGGGCTGACCCTAGCGGCGCCAGTGCCAAAATGTCGACTGCCAAGGGTGTGAAAGTGATGCATCAGACTAAATTGGACAAATATGCGCTGCCAAAGCAGGCTGACCCCGAGCATGGTGACAAGGGGAATCAGATGACTGGATCTGAAGGGGAGCTTCCGGACCCGACGTTAAAAGATGTCATGGACGCCATCTCAGGTGTACGCTCCTCCCTTGAACAAAGGATGGACACCATCACGTCTGAAGGGATGCTGATCTGAGCTGACCTAACTAAAACAGGAGAGAAAGTGAAACAGATGGAAATCGTCACTGCTAGCCTCATGGGAGACGCGACGCAAATGCAGCAAGATATCAAGGACCTGCAGGCCTTTCGTAAATTTGCAGAGGATAAAATGGATGACTATGAAGGACGTACCAGAAGAAATAACGTGAGAATTATAGGTCTGCCAGAGAGGGCGGAGGGCCCTGCCGTGGACTTATTCGTGGAGGAACTCATACTTAAGCATCTTCAGCCTAAGGGGTTGTCCAAATTCTTTGTGGTAGAAAGGGCGCATAGAGTTCCTGGAGGATGCCCCAAACCTGGTGCGCCTCCCTGCCCTATGTTGGCGAGACTTTTAAATTTCAGGGACAGAGACGTCATATTGCAGACTTCGTGTATGGGCCCCCCCTTGAAGTATGAGAATTCGGTGATCTCCTTTTTTCCAGATTTCACCTTGAATGTACAGCGACAACGGTGATCCTTTTTGGAGGTGAAGAAGAGACTTAGAGACAAAGGACTTAAGTATGCCATGTTATTTCCGGCCCGACTTCGCGTCGAAGCAGATGGCAGGGTCTGGTTCTTTGATATCCCTGAGGCGGTTGCGGACTGGCTCGAAGGTTGGAGAGCCGCGAGAGACCATCCGGCCCGCTAAGTGGCGGACCGGGCCTGTTCATCTAATGGCTCAGTCTGATGAGAGTGTGGTGCTGGAGGCTGACCTCGGAGCCTTGCCCGGCAGTGCCTTCGAACTGATGCGGTGGCTGAACTGATGTGATGGACAATGGTTTGACAGCATTGATTGATTGTCCTGTATATCCTTTTTGGTGTTGGGTGGGCCCGTCTGGCGGGGCATATCGCTTTTTGGACATAAGGAGGTGGTTGGGGTGGCGGAGCTTACACCCCCGATTCTATTCTACTTTTAGTTCTAAGTTTGGGCGACAGGCACTCTGCATAGTTGAAACATGGGAAGTTCCAGGCCCAGAGTGCAGGGGAGCAGAGAGATTGGATACGCAATCTCTGAGCCTACACATGGGGACGCACTGGGATAAGACCTTTAAGCTCCTAAGCTGGAATGTAAATGGGCTCGGGGACAAAGTAAAGCATAGTATCGTATTGCAGTATATTCGCCATGCTCCGGAGGTGGTGCTTCTCCAGGAAACGCACTTGGTAGGTAACTCCTGCAAGGCCATGAGCAGATGGGGCTACCGGCTGGTGGCCCACTCTGGTTTTACCACGGGTTCCAGGGGAGTGGGTATCCTGCTCAGAAACTCCTTTCCGATGTCAATACAACACACATGGACCGATGGGATGGGTAGATATGCGGCAATCTCGGACAGTGGGAGGGTAAGACACTCACGCTGGTATCACTGTATATCCCGCCGGGACTGCAGGGACAATCCTTCAGGGACCTGGGTAACATCGTGTTGTCGTTCCCAGAAAGCTGTCTGGTTGTGGGAGGGGATTTTAATTCAGTGATGTCGGGCTCTCTGGACCGGTGTCCCCCCCGTACCATCAGTCCCTCACAGAGTTGGCTCCCAGATTTCATTGAAGCCATGGGCCTTGTGGACGCGTGGAGGATGTTCCACCCGGAACGCTTCCAACACACTTTCCATTCCGGGGCTCACAATAGCCTACCCCGTATAGACTACCTTCTCACTCCGGCGCCCCAAGCGGGGAACATTAGGGAAGTCAGACTCCTCGCCCGAGGCATATCTGATCACTCCCCACTATTTGCAGAAGTGGTCGTTGGTGAGAGAAGAGTGGGACGGGTGGCGCCTATCAACCCGTGGTACTTCAGAAACCCAGTGGTTAAAGATAAAGTAGTAACAGCTATAGAACACTACTTTCTAGAGAATAAGGAATCAGTGAGCTAATCCCAAACCCTATGGGAAGCCTTTAAAACCGTAGTGCGTGGTCAGGCACTCTCGCTAATAGCAGGGGTGCGGAAAGAAAAGTCGAAGGAACTAACTCGTTTGGAAGATGAAATCCTCCTCATGGAAGAAGATGGCAGGGAACCAATGACACAAGACAGACTTCATGCCCTGAAACTTAAGCGAACAGAATATAAATCCATAGCAATGGACATGGCTAAGTCAATGGGTAGAGACAGAGAGGGTAAGCTCTATGACCTAGGGGACAAGGCTGGGAAGCTACTGGCATGGCTGGATAAAAAAGAACAGGCGAGCAGACTGGTTCCGGAACTGCTGAAGGGATCAGGGGAAGTTATAACTGACCCACAAGAGATCGCTAATGAGTTTGCGGATCACTATCGCTCCATATATAGCGTGAGCACTTCCTTTACAGAAGAGGACTCGCGGGCTCTGATCAGGGACATAAAACTTCCCTCCCTAGATGTAGGTGACAGAGACCTGCTAGACAGCAATTTTACTAACAACAAGGTTGCCCAAGCGATTAGTAGCCTCCAATCCGGTAAGACTCAGGGTCCCAACGGCCTGCCAATTGAGCTTTACAAGTTGAAGCCATATTTGCTTGCCTCGTACATGCGAGCCATGTTTGAGGAAAGCCGAGAATTGGGGCTGCTCCCTCTAGATCAACGGGTCGCCACATTGGTCACTATACATAAAGCTGGCAAGCCCAGAGGTGCATGCTCGTCCTACAGGCCCATCTCACTATTGAATGCTGAGCCCAAAGTACTTGCAAAAATACTAGCCAGACGTCTGGTCCAGGTATTAGGCAAACTAGTGCACCCAGACCAGTCGGGCTTCATGCCCCACCGTAACACAGCTTTGAACCTAAGGAGACTGCATGGTGTGTTGGGGCGCCGGGGCACGATTCAGGAAGCTGCGGTCGTGGTCTCGCTTGATGCCGCGATGGCTTTCGATATCATAGAGTGGCCATATTTGTTTGCAGTCTTGGCCATGATGGGATTTGGGCCCAATTTTATCGGGTGGGTAGGCCTTTTGTATGCAGAGCCCTTGGCACAAGTGGTTGTTAATAATAAGAAATCAGGGGTATTCAAACTAAGCCGGGGGACGTGACAGGGGTGTCCACTGTCTCCCCTCCTCTTTGCTCTTACCCTGGAGCCACTGGCGGCGTGGATTTGGGTAGACCCAGTAATCCGGGGACTAAAGTGGGCAGACACGTGGGAGGACCGCATTTCTCTATATGCGGACGACATCCTGCTTTATCTCGCATCCCCCAAGTCATCGCTCTACAGAGTACTGGATATATTCACCACCTTTGGGAAATACTCTGGGTACACGATCAACTGGAGCAAGTCCCTGATATATGTCCTTAGTGGTGAGCCACCTCCACTACCTAGAGGGTGTCCATGAAGGAAGCGAAAGAGGGCTTTCAGTATTTGGGAATCTTTATCACTGTAGACCCCAAAACTAGCTATGATTGAAACCTATTCCCCCCGCTACCGAGACTGAAGCAAGAAGTGGCCAACTGGAAGACCCTACCGCTCTCATTATTGGGAAGGGCGGCATTATTCAAAATGATGTCTCTGCCACGTTTTCTATATGCGCTCCAGAACTTCCCAGGTCCGGTCCCGCCGAAATATTTTAAAGAGGTGGAAGGTCTCCAGAGGGAGCTGCTTTGGGATGGTCGCCCTCGCATAGCCCTGCCCAAGCTAGTTCTAAGCTGGTATGATGGGGGGATAGGGCTACCAGACATTAGGAAGTATTACTGGGCGGCCCACCTAGCAGCTATAAATCAATGTATGTACCGTCAGTGGGACGACCCAGGTTACAGAATGGATAAATGGTTATTGCCGGGCGGTAACTACAACATGGCCCTTTATTCTAGGTCCAAAAGACTGTCATTAACGGGATCAACCGGACATTCAGTACACATATGGCACACAGTAAATAGCTGCCTGGGGTGGGATCGAAAGCTCACAATGGCTACTCCTTTATGGGACTCAGAACAATTGGGCGCCCAGAGAGGTTCGAAAGGGTTTGATAAGTGGGATCTGATAGGGTTCACGAAAATAGGGGACCTATGGCAAAAGGGAGAAATTATCTCCTTCGCCACCTTGCAAAAAGAATACGATCTGGCCAGCACCGAATACTTTAGGTATTTACAGGTGAGACATGCACTAACGTCGCACTTGCAGAAGGGGGTATCCCCCCTGATGCCTCGCCGCTGGAAGACAGGTTGCTTGATGGGTACCTACAAACGAATGCAGTGTGCTTGACATATAAGAAGCTGATCAATAATGCACCAGACCCTCACAAAGTGATCCGCGAGCGCTGGGGGAACGATGGGTTGGAACTTGATGACGAAGAGTGGCAAGAGGCAGTGGCCTCCCCGCGGGAAGTTGCAATCTCCTCCAGGTTGCGCCTGGTCCAATTGAAAATCCTCCATAGAATCTATGTCACGGGAACTCAGCTCGTCAGTATGGGAAGGACGGATGAGGGCATGTGTAGGAGGCACTGTGGTCAGGAGGGCACATTTATGCATACCCTGTGGGAGTGTGTGTATATACAGAAGTATTGGAAGGGGATACACACTTGTCTAGGTGAGGTTCTCGGACTTGTGGTGGGGATCGAGGCTAAGAGATGTCTTTTAAATGTATGGGAGCCCACAGATTTAGGTAGAAAAGACCGTATATGGGTCACGTTGGGACTGATGGTCGCTAAAAGGAACCTGGCAAGATTGTGGGGAGCCGGGGCACCGCCCAAAGTTGAAGCGTGGAAAGCAGACATGGATTGGTGTATGCTACGGGAAAAAACTGTGTACGTTTCTAGAAGGTGCCCCAAAAAGTGGATTGGCATATGGAGCAAATGGAATAGCTACCGTGGTAATATATGTGAACCCCCAGTTGTTCTCTCCTTGGAAGATCCTGTAACGCCATAGAGATCGCTACATTACTATTTCGTATGATATATTGTACAACGGTGTCAAGTGTGATTATAACCATGTAACGTGACTCATCTCGTCAATTTGTGAATGGAAATGTCGTCTTTTTGTTGTTTATTAACCCTTTAAGTGCGCCCGTCGGCCAACGGCCATCGCGAGCACTACCTCGGTAGTGCTGCGCACGTCCGTTGGCCGACGCGGCCCCGCCCACATAATGGAACGCCCCGCACTGCCGCAAAATTATCGTCGCGGTAAACGGGTTAAAAAGATTCCCAAAAAAAAAATGACTGAAAGGCAAGCTAAATGTACACTTTATATTTTTTGGGGCATCTTACGGGGGTAGAACTAGGGAGCCTCCCACTGGCATGTAAGATTATATCTGCCGCTCGAAGCAGGAGATAGGGAGTACTTCCCACGTTAAAGGCTTGGCAAAGACTTTTATTGGGACTTTCGACTTTGATGCATGCAGAATATTGACCAATGTAGAAGGGGAGGAGAGGTTAAGAGGCTAAGAGGAACATTGATATCTCAGAGGCCCATTGGAGGTTGGAGGGGTGATCTTGGTAACTGCGGGACTGAGACAAGTGTTGTTCCATCTGTGATTCATGAAAAAGGCAACAGGGCTGTGATAAACAGGATATAGGCTCAAAATACCATAGAGTGTGGGTTAATCGACCAGGTTAGCCACAAGGTGTAATTTGGAATAACTAGAAATTGGTAATATCAGTGACTAGCCAATACCAAAGAACAAAAAAACTCCCTCACACCCAAGGAAGGGCCCAGGTTATCCCCAAAAGGGGTAGGGCTGGGAGGATATCAACAGTAAAAAAGCAGCTGATGGAGAGGCTAGAGCAGAGTTCCCTTAACGGAATGGGGGCATTAGTGGGAGAAAGGGCAGCCCGGGCTGCCCCTATGATGAACAACTCAAAGGTGAAGCAGCTGCTAAAATCTCCTGGTGGGTTGGAGCCTGAGCCTGATGTAAGTGGCCAGTTGTGTGCATGAGAACTGCTCAATCTGAAGAGGACAGAGGCACAAGTACTTTTTACAAAGAGTGTTGAGGAAGATCAAATATGGATTCAATCATCTACCTTGCGGGTCTCTGCCTTGGAGGACGCTAGAGATGAATTAGGGTTAGCTAACTCCTCCCAAGCAAAGGAGATCAAGTCAATTATGCTCCAGTTGGAAGATCAGGAAAATCATCTAAAGAGATCAAATTTGCGCTTTGTGGGCATTCCTGAAAGAATTGAATCGGCGTCCTCACCAGTAGAGGTCATAGAAAACGTATTAAAAACCCACATCCTTCCGGAGTGTGACAATTCTGCACAGCCTCGCACAATGTTAGTAAATTTTGGAGACTTCAGAATTCGAGAGATGATTCTCTCACAGGAAATTAGACAATAAAGCTTTAAATCTTCAGAGGGCTTCAGCTTTCAGGTTTTCGCTGATATGACTTACAAGACTTCAAAGCGATGGAAAGAACTGCGATCACTGATCCCCGAGTTTAAGATAGGGGAGGGCTAGGCCATATTATTGCAGCCAGCAAAACTGAAGGTGCTGCTGAATGGGACGTTCAAGATTCTTCAAGAGGTTGAGGTGGCAAGAAGATACTTGCACGAACGTCAGAGGAAAAAAACATAAATAGGTGTACACGGGGTCTTTAATGCAATATGATGGGGAGGGAAAGCTTTCTCTCTCTTTTTTTCTTCTTTCTCTTTTTTTCTACTTATATTGTTGTTTCGGTTGTTGATTGAGTTTTTGGAGGGGTGGCGTTGTTGTGGTCAGGGCACTGAGGGCACTCGTCGGTGAAGGGTGGGTAGGGATCCTTGCGAAAGTTGAAGAGGGTGCATGGGTATCTAAAGGGGGCAAATAGGGGAGATTGTTTGTGGGGGGCTGCTGCAGGAGGCAGTATGGGAGGTGTGTAAAGGGGGCTGCGGAGGACACAGCCCAAAAGTAGGGCTGCCTCCAGGTTGCAAATAACAGTTTCTGGATTTTGAAAGAACTGAAAAGGAGCTCCATAAATAGGGAGCGGGTAGCAGGAGAGATCAGGATAATAGAAAAAAGTGATGATCAGGGTTGGGGCTGTATAGTAGCAGGATTTACATAGGTGAGTCATATGGATAGGAATACATTTAGTATAATGGCAATCAATGTTAATGGGATTAATAATAAGTGCAGGGCCATCTTAAATTGGCTGGAAAAGCAGAAACCAACCCTTGTGTTTTTAGATGACATCCATATTACCAAGGAAAGAGAGAGGCAAATTACTTGGGGGCCTTTCCAACTGTTGCAGTATTCTACTGCCTCAGCAGCACATAGAGGAGCAGCTGTTTTAGCTGGAAAGCGGTTTAGGGGTGATATTGCAAAATCACTAACAGACAAGCAAGGGGGATGGCCACTTGTAGAAGTGATAGGTGATATAGCCAATCACATTAGTGTCAATATATGGTTCGGTAGCAGACGAGCTGGAGCCCTTGTACAATTTGGTTTTCCACCTAGCTCAATTCTCCCAAAATATTATAATGGGGGGGGGGGGGTTTAAATTGTATCCAAGTCCCGGAAATGGATTTGAGCAACCACAGGGTTAAGCGAAGGAAACTCAGAGTGGCGCAAGTTATAGCTAGACTGAAGAAGGAGCTAGGTCTTATCGACGCCTGGCGCAGATTAAATACTGGCTTGAAGCAATATAGGTTTTTTTCTGCCCATTTCCAGATGGCCTCTAGGTTAGATTATTTTCTTATTGCTGAGTCTCTCTCAAATGTAGAGGTAGGGTAGTATATGTCCCTAACTGTTTCTCAGACCATACAAATGCTTAGTCGACTGTTCAGATGTCCTCTAGGAAAACCACTAGGCTGGGGTGGTCCCTTAATAAATCATTGCTATCAAAGGAAGCCTTTCTGGAAGAGATGGGGAACAAAACCCACCTTTTTTCCTTGGAAAATGAAGGCTCTGCATTATTAGATATCATTTGGGAGGCTTACAAAACAACAATGAGGGGTGAAATCATAGCCCATTAAAGCACTTGGCAAAAGATAGAACACAAGTAATTGCTAAATCTTTCAAAAGCATTGCAAAGCGCTGAAGTTAAGTTGCAACAGGGGCCAGATTAACTAAGTTACAGAGTCAGAGAGTTAGCTAAGAAGAATTTGCAAACTTTCTTGCTGAAGAATGAGATTATAAGCTCCCAGACTTATGGACAAGAGTTATATGAAGAGAGAGAAGTTGGTGGTAGTTTGTTGGCATGGTGCGCTCATACTCGACAGGTGGAAAACAAAATTAACAAAATAGAAGATCTAACAACAGGGAAAATAGAAAGGGAGGAAGAGGGAATAGAGTTTATCTTTAATGTCCAGTTCCGTAATAATTTATGAAGAGATTATTGATCCCTCGGATGAGATATCAAAAGATTTTTATGTCTGGCCAAAGTTCCTTCCTTGGCAACGGAGGTAGCAGGCAACGTGGTTCACCCGATTGTAACAGAGAAAGTGGTGGAGGTGGTGAAGGCGTCCACGCTGTAAAGCTTCAGGAGAAGATGGTTACCCCTCCAAATGGTACATATCCATGATTAAATATTTAAAGCATCTGTTCACGCAGCTGTTTAATTATGTCTTGAAAGGGGCGGTTCATTGTTTCCATAAAAAAGAAAAGAATCCAGAACAGGTACACTCTTATTGTCCTATCACTTTATTAAACTCTTTATGAAGATTCTGGCCAGGAGAAGATTGGCGACAATAACCGATCTAGTGTCAGAGGATCAAAATGAGTTCATACCCACTCATCAATTATTTTCCAACACACATTTTTTAATTGAGGCTATTGATTATTATGAAGTCAATCAGATTCCAGCAATAGTTTTATTTGTCAATGCTGAAAAAGCTCTTGACTTGGTGAGTTGGAAGTTCTTATTTCGATCCTTGGAAACAATGAAATTCCCTGCTCAACTAACTGAGACAATAGCCAGAATATATCAAGGCTCGGTGGCACAACTGTCATTAAATGGCAAAAGGTCATCTTTAAAAATATTCATCGAGGTACAAGGCAAGGATACCCATTATCACCCTTTCTGTTTGCACTTTTCATTGAGCCTCTGGCATGCTTAAGGAGAACAAATGCCATTCGGGCACCTGTACGGGATTCTCTTAAGCTCAAATTCTATGCGGACGATTTTGTTTTATATATTAAACCAGATCCTATAGTTATAAAGGAAATGTTTGCGCTTTTAGGAAATTTAACGGCTGTTTATGGTTATTCTATTAATACAGCCAAAACTGAGCTGTTGCTTTCATTGCAGAGGTTAGGAACTTGCCAGTTGCACTCCAGAAGGTTCACATGAATAGACCTATTAGGTATTTGGGCATTAGGGCTATGAAAAATCTTGATGATCTCTATGAATTAAATTATAGCCCCTTGTTCAGGAAGATTGGAGATAAATTAGACAGGAGGCAGAAGCTTCCAATCTCTATTGTTGGTAGGGTCGCAATGACTAAGATGCATATTTTGCACTTATTAAATTTCCTCTTTCTGGCCATTCCAGATCACCTAAATAATGCATTTATTATAAAACTGAATGCAATGATTTCAGCATTCATGTGGAATAAGGCCAACCCACGAATAAGTAGATTAAAATGAACTCTTTGCTGGGAAGAGGGAGGGATGGCACTTACAGATTGGAAAGCGTATTTCCTGGTGGCTTTCCTAATTATGCACACTAGGGTACATAATATATTGAAAGTGTCAGTGGTAGAACATTTGTATATGGCAAAACATTTTGAAAGAAGCTCCACCATATCCAAGCTTTATTAAATCCTATGAGAGAACTCTCAAGCTGGTTAGATTTAAGACCATAACATTATTGAAGCTTAATCAAAAACAGCTCTGGAGTTATCTTGCCATTCCACAGATTCATGCAGCGCTTCCCCTTAAATCTCTTTGCCTCCCAGAGCAACAGCAAACTGCAAGAAAATGGGAAAGAGCTCAATGGGGATGAATGAGAGATTGGTTGAATACTAATAATAAAATTGTTTCATGGGAGGTAGTACAGGTGAGTGTTCCCCGGGCCAGGTTTTTAACACTCTGGAATACTTTCAAATACAAAGTGTGCTCAAGAAAAGCCTCCCGCTCTAGGTAGAGAGAGTGAAGGTAGTGTATGATTACAAAAATACAAAGAAAAAGCTTGATCAATGTGTAAAATGGGGGCATATGAGCCATAGAAAGGCTGATGAAATGTTTTGTACTGCTCAGGGGAAGTAGAGATAGGAGGTTGGAGTGAATTTAGCAGAGGGAGATTGGTCTGAAGCTTCGTTTTTAGGTCGAGCATTCGAGGCCTCTTGTATATACTTTAGTATAAACTTATTATATACTTAAATGTGTATGTACATTGTGGGCTCTGGAGAGCAGCCCTAGGACTTGTCTGCTTCCGCTTAGGGACTTTATTTCTGTTCAACTGCCTCTATTTAACTGTCTTTATAGAAAACGACCAGCAGAGGTCAGTAAAATACCAGAATTGCTTTCTGCTGAGGGACTTTCTTTTTTTTCTTTTTCTGGCAACTGCCTCTATTTACCTTTCTTGATTGAAAATGACCAGCAGAGGTCAGTAAAATACCAAAATCACTTAAGCATTCTCTAGATTCCAGTCCATAGAAATTGTCTTCCACGAGCACCCGTAGACAGTAATATGTTTTTCAAATCTTGTATTTTCAGTGATATGACCACCAAAGGCCCTAATTTTATATTAAAAACAGAGCTTTGGACTATACCATTTCCCTCTGGAAGGCAATATTTCTCTCCATGTGTTCCCATACCTGGCGTGTCACGCAGTTTAGTCCTTACTTTCCCTCCATGTTAAAGAACAGTAGATGTTTCAGCACCCAGGCTAATGTGCTACATAGCTAAATACATATAAGGTCCCAAAGGCGAGACCGATTACATTGCAAATGCTTGTTTAATATTCAGTTGCTCAGGGGAGTTAATTGTAAGTGCATGTGTTAGAAACGGGTAGCGTGGTGCAGAGCGGGCGGGCCAAACTCCGGAGGAAATGTGTAAAGCATCTGCGCAGCACACACTCACGACACACCAGGCACACTACAAAAGGAGACCACACCAGGTTGCATGAAAAATAACTTGTGTATTATACCAAATACAGTAGGATGCAATCACATGGTGAACACGGAGCCAACTGGCACCAGGTAGTCATTTACAGAGGGGGACTATTTACAAGGCAGGGCCAATCGGGCCGCTGCCGGAATCATCACAAGTACACAGGATAAATGTGCAAGCATCAGTAACTGTGTAACAACCCGCACTTACAGGCAGGATCCTTGTGGGCATAACATTAGGCAACTTGCATGAGGCATCTCAATATGCATAAAAACACATTGTGGGCAACAATTAGGCATGGAAACATAGGAGACACTCTCATCAGGGGTAGGCCACCTTAGGCGGGGCATAAACCTCAGCAATGTCCACCCTAGGAAAAAGCATTAGGCGCATTAGCATAACCCTAGGTATGAACACATCTGTATAAATCACTTTAACAGGAGGCCAGGGATGAGAACCTCAGGTTAGGCATGGAAATGCAACATGCATATTCAGATTGGCATTAGCATAAAATGCAACCTTAGGCATACCATCACACTGTGCATACATAACATTAGCATTACGCAAAACCAGGTGAGCATAGAGGCACCACCATCATTAGCGACACAGCATTAGGCCTGAACATGTGGGCATGGAGGCGACACCATTAGGGTGAAAGCATGAACAACACATTAGCAATTTGGGGAAATCATTACCAGCATAAATGCATTAGCGTAGACACCTTAGCGCAGGCATAGCCTTAGCATAAATCACCTGTACATAAATCATAAGAGGCGCTAGGCCTCACAAGCATAAGCCCCAGTCATCCCAATCAGGGGCACAACACTCTGAAACTGGGCCCAGGCCAACTGGCCTCTCTCAGGGGCTCAGAAGCCCTATATCCCGCAAAGTCAGGGCTGGCTGCAAGGGCAGCGAAAACAAAGGTGCGCAAAGCGCTAGGGCAGGAGGGTCCCTCACTCCTCTCTCTTTCCCTTCTGGGTAATCCAATGCCCCCAATGCGTGGCAGCTGCCCCCTGTCCTGCGGGGTAGCTGGGTAAACCCAACAAGCACTGGCGCCAACAATGCAGCGATGGGAGTCCCACTCCGGGCTCTAACAGGAATCTGCCCACAAGAACACTGGCACGGTGGAGCCCCTCTTCTGGGACTCTAGAATTTCCCAAAATGCCTCTGTCGTGCAGCTGAGGGAGGAAACAAGTACTGGGCACGTTGGATCCCCCTCCTATGGGACTCTAAACACAACCAATGCCCTCCAAAGAATACTGGCACCGGGGCGGGCACCGACAATGTGCCCCGACATACCCCCCAACCACAGGATGACTGAGCCCCACTCACCGGCAGTCTGAGGCCCCTCTGGATGTCTCTGCAGTCTCCGGGCACCGGCAATGTGCCCCGACAGGTCCCGCTTCTGGGACCTCTCCTGGCTTCACCCTCAGCGGAGCCTTCTCCTCGTCAGCAGCGCGGAGGGGCAGGCACTGACAATGTGCCTCGGGCCCCCTCCGCCGCAGGACTCCTCCTTGGCAATTTACATATAGCGCTCACGAGGCGCTAGGCGGCAGGAAAGTTCTTGGGCTGAAATTAAGTTGTAGCGCCCACAAAGCGCTAGGTCCCACACCATAAAGTGGTAGCGCTCCCCTTCACTGGCAATGAAATATAGCCCTCCCGAGGCGCTAGGGAGCAGGCAGGAAGGCACAGTCACTGGAAATATAGCGCTCTCGCAGCACAGCGCTGCAGATGTCAGCTCCTCACCTCCTGGGCAATAAGATAAAGCGCTCTTCTTCTCCAGGCGCTAGCCAGCAGGCAGGGATGGTCAGTCACTTCAAATGTAGCGCTCCTCTTCTGCTGGGCACAGTTATAGCGCTCTCGCAGCAAGCAGAGCACAGTCAATGCAAATATGGCACTCCGGCAGCCCAGCGCTGCAGGACCCACGCACCTTCTTCTCCTGGGCAGGGCTGGAGGCAGCGCTCTCCTGGTGCAGGAATAAGGTTGTAGCGCTAAGTCCCACAAAATAAAGTTGCAGCGCTCCTCTTCCCCTGTGGCACAGTTATAGCGCTTTAGCAGCACAGCGCTGCAGGCATCAGCTCCTCTCTTCTCCTGGGCAGACCACGTGCTCACAGGGTGCTAGGCAGCAGGCAGCTGGCAGTAAGATATAGTGCCCACCAGGTGCTGGGCTTAGGACGGCAGGAGAGCAGGCAGGCAATACTGGGCAAGATCAGCAGGCAGTGGGTACTCATCAGAACAGGACAGCAGCTCCTAGAAGCAGTCATCTCCCATAAAGTGGCACTCCTCCTGACACAGCAGTCTTCACTCCAGTAAAGGGCTCTCACTGGCCCTGTGGACAGCGGAGGGGTGCAGATGGGCACAGGGGCCAGCACACAGGCCCAATGTGGTGGTACCTCCTGGCAGAGTGTCCCCTCTCATTCAGGTCCATGCTCAGTCTGAGCACATGGAGGCACAGCCCCCCTCACCCCACCTACCAGAAAGGGCTGGAAGCTTCTGGAAGGTTCCCTGGGAAACCGGTCCCAACTGGTTTAGGGGGAGGTGTAGAGCACCCTGTCTGCCAGACTTCCCTCCAAAAGCTGGGGCTGGGTGACAGACAAATAGACCGGCAACCCACCTCAGGCAGGCGGCACAAGCAGACAGAAATGGCGTCCATTTTAAAAGTAACAGTACAAATAAATCTGTGCACACCATTGTGCAGCAGGTATTATTTCACACATGGTAAAAAGGCTAGGGGGGAAAAGCGAAAAATTTTAGGACAATAAGGGCCAAGTCCAACATAACCCCCTCCCAGCCAAAAGCCAGGGTAGACCAATCAATGCCTTGATGGGCTTCCCTGCTTAGGGCGAGAAAATGTGGACGCAGGCCCACAACTGCAGGGGCACCCGCAGGTTCTCCGCCACTCTGGAACCCGATGGTTCCCTCTCTCAAACCTCCCTGGACCAACTAAGCCACCCCACTGGTGCTCCCTAGTTGTCCGCGGCCAGGACCAGGCGCTAGGCCGTCCAGATGTCTCTGGCCCTTGCGGTCTCACAGAGCGGGGGGCAGTAGCCCCAGGCCCGTAGTACCCGTCGGCCACCCTCCTTCTCCTCCGTGCAGTGCCAAACTGCCACTGGTCCTCCCACCTAGGGTCCGCACCCTCAGGTTGACCAGCAGTCCGGGCGAGGCTCTCCTCCCCCTACCTCTCCTTCTGGGGTTCCGCCCTCTCCTCCCATGCGGGGCACCCTCAGACCACCACTCTCTCACTCGTCCAGGGCCGTGGCCCTGAAACCGATCCCCCAACCCAGGGTCTAAACCCTTAGGTTGAACCGGTGCCAGAGGCGAGTCCTCCCTCCCTCTGCACCCCCTCCCAGAGTTCTGCACCCTCCCAACTGGAGTAGCACCCCTGGAAGACAACTCCGGGGGACACTGCTTACAGACGTCCCTCCCGCCAGGTCAGGCAATACCTGAACCGGGCCTCCCAACCCAGGATCGAAGCCCTGTGGTTGAGCCGGTGCCAGAGGCGAGTCCTTCCTCCCTCTGCACCCCTTCCAGAGTTCTGCACCCTCCCACCTAGAGAAGTACCCCTGGAAGTCAAACCGGTAGGGACCCTGATTACAGGTGTCCCACCCTCCAGGTCAGGCAGTCCCTGAACCTGGCATCCCAGCCCAGGATCTAAACCCTGCGACTGAGCAGACCCCAGAACCCCTGGAGCTCTGATTACAGACGCCCCGGGTTCTCCCGACACTAGGGGATCCCCTTCCATGGATGGCCTCTCGGGACAGCCTAGGCTCCCAACCTGGGGTTCCCTTATGGAACTCTCCAGGCCCTGAGACTGTGGTTGGGGCACCTCGGGACACCTCCCCGTCTCACTCCTTCCTGTAGATAGGACGTGAGGCCCTATAACCCTCTCACTACCCTGGGACCTAGCTGGGCTACTCTGCACTCCTCCCCCCTCCCGGGGTGGGAAGATCCCTGAGCCACTCCCTTCTGGATCACTCCCCAATGCCTCCTCAGACACTCTGGCGCTCACCCAGAGGTCTGCCTCCCGTGCAAGCTCCCTGGGGTCAGAGAGCCCACACTGCAACAGGTGGTGGCGCAACCTTGGGAAACAATTCCTTAGCACGTGTTCCCTGATAATCAGATGGAACAGCCCTTCCCAATCGATCACCTCGCCACACACCATCCACTCCTCCAGTGCAGTCCAACACACGTCCACATACTCCCCCCAAGACTGATGGGACAGTTTCTTGCCGCCCCTAAATTCCAACCTGCCCCCTCCTCCTGGGGATCAGGCACCATCTTCCGGGCTCTGGGAGTGGGACTTCCCACACTGGAATCACTCTCGCTGCCACCACTGGATCCCACCCTCACTGGTGAATCCAGACTCCTGAAACCACTCTCAGGGGACAACCTACCCTCCTGAGCTAGTCTCTCTCTAGCGAAGGACCTCTCTGCCTCAGCCATCCTTTCCTGTGCAAGGAACTTTTCGGTCTCCAGCTTTTTCTCTTGCACCCTCAGCCGTGCTATCTCCTTGGCGTGCTCCAACCTGAGCCTCTCCAAAGCCAGCTGATGCTCCCTTTCTTCCCTCCTATCTACCCACTCTTCTGGGGACAGGGAAAGGGATGGGGCAGTGCCCCTGACACTGGACTTAGCATGGGACTCCCTGTCTATGGGGTCCTCCCTACTTACTGGTGTCCCCGCCCTGTCATTTTGTACCTCCTGTCCAGGATCCTTAGGGCCACCCTCTCGGCTTGCGGCCAGGGCCCTCTCCTCCTCATAGTGCTCCCGGTCCCATTCATCCTCTTGCCATTGGATCAGGAATCCCTGAAGGCCTGGCTTGGTGTCTGACCCACTTACTATTATGTCTCTCTCCTCACAGAACCCCCTCAACTCCAACACACTGTACTTAGACAGATTGTCCAAATCAAAGGCAGATTCCATTTTGGAAAGACACCTCAACACAGTGCAAGACAAGGGACCTAGGTGCAAGAGCTGCCTACAGGAGGGCACAATTCAAAACGACACTTTCAGGGCGCAACACAATCAGGAAAAATAATCCCCAAAACCTGCGATTATTTTAAATGCTCAGTTTGAAGTGCAACCCGTTGTCGCTGTGGTACTGTGCAAACACAAGTCCTATCCCACCGCTGAGCACCAATGTTAGAAACGGGTAGCGTGGTGCAGAGCGGGCGGGCCAAACTCCGGAGGAAATGTGTAAAGCATCTGCGCAGCACACACTCACGACACACCAGGCACACTACAAAAGGAGACCACACCAGGTTGCATGAAAAATAACTTGTGTATTATACCAAATACAGTAGGATGCAATTACATGGTGAACACGGAGCCAACTGGCACCAGGTAGTCATTTACAGAGGGGGACTATTTACAAGGCAGGGCCAATCGGGCCGCTGCCGGAATCATCACAAGTACACAGGATAAATGTGCAAGCATCAGTAACTGTGTAACAACCCGCACTTACAGGCAGGATCCTTGTGGGCATAACATTAGGCAACTTGCATGAGGCATCTCAATATGCATAAAAACACATTGTGGGCAACAATTAGGCATGGAAACAAAGGAGACACTCTCATCAGGGGTAGGCCACCTTAGGCGGGGCATAAACCTCAGCAATGTCCACCCTAGGAAAAAGCATTAGGCACATTAGCATAACCCTAGGTATGAACACATCTGTATAAATCACTTTAACAGGAGGCCTGGGATGAGAACCTCAGGTTAGGCATGGAAATGCAACATGCATATTCAGATTGGCATTAGCATAAAATGCAACCTTAGGCATACCATCACACTGTGCATACATAACATTAGCATTACGCAAAACCAGGTGAGCATAGAGGCACCACCATCATTAGCGCCACAGCATTAGGCCTGAACATGTGGGCATGGAGGCGACACCATTAGGGTGAAAGCATGAACAACACATTAGCAATTTGGGGGAAAACATTACCAGCATAAATGCATTAGCGTAGACCCCTTAGCGCAGGCATAGCCTTAGCATAAATCACCTGTACATAAATCATAAGAGGCGCTAGGCCTCACAAGCATAAGCCCCAGTCGTCCCAATCGGGGGCACAACACTCTGAAACTGGGCCCAGGCCAACTGGCCTCTCTCAGGGGCTCAGAAGCCCTATATCCCGCAAAGTCAGGGCTGGCTGCAAGGGCAGCGAAAACAAAGGTGCGCAAAGCGCTAGGGCAGGAGGGTCCCTCACTCCTCTCTCTTTCCCTTCTGGGTAATCCAATGCCCCCAATGCGTGGCAGCTGCCCCCTGTCCTGCGGGGTAGCTGGGTAAACCCAACAAGCACTGGCGCCAACAATGCAGCAATGGGAGTCCCACTCCGGGCTCTAACAGGAATCTGCCCACAAGAACACTGGCACGGTGGAGCCCCTCTTCTGGGACTCTAGAATTTCCCAAAATGCCTCTGTCGTGCAGCTGAGGGAGGAAACAAGTACTGGGCACGTTGGAGCCCCCTCCTATGGGACTCTAAACACAACCAATGCCCTCCAAAGAATACTGGCACCGGGGGCGGGCACCGACAATGTGCCCCGACATACCCCCAACCACAGGATGACTGAGCCCCACTCACCGGCAGTCTGAGGTCCCTCTGGATGTCTCTGCAGTCTCCGGGCACCGGCAATGTGCCCCGACAGGTCCCGCTTCTGGGACCTCTCCTGGCTTCACCCTCAGCGGAGCCTTCTCCTCGTCAGCAGCGCGGAGGGGCAGGCACTGACAATGTGCCTCGGGCCCCCTCCGCCGCAGGACTCCTCCTTGGCAATTTACATATAGCGCTCACGAGGCGCTAGGCAGCAGGAAAGTTCTTAGGCTGAAATTAAGTTGTAGCGCCCACAAAGCGCTAGGTCCCACACCATAAAGTGGTAGCGCTCCCCTTCACTGGCAATGAAATATAGCCCTCCCGAGGCGCTAGGGAGCAGGCAGGAAGGCACAGTCACTGGAAATATAGCGCTCTCGCAGCACAGCGCTGCAGATGTCAGCTCCTCACCTCCTGGGCAATAAGATAAAGCGCTCTTCTTCTCCAGGCGCTAGCCAGCAGGCAGGGATGGTCAGTCACTTCAAATGTAGCGCTCCTCTTCTGCTGGGCACAGTTATAGCGCTCTCGCAGCAAGCAGAGCACAGTCATTGCAAATATGGCACTCCGGCAGCCCAGCGCTGCAGGACCCACGCACCTTCTTCTCCTGGGCAGGGTTGGAGGCAGCGCTCTCCTGGTGCAGGAATAAGGTTGTAGCGCTAAGTCCCACAAAATAAAGTTGCAGCGTTCCTCTTCCCCTGTGGCACAGTTATAGCGCTTTAGCAGCACAGCGCTGCAGGCATCAGCTCCTCTCTTCTCCTGGGCAGACCACGTGCTCACAGGGTGCTAGGCAGCAGGCAGCTGGGAGTAAGATATAGTGCTCACCAGGTGCTGGGCTTAGGACGGCAGGAGAGCAGGCAGGCAATACTGGGCAAGATCAGCAGGCAGTGGGTACTCATCAGAACAGGACAGCAGCTCCTAGAAGCAGTCATCTCCCATAAAGTGGCACTCCTCCTGACACAGCAGTCTTCACTCCAGTAAAGGGCTCTCAGTGGCCCTGTGGACAGCGGAGGGGTGCAGATGGGCACAGGGGCCAGCACACAGGCCCAATGTGGCGGTACCTCCTGGCAGAGTGTCCCCTCTCATTCAGGTCCACGCTCAGTCTGAGCACATGGAGGCACAGCCCCCTCACCCCACCTACCAGAAAGGGCTGGAAGCTTCTGGAAGGTTCCCTGGGAAACCGGTCCCAACTGGTTTAGGGGAGGTGTAGAGCACCCTGTCTGCCAGACTTCCCTCCAAAAGCTGGGGCTGGGTGACAGACAACTAGACCGGCAACCCACCTCAGGCAGGCGGCACAAGCAGACAGAAATGGCGTCCATTTTAAAAGTAACATTGCTTTACAACAGTACAAATAAATCTGCGCACGCCATTGTGCAGCAGGTATAATTTCACACATGGTAAAAAGGCTAGGGGGGAAAAGCGAAACATTTTAGGACAATAAGGGCCAAGTCCAACAGCATGCAAATCTATTCAGCTTGGTTAGTGTACTATACCCCTGCGAAATGAGAACATTCTGAGCACTGCCCCAAATGTGACTTGGTGGGCACATGGAGCACATGATTTGGAGCTGCCCAAGGTTGGCAGGATATTGGGATGGGGGACTAAAATCTGTTCAAAAGATTTTAGGAGCTTGGTTTGTACCAGATGCTAAAGCTACACTACTAGGTAGCACTAGACATATGGGTATAAGGTTAAGAAATAAGTAGGCCTAGTTGCATTTAGCTATTTTAATCACTCAGTCAGTGATAACCAGCCAGTGGCGATCAAGGGACCAGCCCAATTCTCAAGCATAGTTTAATAAGCTGGTTGGAGTTTACAATGAAGCTTTTATGCACACCAAAAGGGTAGGGAGAAGTAGAAAGTTTTTTTTAAATGTTACAATGTTTTTTACACTATATGGAAAGCAGAGGGTATATATAAAGGCCAGGTCTTGTGGCTTAGTGCACTAATGCTTCCACTGTAAGGACCTGTGTTTGACTGCATGGTTACTGGTTCAAATCCCAGCAGGTCCACTCAGTGTTTTATCCTTCTGGGGTCGATAAAATGAGTTCCATTGAGTTGGGTAACAATAGACATCTGTTATTCAGTGCCAAGATACCCTGGGGTGAATGTGCGCTTTATAAAATACACGTTATGCTATAAAAGCACTTTTTCACTTCATGCACTTTAGATATTATGTGTCTATGCTATCTTCAAGTATTGTGGGATTGTCGACTGAGAAATGTAGGAATATTTTTGAATAGGTAGGTACGCAGGTTAAGTGATGAATTAGGATGAAAAGTTAAGGTGCTTTATGTAATGTATAGAAGAGCGCTGGCACTGAGAGCACTTTATGATAGCACTTTTATTTTCTCCTGCACTTTAGTCATGCCAAATGTTCTTTTATTATAATATGCTGTGGATTTAAAGTGAAATGGTCAGTAGATGTGAGGTCTGAATTTTAGTTCATTTGAGGTGATCTTTTAATGTGCTGTATTAAAGTGATAAACGGAAACTGTAAAAATCATTAAATAAAAAAAAGAGATGTGTGTGGCCTTGGAGTGGGTGATGAGTGAAGAAATGCAGGAATGGCTTATCAGTGTCATATTTGTGTATATTTGCATGCTCTGCTCATATGAGACTGAAAAGGTAAATCCTCCACTGCTGGGTTCTGTGCCAGTGTTATGCTATGTTAATTAAAGTTGTAGAGTGCTCTAATCACCCATGAAGGCATCCAGGCACTGAACAGGTTTATGGGCATGAAGACTTTGCAGAATTAGAGCCAGGTCTTCAGCTTCTTGCAAAACCCAAGTAGAGAGAAGGAGGCTCTAATGTGTTGTGGGAGGTCTTTCCATGTTTTGAGTGTGATGTAGGAGAAGGAGTGGCCTCCTGTTTTGCTTTTGTGGATGCGGGAGGTGTGTGCTAGTGAGAGCGAGGCTCAGCGTAGCTGTCTGGATGGTTGGTTAAAGTGTATGCAGCTGTTGAAGTATGCGGTTCCAATGTCATGTAGGACTTTGTAGGTGTGTATGAGGAGCTTGAACTGGCGGCATTTGTGGATGGGGAGCCAGTGGAGCTCCCTGAGATGAGGTGAGATAAGGTGCAGTGAAGGACATTGAGTGTGAGTCTAGCAGTGGTGTCCCACTGTGTTGACTTGTGCTGTGATGTTGAGCTTGTCCTCAAGGATGATCCTCAGATTTCTGGCATGGTCAGTGGGCACTGGCATGGGTCCTAGTTCTATTGGCCACCAGGTGGCGTCCCATGGGGAGGTCCTGTTTTCCAAGATCTCTGTTTCTGTTTTCTCTTAGTTGAGTTTCAGGCAGTTGGTACTCATCCAGTTTGCTACCAATGTCTTACAGTTGGTGGAGTTGGTCCTGGTGGTGGATGTCTTGTCTGTCTGAGAGAAGATGAGTTGAGTGTTATCTGCATAGTAGAGGATGGTGATGCCTTGAGATCTCATGATGTTGACAAGCTGTACCATGTAGCTGCTGAACAAGCTCAGGCTGAGTGATGATCTCAGGGGGACTCCGCATATTTGGTTCTTGTCAACCGATGTGAAAGGAGGCAGTCTTACTCTTTGGCTTCATCCCGTAAGGAAGGATCAGACCCAGTTGACTGCTGGTCCTTGGGTGCCAGTCTTGTGAAGTTCTTCTGATGAGTATGTGGTAGGAGACTGTGTTCAAAGCTGTGGAGAGGTTGAGCAGGATGAAGGATGCTGTTTCTCCTCGGTCTGGGATGCTCCTGATATCGTTAGTTGCTGTAATGAGTGCAGTTTCTGTGCTGTGTTTTTTTCTGAAGCCCGATTGTGTGCTGGCCAGTAGTTGGTGGAGCTCAAGGTGGCTTGTAATTTGCTTGTTGGTGGCATTTTTGATTACTTTTTCTGGGTAGTGTAGGTAAGCAGGGAGACGGGACAGATGTTTGTCAGCAGGCTATGGTTGGCAAATGGTTTCTTGAGAAGAGCGTTGACTACTGTGTGCGTCCATGATTCCAGGAAGGTGGCGATGGAGGTGTTCAGGTTGTGGGTGAATGTTCTGCTGACTAGTGATGTGCGGAAGTTATAGATGTGGTGGGGGCAGGAGTCCGTTGAGGACCCAAAGTGGTTTTCATGATGGTGGACGGTAGATGACGGTTCCACTTAGGGTGAAGTTGTTGGAGATCTTCAGTTTGAAGTGTAGATGTTCCATGACAGGACTTGCGATCTCTGTGGTCATGGTGCACTTGATGGAGTCTTTGCAGATGATTGTGAGTCCCTCTCCTGGCTTCTGAAGGCAGTTGTGCTATTGTGTAGCCTGCTGGGATTGCAGTGGTGATGTTGGTTGCCAATGTTGGGTTTAGCCAGATTTCCGTGATGAAGGGAAGGTCCAGTGAGTCACTGCTCAGCAGGTCCCAAATTTTGGCTCTGTGTTTGCTGAGTGAGCAGGTGTTGAGTAGCAAGCATGTTAGAAAGTCTTGGGGTGTTAGTTCTTTGTTGGGTGAGATGCTGCCTGGCTGTATTGTTGGCGTGGCTAGTGCTTATTGGGGTGTGTGGAAAGGGTGCTGCATGTGAAGTGGCATTGGGTGCAGGTGAAGGCTCACTCTGTGTTTGTGTGGTGCACCAGCAGTGCAGGGAGAGGCATCTTGGGTCGAGCGAACAAAGGAGTGATGCAGGGTATCACTGGGGGTGGCGGTTGGATCAAGGTTTGAGGTGCTCGGTGCAAGGACGGGTGCAGGCGGGCTTGCCTTTGTTGCAGCTGCGGTGTGCCAGTGGGTGTCCGCTGTGCGTGGACGTGCATCAGCGGCCTCCATTGGGTAGATCCTAGGGAAGAGCATGGCAGCGTTGTGCAGGGCTGAGTGGAACAGTAAGAAGAAGAGAAGATGATGTGGGAGAAGAGGAAGCAGCTGAGGAGGTGGAGGGATGGAAAAAGGTGCAAGAGGGCATGGGGGCTGAGGACAGCGAAGAGCCGAGAAATAGCAGCTGAAAAAGCATAAGGGCTAAACGAAAAAGGGCTGAAATGGATGGAAAAAGACAGAAAAGGGCTGAAAAGAGGAAAAGAGAAAAAAGAGGAAAAAGGCTAGCCAAGGAAATGAGAGGGAATTAAGAGGCAGGAAACGGGGTGAAGAAGCAAATGTGTCAAGACTGCGCAGCAGAGCATGCTGCGGCAGGTGGAGCAAAAAGGGGGGCCAGAGGAGCCCGAGATTGAGAGAATGGGAGATTCAGACAAAAATAATGAGCAGAGGACACATGAGATGCAAAAGAAAAATTGAGCAGAAGACACAAAGGTGTTGCAGAGAGAGAGAGAGAGAGCGCAAAAGGTGTAAAAGATAGGGAGAGCGCCAAAGGACAGAGGCGGGTGCCGATAGGCAGCATACCAGGTCCGAATGGGGCTTGGAATGGTCGGAGAACCGGTCACAGGTAAGTCTGGGGTGGCTGGGCCAAGGCATCTGCTCACTGGCGTCGCACAGCTGCAGCCCATAAATAGGTCCTGGGAGGGGAGGAGCACGTGGGGTGGTGGGCGGGGCTGTGTGGAAGAGGGGGACGAAGAGAAGATGACCAGGAGAAGAAGAAGCGGGTGAGGAGCAGGGGGAGGCAGGAGGCGGGAAAAAGGTGCAGTATGGCATGGGGGGCCAAGGGCAGCAAAGAGCGCACAAGGAACAGAGGCTCAAAAAGCAAAAGAGCTAAAGGGCTGGAAAAAACAAAAAGGCCTAAAGCAGGCTGGAAAAACAGAAAAGAGCTGAAGCAGCAAAGACAGCCTAAAGGGCTGAAAACAGCAAAAAAGAGGAAAAGGGTAATTCGAGGAAATTGAGAGGAAGGAAAAGGGGTGACGGAGCAAAAGCGGCGACCCTATACAGCAGAGCGCACTGCTGCAGGGGGAGCAAAAAGGGAGGCCAGAAGAGCCATAGATTGAGAGAGTGCAAGGTGCAGACAAAAACCATAAGCAGAGGGCACAGGTGATGCAAAAGAAAAAGTGAGAAGTAGGCACAAAGAAGGTGTGACACGGAGACAGAGAGGAAATAGTGTGAAAGAAAGGGATAGAGACAAGGTCCGAAAAGCCTTGGACTGGTCGGAGGATTTGTCACAGGTAAGTGTGGAGGGGATGGGCATAGTAGGGTGACCAACCGTCCGTAAATTTCACGGTCCGTCCGTAATTTGAATCTCATGTCCGTTGTCCGTGTTGATCCCTTTTACGGATGCCTTTTGTCCGTAATTTTGGCCTTTGGGGAACATCACTGTTCCCCTGTGAGAATCCTCAATGCCCTGATGGGGCCGCCTTGCACTCCTCTGAGCGCAAGAGCAGCCCCATCCCGCCCATTGTCATTCTGTATGCGGCTGATTGCCACATACAGAATGATATTGGGCCAGTCTGGCTGGTAAAGCATGTGGTGAGCCTCCTCCAGCCTTGGGCATCCTGTCAGAAGGAAGAAATGTACGAAAATGCCCATGCTGCTACGAGAGAATCCAGTTCATCAAAATAAGGCGGTGAAAGAAGTTTAAAAAAAGGGTTATGGGTCTTTCACAGTCTCATCATTTTAGAACTGATGCATTTTCAATATTATATTCAGCGAAGCCATGGTTGCTGCTTTTTTATTTTATGCAACTAACAACCATTGACAAAGCCTACAGTTCTGGCTTGTTGTAGGTGTAACATTACTTGCTGTATTATATATCTGAATGCAATGACAGAAGCAGCAAAATACCAGTTGGGCGGCACACTATGCTAAGCAGAGATTTTTAGCTTAGGTGTTTTAAGCTACGCCCTTAATTACATCGAACAGCCCCTTTGGAGAAACCCCCCCAGTTTTGTCATCCCACTTAAAGCCCTCGAAACAACACCATGCCACAGTCACCTCACGTCCTGGCACTGTGCATCATGCATGACTCATGACTTCCAAGGTTTCAGATTGACTGTGCAGGGGCGTCTTGAACCCCTCCCTTTGCTTTAGGAACTACAGCGAGGGGTGAGTTCCTGATGGGTCTCTTCTGTCTGCAACTCTGCAGCGGAAGGCTCAGCTCATAATTAATGTGAAAAGGTGGGTGAGAGAGTAAGGGAAGGGATGGGCGGATGGCTGGATGGATTAGTGAAAGGGTGAATGGATGGATAATGAGAAAAAGGATGGGTGGATGGATGAGAGAAAAGATGGCTGGATTATTGAAAGGATAGATGAGTGATAGGGTCAATGGATGGGTTCATGAGTGGATGAGTAGATGGATGGTTGGCTGGATGGAAGGATGGATGGCTAAGTGAAAGGGTTGAAGGAGAGAGAAAGGGAGGATGAATGTGTGGATGACTGAAAGGGTGAATGTGTGGAAGGATGAGTGACTGTGTGGATGGATGAGTAAGTGAAAGGGTGGCTGGATGGGTGAACGGGTAAATGGCTGGATGGATGGATGAGTGAATGGATAGATGGGTGGAAGAGTGGATGGATGAGTGCGCGGATAGATAAGGTGAAAGGGTGGATGGATGGATAATGGATGGATGAGTGAAAGGGTGGATGGAGGGATGGATGAGTGAAATGATGGATGGAAGGATACATGATGGATAGGTTTGCAAATGGTTGAATATGTTTGGATATGGATTAGCTGCATCTTATGCGTGCAACTTTACATCTCACAATGTCTATCCGAGCAGATTTTCCCAACCATTTCTCTCAGCAAACATGCCTGCTCATGACCATGAATTGTAAACAAAATATCAGACTGGACAACCCAGTGCTGTAACCATATATATAGATTATTATCATATGAAATACCACAAAAAGACCTGCACAGTTGATCAAAGCTGCGTGCATACTGAAAAACTGTGAAGTATACGATTGTTTCAACCTAATATAAACTTATTTTGACTTGTGCTTAAGTGGTTGTCTATTTACTTACTTACATACTATTGCACAACCTCCTCTGATGTGTCTGTAAAACTTACCTTTTGTCCAGAGGTTTTGTCCTGAATTTTGTCCTCCTGTCCTGAATTTTTGTCCTGAATTTTGACCCTTTGTCCTGAATTTTTACACTCACCGTCCTGAATTTGCACCCATGCCAGTTGGTCACCCTAGGGCCTAGGCACCTTCTTCTGTGGAGAATCCACTGGAGGTACCACCACAATCGGCATAGCAAGGCTGTGGTATGTCTGCAAGGAGACTATGAACTTGAAGAGAATCCACCAATGGGAGACGTCCCACTTCCATCTCAAATTGGTTGTTTGCAGTTACCAACTACATCTAAATTAGTTTCTAAGTTTTGAGAAGCCTAGCATGTTGAAGTTAGCTCAAAACAGTTGCAGAAAGGACAGGAGATGGAAATATAAATAAAAAAAGACATCCGTAAAATGCTGAGCTTTGCGTTTACTAGACCTGGCGGTGCTTGTGGTTTATAAAAAAAACTCATTGTTTACACAGCAATGCCATGTCAAAGTGTGTTTCTCTCCCTCTTATCATGTGCCCAGAGCTGCAACATTAACTTGCTGTGCACAGGAAATTTTATTGAGAACATTTGACAAAGTGAGATAATGACATTTGCAATCATGTTTTATTTACAGTAATATTCCCATAGAAATAATCTCAGATATGAATAGGCTATGATATCAAGATAAAGCACACGAACAGTAGCAGTTTCTATTTTCATGAGCAAGTGTGCTTATCGGATTCATAAACTTTGCCTCATGCACAGAGTTCAAGTATGAGCAAGCATGAGTAGGCAGATTTGCACTCTGATAGATTCTGGGTGACAGGCTGAAAAATGGCAAGAGTATGTCCATCGGTCCATGCTATGAAAATGTACAACCATATCTACATTAGTAGAAGATCACTCAATAAACACTGTACTAAATAGAACCTCCGGTATGCTTACCAAACATTTTAGAACCACAACCAACATTTTAGAAAGTCAAACTTTTGTAACCTACCTAGCTTTAATGGACATGAGGCTGGCTATTTTTTATGTAACTGAAGCTTCCCGTGGTAGTGCACTGTCATCTACAGACAGCACATTTTCTATTGAAATGACACTAAATTTGCACAGACATACAATTTTGCTGATAAAACTATATTGCACACAAATAATAGTGGGTTTCAGGTAATAATTGTCATTTTTGTATCACCAAGTAAAGTGTCTTAATTTCTTTTGATCCTATTAAAATCTTTGTTTCCATCACACTTCACAATTACAAAAAATGTGCTTCATTTTTGCTTTCCAACTCCTGAATGTGTACAGTTCATTTACAGATATCCTAGAGCCTTTCCTTCCACACTCTCTGTACCCCAGCAAGATTGAAGCATAATTCACTTTACTTTTCTGTCTCTGACTGCAAAGTGAGAAGAGTTTGTAAACACCAATCACTGTGTCACTGTGTTAAAAAAATAAGCAGAAATGAGTTTGAAGACATAGCCTGACATTTGGCCTCTGTCTTTGAGCAGGGAATGTGCCAAGATAAATACAGAATTTAAAGGCATCTTTATTTAATGCTTGTTCTTTCATGAACCACCACAAATCAGCTCACAACCCACCAGTGGGGTGAGACCCAGAGTTTGGGAAACACTGAGCTAGATGATACAGCACTGGTCCCTAAAATACAGCATATAAAAACTTTTCATGCTCCAGTGTGAACACAGGTGGACTGATTCTCAAAAGCATGTATGGGAAGTAGTTCTACAAAAGTAATCTTTTTGTACTCTTGTATGCCTTTTAAAATCGGCCTGAAACATTCAACTCCCTATTTGAAAAAGTCCAAGAAGAGCACGGTCCTTTCTATTTGTAATAACTGCATATTAATATTAACTGAATCTTTCCATTTTATCCCCATTTTTGATGTTTGGGACCAAGTCACAAAGACATGTAAGGTAATGTTAAAGAAAGCAAAATAAATTTTACTTTATGCACTCCAAAATGCCTTTGTGACTAAGCCCCTAAGTAGAGATCTATTCAAAATTTCTTGGATCAAAATGTGTTCAAATGTTGCCGGACATGTATGAGAAATCTTATTACTGTGTAGGAAATGTGGGCAATACGTTGAAAACAAAGCTATCATCTTCCCACAGTGTATGCACTCTGTCTCGCTCAAAGTGTTTGACAATTTCTTTTCTTTATTTCTTAATCCCTGGGACAAAAAGAAATGAAGATGATCACTATTTATAAAACACAATCATAGTTTTGCAAGAGTTGTGTACAGCATGTATTTTAATCAAACCACAAACTTGACTAGATAAATGGCAAAAATATGCTACTCATTTATGCAAATAAACACCAGGCTAAATGTTTCCTATGTAATGAGCCATTTATCTACGAACCAGCATCCGTGGTACAGAAAGCATATGTTCCAGAAAGACCAAGAAAATATCGAAAAACTGCTAAAAAAAACAGATAAACTTTTCCACAGGTAGATCATGTTGCTAGCTAACCACATAGCAGCTGAGAAGAATGTTAGACTAAAACTGTGAGAGACAGCTAGGGCCACAGTCTGCCCTTTGTACATCACCTGAGTTTTTTTACTTACTCGCTCCACTACTCAGGAAAGGTTGGCACACTTCTTGAGATGCAGGTTGCACCATAAGCGAGTTCAAAAGGGCAAAAAACAGTCCACAAATCTCCAAGAAGCTCTGGTTACATGAAATGTCTTTGGAGAAACCACTGGTGATTCCACCTCTGAATATCACTGGGAAAGTCATCCCCTAGAACATCATTGTAATGGAAAACCAGTTTCTCTTAGACTAATCATGGGACATAAGTTTACATCATGGCAGGACACTGATCTGTTAAATGTGTTTAGAAGTGCAGTCCATTGTCTACCATAGGACAGGGCCAATTTAAGTTTACAAAAAGGGAACTGAAACTCGAAACTAAGGGGCCGATTCCGATTTGGGTCGGAAAGCTCTCCGACCGAGCCGGATCCGGAGAGATTTCCGACCAAGCCGGACTCCCGCAGTCCGACCGAGCGAGTACGATGCTGCCCGACTCGATTCGGTCGGACTCCCATTGAAGTCAATGGGAGCCAGTCGTACAACACGTACACGGGCTCCCATTGACTGAATGGGCACGTCGCGAACAGGGGGGCCCCCTACAGTGGGTACGCGTTGGTGCGACTCGCACCATACATGCATGTGTAGGGGGGACCCTTGGGTCCCCCCTGTGTTCGACTCGTGCGGCTACGCGTGCAGGGGGGTCCGACACGGACCCCCCAAGTCCGGCTCCGGGTGCTTTTGTGAGCCGGACTCTCCGACTCGATCCGGCCGTCCGACGCGTCCATCGTACTCGCTCGGTCGGAAAACGTCTCCATTGCGTGGTGCAATTCGTGTCCGTACGAGTCGGTCGGAGCGGTTCGGACCCGGGAACGAGTCGGTCGGCGATTTCGCGTACGCTCGCATCGTACTTGCTCGCTCGGACGACTGTACGAATCGGTCAGAAACAAGGCCTCCGAATCGGATCCGGTAAAGCCAAATCCGATTCGGAGCCCTACCGGCCGAGATCGGAATCGGCCCCTAAGCATTACATTTGTTTGGCGCCTAAAAAGGTGCTGCAATAAATTGCTAAAAATAAGCCAGTTCTTAAAAATAAATCTAATAGATTAATTTTGTGTCAAAAGGAGTGACACATTATTTAAATAAAAAATGCTGCAAATGAGAATCGTGGTGCTAAGAAATTAATAACTATTCATTTGAAAATTTAAATCAGGGAGAAAACATCGCTACCACAAGGAAATTTTTTGATTTTTAATTCGATTTACAATACATTGCTTGCATGTAAAAAAAAAACATTCGTCCAACAGTATTGTCAGTATACAAACTGAATCATTTTAATTCATTTCCGATATGGCCACACCAGTCATTGCTCATTGTAATATGTTATGAAATCATTTTATTTTTCACATGTTACAAATGCCTACATCAAGTTCAAGAATAAATACAAGTACAAGTGCAACAGACATTAAGTCACTTTTACATTCGGCATGGACATTTAGAGGTAGCGACATAAATGCCCTTCATTGCTCTATTGTTAGGTTAAAACAGTGGGAACTTGTTAAGAAAAGCTTTTATTGGATAATAATTTTCTGTTTTACTCCCCTTCCCTCACTGATCTCATTTTTATGAGTTACATTAGAATCCTATAAGAAGTGTAAGGGCGCGGATAACACAAAAAAAGGGTTCAACAGCATGCAGTTAAATCAAGGTTCGCTGGTCTAGTCAATCTTTAGCTGATGTCCCTCTCTGCCTGCAGCCTATGGAAAAGCCAAACCTATGTGGTGTTTAAACTCTACCCAGCCATTGTGATGTGAGGGAACAGTAAGTTACTAGAGAGATCCTTCGATATTTTAAACTTGACCTCTGTTTGTCATCAGATAACTCTGTAAAACTCGTAAAACACGCAATAAAACATTACAAGATAATCACGATATTTAAGAGTGAACAGCAAAAAACAACATATCTTTTACAATACTGTTTACATGTCCTATGGAACAATAAGGATTATAGGCAGAGCACAAGTCCTAAAAAATGAAGTGGGGGGACAAACCATGTTAGGCAGTATAAAAGCATGTGACATCACAGTCCGTGACATCACGGCGTGTGACATCGCACGTCGTATCACAGGAAGTGGCATCACATTCCATGAACTCACAAGAAGTGACATCACAAGAAGTGATCTTAAGATCTCACACGTATATTTAACAGGATATTTGAGCACATTACAATATTTAACAAATTAGATTTTGCATCGGGGTTGTGCCCAAAAAGTGACGCAACCCGAACAAAAATCTGGGCCTCAATGTATACATTTAGGGGCCTAGTTACAAGAATGTCATGCAGTGCAGCGCAGCAAGCCACCTTGCTGCGCTGCACTGCGTGACAGGGAAAGGGCAGGAATGCACCGTATTTAAGGCAGCAGGGCGTATTCCTGCCTTTTCCCCTGCACTGGTGCCCTTTTGGCAGCCTAGCACCAATGTAGGCACCCTTGCACCATAGTGCAAGGGTGCATGCATGCAGGATCGATTTTGGGCAGGAAGC
This sequence comes from Calotriton arnoldi, assembly GCA_963921515.1. Lineage (NCBI taxonomy): Eukaryota > Metazoa > Chordata > Amphibia > Caudata > Salamandridae > Calotriton > Calotriton arnoldi. The sequence continues at coordinate 60,685 of CAWUFW010004085.1, read as the reverse complement.
GACACCTCCCTGCACAAAAACAATCCTGAGAGACATATTACTCTTTCTATGTGAACTGCAGAATGCAGCACACATAGAAAGAGGAAGTAACTAGGAGAAATAAAAATAACGTAGCGCCTTTCATGGGAAGGCGTATCTTTTTGTCGCATTCCCAGGTTTACCCGTTCTGGTAAATCTGGGAATGCGTCAAACATCATGGAAGTTGCATGGGAACACCCACGCAATACACATGGAATGCCTTCCCAGGGCAGAGTAAGGCAACGCAGCAATTTGAGCTGGGTTGCCTTAAACCAGATTTAAAGAGCCACTCGGGGCCACACAAAGTGGCCTTGCGTGGCTTCATAAATCACATGTAAGGTTTGCGTCGCTCTTGCACCATGTTGCGTGGTGAAATAGTGACGCACACCGGCTCATAATTCCGCCCTGTTCTGCTTACTTGGTTGCAAAGTCTGCATTTTATTATATCTTATGGGGTTAAGGCACCTGCTGCAGAGATCTTTGTGTGCCAACTAAATCTAAGAGAATATTAATAATGGTAAGATAACTCTGGAGGTTAACATATTTGCTGGAGAGATCTGTGTTTTGTCTAGTCCCAGTTTTGAATCAAAGTAGCATAGAGGGTTAATATGTCTCCGGCAAAGCACATTATGTAACACGCAGATGACAGATTTTTATTTGATGTAAATGGGTAAGTGGGTTACTGCTTTTAACACAGAGATCCTTTCGTTACTTGCCGTTCATAAATTGTACTCCTTCTAATATAGCACAGAGGGGCATGAAGGACATGTAGCATCTACACCCGGTAACCCTCACTGTATTATGTAACACATCCTGTACATTGATTTACACACATATGATTTATTATCAATGTATAATGTGTATGTGTGATGTAAAGCGCTCTGACGCCCTGCAATGGGATAAGTAGCGCTGTAGTGCTCTAAAAGAAATAAAACAAAATAGTGGTATTTACATTTTTATTTGTGTACATATTGGGACAGACCAACACATCTGACATTCTTAAAGTGCATGCATATCTCCAATATACAGGGACTGATCAAAGTCAAATGCATGCCTATCTTAAGTACCTGTGAAGTGATGAGATGTGTGCTTTTGTTTCCCCTCCATTGCATTTAGGTGTGAGGCTCCCGATAGCTCCCAGCCAGGATACTCCAACATAAGGAGGCCTGATGGCCTCTTAACTTCGGCCTTTGTTATGGGCTTAGCTGGAATCTGATAAGCCCCTTCTCACCTGCACGTTGCTGCTCGGAACAAAAGCTGTGAATAGAGTGGGTAGACACCGTCTACCCGCTTGTACCCTCGACTTGTGCCCTGATTATAGGCATCCTCTGCAGTAGAATATCACACAATGTTTCAGAAAACACATCTCACTACAAAACGTTATGGGACAGATGTACTAAACAGAGGGCTTACAACGGCAAAAAAGTTATTTTCTATGAACTAAATCCAGCTTAGATTTCATTAAAGTTTTTCAGACTTCTAAAATGGGTTTAGAAATGGTTACAAATCATAATTTGAAAGTGGCGTTTTTTATGCCCCTTCCAGATGCGATTCAGTTTTGTAATTTCTATTGCAAACCAACAATAAGTTACAGACTCCCAGTTTGGGGTGGTAATGGATTTGCACACAAAAAAGGGCCCCCCTGGATCTCCCCCACCCCCCTTTGAGATTCAGGGAGGCAGCATCAGGGGGAGTAGGCAGTGAGTGGTCTGTGGGACTACTGCCAACTCTCACTGAAGTTTTAAAAAATTTTTTTTTTTTACAAAAGTAGCCTCTTTTCCTTTAGAAAATTGAGGCTATTTAAAAAAATCTATTTTGAAATGCAACCATAGGGATGGCGGACATCCCTGTGATTGAAGCCAATCGGAGGGAGTCGCAATTTACAACCTGCCCAATGAATACTTAATAAGCAGGTTGTTTTACGACCCCCTCCAATTTGGTATTTTTCAAACCGATCTATTAGTACATAGGTCTGTTAGCAAAATAAGATACTAGTCACAAAAAGTACAGTCGCAATTTGTGGCCACTTTTTGACGACCAAAATCTTAATTCATCTGGGTCTGGGTTGCCTTACTTTCTTGAAAAGAAAGCCTTAGTATGGGCAACTTCTGCCTTGGCTTTATTCTCAGTACTTCCACTTCAATGGACCCTTACATTTTGACCTTTACTGTGGCCTGATAACTGCTGAACAGAACATAGCCACTATATGTTTTGTACTGGATGTCTTTTTTTTCACTTCCTGTGCAATATCAGCTATGGCAAGCATTTCATGACATGGAGTCAGGCCACTAGGATGGCTCTAGGAGCTGTGAAATATTAATAAATGGCATATTTTAAGGCAACTGTAGAAGTAAAGGCCGCTCTGTTCACCAATAATATGATCTGATAGGGGTTTGTCACAAATCATTTTTAATATTCACAATCCACAAATAAGTCTCTCACATAAAGTCACATTGCAGCTCTGCAAAGCTGCAGCACTTTTCTCCCATATGCCAAATGTTGAACTCATTTCTAAACTGATAACATTTTAAAGGTGTCAGAAATGTATGTGATTTTTTTCCAGCACCTAATCAGCAGTGGCCTAAATGCACAAATCAGAAGACACATTTCAGATACTTGTTTTACTTTTATAAATATGGGAATTTTAACATTTTGGGGCCAAATCGCAAACACATTTTGAGTACATGAAGTAGAAGTACATGAGTACAACTTCACATACTTATAAATACCCTTGTGAATTGACCCTGAAATGCCTATCTCCTTATACGTATCAGTGCAAAGAGGGCATAGTTATTTCTAAATGGACTAAGGGGCACATGCATCAAGCCATTTTGCAATCGCAAACAGTGCGATTCCCAAAAATCGGCCGTTTGCGATTGCAAAATGGCCTTTTCTGATGCATGTAACTTTTGGGCAACTCGCAATTAAGGTATTCTGAATTTTTTGCGATTCCCTAAATTGCCAATGTAAATAAGGAATCGCAATTTGCGATTCCCTAATGCAGATGTAAGAAGCCTTTCCTAAATGCGAACCGTGCATTTAGGAAACGCTAATTACCATCAGCTTCAAGTTGATGGTAATATGTGCATACTTAAAAAAATACACAAAAATGCATTTTTCAAAGTGCCATGTAGCGCACACAGGCCCTTAGGGCATGTGTGTGCTTTACATGTGCACACTTGCATTTTTCTCTGGGTGCTTCAGGGGGGCCTTAGGCCCCCGGGCAGCCTTGGCTTTGCATTCGCTATTTGCGATTACCAATTTGGTAATCGCAATTAGCAAATGCAATACCATTCATTCCTATGGGCCTGTAGACTCATAGAAATGAATGGAGTCACATTACCTACTAGCGATTCGCTATTTACCGAATCGCTATTAGGTAATGTTAAGGAATCGCACATTTTTTTGTGATTCCTACATGCATAGCATTTCACGATTCCCAAATAGCGAACCGGTAAAATTCTCTATTTGGGAATTGCAAAATGGAGGCTTGATGCATGTGCCCCAAAATGTCCATAAATAATGACTGAATTTTCCCATTTTAGATATGTTGGGGTCAATTCATAGAGGCATTTATGGGTATGTAAAGAAGTACTACAGGAGTACTTATACATGGCTTTGTGACGTACCCGACACTTATATAAAGCCCAGGATGAGTTACAGAGATAATTGCATATCTTGGTCATAGCACACCCTATTTAACTTCAACTACTAGCCATGCTGGGAGAAATGACAGTTCCAGAGTTCTCAGGTGTAGCTGGACAAATGGAAGAAAGAAGGATGGATTTGTTAAGTGACTACATACATGCTTCAAAGATTAAACTGTGAACAGGCCCTTGGTTCAAGATTCTTTTTACTGGGAAATGTTTCCCACCTTAAATATCTAGAGGGCTCTGGGGCAGTCCTGCCTCTTGCTGACACCCACAGGAAGATGAGTAGTACCTATGCTATTTTGGCAAACTGGTTTAGTTTCCCTGGTAGAGTAAATGGAGAGTTAAGGATGTGGATAGATCAGATCTCTTTTCCAGTAGGGAAGCCCTCTCTCATTTTAATTTTTCACAAAAACCGTCCTTAAGATTTGCCTGGCATGAAAGCATTTCAAGTGTTGATGATGGAAACTGGAGTACAATAGGCAATAGAACTGTCTGCCAATTGCATGCCAGGGCTTTATACACACTTGCTAACCTGAATCAGTGAAGAAGCATGAGAAGAAGTAGGAGAATAAGAAGACGAAGGAGAGGCTGAAGCAGACGAAGGAGCGGTGGAGAAGAAGTAGAAAAATAAGAAGAAAAAGAAGGGTAACAAGAGGACAAGAAAGAGAACAAGAGGCAAAGTGGAGAAGAAGAAAAGGTGGGAGAAGAAGCAGAAGAATAAAGGGAGGGGGAGAGGAAGAAGGAGTAGGAGATGAAGAAGTAAATATGTAAGTGGGCAAGTAAGTGAGAGAAGAAGAAGGAGAAGAAGAAAAGAACGTAGGAGAAGGAGAGGTGGGAGAAGAAGTGGGGAAATAAAAATAAGAAGAAGAAGAAGGAGAAGAAAGAGAAGAAGTTGAGAAAAAGAAGAAATGGGAGAAGAAGGTGAAGTGGGAGGGTAAGAAGAAGGAGAAAGAGAAGTGGGAGAAGAGGTGAGGGGGAGTATCAGAAGAAAGAGAAAAAGGAGAGGTTGGAGAAGATTGGGGAAAGAAGAAGAATGAAAAGAAGAAGAAGTAAAAGAAGAGCAGGGAGAAAGAGATCGAGGAGCAACAGAAGAAGAATAAGAAGGAGAAAAAGTGGGAGATAAAGAAGAAGAAAAACAAGTGGCAGAAGAAGACGAAGAAGAAGAAAACAATGGAGAAAAGGTTGGAGAAGAAGAAGATGCTGCACAAGAAGAATACTTCCCTGCATGTAGTCTTGGAAGAAATAAGTATCTTAAAATAGCCAGCCACAGATGCGTTAAAGACCTCAACTGTCATAAAAGTTCACCAGGTCAAACCTGCCACAATTTAATGGGGGGAAGTCATACCTTATTTACTGTACCATGTGGAATTTAATGCATTATACACCAGAATCCACATGTTACTGCCTACAAACTTGTAATAGGTGATATTTATCGCACCCGATATATAACGTACCCTGTGGTATTGTTATTTATAAGGTGTGCTAAATAGCACCTATACTTGTAATCAGGGCCTAAACATCCAAAATATGTTGTAACAGTAATTCTTACGACCCGCTACATAAGTGATATTGTGCCATGCAGGACATTATGTGACCGTCCTGTATAACGTTTAGAAGATCCTTGAGAGTGGAGGCCCAATAATTCCATAATACATTTCAGACAGTGTAAAATGTCTATTTAGTTAGTGCTGTTTATTCCCTGGAAATCATTTTGACCGAGGCCATATACAATTGCCTCCAAAAGAATGGAGATCGACTAAGCTTTGTAGGTGCAAGAGAGTCAAACCCTATTCTCCTCCTGTGAACATCCACAGGGTCACTGTAGTTAAGCCTTTTGCATGAAGAGGGGAGTGTAGCTCTTTATCCAAATTAGTAGAGGCATCTATTCCCTACAAGACTGCCAGCTTAGGTTTATATTTGAAGTCCACACATTAATTTAAGGACCCGGCTGGCACCATAGGGCTAGACGTACAAAAATTAGGAATACCGATATCATAACTGCGATTCCCTCCGAATCGCAATCATGAAATCAGTATTCCTAATGTATGAAACTCATTGAGTTTCATTTAGGGATTCCTAGTGGGTCGCAACTCTACCTACCTCATGAATATTAACGAGGTAGGTTGCAGCTTGCAACCCATTAGGAATCACAGTCATCACAGGAAGGGTGACCTACTGAGGTCAGCAGACCACCATGTCTGTGATTGCTTTTTAATAAGGTAATCTTTTTTTTTTTTAAATGCAGTCCGTTTTCTTCAAAGTAAAACGGGTGCGTTTAAAAAGAAAAAAATGAAATCTTGAAGTTTCATTTTTAAGAGTAGCAGTGGTCTGTGGGACCACTGTCTGCTCTTAAAAAATATATTTTTTAAGATACTCAAAAGGGAAGGGGCCCCCGGGGTACCCCCTTCACCCTTTGTGAATGGGTTACCACCGGTCTTAAAACGGTGGTAGTATAACTGTTTTGCAACCGGAATTTGGTCGCAAAATAGTGAAACTTACCATACCGATTCAGTATTTGGACGCACTAAACATGCCCCTCCCAAATACTGAATCGCAAATGCAAAATGTGATTCAGTAATAAGTTACCGAATTGCATTTTGCACATTTGAAAAAGCATTTTTCCAGTCGCAAACTGCCCGATCTGGCCCATAGTAGCTAAGCAATGTTTGGCCCACTTCATTTAAATGCTGAGTGGATTTTCACCAAACCAAAAAAGCATCATAACTTCAGTATCCTTGAACCTCTGGTCCAAAGTGCATGTTTATTTGTCTAGGGAGTCTGGTGGTCTTGCTTCCCGAATATTCACTATAGGTATTTCAAGGAGAAATGTAAACCTCTATATACTTTTTCCCCTCTTGAACAATCTGCTCTACTTTTGGAAATATTAAGTTTGCATGCATACCTAACTCAAACATTTGTTGAATGGCCAAAATTTGTGGTATGCCCATTTGACTTCTTTCCAGTTCTGACTGTCATGAAAAAGCATCAGCTTTACAATGGCTTTTTCCCATATGTAAGCTATCTGATACAAAACATTTGGAGAAAAAATAACATAGTATCTCGAGAATTGGTACACTTCATCAATCTCAGAAACCCTATGTTCAGGTGATGATGTCAGTGAGAAATGGTTTCTTTTATGGCCAATATCTTTCTTATGGATAGTGTTATTCTGTTATATAGATGTCAAAGTGCATGAGAAAAAGGTCACTGGGTGGACAGCGTTGGTAATGGGATCTCTTTGTAATAAAAGGCAAATAAAGAATCATCTATATTGACGATAAATGGGAGGCCATATCAGCATGTTTAAGAATAGCAGCTATGGTGAAAACCATTTTAAGTTGTTCAGATTTTTTCTGTTGTTCCTGGCCCCACTTGAAAGGTGTATCTTTTTTAGTCAGTTGCACAGTGGGTGCTACTACCATGATGAATGTTCAATAAAATGTCTGTAAAAATTTGCAAAGCCCAAAAACCTTTGAACTTCTTTAATATTGCGCAGACAGAACCATTCTACCACTGCTGAGAACTTTCGAGGATCCATAATAAGACCTTGATATGACAATATAAAGCTTAAAAATGCCACTGATCATGTTTCGTACATGCACTTATCCAGTATGGCATATAGAGAATAATCTTGCAACTTACGTAACACCTCCCTCACTTGTTGTCAATGTTGCTCCAAGGATTTAGAAAAGATGAATATATCATCCATGTATATAACACAAAAGTATCCAATATGCACACTCCCCTTGGAAATTAGGTAATCCTCTGTCAACACCAAATTTAGGCAACTCCTGAAGACTTGGTTATTTATACAGGCTTACCAGTATTAAGGACTTATGACATTTCAGTACCTAGCGCCAAGAGACCTCCCCACTGATCATGCGCTCTATAAATAGCCAATAACATATCCCAAAATATATTGTTGACAAGCTGTTGGGAAGAGCCAGGAGAACTGCACAGGCGGAAGGGCATAACCAAACACTCAAAGAGTCCCTGTCTGGTATTAAAAGCTGTTTTCATTTTATCTTCTGCTTATATCCAAACAGCTTCTCTCAGATCGAGTTTGGTAAAATGTTTTGCTGTGCAAACCTGATTTAACAGAACAGAGATTCAGGTTAATGGATACCATTTTATTTGCAGAGATGGTGCCTATGGGACCCCCATACATATGGCTAAGGGTCAGGGTGTGTTCACCCTGGCTCCAAATATGCCTTTTTTCTTTACCTACAAGATGCAGTGACTGAGTCTCACTTCCTTAGAATTGCAGCCTCAATAGTTTCCCTGATTTTGTGTCCAGCCAGTTGGATTGTTCAGGCACTGCAGATATGTCTTTGGGTCCACAGTACCAAAATGACCAATGGGAGAAAAAGCTCCCTTGGCCAGTGGCGGCTGGTGAATCTAGAAAGTAGTGGGGCGTAAACAAAATCCTTGACTGAGCACGACAACGAAGAGAACGAGTGAAACCTTCCGAGGTGGTCTTGGGGATCAGGGGGCTCTCTGGACAAAAAATGCTTGCAAAAAAATGGAGCCAAATGGAGCATTCCACAACACAATCATCTCACATACTGACCTAAAAATGAAGATGGTGGGCGAGCCATTGCAGGTCCGAGCCAGATGCCCAACTCAGCCTGAGATCCTCTTTGACCATTGAGCCTAAAACAAACAGAGCCCTCTTGTGGCCCCTGACTACCACTCAACTCAAACCTCATGCGCCAAGAATGAAAGACAAAACGCCACAGCAATCCTCCCACCAGCTCACCAATGGCACAGTCGTCATTGTAGGGGTGGGGAGTTGCATGTCTCGAAGTTCATGACCAAAAACACTGGCGGCGATGTGGTTAAGCGGCCACAGTTGCCAAACATGGGGAAGTAGCCCCGAATTCCAGCACTTCTCCCTATGCTGAAAAATGCGATGCTGTCTGTGTCTCCTGTCCGACACTCTGATCCCAACCTCCAAAAATCCAGGACAAAGCACCAAAAAACCTGATGTTAGAGAAAGACACTTTCTCAGTGACCAAACTGCATAGTGCAAAAATTGAAAATCTGGGAAAATCTCGGTTTTGCTGTCTGTGTGGTCCTAGACAAACTCTCCATTTCACCAAGCCTTCCCCGTGCACCATCAAACAGAGCACCCTCAAATATATAACCCATACATAGGATACGGTGATGACGTAGAAAAGCCAGCAGCACAAAGTACAAGGCAGTACTGATGAATGTAAAAGCCAAGAGCATGAAGTAAAAGGCAGCAGGGACAAGGGAATGGTGAATGCAACAAGAAACTCTCGCCCCAGTAAACACCCTTCAGTGCTGTGACACAATATGACATGTCAAGGAAAACACCTCTGCATGCCAACGAAATTCACCCTACTGTTTTCCCCTAAGACACTTCATTGCATCTGCAATTGCACCCACACAGTACCTACTACCACTGCTGTGCGCCAAAGCACCACTCTGGCTATGTTGACTCCGGCACCCTGTGACCCATGACCCAAGAAAAGAGACTCCCCAAGTGCAGCCTTCACTGGTGGGAACGCTGCACTCCGAAAGCTATGCAAACATGGTGAAGCCTCAGCCTCTGCACTGGTCTCACATTTCCAGAGGTTCCCACAAACGGTGATCTTTCACCTTGCAGCCAGTGCACCACTCAATGGTCTCTGTCTGCATCTCCAGCCGCCAGAGAGTGCACCAACTGGCGACTGAATAATGCTGAAATGGGACCCCCTTTCTGAAATCGGATTCTCCCTTTCCCCCCCCAGTCGCAAAATACTGACTGTCCCACATCTACACGGCTCTGAAGCAACATACACGCAGCACTCTACGAAACTCTTTAATACACTCACAAATTAGGCAACCCAAAGCATTAGGCGCTATATAAAGGAATACCAGAATTTACTAAATGTAACCGCGACAGAAAAGAATAATTTAAATATTGGGGAAAAAACCCCACTGAAGAGGACAGCTATGGCTCTGAGAGTTTAAGTGTATAGCAAAAAATATCAAAGAGTTTGCTTGGACATAAGGGAGGGCTGGACTGGGCTGGAACAGATACAGCTGGTTCTGACGTCCCTGGCAAGGAAGCTCAGCTCTGCTGATCTGCGGAGGCTGTCACTCGCTGCGGTTATAATAGAATTTATGACATTTTTAACAGATTTATAGTCATACCTGCACTGAGCAAGGCAGTCGCTGCTGTCCTTCATCATGCGAGCTGCAAAGCGCCCCCCAATCCTCCCTCCCAACACCCAGCAGGCAGCCGCGGCTCGCAGTACTCGCGGGGGGGGTCGCGCGGGGTGGGGGGCCGAGGGAGAATACAAAATTTTGAAAACTTACCTGACCGCCTCTGCTCCTGGTCCGCGTTGCAGCAATGGCGCCTCTTCGATCAGGAGTGGAGTGGCAACCCTCAGCCAATCCTGGCGCTGCTGCAGTGCCAGGATTGGCTGAGGGTGGCTGAGGGCACGGTTACTCTTCGCCCGCCGCCTGCCCATTAGGAGACCGAGGGCTCCTAATGGGCATGCGCTAAGCCAGTGGAAACACAAGTGCGCATGAATGGGCACGGGCGAAAAATTCGCTCACCTTCCCCACTCATGCGCACTTGTGCTGCTGCCTGTCCCTGGCTGGTCTGCAATGCACGTCCAGTCAACATGACGCCGGACCGCCCACCCCTTCAGACTCTGAAGGGGGTGGGCGGTCCGACGTCATGCTGACTGACATGATTGTCAGACTCAGTTCTCCTCGGTGACGGCATCTCTGAACTTAAGTAAACTAAGTTCAGAGATGCCGAGGGAGCTGCGGGCACGGGCGGGGGGGCAACGCCCCAACGCCCCCAATGGACGCACCGCCCCTGCCCTTGGCCAATGAAATCAGATTAATTTTCTAATGTTGGAGCTGTCTAAGTCATCTGTACCAGAACTGCTGGTCATCAGAAAATTACCAGCCTAGATATCTCCAAACTGTAACTTTTTCATGCACAGACCAAGCACCTTTTAAAAAGAAAGCACCTTACTTTGAAAATTACTGAACAGATTTAGACCAAACCAAGAAAAGCACAATCCTTGAGATAAATTCTACTGTCATGCCAACAGGGGCGGTGCGTCCATTGGGGGCGTTGGGCGTTGCCCCCCGCCCGTGCCCGCAGCTCCTCGGCATCTCTGAACTTAGTTTACTTAAGTTCAGAGATGCCGTCACCGAGGGAGAACTGAGTCTGACAATCATGTCAGTCAGCATGACGTCGGACCGCCCACCCCTTCAGAGTCTGAAGGGGGTGGGCGGTCCGGCGTCATGTTGACTGACGTGCATTGCAGACCAGCCAGGGACAGGCAGCAGCACAAGTGCGCATGAGTGGGGAAGGTGAGCGAATTTTTCGCCCGTGCCCATTCATGCGCACTTGTGTTTCCACTAACTTGCGCATGCCCATTAGGAGCCCCTCGGTCTCCTAATGGGCAGGCGGCGAGCGAAGAGTAACCGTGCCTCAGCCAGCCCTCAGCCAATCCTGGCACTGCAGCAGCGCCAGGATTGGCTGAGGGGTTGCCACTCCACTCCTGATCGAAGAGGCGCCATTGCTGCAACGCGGACCAGGAGCAGAGGCGGTCAGGTAAGTTTTCAAAATTTTGTATTCTCCCTCGGCCCCCCACCGCGCGACCCCCCGCGAGTACTGCGAGCCGCGGCTGCCTGCTGGGTGTTGGGAGGAGGATTGAGGGCGCTTTGCAGCTCGCATGATGAAGGACAGCAGCGACTGCCTTGCTCAGTGCAGGTATGACTATAAATCTGTTAAAAATGTCATAAATTCTATTATAACCGCAGCGAGTGACAGCCTCCGCAGATCAGCAGAGCTGAGCTTCCTTGCCAGGGACGTCAGAACCAGCTGTATCTGTTCCAGCCCAGTCCAGCCCTCCCTTATGTCCAAGCAAACTCTTTGATATTTTTGCTATACACTTAAACTCTCAGAGCCATAGCTGTCCTCTTCAGTGGGGTTTTGCCCCAATATTTAAATTATTCTTTGCTGTCGTGGTTACATTTAGTAAATTCTGGTATTCCTTTATATAGCGCCTAATGCTTTGGGTTGCCTAATTTGTGAGTGTATTAAAGAGTTTCGTGAGAGTGCTGCGTGTATGTTGCTTCAGAGCCCTGTAGATGTGGGACAGTCGGTATTTTGCGACTGGGGGGGGAAAGGGAGAATCCGATTTCAGAAAGGGGTCCCATTTCAGCATTATTCAGTCGCCAGTTGGTGCACTCTCTGGTGGCTGGAGATGCAGACAGAGACCATTGAGTGGTGCACTGGCTGCAAGGTGAAAGATCACCGTTTGTGGGAACCTCTGGAAATGTGAGACCAGTGCAGAGGCTGAGGCTTCACCATGTTTGCATAGCTTCGAGTGCAGCGTTCCCACCAGTGAAGGCTGCACTTGGGGAGTCTCTTTCTTGGGTCATGGGTCACAGGGTGCCGGAGTCAACATAGCCAGAGTGGTGCTTTGGCGCACAGCAGTGGTAGTAGGTACTGTGTGGGTGCAATTGCAGATGCAATGAAGTGTCTTAGGGAAAACAGTAGGGTGAATTTCGTTGGCATGCAGAGGTGTTTTCCCTGACATGTCATGTTGTGTCACAGCACTGAAGGGTGTTTACTGGGGCGAGAGTTTCTTGTTGCATTCACCATTCCCTTGTCCCTGCTGCCTTTACTTCATGCTCTTGGCTTTACATTCATCAGTACTGCCTTGTACTTTGTGCTGCTGGCTTTTCTACGTCATCACCGTATCCTATGTATGGGTTATATATTTGAGGGTGCTCTGTTTGATGGTGCACGGGAAGGCTTGGTGAAATGGAGAGTTTGTCTAAGACCACACAGACAGCAAAACCGAGATTTTCCCAGATTTTCAATTTTTGCACTATGCAGTTTGGTCACTGAGAAAGTGTCTTTCTCTAACATCAGGTTTTTGGTGCTTTGTCCTGGATTTTTGGAGGATGGGATCAGAGTGTCGGACAGGAGACACAGACAGCATCGCATTTTTCAGCATAGGGAGAAGTGCTGGAATCGGGCTACTTCCCATGTTTGGCAACTGTGGCCGCTTAACCACATCGCCGCCAGTGTTTTTGGTCATGAACTCGAGACATGCAACTCCCACCCCTACAATGACGACTGTGCCATTGGTGAGCTGGTGGGAGGATTGCTGTGGCGTTTTGTCTTTCATTCTTGGCGCATGAGGTTTGAGTTGAGTGGTAGTCAGGGGCCACAAGAGGGCTCTGTTTGTTTTAGGCTCAATGGTCAAAGAGGATCTCAGGCTGAGTTGGGCATCTGGCTCGGACCTGCAATGGCTCGCCCACCATCTTCATTTTTAGGTCAGTATGTGAGATGATTGTGTTGTGGAATGCTCCATTTGGCTCCATTTTTTGCAAGCATTTTTGTCCAGAGAGCCCCCTGATCCCCAAGACCACCTCGGAAGGTTTCACTCGTTCTCTTCGTTGTCGTGCTCAGTCAAGGATTTTGTTTACGCCCACTACTTTCTAGATTCACCAGCCGCCACTGCATGCCAAATTCTGCATACTTTGGTTCAGCTGTTTGTTTCTGCATCAAGGAGCAGTGACTGCTGTAGAAATTAAAATGTGAAATGGGACTTTTGAGGACCCCCCTATTTTCTTGCCCTCCTGCTTTATGGAATTGCAAGAAACTTGGCATGCAGAACCCAAAAGGAGAAGTACTTTCTTTGGAAACCTTTGTACCATTTCTTCAAACAGAGCCAAAGTTATTAAGACAACAAAAAATTCCTTTCCTATGGAAAGTCTGACCTTGCTGGCGTTATGAATGGCAGGACAATTCATATATATGTACAGTGAAAAAAACAAAGGTTACAGGGACGTTATAGTTAGGCTCAGATTTCACTCATACAAAACCAGTGAAATTCATCAGTTATAGTTACCTGAGCTAACTGTAACTAGCAGGCATCATGCTCGATCTGTGGCTCATGCTGAAAAATAAAAAAAAAAGAAGCGCAGGCTCCCACGCTTCTCTACTAATTAGCTCCTGGGTGGTCCAGATCCCAGGGGCATGTGGGCATGTGGGCATGTGGCCTAACACAAAATTAAAGGAGGGGGCACACGGGGCCCCCCTCCTTGGGCTTTTTATGCCCCAGGACCCACTACCTTCCCAGGGCTTATGTTGTTTAACAGGGGGTGCACAGAGCCCCCCCTGGCCCCAGGAACCACCACCTCCCTGGGGCTAATGGAAAATAAACCAGGGGGGCCTCGTGGACCCCCCATGTCTCTGGGACCACCAACTCCCCAGGGTAATTTTCTTTGTACTGGTGTGGCCTTACGGACCCCCAAGGACCACCGTCACTCCGGGCCAAATTCTATTTTTAAAATGGGAGGGGGCCACGTGGCCCCGCTCCAGGGCCACTCTCTGCCTCAGGGACCTCCACCTCCCCGGGGCAGGCCCTACTAAATCAAAGGACAGGGGCTGAGGATCCCCTTCCTGGAGCCACTAATGGCCCTGGGGACCGCCAGGGCCGGCTCCTGCTATGTCCCAAGGTGCCCACCCCTTGACATAGCTGTTTGCTGTGTCTTAGCGGGAGCTTTGACAGCTGCCACCAAGTTACAGCAAACACTCCACTTCCAGCAAGCAAGAGAGGAAAAATGCTCTTGCTTGCTGGAAGCTGAGCTTTCACCTGTTTCCCTGCCCACTGTCCAGCGAGCAGGAAAAAAAATGAAAGGATTGCTTCCACACACAGGGGGCTGCATGTTTAGTAGCTCCCTGTGTGTGAGCAATGCCGGCTACCCCAGGAGGTGGGGAGCTGGCAGGGATCACAAGGGCCTTGAGGCTCCCCCACGGTCCCATAGCACACTGGGTGAGGCACCCAGGACAAATGGCTGGGCCCCAGGGAATGGGGTCCCCTGGGCCAAAATCAGCCCTGGGGAGGGTGGCTGCATGGTCCGCTTCCCCCATTTGGTAATGGCCAGACCCTGGGGGATGGGTCCCTGGGCTGAAATTGGCCTGACAAGGGGGGCCGCTCAGCCCCCCAACTCTATTTAAAAAATATATTAAAAGGCTGGGCCTGGGGGATGGGATCCCTGGGGCCGAAATGGGCCCTGGGAGTGGGGCTGTGTGGCCCCCTCCCCCATTTTTTAATGGCCGGGCCCCCAGGAATGGGGTCCCTAGGGCCAACTCCCTTTCTGTATTAAACATTTAAAAATTAAAAGGCCAGACCCCGTGGGATGGGATCCCAGGGGCCGAAATCCGTGTTTGCGGTGTTTGCATCCTTACTTTTCTTGAGCACAATATCTCTCATAGTGTCTGTGATGAGGGTGTTCTTTCTTGTCATCTGCTGCTGAGAGCAAGGATTGTGGGGATATTTATCGCTAACCGCGCTTAGCGCGACTTTGGTTAACGCCGCCTATCGCTGGAAAATATCGCTGAGATAACACCCTATTAGTAAGGTTTATCTCCATAGCGATATTATTTCCAGCGATAGCGGCAAAGCGAGAATATCGCTGGAAAACCAGCGATATTCTCGCATTAACGCTAAGGTGGATTCAGCATTAGAATCCACCTCCTATACTTTAAACAGGTAAGTCGTCCTCACTAGCAGGTGTTAGAATCTAGCGATAAACGCGCTTAGCGCGAATTATTATATCGCTTCGCCTGCCTTGCTAATAGGGGGTAGTGGGATTAGCGACTGTTTTCAGTCGCTTTTAGTAGGGAACGCCTTCCTTGCATGTCATTAGCGATAATTATCGCTGACATGCAAGGCGATGGTAAACGCGGCCTCTAACGCCTGAAAGCTGTCGCTAACGCCTGTTAGCGACAGCTTGCTAATAGGGCAATAAAATTATCGCCGCTAAAGCAGCGATAAAGCCCTTGATAATATGCCCCTGTGTTCTAAACTTTTATGTAAACTTGCCTTGAAACCCCACCCATTTGGCCCCGCCCCATATATATTTGTGGTATACAACGTCTTCCCGCCCTTTTCCCAGGATGATGGGCAGCTTACTAAAAGGCCCCCTAGTGCGTTTCTCTCTGATTTTAGAGACAGGGTCTTGATGTCTAGGAATACGATTGCGTCTTCACCAAACAAAGAAGCACTTACTTCTGTATAGTACAAACCATCCAAGTGTGTTTTCTCTGCAGTTCCACCTTCTAAAGTTATCTGATGAAGATGATTAAGGAGCAATCACATTGGTAAAGTTACAGACACACACTGGAGACATTTCCTAGTCGTCCTTTACGCAGCTGTAGTGTAGGAGACACACTATACATTTATCCAACAAGAAAGCACTTACTGGAATTTCACAGTGCGGAAACGGGGGAACATGGCGTCTGCACGCTAAGCAGTCGCTTTCTTCCGGAGCTCCCGCTCCCACCGCTGGACCGTTTAAATTCCCTAAAAACTTCCCGGACTTATGCCTTACTGTTTTCCTGGGCTTTTTCTTTTTTGAATTTTCCCATGTTGTCGCTGCGGATTTTGAATTAGGCACTGCTGGTATTCAGCCGGGGATGTGTTGCGGCGAGGCAGGTAGACGCCTCTCCGTTTTGCCTCGCTGGTTTGAGGCCGCCCTGGAGCTCCGTAAGGGCCGCAGAGCGGCTGCTCGTGGTCACCTCCGGGGGAATAGCGGCAGAGTCAGCATCAGCGGGTTTTTCCGGACGAGTGATCAGAAAAGTCAGCAGGAAGGTCTCGGAGAGATTTTGGTGATTTCTGCTTCAACGTTGGAGTCAGGTACAGGGGGTGCAGACAGGGGTTCTGACAGCCGGAAACCACAGCAGTTACAGCAGGCTTCAGTCCCTGGGTATCAAGCTCCTCAGGAGGATTTCCCCCCTCTTTTGAAAGAGTTGCAACCTGTCATTGCCTCTAAGGGGGGCATTAAGAGGCACAGAAAGGGCGCTGGGGGTGGTTTGGGTCTTGTTAAGGCGTCATTAAAAAACAACCCCAACAAGGACTCTGACAACTCTAACAAGGGCTCTGAAATTGACTGTAAATTAAACGCTGATAAAGTCATTCCGGAGTCATCTGATACTTCTCCTGCTCCTTCTGTTCCTGTTTCATCTAGCAGTTCTGCCTGTCAGACATACCAAGTTAAAGGCAGATCTATAAAACCTAGGAGGTCTAAAAGTAACCCCGCAAATACCATAGTCAGGGTTACCCCATCATTGCGCTCATATTTTAGGGTTCAACCAGAGATCCTGGACATCATTACACAAGGCGAAGCCGTCAGGGAAAGTCTAGTTACTTTAAATACTTCAATAACTCCTGTACCATCACGGGCTGTAGCATCCGACAAAATTATGGAATCTTCAACAAACTTGCAGGGAAATTCCAATATAACCTCAGACTCCACTGTGGCCGCAACTAGCTCTACTACTAACTCTACTACTAGCCCTCTAGTTCAATCCCAAACCCAGTTCCAGTTCCAGCCACCAGCAGTTTCCAACAGCGATCCTTGTAAGGAACAAGAGGCGGCCGGATCTTCATCTTCATCTTTATCTTCACCCTTGGAAGCTCTTTTTGTTACATTGTCTGAGGATATAAAGAAGGGTTTTGCGGTATCTGCAGTCAATCAGGGAGAAATTAGAAGCTTTTGCGAATCTTTGGAGAAAAAGGTGGATCTATTGAACTCTAGGACCGTAACCCTAGAGAACAATGTTGGAGAACTAAAAGAAGATCTTGGAATGGCGAAGTCTGACATTTTATCGCTAAGGAAAGAAGGGGCAGACCTCTGTGACAGTATGGAAATCTTGGAAAATAATGCTCGAAGAAACAACTTGCGTGTTTTGAATGTCCCGGAAGGGAGTGAAGGATCAGATCTTAGATCCTATATTGTATCCCTACTTAAGGTCTCCCTACAGCTCGAGGACTCAGAAGAATCACTAAGTCATGACATACAGAGGGTGCATAGGGATCCTTTTCGTAGAAACCCTAACAGATCTAAGCCCAGGAAGATTTTAATCAATTTTCTTACTTTTGCTTTAAAGAGAAGGGGGCATATTAGCAAGACTGGCGATAAAATTATCGCCGTTTTAGCGGCAGGAAACTGCCGCTAAAGCGGCGATAATGGGCTTGCTAATATGCGTTATAGAATTCAATAGAAGCCCAGGTTAGATGTCCTGCACATCTAACCTGGGCTTCTATTGGAATTCTATAACGCATATTAGCAAGCCCATTATCGCCGCTTTAGCGGCAGTTTCCTGCCGCTAAAACGGCAATAATTTTAACGTGGGTCTTGCTAATATGCCCCAAGATTCTTAATTTAGCACTAAAAGTGAAATCATTGAAGGCTAAAGAGTTTTCTTTTGAAATCCGTTCTGACCTTTCCAGGCTTACACTGGATAGGCAGTGGGAGCTGGGAAGGAAGTTAGAAGATTTTAAAAAGCATGGCGCTGTAGCCCAGCTAAAATTTCCCGCCTTCTTGAAAGTAATGCATAACAACAAAATGCATAACTTATGATCAGTTCCGGAGGCGGATGAGCTGCTTGACATAATTAGCAAGGGGGCCTCTTAAGAGGCTAACTCGGCTTGGGCCTCGCTATGGTATCCATTCTTACCAGTGGTTTGTCTCTCGTTTTACTTCCCACCCCACCCTCCCCATTATCACCTTAATCGATGTTTAGATATCGATTATGGAGTTAGAGCAATAGGCAAATCACACGTAGTAGGTGGCGGGAGGTAGGATAATCTGTCCAAGGAAAGCAGGAACGGAAAATAAATAAAACAAAATAGTATTCGTACCGAAAGAAAGACTTTAGAGTCTAGATTAAAGGGAAGGAAAATTAAAAGGGAATAAACAATACTTAAAAATTAAAAGAAAAAAAAAGAAGGGAAAGAAGGAAGGAGAAAAAGGGAAAAAGAAAGGAAGGGAAATATATATATATATATATATATATATATATATATATATATATATATATATAATAGAGCTCTACACATAAGAATAAGTGCTTGCATTTCATTCCCTATTTCTCTTAATGGCTCTTGATGCTTCTCATGGTTGGAAAGGGTTTCCTTTCTTTTAGTTTTTTTCATATTTTCTCACTTTTTTTCTTTGTAGGCGGGTGGGGCGGGTTGCTCTGGGCTGCAACTCTCTGGACTACATCTGTCCAGATAATTGGGGTAAGGGTTCTCCAGGGGTGGGGGGTGGGGTGGCAGGGGCACAGGGTTTGGGAGCAGTGGGGTAAAAAAATAAAAAAATTCCTCATTCACCTTTTATCAATCTTATCAACCTCATTTTTAAGAGCAACAACTATGGAATTCTGTTGGATCTGGTGCTGGTGCTGGTTATTTCAATCTCCTCTCTTGGTGACAGGCCGTTGGTTTGACCCGCCATGAGTTCTATACAGATTTTGTCCCCGGAATGTCAATGGCCTGCGCGTAAGACCGAGAAGAGATAAGATTATGCAATATCTTGGGGATTCCCCCGCGCAGGTCATTGTTCTCCAGGAAACACATTTGCTTAAAGAAGAGACGGTTAGTCTTCTTAAGAATAAAAGATGGGTTGGTCCTTATGTCAGCACTAGTCAGTCAGCAAACATTAGAGGGGTTCTAATTTTATTTAAAAAATCAGCTAGGGCTCGTACCCTACTACAGCTAGTTGACCCAGGTGGCAGATGGGTCATTGTGAAAGCTATTATTTTGGGGATCCAGTTTACCTTGGTTGGCTATTACGGACCCAACCAAGATGATCCTTCTTTTCTTAAGACTATCTTTTCTCATTTGCTGGATTTCCCTGATCCAGTAGTCCTAGCAGGTGATTTTAACATTGTTTTGAATCCCTTACTAGATAAGTCACCAAAGAATAGAGCTATGGTCCCCTCTAAATCTCGGGATTTTCTATTGGGGGCGATGAAGCAATTTGCCTTTTCTGACATCTGGAGGGAAAGATCAGGTCAGCAATTAGGAGTTTCGTTCAGAAACCATAAGTATCGAAACAAATCTAGAATAGATTATGTATTGATAAGTCAATCCCTAAGGAGTAGAGTCAAAAACAAATCTTATTTGGCACCTCATCTTTCGGACCACTCTGGTATCTTGTTGGGCCTAGAGTGTCCATTACCTAGTTTTACCAGGTCATGGTCTTTTGACCGAGCCCTACTTTTGGAGGATGAGGAGATTTCCTTTTTATCCCAGGAAACTGAATGTTTTCTGAGGGTGAATTTAGATTCGGCTTCTATATCAGTTGTATGGGATTCCTTAAAAGCTTTTCTGCAAGGTCAAATTACAAGCAGGTCGAGCTATAGAAATAATAAATATAAAGAGGAGATCTCATCAATTGAAGTTAAGCTGAAGGCAGCGGAGGTCGACCTAATTTGTCAGGCCCCTCCCAAAATCCAGCAAGAACGTCAGACCAATTTTAATAATTTGAAGGGTCACTTGGAGAATATCTTGCATACCAGGCTCATCCGAAGATGGGAGGTAAGTAAAATTTCCCATTTTGAGTATGGAGAAGGGGCAGGAAAGCTTCTTGCGTGGAAAACTAAATCAGATCGGGTAAGAAACCATATAAAAGAAATTATTAGTGGGGATGTTACTCTCTCTTCGGATGAGGAAATCTGCGATGCATTCCAGACCTTGTTCCAAGACATCTATCGTGAGGATAAAAGGGTGGATAATTCTAATGCTAAGAGCTGGCTGGATAACATCTCTCTTCCCTCCCTGAAGTCTGAACAGCAGGAACACTTAGACCGGGAATTCAGACAGACCCATCTCACTTTTGAATGCGGACTATAAAATCTTCGCTTCAATATTGGCGGCCAGATTGGGACTTGTGGCGGGGGATATTCTCCATCTGGATCAGAAGGGCTTCGTCAAGGGATGCCAACTATCAGATCTCACTTATGACTTTATAGGGGCAATCGACTTGGCCTCCACTTATTCTCTTCCCTTAGCAGCCATGACCTTAGACGCCACTAAGGCGTTCGACAGGGTGAACTGGACCTATCTGACGGAAGTTTTGGGGAAATTTAACCTAGGGGAAAAGTTTTGTCGAACGGTCCAGTTGATATACCAGTAACCAACAGCCAGACTCTTCGTCAATGGTAATACCACTGATCCTTTTAAGATCTCGAGGGGGACCAGGCAGGGCTGCCCACTCTCCCCTCTCCTCTTTGATCTATATATTGAGCCATTTGCTCAACGGCTCAGGGACGATTCTAACATCCAGTCTTTTAAGTATGGGGAGTGGGAGAGGAAGGTCGCCCTGTATGCTGACGACATTTTAGTTTTTTCGGCCAACCTGCAAACAGCATTTCCAGCTGTGATTAGCCTGGCACAGGAGTTTGGTCTTGTTTCAGGCTATGAGATCAATGCCACGAAGACAGAAATCATGGTTTGGAACCTTGAGAGGACCCAGCATCAGCACCAGATCAGCTCTAAGATGAGCTATTTGGGGATTAACATTGTGCAAGATATTACAAAGATTGCTGAGACCAACTTAGCTATGGTGGCTAGGGAGTGTCAGAGGCTGATGAAATCCTGGGCTCAACTTCCTTTATCCATTCTTGGGAGGGTCAACATAGTTAAGATGTCGATACTCCCTAAGGTCACCTTCCTCTTCAATTGCATTCCCCTTCACTTCGAAAAATCTGCTATCAACAAGCTACAGCGGGATATTAATTCATTTGTTTGGGCGTACAAATCAACAAGAATAGCATGGAAAAAGCTGAGGCAGAGGAGAGAGAAAGGAGGCCTTGCTCTGCCGGATCTTCAGCTCTATGCTTGGGCCTTCCAACTTACACATTCGCGTATGCTCTTGAAAATGCCGGTTAGTACTGGTGCGGGGGGATGTTTCTTGCCATGCTTAGGGGAGCCAACCTACCTGAGGAGGGATTTTTGTTCAAATTCGGTGACCCAAAGTTTTTTAAAAAGGTTAAGCTGAAGGTTCTTCAGGGTTTTGCCAAAACGTGGGCTAAAATCTTAGGGGCACGGCTGCGCTTAGTTATTTTTCTAGCTTGGCTCCTCTCTGGGATTCTCCTGGTGCTCCGGAGTGTTTGAGGGATAGGCTGGCAGTACCTTTGAGAGAAGCTGGCCTGGCAGTCTGGTCTCTAACGGCATCCTTGTTTCATGGGAACAACTTAAAGACAAAGTCGGTGTAGGCCTCTCAAGGTTTAAATATCTTCAGTTGAAAAGTTGGGCCCAATCGCAATCAATTAACAAGAACCCAGTAGGGAGTGGCAGCTTTTAGAACATCAGCTTGTGGCTAAGCCACCCGGGAGGAAGGAGGTTTCTTTTGGTATCAAGCCATAATTGAATCTGTGGACGGCGAATTCAAACTGGCCGAGGAACTGTGGGGGGTTCCTTACCTGCACAAGATTGTGACTATCTATGGCAGAATTCTTGTAAGATCTTATATGAGGTAGTCAAACCGGCATGGCTGAAAAGGAACCACCTGTTTACCATTCACAGGGCTTATTTTTCTCCTCAAAAACTTTCTAAAATCATCAAAGGCCCACCAGTTAGTTGTAAGAAATGTGGGCTGGCTTTAGCTTCAGACATTCATATGTTTAAAGAGTGCCCTGCCTTGGCTTCCTTTTGGGCCAGCGTTGGAAATTTCTTGGCGAGTACTTTGGGGCGCCCATTTCACATTGATTTACCTTTGATTATCTTTGGTTTCACACACAAAGTTACGGGTCCATCCAGATCGTTGCTTTTCTATGCTATCCTGCTAGCCAGGAGACAAATTTGTAAAAGATGGACGGAATCCACTCCCCCCTCCTTTTCAGACTGGCTGACTTCAGTGTTGGCGGTTTCTAAGCTGGACCTAGCTAGATCTTGCAGTAGGAAGAAGACAGCATTTTGGGACTTGCTGCAACTCAGATTGGGCTCAGAGCTAAGTGATTAGTGTTTTTTTTTTTCCTTTTTCTGAGTCCTATGATTATGCTGCCTCAATACTCTTCAGGCTATGTCGGCTACTCCCAGTTTCCCCTGGAAGTATCAGGACGATTATAGTAGTAGGTCATGATACCTGTAGGCGGGTTTCCACTTCCAATTGTCTACTTTTCTCAGCTTGCTGTGTATGGTTATAGACATCTTGGGTGCGAAGTGAAGTGAGGTTGGCGGTGAATGAGGACTAAAAATTTTTTTTTAAAAGAAAGCACTTACTAATTAGCCAGTACAAAGTACTCCACTTGGGTAGAGGTGTTGCACAAAACAGTGGCCTCTTCTTGGATAAATACGCAGGGCAGGAGTGATTCTGGCACGATGCTCATTTCACAGAAATGAAACCTCAACAGGAAGCACTTACAGATATATATAAATCAGGTGCCCGAGTGGAAGCTCCACTTCTGCAAAGTACTAATCAGCCTAACTTCGTGCGCAAGACCAAGGCAAAGCAAGTGTGTTTTCTCTGTATTTCCGCTGTGAAAATGTATCTGTAATCTGTGATGGAGGTGTTTGCATACTTGCTTTTGTTCGAGCGCAATATCTCATGTAGTGGCTGTGACGAGGGGGTTCTTTCTTGTCATCTGCTGCTGAAAGTAGAGTCCATGGTTCTCCCTTTTAAATGCCCTAAGTAATACCCAAACTCCATAGCACCACTCACACACCCACTCACAGACACACAGGAACTCACACACCCACTCACAGACCCACACAGCCACTCACATACCCACTCACAGACCCATAGCACCACTCACAGACTCAGTCACAGACCCACACAGGCACTCACAGGCCCACTCACAAACCCACACAGGCACTCACAGACCCACCCATGTACTCACACACCCACTCATTCATCCACTCACAGACCCACTCACGCACTCATAGACCCACTCACAGACCCACTCAGACACTCACACACCCACTCACAGACCCACACAGGCACTCTCACACCCACTCCTAAAGGTTACAGGTTACAGTTAGGGAATACGATAAAAAAACTTAGAAATTCACTGAAAAAACCAAAGGTTACAGGGACATTATAGTTAGGAAATAGAACATTAAAAACTTTGTAAATTCACAAAAAAAAACAAAGGTTACAGGGACGTTTCTATTTAGGCTCAAATTTCACTTGTACAAAACCAGAGAAATTCAGCAGTTATATTTACCTGAGCTAACTATAACTTATGCCTCGCAATGCACTACTCATGACCTCAGATATTACATCACTCATGACATGGTCAGTGATATCACTGATGACATCTCAAATGACATCACTGATGACATTATCCAGAGACTCACTCACACCTCATGGAGCGTCTAAAACACCCACTCCCACACAACCACTCACATACCAATTCACAGACCCATACAAGTACTCACACAACCAATCACTCATCCATAGAGCCACTCACACATCCACTCACTCATACAGCCACTCACATAACTACTAACTCACCCATGCACCCACTCACTCATCAATACAGACACTTACACATCCAGTCATACAGACATACAGACACTTATACATCCACTCATACACCCATACAGCCACTCACACACCTACTTACTCACCCATACAGCCTCTCAAGACAGCCACTCGCTCACCCATAAAACCACTCACACACCCTCTCACACATCCACCAACCTCTTCATACCAATTCATACATCCATACAACCACCCACACACCTGCTCACTCACCCAGACAGCCACTCACACAGACACTCACACACCAATATAGCCACTCACACATCAACTAAGTTAACCAAACACCCACTCAAACATCCACTCACTCACCCATACAGTCACTCACACATCCTTTCACTCACCCATTCAGCCACTCACATAGCCACTCACTCACTCAGTCATTCACTACTGACTCATCCACTCACTCACCAATACAGCCACTCACACAGCCACTGACTCACCCACACAGCTACTCACACACCCACTCATCATGGATATATACAATCACTAACATAATATATGTTAGAAATAGTATCATGCATTAGTAGTACACAAATTATACTAATTTAATTATTGTAGTACCTTAGTATACATGTTTAATACTCATAAACGCATATATATATATATTTATATATATATATATATATACATATATATATATATACATATATATATATATACATATACATATATATATATATATATATATATATATATATATATATATATATATATATATATATATATATATATATATATATATATATTATCTACTGGCGGTCGCCAGTAGATAGTTATAGTTAAAACCTATTATCCATAGGAAATCCACGACATTCTATTTGAAATAACGTTGGCGCCGGTTAACGAATCTTCGCGAAAGTTTCCAACTTGTTGGGGCGCTCCGGTCCGCTCCTATCCTGAAAGTCTCGGGGTGATACGTCAAGCGGGGGCCGAGAAAAAGGGGGTCCCAAAGCGTGTTTTCCCCATTCATTTTTCCATAGGAACCTTTAGTCGCAGCTACAGCCCGAACTGCTGAACGGAATTACACCAAATTTGGCAAAGAGGTAGCCCTTGGTTCAGTGTCGTGCCTTTTGCTTAAATGGTGTAAATCCGTTCAGTAGTTCCTGAGAAAATCAAAAGTAAAGTCACATATATATCTGGGCGGAGCCTAACCACACATGTCATCGTGAGATCTGATTGGCTGTCAGCACTTCATCCTGGAATTTCTGGCAGCCATCTTGGGACCAATATAAATGATAGTACCTCATTGAAATGCATTGTAGTGAATAGAAGATTTTGAGGGTCACCAAAAGGAGAACTATAAAGGGTGATAACAGGCTTTAGTTACATTAGAATTTATTTGTTGACGGTACCATACTAATTTTAGGAATTGTGGTGTATTCCAAGGTGATTTTACCATGTGAAAAACCTTCTGCTGGGATATCATGAATCATGTTTGAGAGAACACTATTTTCTCATGCTTGTCCCATGGAGGTTTGGAAGGTGCTCCAGAAGCTAAAATGAGAGCATAATTTCTGTAAATTCACATTATCTTTCTCACTCATGTGAGAATGAAGTCTGACATTCTCAGTAAAACATGTACATCCAACAAGGGCAGAGACTGTCAGTTGATTCCTTTGTGTTCTACTGCAGCTTCCCAGAGTGTTCTAAAGAACAACTAGAGTGCTAACAGCCTTACTTATGACAAAAGTATGGCACACCTGAAGCCATCTTGATTGGAATAAACTGGTAACACTTAAAACATTTAATTTAAAAAGGAACAAAACGATGGGGTTCATTTTGTCATAGAAATTATGGTTAGTGCTGTAGAAAGAAAAATTAGGACATGTTTCAAGTGTGATCTCAAATATCTTCCTGTTATATTTCAACAGGAGCAGCCTGCCAGTTGATGCCTTTGTGTTCTACTGCAGCTTCCCAGAGTGTTCTAAAGAACAACTAGAGTGCTAACAGCCTTACTTATGACAAAAGTATGGCACACCTGAAGCCATCTTGATTGAAATAAACTGGTAACACTTAAAACATTTAATTTAAAAAGGAACAAAATGATGGGGTTCATTTTGTCATAGAAATCATGGTTAGTGCTGTAGAAAGAAAAATTAGGACATATTTCAAGTGTGATCTCAAATATCTTCCTGTTATATTTCAACAGGAGCAGCCTGCCAGTTGATGCCTTTGTGTTCTACTGCAGCTTCCCAGAGTGTTCTAAAGAACAACTAGAGCGCTAACAGCCTTACTTATGACAAAAGTATGGCACACCTGAAGCCATCTTGATTGGAATAAACCGGTAACACTTAAAACATTTAATTTAAAAGGAACAAAATGAGGGGTTCTTTTTTAAATAGAAATTATGGTTAGTGCTGCAGAAAGAAAAATTAGGGCATGTTTTAAGTGAGATCTCAAATCCTCTTCTATTTCATTAGAAAATTCTGACATGCAGACTGAAACAATCACTTTCAATACCAGCAGCAGACTACCAGTTAACTCCCTGGTGAGCAGTAGCTTTACTCCAGTGATCTAATGAGCAACTAGAGTGCTAACATTCTGAATTTATGGCAGATGTGAGACACATCTGAATGCCTTCTTGATGGAATCAAAGTAAAAAACTGAAAGCATTTCCTACTGAGGAGACTGCAGTAAATGAAGAAATTAGGAAACTTCATAACAAAGAAGTCTTCCAAGATGGCCACCAGTGAAAAAAGAGCCCAAATGTAGCACAAATATTACCCAGATGTAGCCCACATATAGCCCAATGACAAAAGTGTGCAAAACACTTTTTATTTTTAGTTTTTGCAGTTTTATGTAGTGCAGACTGGTCAGGTATTGGAGCATTGCATCTTAAAACATGACCCCCTACACTACAAAAACACCACTGCACTACCTTAAACCCTAAAACACTACCCCCAGCACGACCCCTACACTACACAAGCACCACTGCACTATCCTAAACCCTAAAACACTACCCCCAGCACGACCCCCTACACTACCCAAACACCACTGCACTAACCTAAATCCTAAAACACTACCACCAGCACGACCCCTACACTACCCAAACACCACTGCACTACCCTAAAACATGACCCCCTACACTACACAAACACCACTGCACTACCCTAAACCCTAAAACACTACCCCAGCACGACCCCCTACACTACACAAGCACCACTGCACTACCCTAAACCCTAAAACACTACCCCCAGCACGACCCCCTACACTACACAAACACCACTGCACTACCCTATACCCTAAACCACTACCCCCAGCACGACCCCTACACTACCCAAACACCACTGCACTAACCTAAATCCTAAAACACTACCCCCAGCATGACCCCCTACACTACCCAAACACCACTGCACTACCCTAAAACATGACCCCCTACACTACACAAACACCACTGCACTACCCTAAACCCTAAAACACTACCCCCAGCACGACCCCCTACACTACACAAGCACCACTGCACTACCCTAAACCCTAAAACACTACCCCCAGCACGACCCCCTACACTACACAAACACCACTGCACTACCCTAAACCCTAAAACACTACCCCCAGCACGACCCTCTACACTACCCAAACACCACTGCACTAACCTAAATCCTAAAACACTACCCCAGCATGACCCCTACACTACCCAAACACCACTGCACTACCCTAAAACATGACCCCCTACACTACACAAACACCACTGCACTACCCTAAACCCTAAAACACTACCCCCAGCACGACCCCCTACACTACACAAGCACCACTGCACTACCCTAAACCCTAAAACACTACCCCCAGCACGACCCCCTACACTGCCCGAACACCACTGCACTGCCCTAAACCCTGAAACACCACCCCTTCACGACCCCCTACACTGCCCGAACACCACTGCACTGTCCTAAACCCTGAAACATCACCCCCAGCACAACCCCTACACTGCCTGAGCACCATTGCTCTGCCCTAAACCCTGAAACACCAGCCCCAGCACGACCCCCTACACTGCCCGAACACCACTGCACTGCCCTAAACCTTGAAACACCAGCCCCAGCACGACCCCTACACTGCCCGAACACCACTGCACTGCCCTAAACCCTGAAACACCAGCCCCAGCAAGACCCCCTACACTGCCCGAACACCACTGCATTGCCCTAGACTCTGAAACACCAGCCCCAGCAAGCCCCCTACACTGCCCGAACACCACTGCACTGCCCTAAACCCTGAAACACCAGCCCCAGCACGACCCCTACACTGCCCGAACACCACTGCACTGCCCTAAACCCTGAAACACCAGCCCCAGCACCACCCCCTACACTGCCCGAACACCACTGCACTGCCCTAAACCCTGAAACACCAGCTCCAGCACCACCCCCTACAATGCCCGCACACCACTGTACTGCCCTAAACCCTGAAACACCACCCCCTGCACCGCCCCCTACACTGCCCGAACACCACTGCACTGCCCTAAACCCTGAAACACCACCCCCTGCACGACCCCTACACTGCCCGAACACCACTGCACTGCCCTAAACCCTGAAACACCACCCCTGCACCACCCCCTACACTGCCCGAACACCACTGCACTGCCCTAAACCCTGAAACACCACCCCCAGCATGACCCCCTTTACTGCTCGAACACCACTGCACTGCCCCAAACCCTGAAACACCACCCCCAGCATGACCCCCTACACTGCCCGAACACCACTGCCCTAAACCCTAAAACACCACCCCTGCATGACCCCCTACACTGCCCGAACACCACTGCACTGCCCTAAACCCTGAAACACCACCCCCTGCACGACCCCCTACACTGCCTGAACACCACTGCACTGCCCTAAACCCTGAAACACCACCCCCAGCATGACCCCCTACACTGCCCGAACACCACTGCACTACCCTAAACCCTAAAACACCACCCCCAGCACGACCCCCTACACTGCCCGAACACCACTGCACTGCCCTAAACCCTAGAACACTACCCCCAGCATGACCCCCTACACTACCCGAACACCACTGCACTACCCTAAACCCTAAAATACTCCCCGCAGCACGACCCCCTACACTACCCGAACACGACTGCACTGCCCTAAACCCTAAAACACTCCCCCAGCACGACCCCCTACACTACCCGAACACCACTGCACTGCCCTAAACCCTAAAACACTCCCCCAGCACGACCCCCTACACTACCCAAACACCACTGCACTACCCTAAACCCTAAAACACTAACCCCAGCACGACCCCCTACACTACCCAAACACCACTGTACTACCCTAAACCCTAAAACACTCCCCCAGGACGACTCCCTACACTACCCAAACACCACTGCACTACCCTAAACCCTAAATCTACCCCCAGCATGACCCCTACACTACCCAAACACCACTGCCCTACCCTAAACCCTATAATCTACCCCCAGCAAGACCCCTACACTACACAAACACCACTGCACTACCCTAAACCCTAAATCTAACCCCAGCATGACCCCCTACACTACACAAACACCACTGCACTACCCTAAACCCTAAAACACTACCCCCAGCACGACCCTCTTCACTACCTAAACACAACTGCACAATTTGTTACAGGCGTTGCAACGCAGGCCTGTGGTGCTTACTGGAAGTACCTGGTGGGCTGGTTGGGCCCCAGGGACTCTCAGGATTCAAGGTGACCTAATCCCCCAACTTAAAACGCGCCACGGGGCGCGTTTGCACAGTGGTGAAGGGAGGGGCGGGGCCTCAGGTGACATGTGCGCAAACACGCCCTGTGGTGCGTTTTAAGTTGGGGAGTTAATTCCCTTTGAATCCTGGGGGCCAACTAGCCCACCAGGTACCTTCAGTAAGCACAACAGAGTTGCGTTGCAGAGAGGTGAAAAAGGTGCGTGGCCTCGGACAGCCTCTCTGCAACTCAGCTCTGTGGTCCTAACTGTAGGTACCTGGGGGCTAGTTGGGCCCAGGGACCCTCAGGATTCAAGGGGACTTAATCCCGCAACTTAAAACGCGCCATGAGGCGCGTTTGCACACATGTCACCTCAGGCCCCCTCCCTTCACCACTGTGCAAGCGCGCACTGGCTCTGGTTAGTCAGAGTCAGTTACCACCAGTACCCGTCTGAAAAAGTTGTGGGCACAGGATGATTTTGCAACAAGGCCTCTTTCTGCTCCTCTGTTGGTTCTTTCTGCACATCTTTTGCTTCTTTCTGTGCGTTTTTCTTCTTTCTTCACATGTCCTACCTCTGTTGGCATAGTTAGAAACTAGCATTTAAAAAACCTTTGAAATTCACTTAAAAAATCATAGGTTTCAGGCACGTTATAGTTAGAAATTAGCATTTAAAAACCTTTGAAATTCACTGAAAAAACCATAGGTTTCAGGCACGTTATAGTTAGAAATTAGCATTTAAAAAACCTTTGAAATTCACTGAAAAAACCATAGGTTTCAGGCACGTTATAGTTAGAAATTAGCATTTAAAAACCTTTGAAATTCACTGAAAAAACCATAGGTTTCAGACACGTTATAGTTAGAAATTAGCATTTAAAAAACCTTTGAAATTCACTGAAAAAACCATAGGTTTTAGGGACAGTTATAGTTAGTTGGACATTGCACTCGTACAAAACCCGTGAAATTCCCCTGTTATAGTTAGTTCAGCTAACTATAACTCGCGCCCGCAATGCACTGCTGATGACGTCACATATTACATCACTCATGACATGGTCAGTGACATCACTGATGACATCACTGATGACATCTCAAATGACATCACTGATGACATCATCCATGTGATAATTTCATGCATCTTCTCACACCCTAATATAACTTTTGATACACCCACTCTAAATTACAGACTGCCATTCTCAAAACCATAGACACTCCAACACCAAAAACTACATACCCACTCACTGATTCTTAGGTCTACACACACATCCACTCACTCACCTGTACAGTCACTCATACTTACAGTCACTCAGTACAGGACTATCATATGCACTTATACACCTATATAAACACTCACACACCGCCACTCATCCATAGAGGTACTCACACACCTAGTCAGTCATGCAAAAATTAATCACACACCCATTTACTCACCTATACAGTTATACACACACCAGCTCACTTACTCATACAAATACTAGCACATTCTTACGCTCTTATACAATAACTGATACAAGCACACACGCATCCATACAGCCACTCTCACAATAACACACTCTCACTTATAGCCATTTAAATACTCTAACACACATATATACTGCCTTTTACATATGTAGTTACTTGCACATGTACCACTGAGATATACATTCACTCACTAACACACCCATACACACACTCACCCACCCAAGCAGTCCATCACAGATGCACTCTTGAAATCATGCACCCAGTGAATCACCCACTCACACATCTATGTATAGAGTCACACAC
This sequence comes from Calotriton arnoldi, assembly GCA_963921515.1. Classification (NCBI taxonomy): domain Eukaryota; kingdom Metazoa; phylum Chordata; class Amphibia; order Caudata; family Salamandridae; genus Calotriton; species Calotriton arnoldi. The sequence goes on along the minus strand of CAWUFW010004085.1, from coordinate 29,282 downwards.
ACCCCACCCACACAAACACTCAGGCAGCCATACAGATACTCAGAGAACCAATCAATAACCCATATAGACACTCATGTAGCTATTCGCAAATCCATGCATCCACTTACACACCAACAAACAGACGGATACAGACATTCACACAGTTTAGTCACTAACCCATGCATTCAGTAAGATACGTTTAATCACTCACTTGTAGAGTCAGTCACTCACGTACTAAATCATCCATTCAGACACTTATACACCCACTCATTCTTCAATACGCCTTTCCCTATATATATTAAACATATTTAAACTTTACAGAAACACACAGTCACTGGATGATGCCATCAGTGATGTCATCAGTGATGTCATTTGAGATGTCATCAGTGATGTCATCAGTGATGTCACTGACCATGTCATGAGTGATGTAATATGTGATGTCATCAGCAGTGCATTGCGGGGCGCGAGTTATAGTTAGCTGAACTAACTATAACAGGGGAATTTCACGGGTTTTGTACGAGTGCAATGTCCAACTAACTATAACTGTCCCTAAAACCTATGGTTTTTCAGTGAATTTCAAAGGTTTTTTAAATGCTAATTTCTAACTATAACGTGTCTGAAACCTATGGTTTTTTCAGTGAATATATATATATATATATATATATATATGACATCATCCACAGAACACAGTTTAAATTTCGTACATTCCCACAGGTTTAAGTCTGAATGACTTCAATCCATCAATTAAATAACTGACGACCTATTCAGGCCGGTAGGATAGTATTTCCATCTTCGCCGCGGCGGTTCTTGCAGTAATTAACTTGTATGCTTCCAAGTGTCACCCACAGCTGCCGAACTCCGGACAGATGCTTTCTCCGCTAATGTGAGGCCAAAATAACGTGAAAACAATAAAAACTACACAGATGCGGAGCACTCACAGGACTTTTATTTGATTTAATATGAGCAAATGCATTTCGGCACACTTCCTTCTTCAGTACTCATCAGCACGGCATCAAACATAACACATGTTTTAATTACATCAAAGGTAATTTTCATTGGAGGAACACAGAAACACGGCCAGCAACAAGGACTTTCAAAGTTCTTGGTCCAAATACCAGTATCACTGACTGCCATGTCAGCGTGTGTGTTTCCTGCTTCAGACCATATGGTAATCATGTCGGTTTTCATTTGTTATTTTGTTATTAAAGACAATTCAGCATCTCATCTTGCATAGAGAGAAAAACGAAAATGCCTGATGTCACTTACACACAGGCTTAGTCCATGCAGTCCTTCGCGGTATAAACGGCCACTGTACCCCCAAAGGTGCCATAATAGCCATCTCTCTGTCCCTCGCCACTGCCATGGTTTAAATTTCGTACATTCCAACAGGTTTAAGTCTGGATGACTACAAGCCATCAATTAAATTATTGACAACCTATTCAGGCCAGTAGGATAGTATTTCCATCCGCGCCACGGCGGTTCTGGCAGTAATTATATATATATATATATATATATATATATATATATATATATATATATATATATTTATATATATATATATATATATATATATTATATATATATATTGCAAAGATATATATATATATATACATATACTCTCTATACATACTACAGTCGTACAGATTTACAACAAAACTATTCCTAACTTTGAAGGTGATATTTCTTAGTGTATAAAGCTAAAGGTGTGTACTGAGCCAACCAACAAAATTAACTTCAATATCTTCAAGAGAGAACACACTTTACGTCCTTGTTATCATCCCTTCTTACCAAACAGCTTATCAGAAATAACTGTTTATACCATAGTTTATCATTCCCAACACCTGTGTGAAACTAGAGCAGATAAGCACAGCATATTCAATAGTATCAGAGTCTTTCTATGACCAAGGTGTGAGCATGTGAACTAGTCGCTATCTCGCATACGTATTTAAGCAAGATAAAGGAATTACAGTAACTATGCAATGGGGTGTGCTTGCCTACGGTCAATATGTGAAATCCCTTCTGAAAAGATAAGTACTTGGAAACTGTAAATTCAGTGCAACACCTGTGAAGCATTTAGCAATAGTTTCCTTTATCAGGCCTTGTGTAACTTCTGGTATTTTAAAATAAAGACAGTAGTAGAAACATTATGGTACATAAAGTAATATAATCTTACTAGCAATGCCCGCCTTGCTCCATAAGTGCCACTTAGCTGCCAAGTGGTCATTATCATGTGTTACAACTTCAACAAATCCTGAATTGGTCTCCATCAGCACTTTGTATGATGGGAATTTTAACACATTCTTACGGTGTTAAACGAGTAACTGAAAGTCACAGAATAAAATAGTTTTTTGGTTAAAAAGCTTGGCCTGGCTAAGGGTGTCCCACGTGATATAAGGCCACTTGTTGGCCGAAGTGCATGGCTTTGTGCTGCATTTCCTGTTAACCAGCCACGGCCGTTGCAGGTAAGAGTGGTGGGGTGGGGTGGGGGGGGGGCATTTTGACAGACGACGACGAGGGGAAATTATTTATTTATTTATTTAATTTTCCTCGTCGCCGTCTGTCGAAATACCCCCCACCCGGCCCCATCGCTCTTACCTGCACGGGCCGCTGCTGCTGTTGACCAGTGCGGATTTATGCCCTCCTTTAAGGGAGGGCAGTAATGGGACATGCGCCAAAAAGAATCGGATGTCTTGCCTTCCCCTGCCTAATTCGCAGTTCAGTGAAAGACAAGGTTTCCGATGGTAGAGCCACCGCAGTCATCACCAGCTGGAAACTCTGGCGGGAATGGAATGGGAGACAGTGGCAGCTCCTCCGCTAAGTGCCCCACTGCGTTTTAGCAGTGAAATAAAGGGAAAATAAAATGATAATAACTTGCGTTATTATCATTTTATTTTCTCCTACTTCTGCAGCTTTGCATGAGGGGGTGGGGGCAGGGGAGGAGTGGTAGCACCCTCCTAAGTGCGCAATGACTGCTTGGCCGGCCCGCACACTCCGCATGTTCTCCATGCAGGCTGCATTACAGCCTGCATGGAGAACATGCCCAGGCTCCCAGTCAGCGTCTGGGCGTCGAAACATGGCGCTCAGACAAATCACAATTTGTCTGACTTGGAGCCTGGGTGTGTTTCCTGTTCAGGCCAGTGAGGGAGGACTGCGGAGGAGAGACATGGCGAGGAAGCGGCGAGGAGGTAAGTTTTTTATTTTATTTTTTAACACCCGCTTACACCGCGTCTGCCACTGCACCCACACCCCTACCTCCGATCTGTGCTGGCCACTGCTGATGGGAGTGACCGTTTAGTTTACCACTCACAGCAAACAAGGTCACTCCAACCAACCCTCAAACCCCAATCACTATCCACTTCTACAAGCCCTCCTACATACCCTTCCACCCCATCTTCCATACAAGGGCCCATTCATTTTACACACATTGCAAGTCTGTGCTAATACTCAATACAAAACACCTATCCCGCCATGCCGCTAGCACACATTGTACATATCTATACTTCCTAAAGCATTGCACACCGTCTCCCTTTTCTCCCTAAATCCTACCACTACCCTTTGCGAAGTCTGATTATTGCCCATGCCAGTCCTATCAACCCTCTATTCAACCCTCTATCATACTCCCCCCTACACAACCCTGCTCTTCTTGCCATTTGAAGCCAATGACATCACTCTTTCAGCACTCCTCTCCACCAATATGCCAACTTCTTCCCCCTACAACTAACGCTTCTGAGCCATGCTTATCCCCCACCCCACTTCCCTGAGACTCACCTTTAACACCCAACCCTACTCCCCCTCCCCTTCAACATTAGCAACACTCCAAACCTTCATGTTCACCAATTACTGATAATGCTACCCCACCAAAAGAAACACAAAAACCCACACAACCTTTCTCTGTAAAATATCTCAGACGTTCCGAAACACCCTTCCTTGCCAAAATACCTATACATAGCCATTGTGTAGTTAAGGCCAACACAAATAAGACAAATTCTCACCATCTCTATCTCACAGTTTCCAGGCAACAAGGACACCAACCACTCAGTCCACAATCATGCAACACCACTAACATCCATTGCAGATAACAGGGACAGACAACCATGCATTCATCATCCCCCACTTGCACTCTTGCATTAATTCTTCCACCCACATCCGTGAATTAATTAACCCACCCATGTATACCCCTTTATCTCGCTTAATGGGGGATGTGAGATCCTGTGAGTATAATGAGGAGTGGAAAGTGAAAATGAGGAAGGAGATTGGTGACATGAGACAGTGAAATAACCCAACTACTTACTCACCCACTAACTCATCCACCCATACATTCATGTAGCAATCTGTCCAAATCCAAACATTCATCCATCAGGTCTTGCCTCCAGGTTCATGTATCCATCAAGCCATCAACCCATCTACTCATTGATTCATCCTCCTATCCACCCACCTACATCCATTTAGCCATCCATTTATGCAACCACACCAATCTATGTAGTTTGCACATTTGTGCCCATACGTGTGATGTGTGTGACAGCAGGTGTGCTTGTAAGTGTGCTGTCCGTATGCGCATATGGGCCTCCATGTGTGCTTGTGTGTCCTTTTCATTCTAAGATCTTCGAAAAAGAATTGAATTGGCAAATTTTCACTTTATTGAAACCTGAGAGTTACTAGATCCCTCTCAGTCAGACTTCACATCCCTTCTCAATGTAGAGTCTGTGCTTCTCCCTGACTCTCAATCCCTCCATGAAACCCTCCATCAACGTGACAAAGCAGTTCTGATCCTTCTGGATTTCAGTGCAGCCTTTGACTCAGTGTCTCTTCGACTGTGCTTCACAATCTAAATAAATTAGGGGCTTAAAACCAGACCCTACCATGGTTTCCTCCTTTCTTTCTTGCAGGTCTCAGGCTGTTCATCTTCCTCCTTTCAATTTCACCCCCGTTATTGAAGTGTAGGGTTCCTCAGGAATCTTCACTAAGTCCAACACTCTTTAAACCATTATGTTTTTCCTCTGGCCAACAATCATTTAGATTACAACTAGTTACGTATGCTGGTGTCACACAGATTATCATCTCTTTAAGGGATTATCTCCAGGCCAATGCCACTCACTTTAGAACCTGCATTTCGGAATTGGCCTCTTCGATGGCAGACAATTCATTGAAATGGAATGGGGATAAAACAGTCTTAATCTTGGAGGACCTCCTCCAATCTGATCCTCTAACTGGTCACCAGAGGAACTAGGTCAATTTCACACACCCTCCGATTCGGAACAATCTTGGTTTCATACTTGATTTCCAACTTTCATGTACTTCTCAGATCAATAATTCTACCTCAGTATGCTTTTTTCATCTGAGTCTATTGAGAAAAATTCTTCCTATCCTTCCTATTGAGCATCTAAAGTCAGTAGTTCTGGGGCTAATATTCTTTTACCTGGACTACTATATTCATATAATTTAGGCTTTCTTCTGAAGTTTTCAACAAACTTCAATTTATGCAAAATAATGCAGCTAGACTCCTCCTTGGAATTCCTCCTAGTCAGTCAATCTCTGCTCTGGCTGGCAAAGCTCTTTGGCTATCCAGACATGTATTTTTCCTTACCAGCCAGCCAGAACCCTGCGATCTTCTCCGGGTTGTCTCGGTTTCATCTCCGAGTACATACCGATTGCGTGGGAAGGCGTTCCTTTGCTCTTCTATCATCTAAGCATTGGAATTCGCTTTCTCAAGCAGTCAGAACTAAGTTCAGCTATCTGGCCTTCAGTAAGAAAATCTTGACATGGTTGTTTGCCTAACTATTTTGCTGCCGGAACCTCCTTGATATAGCGCTGTAAACCTTATTGAGTAGGTTTTGAACTTTATAAATTTGCATCTTCGGATGAGCCAAATCAGACTTTGCTTATTGCAGGGGGGCTCAACGCATCTGTTAACTCTTTTGCAAGAGCCTGTAGGATTCATAGGATTAGTCCATGTACAGCTTAAACACGAAATCTCAAAGGTCAGGTGTCATTAAAAGGCTACTTTTGAGTCTTTTAGTGAAAAGTAAAGAGAAACACAGGGCCCTCTAAATTCTCCTCAACTGTTAAAATATGCAAACTAATAAGAAATGCTGTTATCTTAGAAAATGATCAGATTTGAACATGGACAGGATTGTGAGTTGTTAAAATCCTGAATCAACTCTTGAACTTGATAAGGGTATGGAAGACAGGGTTTCTAACAAAGATATACCTTTGCAGATATTTTGCAATGTACCTTTGTGGCATAAAGATTATGTAATGGGATAGTAGCTTACTTATCACTCAATAGGAAGTAAATATTTAATATCTTCACATATGTATATATATATTTATATTTCTTTCTTTCTTAAATATCATCTTTAATATCTCTTGGTATCGTCCACGTGCCCCGTCCTGTGATCATTTGTTTCCCTCCCTTCAGAACGGAAGTCTTACCAACGTTATAAATTGGCAGTTGAAATATTTATGCTTGCTCTCTGTGAGGAATTATGGTCTTTATGTTATCTGAAATAAAAACGTATTTATCCACCATTCGAGTGATAGCATCTGCTTTATTCGAGGTGGAAATTGTGAATACAACACTTGTCTTTTAATTAAATGCAGTTTCCTAAACATCATGAGAGGTGTAACAATAAATATTAATCCTCCCTACCCTTACACTCTTTATTCTAGTTTAAAAGTCGTAAACTTAGACGTTTGGTCTAAACTTAGACCAAACATCTAAGTTTACCTTTGTAAATCGGGCCAACAGTTTTTTTAATTGCCGAGAGTGAGACCATATGTGTAAGCTTCTTCCCTGGTTAAGAGGCCTCCACCTCCTAATAGCATCATTAGTGCTAAGAGGGTAATTAGCCGGGTCTGGTGGCTCAGTGGACTAAAGCAGCCAGTGCAGGGGCCTGTGTTCGACCTCATGGTCACAGGTTCAAATCCCGGCGGGTCCACTTAGCCTTTCATCCATCTGAGGTCGATAAAATGAGTACCATTGAGTTGGGTAACAATAAACATCCGTTATTCAGCACTAGGACACCTACGGGTAATCGTGCGCTTTACAAATACACCTGTTATGTTATGCTTAATTTGAGCCAGTGCTTGGGGGGGGGTCAGCGCTTATTTTTGGGGACCTGCACTTATTTTTTCACATCAGACAGTGAGTTAACTGGCAGGGAGTGATTGGCAGTGAATTAAAGATGCTTGAGGTGGATTCAGGACTGCGCACCCTTGCTATTTGCGCTCTGACAATTTATAGCCCCAACTGCGGGTGTCTGAGCAGTGCTTTGGGCACCAGCACTTATTATTTTACAAATAAAGCACTGGTAAGGGGGTATCCTCAGTGGAGGAAATGAGAGGTATTCAGCCAGATACTGTATCTGACAGCTATTATTGGGCAGGAACCCGCAACCAGCCTGGATCCAGTGAAATATGCTGACCGGGACTCATTCAGCAGCTTGAGAACATTGTCTGCTTTCTGCTCTAAACAGCAACGTGAAGGCGATGAAGAGGTTGCTTATTTTCAAAACCAGCTGGACCCAAAGCATAGGCCGAAGTTGAGAGGCAATCATCCATCCTTTTGTATGAATATGATCCTGGCTTGGAGCTCTCTGGAGCTTATCACCTAGATGCCAATGCAATGGAGAGACACAAAGGCACACAACTTGTTAACATTTTAAAAGGGCTTAAAAGAAACATTGGCTGGGGGTTTTCTACTTTGTTCAACACTTGTATATTAGTGAAATGCGTGCACTGTAAGAATGACAAATATATTGGTCTGTCTGAGTAGTTACACAAATAATTTAAATTGCACGTACAAATGTACTATTTTTTTAAATTCTTTCATGGCACTACTCATCTCAATGTAGGGTATCAGAGTGCTTTACATCACTCACACATTACATATCGACAATAAATGAAACGTGTGAAAATCAAAGTACAGGATGTCATACCCAAGACAATGAAGGTTACAAGGTGTAGGAGTCACATATCTTTACTGGTAGGCATTATATGCATATGTTTTAAGCAGATGTACAGATCTAGCCCCCCCCCCCCCTAGAACTTACTTGTGGCCACTTCTCCAACTGGCCAAGGCCCTTTCGGGCACAACTCCAGCGCCTTGAGGCTCCTGCCTTTCTCTCTTTCTCTCTCACTCTATCTCTCTCTTGTTCCCTCTCTTGCCACTGTTTTCTATTCTGTACCCTCTATTTTGTCACTGCTGTTATTTTGTGCCTTGTTTCACCAATGCTTTTCACTGCCTTTCTCTCATTTTGTGCCTTTGTCTTTCACTGTTCTTCCTCTTATTTGGACCCTATTTCACCACTGTTTTTCACATCTTTTTCTGGCATTTGTGCCCATGTTTCATGACCATTTTTCACTGCTTTTTCTCTCATTTGTTCCCCCTTTCTCACCACTGTTTTTAACAGCTTTTTCTCTCATTTGTGCCCTTGTTTCACCACTAATTTTCACTGATTTTCTCTTGTGTTTGCCCTTGTTTTTCACTGCTTTACTCTTGTTTGTACCCTTGTATTTCACTGCTTTTCTCTTGTTAGTGCCCTTGTCTCCACCACTGCTTTGCGCTTTGTATCTGTGGTCTCCTGCCTCTGTCCCCTTTTCCGTCCTTATCTGCTCTCCCTTCCCTACTCCCGGCCTCTCCTTACCTGGTCCTTGCCGCTCGACCTCTCCCACTCTTTCCTGCTCCTGCTCCCGCTCCCACTGCCTGTGTTCCTCCCAGTCTTGCTCACTGCCCCTACACTCCTCCCAGGACCAACTAAATAGGGGCCACAGCGCTGGCACACAGTGGATGCTCACAACAGGTACACCGCTGGCACGACAAAGATGCACCAAAGGCCAGTCCATCTGCACCCGTCTTCACCTAAAACGTGCCCACCGCCCGGTACCCTAGTCCTCCCCCAACCCACTGCAACCCCGCGAGGGTTCTCCGTGCCCTCAACCTCAGCTGCCATTTGCTGTTGCTGAGCTGTATCACACAACATGGAAGGAGCTTTCACTTGCACCTCCTGCCGCTTCACCTGCATCCCCACAGACAAGCTCACACCAACAGCACCCAGTACACCAACCGCTCAAACACACTTAAACCAGTCTCCACCGACACCCCACTCCTCACTCTCATGCATGGTCCTCGACACCCACTTGCTCAGTAAATACACCACAGAGATATTAGACCTGCTGGACGACTCCTCCCCGGACTTCCTCTTCCTCACAGAAACAAGGCTGACCCCGACATTGGCACCAGACATCACCACGGCCACCCTAACCCCAGATATAAGATCATCATACAAGACTGCCAACACAGGCCCAGGGGAGAAATCGCCAGCATCTTCAAGGACATCATCTTCTGCACCACCTCTGCAGAAACAGAAACAAACTACATGGAGTACCTCTCCGTCAAACTGCGAATCACAGCCAACTTCACTTGGTCTCCATCCCCCAGGTCCTCACGCCAACTTCACCAACAACATCACTGACTTTGTTGCTTCACAAGATATCGACTCCAGCATCTACATCCTTCTAGGAAACCCCAACTTTCATCTAGAGGACCTCACTGGCCCCCACTCAGTCACAGGCCTCTAAAGCCCCAGAAAAATCGGACTCACCCCACACATATCCAACCCCTTACCCACACTGCCAGACACATTTTGCACCTCACTCAACGACATCATGATCAACAAGCCTACATCTATCACCTGGACCAACCAGGCCCTCATCAGCTTCAAAATCAACATACCCCACCAGAGGAGACCAACTACCACAGACCCAGCACGTCAATGCTGGAAAAAAATAGCAGAAGATGACTGGGATTCTGCCCTCCCCAAGAACCACCCACAGCACACCAGCAACCTACCAAACGACATTAAGAACTTCAATAAATGGATCACCATCTGCACTGCCACCCTGGCCACTCTCAAGCAAGCAAGATCACAAACTCAGGCCAGTTGGTGCACAGAAGAGCTTACAATTACTAAGCAAAACTGCAAGCAGCTGGAACCGAGCCAGGAAGACGCGGACAAGGATGTCTTCAACATCACCCTGAGGTGCTACCAGCAGCAAATCCAGGAAACCAAGCAGAAAACCTACCAGACTGCATCGGCACCAGCTTCAATACCAGCAAAGAAATCTTCTCAATTATCAAGGACTTTACCACAATAGCAGCCAACGCCAGCAACATCACCCCATCTCAAGAACTGTGCAACAATCTCTCCGACTTGTTCAGCAGCAAAAGCACAGCCACATAGGACAACTTTGGCCCTCAACTTGACCCCAACAACCTTGTAGTCAGACTTCCAACTTCAGACAAAGAACACACCATAACCACATGGAACACCATCACCAGAGATGAAACCGCCACAATCATGAAGAACATCCACTCCAGGGCCCCGTAAGACCCTTACCCCACCACGTCTTCAACAAAAGACTCACCCCCATCAGCAAAGCCGTCACTTTCATCCCCCCTGAAGAAACCTCCAGCAGACCGAGCCAAGCTCTCGAACTGCTCACCATACCCAGCCAAGGTCCTAGAAAAAACCATCAACAGAAGCCTCGCTGACCTCCTCGCTAACCACCAACTCCTTGACACCACGTAATTAGGTTTCAGACCAAACCACAGCAGAGATACAGCCCTCATTTTAGCAAGAGACAACATTCAGATAATCCTAGACAGTAGAAAAACTGCCTCTCTCATCATACTGAACTCCTCAGTGATCTTTGACACAGTCTACCACTCTATCCTGTTCAGACAACTACACAAGATTAGTATTCAAGGACCAGCCTTCCAATGGATATGCACATTCTTAAACGGAAGAACCAAAACATTCAACATGTCACCTTACTCCTCAGAATTGCAGGAAATCATCTGTGGAGTACCTCAAGGATCCTTTCTCAGCCTTACCCGCTATAACATTTACATGACCATACTAGCCGATGTCATCTGCGCATGTGCCATGAACATCCTGACCTATTTCGATGATACACAATTGATAATGTCCCTATCAGACAAATCGCCCAGCACAAGGAAAAGCTACACCACTTGTATGACTAAAGTGGCCTCCTAGATGAAGTCCACCTGTTTATTGGTTGAACAATGAGAAAACAGAAGTGATAATCTTCGGAAAGAATGCCTCTCTGTGAGACTCTACCTGGTGGCCAATAGACTTTGGACCGACCCCCAGCCCACATGCAAGGAACCTCTGGATCATTATTGCAAACAAACTGGGTATGTTCCCCCAGCTCAGTGTTTAACTGCTCCTGCTTCCACACTCTAAGGATGCTGGGAAAGATCTACAACGGGTTACAAAACAACTCCAGAAAGACCATCACCCACGCCCTCATTACCAGTAGACTGGATTAAGTGACCTCCACGCGGGAATCACTAAGCAACTCATGGAGAGACAACAGACAATGCAAAAAGCAGCTGCCACACTTATCCGCGACCTCCCATGTCAGTCTACCATCACACCACACCTGTGGGAGCTCCACTTGCTCCTGATTCACCAGCGTGCACAGATCAAACTCATCCCTCACACATACAAATCACTACACAACACAGGCCCACCCTACCTGAACAGCCACATATATGTCCACCAAACCTCCTAGCAACTCTGATCTCCTTGACTCTTTCTAGCACACATCCCATGCATTCACAAAACTCCAGGACTAGCATCACCCATCTGCAAAGTGCCATGAGACCCTCATGGACAATAGCGAGCTATACAAATACATATAACATACAATATATGTTATGAGTGCACAGTCAAGAGAAGCACTAAGACAGGATTTAAAATATAACACAGAGCTTGGGGTTGTCTGTAGTAATAAGACTTTATTACTACCCAGAGGAATCCTTATTAGCAGCCTTATAATAACAACAGACTGAGAAAAAAAATAAAAAAGTTCTAAGCCCATGCCTTGCAGTTTGCATACAGCTCCTTGGAATAGTCTAACTCAGTGCACTAGGGGGCTTATTTACAAGGCCCTTGCGCCCCTTTTGCGTCATTTTTAACATGGGAAAAGTGACGCAAAAGTGGCGCAAGAGGCTTGTAAATAAGCCCCTAGGAGACTAGTTAGTTTGAACAAATTTCCAGGGCTACATTTATCTCCATGTCTACCACTCTTCATATATATTCGCAGCTGTTTCATAACCAGATTACCTGGTACAAAAGGAACATGTAATATGGACTGAATCAAAATCTGTTTGCTCGACACCTTATTACACAAGCATTAAAATGGTGCGAAGAAGCGTTTTTGTAATGGTGCAACATTCTTGTAATCTGAACCGTGGTGTACTCTATTGTATTGGTATTTATGCAGCCCTCGGGTTCAGATGTTTGGCTTATCTCGACCGAATTCATGCTTAAACCGTGGTTATTGTCAATCAAACAATTACCTCCATCTCGAGTGAAAATAAACATTTTTCGCTGTTTCTTTCTTTGACAAAAGTAAAAATTCCTGGGGCGATCAAATCCTGAACACTCTAACCATGCTGCTAGGAAATCAGTTTGAAAATGTGTCTTTGGGTCTGGGTCTGTACAGTACGAGAAGGTGCGGGGCTTTTCCTGCCTCTCAGGCTGTCATCGAGTTTCAATTCAAACAAAGCAGTATATGTTTTTCCTGTTGGAGGGGCCTGGGAGGCGAATTTCAGCTTAGACTGCCCATGTAAATGTGTTTTTTTAAATTTTTGTCGCCAATGAAAGGGATCCGCAGGGCGCATTGAGCGAATCTAGTCTAAACACCGCTGGCCCTGGTTTCATGACCTTGCTTCCAGAGGGGAATCCATCCTAAGAAGGTTAGACCCATTGTACGAGCAGGTGGACTAACTACCCTCGCATGCGGCCATGCGAAGGTGGGACCTTTTCAGGAAACCTGCTGCTCGGAAGCTGCTCCTGAGGGTCCCAAACACTAGTTAAAGGCCAGAGCCAGTGCTTAATTTGTAAAAAAAAAAAAAAGTAAGTCCAGGGGCCCTTGTCAGGAGGCCACTGCAGCTTGCACTACCCATTGGCAGTGCCAGCACTGATGATGACAGTACCTGCACAACTTCGAACCATCACACTGGTACAAGTGTTACATGTCAGACTATTTGAGGCCCGCAAAGCAACAAGAATGGCTTTGGTGACAGGAGTTAGTTGCATTTAATGTACATTGAATTAATAAACAGGTGTTGTTTTGGCGATCTCTAAATTACACAAACAGCGCCACTATGTGGCAGCTGTCATAAGTCCCGGTGTGTTGACAAATAAGTGCCGGTGCCGAGCACCGGAAACCACCCGCTCAGATTACGCACTAGGCAGAACTCCACTGTCATTAAAAGATGGGGGAGGGGGGAGGTGTGTGTGTGTGGGGGGGGGGGGGGGGTGGCTTAGCCAGAAAATGGGGAGTGTTAGGATGCTCACAGGGTCATTCAGGTAGAATTGTGAGAGATCTGTGGAAATATTTCTTTAAGGCTGCCACGTTTGTCTCTGCACCACCTCCAAGTAAAAAATTGTGAATTTTGTATCAACATACAATTAGGGTTAGTGCAAAAAATCCAAGAGCAAAAACTCCTTCATGTAAAGGACACTTCGATCAGATGTTTTGAGTTTTGCAGCCAATTTTAAAATAGGGGAAAAACATAAGGCATATGCACATAAACGCGATTTGCACTTGTTTTGAGTGTGTAATTTCAATACCTTTCTCATTTCGTGCTTACAGCTGCCAACAGCTGAAAAGGGGTGATATTTAACCTTGATGCAAACCATGAGCAAATACTTAACAGTGCGGGAACAGGAGTAAGTGATATCTGCTCCCAGTTTAGCACAATCATCAGGGCCTAAATTACCCCTTCACAGTAGGCACGCAAGCAGTGGGCGGTGGGAGTCTCACAGGCTCCTGACCACATTTTGCAGAGAGGAAAATTTTGCACTGTGCATTTGAATGGAAGGTAAGATCTGGACAACACTTTTAGCACTGTTCGTTTTTAGATTAATTTGTTTCTTTGCCCAAAGCTGAAATAGATTTGCCTCTTGTATCTTAAAAAAACCAAATCTGAACTTGCACCGCATCCAGTTTTTCTATCAGGAGTTTAGGGAACGGCATTTACTCTGTGACTCATTTTAGATGACTTATAGTATAAATATAATGTCCAACAGCAGTGTTGAGCAGCCTGGCATGCTGATAGCGGGTGATAAAATGCGGAGTCACAATGTAACCACCAAAGCCGTTTTGCAAATTATCAGGCACAAGCTGTGAAACCATGCATTTCACAACCAGCTGGCCAAACCCTGTGCTTCACAAGCAATCAGTTGAAATCAAATGTCGATTTCACAAGGAAATGATGAAGGTGTGCCCTAAAAGTGAGCAATGAGAATAAAAATTTGATATTAACTTATTCTGTGTTTCTCATTTGTGCGAATGGCATGTCACCCAATATGATTGGCAAAAGCCTGTTTCTATGCTTTTTGTTCAGCCAAATTGTAATTGTCCCCCAGGAATTTGGCGTTGAGTGCCAGACAGACTACAGAATAGCTGGGAGTACAGCAATGTCACTGTGCTTGAAATATCACAAATAATCTTGGTAAACACTAAACAAGCAACTAAAATGCAAATCAATATTGTTGGGCCAGCTTTCTCCTAAGGTTGCAGCAAAGCATCACTGGGAAAAGGAAGATACGAGTGCCATGAGTTAGCTGCCTAGCCCTACCAGACAGTTCGGGCTGGACTGTTCCCATGGGGAGCAGGGTCAAGGCTGATTTGCATATGGATGGGTCCAAACTGGGGTGGCGTGTTGAGCAAAATAAACAATGGATTTAGGCCCAGATCTCTGTTCTAGGGTTGAGTGTTTGACATTATTCAGCATTCCATCCATCAATAGTTCTTTTTGCATTTGTCACCCCAAGTGGGACGGGGATGCCCAGACATGGGTCCCATGCTCGCCATGCTACTGGATTCAGGCTATACTGGCTGATGAGGGATAATACCCCAAAACTGGTCCTAGGATGATTGTTTCCGTTCCAGGGAAGACCTGGCCTGGCAGTTCAGGCTGGACTGTTCCAATGGGGAGCAGGGTCAAGACTAATTTCCATATGGCTGGGTTCAAACTGGGGTGGTGAGCAAAAAAATGATGGATTTAGGCCCAGAGTGTTTGACATTGTTCAGCATTCCATCCATCAATTGCTCTTATAGCGCTACTGGACAGCTGATGATCACCATGATTCAAACCAACAAGACAACATACTGACTAAACGCATTCCTTAGTGGTATATCTTTTCCCAGTACTTACCCCAATTGCTCCTCTGAAGCAGAGGGAACCCAAAAACAGAGAAGGCCTAATTTCTGATGGCAGCAAACCAAGAGGAAGAAAGCAAGTTGAGCTTGGTGCAGTGCTTAATTTGTAAAGGAATAAGTGCAAGGGTCCAAAGTTTTGCTCAAAATCCTGCTGCTGGCACTATTGAAAGTCTGTATGCCGAGTAGCGAGACTTCATTGTCTTGATTCCACCGCATGCCACTTTCATCCACGACCAGAAACTCCCTACCCCTTTAACAAATTCTTGCAAATTTTTGTGATCTCTTTGTACTACTTTTCTGTCTTTAACTTTCTTTTTCTTAATTTGTTTTGTGTTTGTCTCTCTCTTGCTCTGGGTTAAAGAAAAATATGTACCAGTCCCCAAAAATGAGTGCCGATGGATCTCATCTGCAGCCACCACCTCAAATTAAGCACTGACTTGGGGTGTCAGTGGTAGCTGCTGCATGGTGAAACTAGGAACATGCTATATGTGTATGTGAATGTCGCACTAAAAGGGCCTGAATTAGTTGGATGTAGAGAAACTTTCAGTTGCGTTGAGTCCTTGTGGGGGTGGAGAAGATGGTATGCTATTCTCAGTGGACACGTGATGAAGACCGATCGATCCAATATTCCAGAAAGGACCATCAGAGATGCTGAAGGAGAGATATACACACAGAACATGTAAGCATGCTCTTTAATGGCCAGTGGAGATGCATACCTGTTGGTGGGACAATAGGTGTACTTGCCACACTCCCCCCATGCTATTAGCGATACTACTACATTAGGAACACATACTCAAATCTCACAGCCTCATATCTGGGACACATACATAGATAACCTAGGCTATAAAAATCTTCAGTTTGTCCTTGTTTACAAGTCTCATACACAGGTCTGCTCCTCAATCAGGGACACTCCAAAACCACTTGCCAGTTCCCATACCACACAGATAAATGAAAGATCCCCTAGCTTTCAAGCTCCACACCCATGAATAGGGGGTTGTAGTTTGAAATATTGCAAAAAGGACTGGCAAATGGTCATAATATTGTTACCAAAATATCTAAAATCCAAAATATAAAAGACTTAACTGCACATAGGGAGACATAGATTTAGTATTATTAACTCTACACCTACGTACCTTGAATATTTATATATATATATATTTATTTATCTTTTTTTTTTTTCCAGGTGTGAGTCCGGAATATTACAGAAGGAATATTGAATGGTCACACTATCGTGATAGGAATATCGAGGAGATATATATATCATTAAAGTACATGGATGTGGAGTTAGAAAATCTATTCATACTTACCTTTTGATATTTTAATCTCTGATATTCCTGTCACGATAGTGGAACAATTCAATATTCCTTCTGTGATATTCCGGACTCACACCTGAATAGGGCAAATGTGGTCGCTGTGGCCACGTAGTTGTCATAATAAAGAGAGAAAAGAACGTAGTGGCGAGAGGTGCTACAGCACAAACTGTGGGTATAGAGCACACATTACGAAAGGGGCTGCCAAAGAATTGGGCCCTTGCTGGGAGCATCAGAATCTTCTCTCCTTGAAAAGGCAACATCTGCACAAACTGAAACATCATTGTTATCTGGTGAGACCTTGTTAGGATCTTGTCTTTTCCCCAATTGTAACAAATCATTGTTTGTTTAACTTCATGAAAACCCTTATTGTGAATCTGGATCCAAGTATTTCCTGGTTTTCCCTGTCAGAATGGTGCAGTGGGCCTTTGTCTATCATGCTTTAGGCTGGTCTTGCAGCTACATGTTTTGTTGGTAATCCACCCTAGTCATTCTTAGGACAGGCTATAGGTAGGCTAGCAGCTGTGTGTGTTATCAACCTGACGGGTATTTCAAAAAGGTAATATTGTGTTCCACTCTTTTTAAGCTGCCTTTGCTACAGTATCGCTCAGCCTTTCATATGGATTACAGTTAGGGACACCACAAGCCTTTGGGTACAATAGTTCTCTCCTCCACATCTCATGGGTGATTAGGGCCCTTTCGCAGTGTGGCTGAACTCTATGCCTGAAAGCACATTGTCACCTTCCAGAAAGCAAAAAGGGACAAATCCTGATGGAGGGTGGGGCTGTTACTGTGGCACTGGGGGTGACGTTCAGCGGGTGTAGCCCCTCTGAGAACCTCGGCATCGTACTCAACTCATCACTCACCATGAACCGACAGGTCAACGCCGTCACCTCCAGCTGCTTCAACACCCTCCGCATTCTCCGCAAGACCTTCAAGTGGATCCCCCCCTGAGTCAAGGAAGACAGTCACCCACGCACTCATCACCAGCAGACTGGACTATGGAAACGCACTCTACGCCGGCATCAACAAGTCCCTACTCCGCAAACTCCAGACAGTACAGAACACCGCCGCCAGACTCGTCCTCGGCATCCCCCGTCACGAACACATCAGCCAACACCTACGAAGTCTCCACTGGCTCCCGTGGAGAAAAGAGTCACTTTCAAAATCCTCACTCACGCCTACAAATGCCTACACAACAATGGACCCAAATACCTCAACGACAGAATCAACTTCCACGTACCCAAAAGAAACCTCCGATCTTCCAACCTCGCACTGGCCGAAACCCCGCGCATCCACAGAGCCAGAGCAGGCGGAAGATCCTTCTCTCACATTGCAGCCAAGACCTGGAACGAGCTACCGGCAGACATCAGACGTGCCCCCTCCCTGAACACCTTCAGGAAGACCCTCAAGACCTGGCTCTTTGGCTAAACAGATCTGCGGATCCCCCCCTCTCCTCAGCGCCTTGAGACCCTCACGGGTGAGTAGTGCGCTTACAATTCCCTGATTGATTGATTGAGACAAAACACTGTTTCTATCTGGGGAAGCAAGAGATACAGATGGAGGAGGACAGACTCAGTGATCATCTGTGCATTGAATGAAAACAATGAAATATTCCTTGGTATTCTCCTTGGTTTAGGAAAGGAATACAAAATTTACAAACCAATGAAATGGATATAAATACAAAACTAAAATAGTGACGTAACCAAACCTACAGCTCTCAAATGGCTGTTTTCGTTCATGAAGGTGCTGTAGCGTTTCCTGGGCCCAAGACTGAACAGATGGGATTATTTTTTTTAATTGAATCTACCACTCTCTTGATCCTTTGATGGACCTTGCTGTGTGCCAAGAGGGGTTGGATATATAGGGTCCCAACAGTCATCCAATGAGGACTAGGAATTGGATAACTGAACTACAATTTTGATATTAGGCTCATATAGATTATTCTCAAGACAATACTATAAAGGTATAGAAATAACGCAGCAGGCCCAAATCTCCTGAAGATATGTAGGGGAGCTAAAATCATACACACCAAGAGTTCAGCTAAAGCTATACAGAAAAATAACATTATAATTTGGTGCTCTGAGATCTCTCTAATCGGATCTCTTCTAGTCAGTAGTAAACCCAAATTGGAAATGCACATTCATTTAAGTAAGGATAAATCATGACAGCTGAGTCAAATTAGTAAATTTAGTTTAGTTTATCAAAATTTAGGACGATAAGTGCCCCCATAGATTGCATTAGGGAATAAAACAGATTAATATAGGTCAAACAAGTACCAAAAGCTCAAGAGCTCAGAAAGGGACATGACTTTGCCAGTTCGAGTAGTCCCCGAAGGTGGAGACCACTAAGCACATATAGCATATGCGTCAGTTCGGGAAAGAAGCCAGATGAGTCCGCATCAGGTGAGTTAATTTGCCAGGAAAGATCTGCAAATCTCCATTAGAAGTTCTTAATCAGCATGCATGCAGAACAGTAGTCGTCCGTCACCATCAAGCTGCATATACGCAAATTGCTGTAATAGTGCTGAATGCTCCAAAAAGCCCAAAAATCTTCTCCAAACCTGTTTAATCAGACACTATTATATTCTTAGAGTTTCCGGAGGGTTGACACCTCCTGGAATCACCTCATCAGATCAGACCACTCAGTCCATTGGTCAGTTCATATGGTGTGTGTGTCAGGCAACATAAAGAAGACACAAAATGCAGAGAAATAGGTAGGACGATTGTGCAGTCCTTAAGCCATCCAGTATGTGAAATGTTAGAACAATGCTCTTTTAGTTGAGCCTAAGAAAGAGTTCAAGAGAACAGGCAGATGTCCTGAAATGGTAACAAAAATGTATCAAATCTTTCATACAGTACATGAGATCTCAGTAGGAAAAACACTATTGCACATAATTTGTTATACTGAGGAATGCTCTCACGAACGGTGAGCCTAGCAAGACAGAAAACATCATGAATACTTTCAGGCCCATATTGATATAGGCTAATATAACGCAGAATATTGAATTATAAGCATACATTCTTAAGAGAACATTAAGATGTCATGATTTAGCATAACTTCTGATGCATTTAGGATCATTTAGTATGATTACAAATAATACTTGTCAGTATAGGGTAAAGCTATTTTTTTGTAATTACCAACATGAAAATACAATTCAGATTACACGTTTAAGTTATCGTTTCAAACAAATAAAATTGATATATGTGTGAAATGCATTCTCTATAAGTTTCATATAAGCCTTACAAATTAATGTAGCACCGACTCTTCTTTTGTCATTTTCGGTGCACACACTTACACAGACACAAAGAAGTAGATTTTAGTAAAATTCTCTATCAAAATTAGGAATAGTCATAATATTTGATAAATCTTATTAGTTATTCTTCCATGTAAATGACATTTAGAAACTATTAAAGGTAAACTTAATAATGTGAGAGGAGTTCACCGTTTTCTAACACACGCTAATAAAATATAGTTATTTTCTTTAGTAAATCACAATCTATGTTACTTATACGAATGATATCTTCTAAACTACATCTTTCCTGCATGCATTTACGATTCAGTAACTAAAAATCTTTGTTTTCGTCATCTTTTCTATAACGTGTATTTGATGCACTTATATCAATTTTTCTCTCAGAAAGTGTCATGTTCGGTTTCTCTTGTCTTTAAATGGTGATGTGATTTTCAACAAAGGTTTGTCCTTGCTGACAGCACTGCAATATTTGGATGGGCCACCCTACCACCATCCCCATGACACAACTTTGACTCAGCTCACTGCCTCACAGTCTCTGTGGTCATTAGACCCTTCTATCTCTAAAGGGGATCTTTATCAGCAAACTTTGACATCACCCTACCTACTTTCCCTGTCTCCTATTCTCTGCCTTTTTTAACTGTCCACCTGCAGATTTGAGTTGGGTGATTGCATGCGTTGCTACATTTCCAGACACCTTTTAATAACTTTCTTTGTCCTCAACCTGACCAAACTGACTGATGTGTTCTTCTTGCTGACCAAACAAGTCTTTTGTCCCATTTCTCACTCTCCCCTGAGGATGAGTTCACAGGAAAATCTGAAACCCGTGCCATATTATCATTGAAAGTTAACAGTGTTTCTCACTTTGTTGAGAGGAAGAAATTTCTCGGAAACCTGCACAAGGCCACTGATGTTGCACTCTTGCAAAATACACATCTCTCACACCACCGAATCTGAAAAGTTGAACAGGGACTAGGTGGTCAGTGTGAACAGTAGCAGTCGATCCACCACCAATTTGAAAAGAGTACAAAACGCATCAGTTGGCCACAAGCAGTGCAGAGAATCCTTCCTTGTCAGTATATTGCTATTTGTGAACATTCTCGAGGTATGGAATAATACTGATGGAAGATCTGTGTTTTCTAACAAAAATTTGCATTACATTTTTAATAGTAGGATAAAATGGTCTGAAGCCTGGCTTTCTTGCCAACTCAGCATTCCCCTCTTTGTGAGAGGTGACTAGATATCAATGTAGATACTATCTTTGATCGTTCTAGTAAACGGGACATTACCAACAATACCATGCCCATGCCAATAGATATTTTGGTGGATTTCAATGTGCTCAGTCCTTGGAGACTGGCTCATTCATCTAATAGGGAATATACTTTGGTATCATGGGTACATGGTATGTGAATTAGGATTGATTTCTTCCTGCTTTCTGCAACACAATTTGACAGATACATCCTATTTAAACATACTAGTGGATTTTATATCCAACGACACTGTCTTAAGGCTGAAATAGCAACACTACGGACCTGATTCACAAAGGTAACTTACACTTTTGAGTAATTTTACACTTTTGAGTAAGTTTACTACTTTTGGTATTCACAGACTCCGAGTGTACACTTACTACAAATGTGTAAGTTACATTTCTCCACCCCCAGAGCAATTTACTTGGCTTACTCTTGTGTGGCTGGGTAACATCTCCCTTACTATAACCATCCCTGACCCCCACTAAACCCTTCTCACTCCTCCTTAATCCCATCCCCTTTCGTAGTAATTCTGCCCCTTTTCCCACCATCTCACTGCAGTCCCACACATATTTTTTACTATAACATGCAATTAAACATGCTGGGGACTCCACAGTTGGTGCGTAGAACTATGCACACATAAGTATAGGTAATGGCGAGGCATAAAATTCTGCACGTAGTTTGTGAATTGCAATTTGTGGTATGTTTTGAAGCACTACAAAACGTACTACAAAGTGCAGTTTGTGAATCAGGCCTAAGGAGCAAGAGTAAAAGGCCAGTTGTCTCCTGACAACACAGGTGATAGAGAGAGAAGCTATGTTGGACATTCAGGCCATATATGATCCACACCACAACTTCCATTCACCTTCTGTTGAAATTACAAAATCCTTCACTGGCTTTTTCAATCACTTGTACTACTCTGAACGCAAACAACCCCAAAGACAGAGGAAGCATTTCTAAAACCCCTCACCACCCGAGACTCACTAACGCATCTAGCCAAGCACTTGAGTGTGAAATAATGTTTATGAGGATCTCTAATATCATTAAGGAAATGCCCTGAGGAAAGTCCATTGAAGAAGACAACTTACCCGTAGTTCTGTATAAAACTGACAGACCCAGCCATATTCTAAGCTGGGGAAGTTCTTTCAAGATGACAATTCTGTTGGTTCTCTATGGCCCCCAGTTGAACATGACAATTATTTCCCCCTATCTACAAGTCAGAAAAATAGACTCTGCACAGTGCCAGCTATTGCCTAATACCCCCTTAGTAATACCAATATTAAGATTCTCGTGAAGGTCTAGCCAATAGACAGTACACTGTGATCCCAAGTATAATTCACAATTCACAGGTGAACTTCGTATCTTGGAGACATTTAGGAAACAAGCTCCGTAGGTGTCTACCTCTCCTATGACAGATGATGGACTGCACACAAGACAGTGGGGCTTTCTTTTGCCATGGAGATGTTTGACCACATTGAGTGGGGTTACCTTTTAAAGCCCCTTGAGTGTGTAGGACTGGGTCTGAAATTTATTTCCTAAGCAAAGCAGCTTATTCACAACTTATTGCTCAGGTCAACTAAGGGTGTTTTTTTATCTGACATGTTTTAGATCAAACAATGCACCAGGCAAGGGTGTTCTCTCTAATGCATTTACTTTTTGGTCATTCTGGTGCTTCTTGCCAGTGTCAACGAACAGCCCCCGACGAACAAAGTCATAAACACGTGTGCATGGAAACAAAAGGAAATGTTATGTACAAATGACATCTTGCTCACAATCATAGACCCATAATCTTGTGTACCAGGTCTGATATCCATGATTGATGAATGATCAGCCTTCTCTGGTTACAAGGTGAACAGTGGAAAGAATAAGATCCTGTAGATAACCAGTCACACAGCCAGATCTGTCACGGACTACAGATTTATATGGTTGCTGTGCAACCTCAGATACATTGGCATTCTGTATAATAAATGTCTGGAGGACATGGTAAATGACAAATTAAACCCACTCATCAAAAGAACAGATGCAATTTTAACTATGTGAGTTTATATCCACTTATCAGGGTGTAGTGAGACCTTCTTGGGCCCACTTTGGTTCTCCATTTTAGTTTTACATTTTATACATTTTAGGTTGACATCGTTTTAGCAATGTTATTTTTCCATGTTTTGATCGCACAATATTATTCTGAGATGACACTGTACATGCTGCTTGTTTTTAGAAAGCCTTTCCTGGTTCATAATCTGTACACTTCGTTGAAGGCTAGGAACACAGAACAAGATATCCTAGTGCTTGCATTGCCCGTTCAAAGATAGCTTCTAACATCTAGACATACCATTGCATCAGAGCTGTACCTCTAACACAGTGATTTTATAATATAAACAGTGTACTGTCCCTTGACGGGTCAGATGGGCACTCCAGCCACAGCGGTCCTGGAACAAATACTGTGTTCGGCATGCAGTTCTGCTTACGTTGATCTTCCATCCTGCGAAGAGGGATTGCCAATTTCACATCAGGCTGATTCCTTGGTCCAGTTATCCAGGTATGGGGGCTCAGGCTAACCTAAGAGACCAGGCATAGGGTACACCCACCCAGCTCCCAGAGTAGGGGTAGTGATAGGTAGATATATATATATATAAATCAGACTGCCATGTTTGGATTATTTATTATTTTCACCATGTCCATAATGCTGGTTACATTTCTTTGTTTTATCTGCCAAAAAATTACAGCTCATTCTTTCTATGCAAAACTACAATTGTTTCAATAAATGTATTGAAAACATCATTCGTATCTTTCCGTGTGTTTATCATGGGCAACAACGAAAGGGGTAATATCTGTTTCTATGATTTCCTTGGGGATCAGAGTGTCATGTTCGAGGTTGCCAAAATCACCTTCCACCCCAGGCAAGTTAGTTGTTCAGGTGAGGCACTGTGAGCCAGTTACGAATTGGTCCGACTGTCTCTGATGGTGTATATGGGCTCAGTCCCTGCATTCTGAAATTCTGCTGTCCTAATATGCAGTCCTACGTTTTCTAGTGGGAACCGTATAACAAGGGTGGAAGATGGAGCAAGTGGTCAAGATAGTGGTGGCACCTGAAAACAGTTATGTTTATGAAATGCTGAGACTCAAAGCTTCAAAACTTCATGCAGCCACCTTCTCTGGGAATTTGAGACCACCAAGCCTAGAAATGCTTTACAAAGCTCTTATTTGTCCCCTAAATCAATGGCACAACCCATCTGGTTTAAATGGAGGAATATGTTCATGGGAACTGCTGTGGTATGGTTACTTTATGTAGATTAAATAATTCAACTCCAAAGTAATTTATTCTGATGATTCACATGATGATTCAGTTGATGTTAGACACTTGGGGGCTGTCCATAAGAAACTGAAACTGTACAGAATCTCTAGTTGAAATGCCCTAATATGGAACAATGAGGGATTCTAGAGTAAAGAACACACTATCCACAGGCCACAATAGTCGACAAAAGCAATGCACATGCTACAAGGTGTGGTTCATGAGAGTCAAATCAAACGTTTTAATACTCTTTAAAGAGCCGACAAAGATCTGCTCCATAAACTTTACCCATTTTCCAATACTTTGAATGCTTGGGGTCAGAACAGAGGAACAATCTCTGTAAAGGTGTGATGATCCCTGAGTTGGGCATGTTGAAGGTAGCAAATACAATAGTGAATTAACTTGGACAAGGAATGGCCTGAACTTTTTTGACAAGTGACAAGAGTGAATGCGTTTTTAATTTATTAAAAAATAATGCTCGATTTAAATGTGCTTTAGTTAGCATAGCCAATCTTCGGTTAACATGACCAGGCCACAATTATCTGGCATTGACATTCATTTTATAGTGAATGAAAGAAAAGTGCTTTCTAAAATTATAAGAATTAGTTTCCTATGTGCATATTTCTCTTCTGTGGTTTTCTGTTTCAGAAAATAAGTGAAATAGAATTCAATTTGTGGTGCTGTTCATTTGTTGAGTTGAAATGTATTAATTTTTATTTCACGAGAAGGAAGCCATATGTAGAATGTTCCTGTATTTGCAACCAATTCAAAACTTTTTGCCCGGGTGTGCACTAAGCAGTTGTACTATCTATGGTTTTAATTTGTTGCACAAATGTCATGTTATTTCATTAATTTCTTGTGTACACTTTGTTACAATTATGCATGAAAGTAGGTGTACCTAAATGTTTCTTATTTGTTGTATCATAATTTTGTTAAAAAACTATTGGTTTATGTGAATGTATCTTTACTCATACAGCCTTATGATGTCTGATCTCACCATGCCGAGACTGTGTTTTGCACTGTCTGAATCCTATACAATTTGCCCTTTTTGGAGATGTACTAGAGTTTTTGCTTATTTTCTTGAAGGCAGACTCCACGTTGGTCTGTTTGTTGATTTATACTTAGACTTTTCTTGCGTTCCAACCTGAGAAGTCTTATATTTTCCTTGACTTTTGAACTGAGAAGATTTATGTTAGTCTTTTTGCTGAACTATACTTGGCTCTGGCTATTTACTTGCTTTGGAGGTTAACCTTATGTTGATTCCTCTTGCAGTTTGTATTATTTGCTGCATTATTGAGGCTAATTTGAATTTGACTAAATACTGTTTGCTTCTCTAATTATTTTCAAATTTGAAAAAACCTTTATGGTATTGACTTTGAATTTTGCCCTATGAAGGTTTCATTTATTTGCACAGGGCCACTGTCTATTGAGACTCACATGGCTCCAGTCCTGCGTCTCAGCCTTTTTAATTTATTCATTAAAAGCATTGGCACAAGGAACTGAGGGAGGTCAGTTTGAGGTTCTAATTTCTTAATGTTTTGTTTGTGCACAACTGGTACTTGATCCCCTGCTCCACTCAGCTGTCCTTAGCTCTGACTTCTTGTGTGGGCAATGAGGTACATTTCTAATGGTCCTGTTCTAATCTTAACAACTGTTAGCCCGAAGTATGGCAATGTATGTTTGACTGCAGCGGCTATTCCTTTCAACCCACATCATGTTATCTATCCTATACAGTGTGTTGGCATCAATAAAGTGATGTTGCACAGGTAGCACTTCCATATCCTTTGAAGTGGCAAAGGTGTGTGTGTGTCCTTTGACAGTGGATACTGGCAGTTTCTCCTAAGCATTTGGAGTGATTAACCGAAGTGACACCCTTCACTTCACCAGAAATACTTCTAAATAAGCTGAATGCCCAGCTTGGTATATGAATTTGGCATTGGGGTCATTTCTCAAGCCCCAGTGACCATCACAATGTTTGAAATTGTATATGACTTACTGTACAAAATGTCGATGTTTGACACTTTATACCAATGTGGTCCCGCCAAGCATATTGCTGCCTCTGACTGCCACACCACCTCCAGAGAACAGAGGCTCCCTGGCGGTGGCAGTGGTCCCAGGGCGGTCCGACTGCCCAACTTGTAATGGGGCGGTCGGACTCCCAGTGCAGCGATAGCTGGACCGTCACCAGACCGCCAGACTCATAATCAGGCCCTAAGTATACAAACAAGATGGGAATGTGCTGCAATGCCTCCCCTCCCCCCTATTTCAGGGAGAGTAGAGGAAGGCTTTCCAGGCAAAGAAAACTGAGAAAAAGTAAAAGTTAATTGTATAATAAGACACATTTACCCTACTATATCACAAATAGAATTCTTCCACTATGACCAAAGTTTGGGCCCATGGAAACTCAATAACCACTTACAAATTTCAGGTCCTCTGATAGATCTTTGGTAGAGCTAATAGGGACTCGATAATAAGAGATGGATGCTATTTCCTTCATGAGGACCTATAATGAAGGAAAAGCCTAACTAAACAACCATAGTCACGGTATACAATATGTCAAAAACACATCAATAAAGACAAACTCTGAATACTGATCAAGTTATTTTTTATCTAAATATTTCTAAATATGAATGCTCAGTACACAAATACATAAGAATCATACATTCTATATTATTTCAATGTTACAGGTAAGTTTCACAATAAAGATTACAGTTTCATTAACAAATACATCATGTAATCAATAACGGCATACGAAGGGAAAGAGAGAGAGAGACAAAAGAAATATTTCATTGCAAATCAATATGCAAATCAGAATTTCATACGAACCTAGATCAGAGATTACTAATGCACAACGTGCATTAGTCAGAAATAGCTAATCTTTCGGCCGAAAATGTGTAGCTTAGGTAACATCACCAGCCGATGAAGTGCAAAGTTATCAGGATAGTCTCAGTCAGGATTTGCAATGATAATAGCCAGCGAGAGTAGCATAGAGAGAGTACAGCAGCAAGGCTCTCTTCTCATAGAAACAGGTACTGCCAAGCCAGGTGGAGTTCTCGTAGCCGCGCTACACGGAACTCCGCGAAGCGGTAAAAAAAACCCGCAAAGCATGCAATGTTGCTTGGTCCGCATGCTCACAAGACGTTTCTGACGTTCAGCAACGTGGATTGCGTATTCGGGGGGAAATATCGCACAAACTTCACCACGCGGTCGCCAATGGGCGTGGCCATCTTGTTTTTCTACTCTTTATTATGATTCTGGGGCCTGTTTTAAATCCTCCCAATATCTTTTCAATCTTTTGTTTCTAAAACTTTTTTTCTGATCTTTTCTATTTATTATCTATCCCTCTCTCTTCATACGTGTATATTTTGCGTTTTTTTTTCTACTTTTACTGCCTTATTGTAATGTTTTTCTATTACTTGCTTTTTTTTTTTTTTACTTCCCTACTTCTTCTCCTGACTTTATTTTTTACTTCTACATTTTCTTTTCCGCACCCGCCCCCAGAACCATGGCTAAGAGTACAAAGAAGACGACGTAAAGTGCGACCAGGAGCCGCCTTCCTTGCGCTGGGCCTTATTCTCCGAGGTGGCTGCCCTAGTTTTTTTTGTGCAGCGCCACCTCCCCTTAAGCTTGGCAGCAGGCCCGGTTCCAGCTACGGGATCCAGGAGCGTCACCGCCGGTAGGCGAGGGTGCACCAGGCAGACTTTCGCTGCTCTGAAGTTCGGCGCACCCACAACCAACTGACTCACTGGTGGTCTGACATCCTGGACCAGGAGCAAGACCTGCTGGACCTGCTAGGTGTTGAGATTGTGGGGCTTGGTGAGTAGCTAATTTATTACTATTGTGTGTTCTGTTCTGTGTTATTGCGAATATTATTTTTTTCCCAAATAGCAAGAAGGCTGCTGCTGCTTACATGCTGGTAAGTTACGTTAAAAAATCTCATATTATGTGATTGTTATTCTTCTAAACAGGTGAAAGGCGCTACTAATCTCACTTGTTTGCAAGTTTGCGCTTGCTTGGGCTGATTATGTAAGAGAGGTTAGAGAACTTAAGTTAGGTAAGGCAGATTAGAGAGACTCCTTTCCTTTGTCCTGTCACTAAGATAGTGGGAGGTAGTTATAATTAGTTACTTAGTATTAGTTGGTAATTCTTTTGCGTGACGCATCCTCCGTCACGTACTGCTGACTCCTTAGTAGAACCTTTTGTAGTTTGTTAGTGGGTGAATAATTTAGCAACTCAGCACATCAGCAACCAACCAACAATTTGATGTATGCAATATGCATGCCTCCATCTATGCATTTTTGGGGACTAAAATAAATGCACACTTAGTGAATTGGCCCATCAAAGGTTGATGATTGCGAATGAGATCGGAACTTAGAAGAAGCAAATATAATTTTGGGCAATTCATTCCAAAGTCTTTGGAATAGGCGGGCTAGGTGGTATTAAGGTTTAGGATTCTGGAATCGGAATGGAACAGTGGAATAATAAAGAAATAGGATGGTCCGCAACCGCAATACTAGTCTACTACTACTAGTCGATCTGAATAGATAGGTCAAGTTTATTGCAATTGCCGTTTCCTGTCAAAAAATCTTTTTGGTGCGATTTTTAAAATATTTATTATTTGTTTCACATCAATCAATTTTTGTCTCTTTATTATGTCTCACATGATCAGCATCCAGGGGCAAGAAGACGAAGGGGTCTGCCGAGGCGGGAGCTGGAGGTGCCTACCAGGATCGCTCCTCCACAGATGGCTCTGCTGCTGGCCCCAGTAAGTCCTCCTGTTGTTAATATTAATAATTATATTTCCCTAACTTTTACTGCACCATATTTTTTTCGAACTATTATTTCGGTTTCCTAATTCTATTTTTTACCAAATCTTCTTCGATCTATCTGTTTCTAAATTCTTGTTATCCCTGCATTACCTACCAACTTAGGGGCTGATTACGATG